>OZ010588.1:58500098-58642598 GCA_963932145.1 Acanthosepion lycidas
TATGGACTACTTAAAGAAATATTTCTTCATAGTCATAAATGAAAATTCTGGGGTTCAAAAAATGTTAAAAAATTTATAAGGCAAGTTTTAAATTTGCATAAAAAGATGCTACCAAGCATTTTTCATCAACCTTGTATAAATTGGTTAACAGTTGATTTGTCAACCTCAGTTTTATTTTTACACTGGTGAAACAATAAATTAAGCTTATAAAACTACTATATTTTATAGCAAATAAAACACATTTTAGGAGACTCCACTGCAGCCACTGAGTGCCAAAGGCATAAGTTTTTTTTAAGAATTTATTATTATTATTGTTGTTGTTTATTCATTTCTGTTAAATGGTAGATATCTTCAAGCATGGAGCTATGCATTTTAATCCTTCTTAATGTTTAGATTTCAATCTAACATATTTAGATAAAATCAGATCAGTTTTCCACTTTAAAAATTTAGTCATGAAAATTTAAGGCCTTTAAATTTCTTTTGCAACCAGGTGGGCTGCACAATGAACGCAGAATGGTGATCAATAAAAGTAACCCCAGTGAAACAAAATTCACCAATGATGGGGTAACTTATGACATGAGCAAATTTCAACCAATTATTGTCAAGAAAGGTAACTTTTCCTCTTCATTTTTTGGCTCTATAAACCCCAAATGAAATAATCCATGGTTTCAAGCACTGTGTGGGTGGACCGGAACATATACATGGAGACTACTTTATATATAGTTATAAAGTGAAATCATTAGCAATGTACATTTTTTTTTTCTGATTTTCAATATGTAACATGCAATTAAATTTGATGCTTAATAATTAATTTTTTTTATCTCCTGAGAATTTTTATTTTTTACAACAAATGATTAGATGGAAGTTGACAGAAAGGTGACTGGGTAGCCATTGCCAGTGAACAGCAAAAACAAAGAACCTTTGTCTCTCAGGCTCAAATGTAGTCAGAATTATAATACAGTTATTATTTTGTTTTCTTCCCTATTGTCAAAGTTTACTTATGAGAAAATTCATTTCATAGGCTAAGACACAAAGTAATCACATTATTTCTTTTTATATCTAAAGGAAGCATCAGTTTTTTCTTGCAAAAAGCATGAATCCATCTTCCTTCAGTTATGGGCTCTCTTGCCTTGGGTAGCAGCAAGTCTAGGAGAAGGAAAACTCTAAATTCAAACACCACACCCTTGTGTCTATCTTTGGAAGGAAAGCTAAAGAGTAAGCCTCTATACAATTTCAGAGTGGAGCCCCCAAAGTAGTTGGATGGTGCATTGCATCACCTTCTGCAGCTGCACTAAACTGCATTGGTTTACCCTTTCCTTTGGTATCTACCAGCAATGCCAAGAGGATAATCTTGACATATAGAAAGGCCAAGATTCCCATAGCCCCCACCCAGGCTTGTACTATATCATCATCACCTAAGATGTCAACACAAACAGATTACAGTGAATGAAAGAATTCTATTTGTGATATTACACATTAATTAAAACACATTTGGTCATTGGTATTTACTAACCTTATCTTAGTCTGGAACAAGCAAAAAAGCACTGAGTAAGGATTGAACTCATTATGGTATATAAGAATAGTTTCTAAATTATTGCTTCATGGTGAGCCACACAATTAAAATGAAGTTACTTTTGTTTGCAATGAATTCTCATGTTTTCTGTTTTATCTACTGAAGGTACCTTGGTGCTGATTGATGGTCTGGTTGTACATAAAAGTGAAAAGAATATGTCTTCAAAGTCTCGTCATGTATATACCTTTCATCTTTATGACCAACATGACTGCATCTACAGTACGGACAATTGGTGAGTAACATTGAGTTCATATTTTCTTGTGCTGATTTCCATTGTTTCATCTTTGTTATTTTTAACATTTCAGCCGATACCTTCCTTTTGAGAGGATTCAGTGTTAATAACAACAACAGTAGATCACTTGCTAAGAAGAATAAGAATGAAGATTGTGCCACCTAGTGGTAATCACAATAAAGCATTTCAAAAGAATTGCTTGAGATTTTATATGTATATAAATAAACAGGAGGGGCACCTTGAGGCAGTGTAATGGTTAGTGAGCTTGTCTTGCTAGAACAATTATGACTGAGTAGTGAGTTCAATCCTCACTGGGTGCCCCCTACATTTGACCTTGTGCCACATCTAAGCTCTGCTTGGAAAATCACTATAACAGGAGAAAAACAACATGGAAGTGTTTTGTGTGGCTTGAATCAGTGAAAATTGTGACTGGAATGTATCATTGTTGGACTTGTGTGTGCCTCTTTATTCAATGTTTTTGGCAACCAACTTTGCTCTAAGCTATTTTAGCAACTTTAAAAACTGGTACAGTGTTTAATGTCTGTAATGTAAATGTGGTTGGATGAATGGAAAGGGTTGAAATGCTATGTAGTCTATATCCATCTGGTGGAGCATTCACTGTATGCCAAGAGTTATGCGAGAAGAAAGACATAATAATGATACAAGAAACATTGTACATAGCATTTGTGATTGATTTGTTTATAGCTTATGAACTATTCAGAGTGTGGTAGCTGGGCCCAGCTGAATGTGTATATGTATATTTGTTGCTGTACTAGTGGAAAATATGAAGCAGCTTCTTCAAAAATGCATTTTATAAATGTAGCCTGAACTTGGGTAGCATTGAAAGATGAATGAGAGTATTGGATTTAACCATGGCAACTACACAATCAGTTTATAAAAAGGACAGAATTAGCACCAATAGAAAACCAAGAATGCTAGCAATTGCTCACAAGATAGTAAGCAGTTGTGGATGAAGGAATTACAATATTTTCAATGTACATATACTATTTTAGGAAATAGAATAGGGGAAAGGTGTCACAGGAGTGTCAATACAACACTGCAAGAATTTTTTTTTTTTTAAGCTGAAATGATTTAAAATTAATAAAATCTACTAATGAAAAATGTATCAATTGATAATGTAAAAATCAGTGTATTACTATTTAATAGTTGAAATCTAAAATATATTTTTAAAAATATCAATAAAATAAAGTTAATCATGTGAAACAGCTGAAGAAGAACCAGAAAAACTTTTCTGCTGAAAATTTGTTTTTTCTTTTTAAATACATGTAATCCATGGTTTGTTCAAACTAATGAACACATTCTTTTATCTGTTACCATGTTTTGGCATATCCATAAACAAGTTGAGCTGTTTTTTTCACATTATTCACAATTTCGTTTCTATTTCTACTGAATCAGGTCTTTCCTTATAGATTGTAAAACAGGTTGACCAAAATGATAGCAGGAATGATAATGGGTTCTTAAAATTAGAGAAGGTATTTTTACAGATTTTAATTCATCTTTTAAATATTTTTATTTCTTTTCAGGTTGCAGCAAACCAAAGAATTGCCTTTTCTCTCAGTTTATGATACACATATTTAGTTGACTGGAAATATTTGCTGTAATATTAATTCTCAGCAACAGAAAAAGCATCATTTATTTGAAAAGTATATTTTTTCCTGATTGTACTTATCAGATAATGTATGAATATTTTTATCAATAAATTTGGTTACACCATAACCAAAATTCTTTTCTATTTATTAATGAGTTTTCTAGACAAACATCCTTACCATTGTTGTTTTTAATTAGATTTTAGCTGGTTCATTCACCAGCCTTTTTCAGGTGTATATCACATCAGTCTCGAGGGAATTTTGAATTTCATTAAAAAAAAAAAAAAAAAAAAAAAAAAAACTGTCTATGGCAAGCAGAAAAATTACTGTTCTGATATTTAGCAAACTTCACTTAGACTGGTGGGAAATATGCAATTACATCACATCACAGTAAAGCACAAGGCCAAATGGATGAAAAAAAAAAATTACTTTGAACACTAACCTCTAGCGTTGATAGAAAATATATACTTCAGTTATAATGTGCAATTTATTCCTTAATTCCACCACTTGAATGTTCTGTGGGACATCAAATGGCGGAATTATTTATTAATTAAGCCTAGTGAATATTGATACAAGACCAAATGAGAAAAAAATATGTCAACTAAATTTTTTAAGTAGAAAGAACCTGTGTTGTCTTGTAAATCACCATTCAAAATTCTAGTTTTTTACTTGAGCTTGAACACAGAACTCAGGTAGTGGCAAGAAATAGGTAACTCCTCTTGAGTGCCAAATAAATGTCATCTCCAGGCTTGTTAATTTTTACCCCCTGCCCCCATTAAGTTGTTGACTGTTCGCTCATCCTACTCAATGCACTGCAAATTTTCTTTTGACGAAATAAATTGTTTTCAATTCACTTATTAGATTTCTTCATTCTTTTTTATCCACTTCCCGTTTATTTTCGGATTTTTTTTTTCAACCCCATCTTTTATTTGGCACGTGAGAATACCTGCTTCCATAAACTAAGCAAGGGAAGTAACTATGTACTCATCACTCGAAAGGAAATGATTCTACCGTTTTTTTTTTTTTTTTTTTTTTATTAGACAATATATTATTGTCACATTCTCTATTTGTCAGATCCTAAAAAACTAATACTTCTCATTTAACTCCCATGAGATCTTGCTGCTTTCTGGTCATCATCTCCTCAGCCAGAGCCACGTTTTCATGCATTATTGATAATAACTGAAAGAGAATATAATTTGAAAAGAAATAAAATGCCAACTATAAACATGTAGTGTATATATACAGTTCCTGTACACATGTATCTAGGTTGTGTACTACATATATTTGATGGCATATGGGGTGGAAGAGCTGATTTATTGCTACTTTAATTTGATGGTTAGTAAGCTCATGTCACATATCAATTTGTTAGTTTAATCCATTTTGAAATTATGCTCATATTTTCTTATAACATATTAATATTGCAAATGACAAATGTTTCGCAAATATTCTCTTGTAGATATGTGAGAGCATATTTAAGGTTGAGGTGTCCCATATACCATTAAATAAAGAAAGAAAGAAATCAAATTTGAAAACCTAATTAAATGGAAATTGAAAAAAAATTAAGACTTAATTATAAAAATATAGAAATTTTACCAAGCATGGACAAAAGGTCCATGCTTGAATTTTATATTATATATATATATATATATATATATATAGCTAAATATATTATTAATAATGTATATAATAAACAAACAAACAAACAAACAATGTCAAAAGAATGGTTTTTCCAATGACACGGCTTTTATTTTAATTACTTTACCCTTCTGTAATGTTCATGGTTTTAAAAAGTGATGATTAGAATTGTAATAAAATCTAAACATATGATGAAAATGAATTCATACATATTTTTTTTTGTTCTTTTCTCCATTTAGCTAATAGTAAAATAATAGAGTGGGCAAACAATTTAAAAAGACAACCCTGAATTCAAATTAGGAATAGAGCCTCTTGAGACAGTTGGATGCCAACTTTCAGGCTGATGCCAATAAGTACATACCTCAAAATGTACACTTGATGGGGCTCGGCTGAAGTTTTAACAGGCCCAGTAAGCCAGAAGTAATACAAACTCCATTTAATTTTGTATTAAGAAAATAAAAGCATATTATATATATTTTTTTTTAAAAAAATAAATTACTCAACTCCTACTTTTTTATGCAAAGAATTTTGACAAATTTAATAGTATTACAAAGAGGTAGATTATTTTTTTTTTATGTCAGATTGTAATATCTTGTCAGCTGCTCCAGCACAATCATTGGTTAAATTGTCTTCAATCACAACATAATTTACTGCCAGAGTAAGAAAATTCAAGGTAAATTTCCCATGAGGTGTCTTATCAGTTACACTTTAGTAGTTGCCAAGATTTTCATACCTTTAAACCTCAGTATATATAATACAGGTCAGGTGTCTAGTCCACATGCCATAGACACTATATCAAGCATAAATAAAGGATCATAAATGCAACTAAGATTCTTCCTTGACTTTTTTTTTTTTAGCTTATATAAAGACTTGAATGGAAATTTTGTACATTTTTGTTAAAATTTTTCTACTGTTTTGAAATTTCTTATCAATTTTTAAGAAAAGATTTTGAAAAGATTTAACTAAATATCTACCTTGAATAACACAATGTATTTGCCCTATAAATAAAAAAGAAATGTAGAAAAGTTCTCAGCCTGATCAAAAAAGGATGTAGTATTTGGTTATATTTTAAGTAAAAAATTATCCTAATAAAGAATAATAATAATACTCCATTTGAGGTCTAGTTTCACTACACAATATATGAGAGAGACAAAAGCTTGAAAGAATCAATTTACCAATTCTTGTATTGAGTGGATCAAATCTTCTGAATGGTCTTGTTTAATGGCTCTCAGTTTCTTTGTGTATTTATTGTTCACATCACGCATATGTTGCTTGCTTTTGTCACACAAAGTTTTGGCTGATTTGTACAATTTTTCTCGTTGTTCCTTTGTAACCCTGGAAAAATAAATTACCATGCAATCTCATTTAATTTATAGATTAACAATGATGTCATTTACTATTCAATGATTTGTTTGAAGACCATAATTCTCAATTTTAGCCAGCATACTCCTCATCCTTCTTTAGGTATCTATAAGTGATCTGTAAGGAATTTTGAATAAGCACTATTTCAACATGGTGACAAAGGATATATTATGGTAATCTCTTGTTTCTTTTATGTCTAACATCATTCTGGATTTGTATATCATTTTTTCACTTCCTGGTGTGGCATCATTTTTTAACCAAACCAGTTGTCCTACACTGTTAAGTTCAGAGACTAAACTTATGAAAGTAGGCAAAACTTAGCTACAAAGCTAAATATTACAGTTTAAATTGTTGCATATTTTCCACTAGTGGTGGATATTTGAAGTCAAATATAATTCTGAATGTTGATTTTAAGAGCAATCCCTCACCACTTTGAAAAATGGCACAATACTTGCTTCCTACTACTAATATTTTTTTGGTATTGTTCTGTACTACATATGCAAAATATATGAAGTAATTTAAGTTAATCACTGTCACCTTGATACTCCTGTTAGCAAAACAATTATCTCTTTCTTACTCTACTAAAGTGATGAGAAACAAAAAATCTTTATGCCTGAGTCAATATATTGTTATTGTTCAATGAATCATTCATTTACATTATTCGGACTATTGTCCTCATTTTTGCCATATTTATTACGTTTCGGCCATTGTACGCTCCGGCCTTCTTCAGGTGGTTGGAATGTCAAACTTAACTCTTTATTTCGCTCACTGGGGTAGACTGTTCTAGTTCCATGTGCCATGTTTAAGAAGGCCGGAGCGCACAAGGGCCGAAACATTGTAATAAATATGGCGAATAATGTAAATAATATAGTTTTGTTTGCAAAACAATTGTTTTTGAGCATAAGATATAAAAGGTTTAAATGGTTACTGATTATGGCTTCTAGCTGAGCAAGAGTGGAAGAAATTTGATGAAAACGATGAAGATGTTAGAATTGGCTTGATGAACTTCTACACCAGCTAACAGAAATGTTTAGATAACACTTATTCAATATTTACTTATGGAGAAAATACAATCTGGGTCCTTTACAGGACTTTACAGGTAAAATGTAAGAGCCATGCAACATTTGATCATAATCAGCACAAAATGAACTAAAGTTTTTATAATGTATTTAAAAAAATACAACACATTCAATATATCTATAATACTTTGCTTCATTGTTATAAACTTACTTTGGAATAGGCAGGAAAATGGAGGTGCTATCAATTTGAGGATTTATTCCAATACCAGAATTGATAATTGCTTCTTTAACTGCTGCTAGATACTGGAAAGAAACAAGAGATATGATTATCTTCTTAAACATATTCTTTGTGCAATGTTCAGGAAACATATTTTCTAATTTGGAAATGAAAAATTGGCCCCTGAGCATTGTATAATAGAAATAATTTATGTAAAAATTAAAATCAAATGAATTAAAAAAAACATGTACAGCAAAATTTAACTGCTATAATTTTTTTGTACAATTAAAGAAGAATTGGAAAAATTCTCATATAAAAATGATTTGTGCACCTAAAAAAGAAAAAAAGATCTTTGTCAACTATTATTAATTTGAGGCTAATATTGCTTTCATTTTAATTGCTTTTCACTAAAACTTTTCAAACATCATTCATCAGTAAACTGTGTGGACTGAAAATGGACAAACTTGAACTCACAACCCATTGCCTTAGACAATTTGATATGCATTTGAAAAGTTGATTACAATTCTAAAAAGAAAATTAACAAAAAATCAACAGTGAAAGTTTTAATGTTTGATGTTCTCATTTTAAGTATTTATAGAAATTCAACTAATACTTGGATTTTAGAACTTTGTACATATTTAATCAATAATTATCTATTGTGTGTGCGTAAAAATTCAGATATAAATAAAATATATCAGTAAAGACAATATAAATAAAAAAAACAGAAGGAAAATTTTTTTTTTTTGCTTATGTGTCTCATGATCTTATGTGTGGGAAGAGGTAATTTTATTTTTTGTTTTCATTAAATATTTTTGGAAAATTTAGGCATTTCTTTACAGGAACATTTGTATATAAAGATCAGAAATCCGTTGGTAAAGAAAAGTTTTCCTTTTGTCATATATATATATATATATATATATATATATATATATATATATATATATATATATATGTGTGTGTGTGTGTGTGTGTGTGTGTATATGTATGTATGTATATTTAATTTGAAAATTGGAATTTTCAGATACATCTGTGCTTTATTGAGTCAAGAAATAAACAATGAAGTGAGACTCTTTACCAGGGAAATTGTTGTTGGTGAGGGTTTTTTTTTTTCATGTGTTGTATTACCGAAAGAAATTTGATAGTTTTGGCCTAGTTGTTTGTCACAATTATGATTGTAGAGTTTTTGTTTGCACATTTCAACAAACTGGACCATAGCATTGATAATATTAAATGCATGCTTTTAGCATTTTTATTTAAATGCCAACAAGAACACTGAAGGTCCATGTTGAAATACATTTTTAAAATAGATTCAAACAGGATTAAACAGGAATTTAGGCTTACTCAGAGAATACAGTTTCTACAGAAAGCCTTCTACAAACCCTGTACAACCCTAACCATGGCAAATTATTTGGCAAAAACTAACAAATTTCTTAATACAATGAAAACAAAACCATAACAAATTCCCTGGAAAAAGAGTCCCACTTCATTGTTTATTTCTTGTCTTGCTGACAAAGAACACGTGTATCCAAAAATTACTATTTTAAAATCTTTTGCATCATGCTTCTATTCAGTCAAAAGGTCTACTAATATAAAAGAAATATTATTAGTCTTATTAATAATAACAGTATTTTTTTTTTGAGTATTTTTCAATAATTTGATGCTGTTGGATCTGCTGACCAGACAGGGAGAACTGCATCAAAAATTAAGATGGTCTCAAGATGGTCGGCCTGTAGAATACACTGCATGTGGAAAAGGTTTTCATCTCAGTCCCACAATTATTTGTCCTGTCACATTTACAGTAGGACAAAGGAGGCTATTACGCAGAAAAATCACTGGTCAACTTTTTCTGATAAAGTTCAATATTCAAACAAGCCAGTTCATTACTTTACACAATAACAATTTATCCAGTTTCCAGCAATTTGTAATAAAAAAAATTTACCCCCCCCCCACAAAAAAAAAGATTTAAATTAAGATGTTGAATGTTGTCTTATTTTTAGTCACACTTTTCTTCATTTTGAATTCTTGTGATCCACTTTTCATTGGCAAAAGAAAAAAAAAAAAGATAAATATTCAAATGATGACTGATCTTCATTTCTGTAAGAATATCTGGAAGCCATATTTTTAGCCCTTGAAAGTTTCCTCAGGTTTGCAAACAATGCACTAAAATTAGATTAAAAAAAAAACAAACAACTTTCAAAGGCATTAAAATATTCTTAACATGGTGCTGTGAACATCTGCATTTACCCATTCCAAGATTCTATAGGCTTTACTTTTTTTTCGTAGCTGATATTTTTAGAAGTTCTTTCCTTTGAGGATAAATTCTTGACCAGAAATACACAACAGTATACATTGAAGCAGTATCTATCATTACTGATAGAGGAAATTCTCATTATACAAATTTACTTATGATTTCAAAACAGCTTACAGAAAATTACCTCTTTATTTTTCTAAATAAAGAAATATGTTATCTGGAAACAATACCGTGGTGGTAGAGAAATGACTCAACTGGTAGTAGCAGATAGGAACCGGGGGGTAATCGACAAAATAGTGTCACACGTCCAACCTTCTCACAAGCAAAAAGCTCAGTGCCCAGAATCAAAAACGTGCCTGCTTTATACAGCCGAGGACCGACCATAATTTGTATGCAAATAACGAGACAACGAGACTTAGCGTTAACTGTCTGAGACCACCCGGCATAAAACATGGGCACCGCCATTTTGGTTCTTTTTATCGTTGCACAATCGTTTCTGAGGTAGGCCATTTTCACAATTTTCCCCACACTCCCCCCTGATCTCATGATCACAAACAGGGCAAGGAGGTGGCAATCGTTGCTGTCGAGTCCTCTCCGAAGGGGGACAACACAAGCTTCATCCTCATGTGTGCTCTCGTCTGTGGTTTGAGTATCGGTAAACAAGGTGTCTGCCGGGAGGCTGCTGATATCGGAGTCACTGCCCTGCAGGTCTAACTCCAGGCAGATTGAACGCTCACTACTCTCAGACTTGGAATTGCTTTCATCACTCAGTAACGGTAGCTGTTGCATCACCAGTCGCAGGTCTTTAATGTGATGAGGCACCCCATCAACTCTCACAGATTGCGGGCTGATCACCTCCGTAACACGTCCAGTGCCATATTTTGTCGTACACTTGCCGCATGGGTTTTTGACCCAAACAACATCTCCTTTTTACAATCTCCCTCTGGTCACTTCTAGTTCAGGCAGCGGATTGGCTTCAATGCTTTTCATTTGGACATGATACTTGTGCAGTGCATCAGCTGGTGCTGTGGACGGTGAAATGTTATCTTTCGGGGCAACATTATACCAGTAAACCACCTCCGATACTGTACAGCCCTTCCTGGTTGCGATGGTCTTGACGGTTCTGTGGTTTTGCTCTATGATGTCATTTCCACTCGGCGAGTAGGCACATCAAAACCGCAGATGCACGTCCCAATTGTCTGCAAATTTTTTAAAGTTTTACTGGTGAATGCAGTATCGTTGTCGGTCAGTATTTCCATGGGTTGGCCTCGCTCCAGGAAAACATTCTCCAACAGTCGAATGATGGTGCTCGCATCTTGTTGGCGCAGCGGCCGCCATATTGCAAACTGAGAGGAACTGCAATCAATAAGCGTTAGAAAATTCTCACCATTGTAGTGAGTTATGTCCATCGCTAGTCTGCTCAAGTTTCTCTTCACACTCAGTTCTCCTTTTTCCCAGTGAACAGGTGCTGGATTGATTGACTGACAGGTTGTGCAGGCCTTCACCACGGATCTAATGCTTTCTCTGGACACTTGTGGGTCGACTATCCTGGCGAAGTACAGAGTTCGTTTCACACCCGGATGTCTGCTTTGATGATGGGTATTGGCCACCTGGTCCTCGTCCAGTCATCTCCCTACCACTGCACAGCTCTCGAGCGCTGTTTTTCCACGCTTGAGCCACTTGCGCGGTACTCTGGTGAGGTGATCAGCACAGTTCTGACAGGACACACGCCGAATTAGTAACCAAGTGCAATGTTGTCGCCTCCCACTGAAGGGCTAGATTGACTCCTTTAAGCACCGCATTGAGTTCAGCTAAATTAGTATGCCTGGCATCATTAGTAGGACGCAGCCAACACGCATCTTCGATGACATTTCCGTTCACTTTCAATGCCACTTCTGTCGCCACGGAACTCGCATCCACCCAGACAGTGATGTCGTCAGCACCCATGCAGCAGTCTCCTCCAACGGGATCCAGTTCCCGTACTCTACTTAACATCTCCGCTAGTAGCGACAAAAAGAGGGATCTTTGATGTTATCATCTCATCCATTGGTTGCTGCGGTTGCCAGGCGCTTGACGAATGCAACTGTCACCCTGAGCCATCCACACACGGGGAAATGTCCAACAAGCTTTCCACACAACGAAAATACATGCTGATGGGTCAACATATCAGGGATTTCCGGAATCTGACTTCCTCATTTCCATTGGAGGGTGCCATTCTCTTCCCAGACTTGCAAGCCAAGAACTCTTGCTCCATCTCTCAGTCACACCGGATCCTTGCACACCAAACTGTAATCCGAAAAGTGTTGTCGAACATGCGATGCAGAGACCAGACTTTCATTAATGAAGATGTCATCAACGTATGCTGATGTGGCACTTTCAATTGTGCGGTCTTGTGATGTGATGGTGTCTATAACAGATTTCATAATGAGTGGCGCCACATTTAGCCCAAATCCTAGCCGCGTAAGACAGAAGCATTGACCTTTAAAAATAACCGTTTGAAATGGCCACAGCCGAGGACCGACCATAATTTGCATGTGAATGACGAGACGACGAGACTTCGCGTTAACTGTCTGAGACCGCCCGGCATAAAACATGGGCGCCGCCATTTTGGTTCTTTTTATCGTTGCACAATCGGAGTTTGCATGACGCACAGATTTGCGGGCGTTTCTGAGGTAGGCCATTTTCACAATTTTCCCCACAAATACTTAGTTTAGTTTAGGCTCTTTTATAAACTTTGTTTTCAAAAGCTAATTTATTGTTGAACCTTTTAACTGAAAAATATAAAATGCTTGAAAGGATGATAGGTATTGTGGAAGGGGATTAAGTCAAGATGGAGGAAGTGATAAATCTTCATATGTCACAACTTTATGGCTGTTACTATCATTGGATTGTACATATTGCCAGATCTCAATTTAAGCTTTTCATCTGAGGTAAATGATTTATTAATCATAAGGAATTTGATTTGAGCTTACAAAGATTATCTAGCCTTCAAAATTAGAGTTTTACAAAAATGGGATCTTTTAATTCCAAACTTGTTTAGAAATATCATTGAACCAAATAGAGCAAATTTTGATGATATGATTTTGTTTTAAAGATTTATTTTCCAACTTATAATCAGTTATTTCACATGTAATAATTTTATATTTGAAAGAGACAAAGGCATGCATAAACAGATTCAGATAAATAGATGTATAGGAATGAATTGAGACATACAAGCAGGCTGGGATGACTAGACCAGTAGACATGAATAGGCTGGGGACAGAGCAGTCAGACACAGGCAAATATGGACAGACTGATATTGATATATAGATATGAACAAATAAGATTAATAGATGGTATTAGTCCACTTGAATAGTTAAAAATGCATGAAATGATGATGGTTAGATAACAGAGAAGGCTCTAAACAGTATATCCTAATTACCTCAGCTTTCTTACAGTGATTTAGATAGGTACAGTGTTTTGCCTTATCAAGCATCAAAATCAATGTGTACCTGTTGTCAAATTTACCATTTTATTTTGCTATTCATAAGTGGCTATTTTATATAAAATTTCTTTTTAAAACATTACTCAAAACTTAGTGCCATCTTTTGTGCTGTCTTTCCTTTTCCAAGTTTTTGTTCATTAACAAAAGTAAAAATTTGTTGTAATAGTCTTGAGTTATTTGGAGATTTTGTGGTGATGTCTTTCCATTATGACACTCATTTTCATCAGTTTATTATTTATTAGTTTTAATTAGTTTCTTCATATTTTTGAAGTATTTTCTCAATGTCTTGAGTCTCTCTATCCTTTTATTAAAATTGGAGAAAAAACTGGAATAAAGTAGCTTTTAAAAAGAATTATGCTAGAATAGAATTTGCACTCAATATCACACCAGGCCATCAAGAGAGCTGGGTGCAGGGTTGACCTAAGCTTACCTCCCAATCATTGAATACAGAATCATGTGACTTCACAGTTGCAAGTGTAGGAATGAGCTGTATGACAGAGATAGATATATAAACAACCCCCCCTGTAAGATCCATGTCATGGATGAAGTCAGGAGTTGAATAAAATGTAAGGTTAAATATGAAAGAGTCACATCTCATGTTATCATTAATTAGTACCTCTATTTTATTAGAATAGTTTAAAAACTTTATGAATGATGTCTAAACAATAACATGACACAATGAAAGCTTTCTCCTATTTACATTAATGGCTGGTGAATGAAGAAATTAGTAAAATATTATTAATAAAAAATATCATTATATATTATATTGTAGATTACATAGGGTGTAGATTAATTCTTTAGTAAGATGATAATACTTCATTTCAGACATAAAGAAAGTTGGAGAGTGCACAGACTAAAATGTAGTAATCAAAACAACAAAGATGAGGATAGCACTGTTATTGCAGAGAAGACAAGAAATAATAGCAAATCCTGGTATAAAGAAAATATACTGACTGACCTGAGGTGACATACTAAGATTTATAATGATTAAAGAAGGATTTTTTTGAATCACTTGACCAAGCTGATTCAGTGGGAACTTGCCATCGGCTGTTTCAACTGGAATGGTCTGGAACATGCCTGGAAAGGTGACAATGGCCTTTTTGAACAGAAATATAAAAAATATTTAAAAAAAAAAGCAACTTCAAAATAAGGACAGTAGCCAAAGGTTAAAAAGAAAGAAAAAAAAAAAAAAAGAGAAAGAAACCTTTGAGTTAGATCCTATTATTCATTACAATAACTGTTTCTCTTTTTGAAACCAGGTTAGTAGGCATGGCCACTTTGAGCAGAATATAAAATAGGAATTGATCGTTGTACAGTGCTAGTCTCAAGCTATAACTTAAATTGGCTAAAAAATATTCTGAACAAATGATATTTCCTTTTATAAGTATTTACATTATTTACAGTTGGACTAATGCCCCCTTGTTGCGATCAATGTTTCAGCCATTGTGCCTTCAAGCCTTCTTCAGGCATCTGTCAATTCAGATAACCTACAGGGAATTTCAAACTGTACCCTTCAGATTAATGAAAATGTTATTCTTAAAACAAAGAAACCAAAGCTGAATAAAATCTTCACTAAAGACATTGGAATTTTGAATTAATTAAATTGATACACACTGACCATAGTCTTGCATAGTCCTATGAATGAAATCAACGATAATGCATAAATACAAAATTTAATTACAGTTTTTGTTCATAAATGTCTTTCTTGGATCTTGATGATGGCTAAACAAATAGGCGAAAGTGCTTAATCCAAAACTTTTAGACTGATTGTATATACACTATTGACTTAAAGTTTCATAGTGGTGTTTTTTAAAATTTGTTGTGCTTAGAGTTGTGTTTCTCTACACATCTCAAAATATTCCCATCTTAAAGAAAAAAGGACACATCAATTGAGGGAGTGGGTAACCATTAGGTGTAAAGTTGTATTTCATAAAAAATTTCTAAGTTGAATATTTTAGTGAATGAAATCCCAAAGAAATTCAACTCTTAAAAAATGAAAATTACACCTCCTTGTAGAGCAATGTCTTGTCATAAATAAGTTGGTTTCATATTTCTGTTGCCTTACAATTTGAGGCACATGCAACTCAAAAAGAGAGTACACTGTTAATTTTGTGCAAAACAGTTGAGTCTGCTGCATCAAATTTTGTATTGCTAAGTGAATGAACATTGCCAGCTGAACCTAATTTTTAAATCAGACTTGTTTCATCTTTATATATATATACATATTTTCTTCAATGATGCATTTTAAAACTTTATAAAGTATATATTCATTGTATTTTGTCCAAACTGTCATGCTCAAATCCGTTTCACTTCAGCTGTTGTTTTTATGTATTTTCTTAAAAAACAAAAAAGGATTAAATAGAATTCGTAATCTATAATAGACTGGATATATTCTTACTTCTTTAAATTTCACACTAATGGTTGTAAAATAAAATAAAATTTGTAAAAAGTGTTCAGTTTCCATTTTAATGGTCATTCATTTCATTTACATTTGTGGTTGGCAATATTTTCTCAAATTCTCAGGATTTAGGAATTAAATTGAAAATTTATTCAAATTTTCTTTTCAAGATATGAAACTGGAAACCTATAAAGAAAAAAAAATAAACAGAATAAGTTTAAATCTGCTGGATAAAAAATTTAAATATATTTAGGTAATTTTCAAAATGTAATCAGTTTCCCTTTTTGTTTTTAATGATTGTTTAATAATTCTAATAATTAGGTCCTATTTCAGAGGTTAAAATGTAATTATTACATTTAAAAAATATGGATACATTTCCTAGTTCTTCAACTTTTACAAGCATGTGTTGTTTTTTTGTATATTTTTTCATAGGCCATTGTAGAAGATAAGCATAACATCTTTTTTTTTTTAATTGGATATCTTTTTATTTTTTAATTGGATATCTTTTTATTTTTATTTTTTAATTGGATATCTTTTTATTTTTATTTTTTAATTGGATATCTTTTTATTTTTATTTTTTAATTGGATATCTTTTTATTTTTATTTTTTAATTGGATATCTTTTTATTTTTATTTTATGTATAACTTCTTTCCATGTCCTCTGATAATTTTTCGAAGCTTTTATAGGCAATTACCGTAAATTTTAAAATGCAAAAACAGATTAACAGTGTTGCAAGATCCACTGAAATTAATGCACTGAGAAAGAGTTTTCTTCTATGTGGAAGAGGTAGGCTGAAGAAGACCCCAAATTCCTTGCAATATATGTTGATAAAGTTAAAAACTGATGAATGAATAGACATTACAGTGATTTTAATGGAAATGCATCTCAACCTCTAAAGGAACAAAGGAAGAAAGAAAAGACACTCGATGAATCTGAGTATTCAAACAACTCTAGCATTTCTGTAAAAGAACAACTTCAAATGACCTTCAGTTACAAATGCCAAGGCCAATGGGTTGTATGTAGTATAATATTACTCCAACTTTTACATTGACCGAGTCATTGATATTACCTCTCCATCCAGTGCTGTAATCAATTTTTTTTTGTTCCAACAAAGGGCAGAAATTATTATTTTTGATGGTATTTCACAAGTGGTATCAACATTTGTCTTTAGATGGGACTTTGATATAATACCATTTTCAAGAGATGATATGGAGTGTTCCAGGAATATGAGCCATAGCAGAGGCTTATGAACAAATTCAGACTGCAAATCATCATTAGAAGAGGATATGCAGGAGGACCATTCCAATTGTCCAGAAAGTCTTTTTCATGAGTTCAAATTTCTAATTTTTCTAGTCATTTTTTGACAAGTTAAAAATTGCATGATTTCACAAGATTTTCTAAAATTACATACATGTATAAGAAAAGGTATTACAGAGAAAAGAACTGTTTTATTGAATTCCTCATCTGTACTGACAATAGATACATTTTTATGGCAAATTGTGCAGTCAAATTGTGCTTCTGTTTTTTTTTATATTGTCCAAGTTTTTATTTTTTACTGGAAAAAATAGCTTCATCTCTGTTGTGCTATAAATCATAGCTAGAAGTTGCATAATCTATAATGATTTTTAACTAGTCTGAAGCCTGCATCTTCGGTTATACACTGTTGAAATTGGCTTCTGGCCCAATACCATGAGATGGAAAACTGACAAATTTTGAGTGGCCACAACTTTGTTGCTAATTGAGATGCCAAGATAATTTTAGTACCATTTTTATGTTTTGTCAAGTTCTCTATGTCTGGAGCAAATGTTTTTAGATATATTGAAAATAAAATTTTACTTTGGGATGCCTAATTTAATGGTGTACTGAAAAAATCTTGACTTATCCATGAATGAAAAAAAAGTCAGCTTTCAGAAAAGGAGTCTAACTGAAATCCTTTCAGTGCACCGTGTGTGTGTATATATGTATGTATAGACCCAGATAGATATGTGTGTATGTGTGTTTGAGTGCATGGTTATCGTTATAAGAGCCAATAATACTTACTTGTTGATATACGAAGTGATAACTGATTAATATATTCTGTTTTCAGCTGCTCCAAGATGTTTACCATTTCCTTCTTCATGGCTGTGATACTGATTATTTCTTCAACCTCCTCCAAATTCAGACTAATTTTTGTTTTACCTAAAAACACAAGATGAAAATTATTTAAAAAGAAAAAAAAAAAAATTCTGCTTGGTTTTAAGTGAGAGAGAGAAATGACACATTTTGGTTCTCCCCCAGCCTTACTTTAACAGTGATAAACCTCTGACTCACCCATTTCCTCAAATGTTGGTTTTGCATTTGTCACACATCAATGAATGCAGGTATATGTAATTTAGTAAATCTAAAAATTACTTGAGACAAACAATTTTTATTAATAAACAAATGTGTGCATGTGTTTGTAATATTTTGATGCTTATTTCTTGAGAATGTTTTTTAATTTGTTCTAAATGCAATTCTTATGGAATATTTTTTTTAAACATTATCACCCTATGCAAAGCAGTGAAGCCAGTAAGCCACAAAGGGTTACAGGGTGAGGAAGAATTAAGAACAGAAACAATGAGTGGAAAGAAAAGAGAGTAATCAGGAGGACAGTAGATAGCGATTGACATTGCATTAAAATTTTTGCAGATTAAAGTTAGTTGGAAAGCATGAAGCTGGAAGGGAGTTCTACAAGAGAGAAGTATGAGAAAAGAAACTGTTAGCATAGAATTTACGGTTACATCTAGCTAGCACAAATGTAAATTGACGAGATCTTGACTTGCTACTGTTGGTTGAAGTTTATAAAATCTTTCTCTTAAAACAGTTTTCAGAAAATAGGTTTTTAACTATAATTGCCCTTTCTATTACTGATGGGAACTTTCTTTCTAATTTTTTGTTTAAGGTAATGAAGAAAATTAATATTTTGATTTGTCAATACTTTTTTTATTTAAGCTATATACGCTATCCATTTTAGTTGTTGCTGCTGTAGGAAGTCTTCAAGAAATGTGATTTCTGTTATTTGGTAAAGCTCTTTAGAAAATAAATTTAAAAAAACTATTAAGTAGTTAAAAAAAAATGGCCTGGAGAAAAACTGGGGCAAGAAATGGCTTGTAAGTTTTAATAACTCCAAAACAAAACTGATGTTTTTTAGCCATCTTAGAGAACCATTTTTGCCTTCCATCAGCATGGCTGATGCTAACTTCTAGGAGAGCAACTCATTGTGCTTTCTCAGTTTCACATTTTCCCCTGACATGAAGTGGAGTACTCTCTGGAATAGATGATGTTAGGTCAACAGATGGTAACTCCACTGGCATTCACTGTGGCATACTGCTTTTATGGCAGTACACTATTTACATAATACACCTCCCTGAACTGAAATGACCTTATGCCTTTTGTTGATTTCTTTTCTTTGATTTCTTCTAATTATTCTTGGGAATCTAAATTGTCTTTCTTGGTGTGTGTCTTGATTTCTTCTTATGGGGGACCTAGGTCAGAGTTCATCTTCCTCTTCCGACTCCTTATCAGATTTCTGGTCATTAACATCCATAAATTGTTCAGTTTCATTACTGGATTCATTAGTCCCCTCCTCCCCTTCATCTTCAGATTTTTTGTCCATTTCTAATATCCTTGGGTTCCATTCTGCTTCTGAATTGATTCACATGGGCCACAGTACATTTTGTACATTTTTTGTTATTATTGTCGTGTTGTCTTTTCTGTGATAAAAAGTTTGCTTTCTCTGGATTAGATTCTTTGTCTTCTTATACCATACACTTTCACTTGTTGAAAATGACATTGTCATGGGAGCTATAATCTGTCTACCTATTCATGCAGAAGGACTTTGTAGTTTGCCAGCATATAGAATTGTCCTATATCTTAACAGTAATCTTGGTAAGTAACACTCTATATTATAATTACATGGGAAAAATGCATCTAGTCCCATTTTCACAGTCTGCACCATTCTTTCTGTGATTCCATTTGATTGTTTGTGGTAAGGTGGTGTTTTATACACAATGCAACCAATACACTTTAGCCACAAGTACAAAATTTCCTTGCAAAATTCTGGTGCATTATCTGAGATCAAAGATTTAGGCACCACATTCCTTGAAAATATTGTTCTTAATATTTGTTTTACAGTGATGGCTTTTCTGTCAACAACCTTAATTACTTCAGGCTATCCTGAAAATGAGTCCACTAAAATTAAAAATAGTCCTATGCCTTTAATATAGGCATGATCTTTTCTTTAGGCCGTGAGTGAATTTTGTTTTTCCGAAAGTTTTTTTTTTATTTTCTTTTGTTTCAGCACTTTTTGGGCACCTTTTTACATAATCTTCTACATCTTGAGAATATCCTGGCCCACACGCTTGTAATTTTAATCTCATTTGTGTTGCTGTTATACCACATTATAATATCTCCATTGTGTATTATGACTTAATCTACAGTTATTAGGTTGGTGCAAAAATAATGTCGGTTTTTGACGTATTTTTTAACGTCAAAAACCGACATTATTTTTGCACCAACCTAACTTATGTCTTGATTCTTTGTTGGGGTCTTTCTGCCATTGAACAATTGCTCCATGTGTTGCTTTTTATTCTGCCTGAAATTCTACTTAACACTGGATCTTGTATGGTTTCAATTCTGAGACAATTTAGGGGTAACACATCCATGTTTCAACTCAGTACAGTATTTTATCTTCTGAATTATCAGACATTTCTAATTCTTCACTATCGAAATTTGTTCTTTCTGCAATAACCAGCTTTTTTTTATGGGGGGATTGCATGTTTCTTTTTATAATGGTTGAAATTACCTCATATGTTAAGTCTTCCAGTATTTTGGGGTACATATTAATGGATATTTTCTTTATGGCTTCACACCAAAGATATATCAGTAATTTCTGGAGGATTTCTTGTCTATCTGTTTCTTTACCATAGCCAATGCTGCTAAACATCTGTAAATGGTTGTTGTGTTGAAAAGATTAATGTAGCTGCATGTTGAAGAGCATTTAACATTTATACATTTTTTAAAATCAAGGAAAAACAATGGAAAACTGATTTGTGTTTCAAATGATAAAATATATATTAAAATCAAGAAATACAAAGCAATTTTTGTAATGTGCGAATAAAAAGGAGAAAAAAGTAGTTTCCCTTTATCTGTTAATTGAATAAGGTGAAATGTAATAAAGTAAGATTTCTGAATAGAATGTTTAAAGTTCTGTATTGAAATAGAATGTGTATTCAGAAGAACATACAGTAAGTTCAGTGTTTTGTATAATTAACAGAGCTGTTGCAACTTGGCTTGTTCACAAAGAACTGATGGTGAATGATATTCAAGTTCTGTGTCTGTGTGGAGTGAGTAGAATGAATAGTCTGTGTAGACGTGTGTGAGTTGTTGAGTTCTACTGTCTTCAACTATACTGTCCAATTTTGGAATGAATCCGGGATTATATTATTACCAGTAGGCTCCTGGCACGAACGCGGGATAAATTTTGAAAGAACATGAAAAATATCTGATTGGATGAAAAATTAACCAATTGGTGATTTTATAACAAAAGCATGTTTGTGAATTAACGGTAGGAAAAATTAAGTGTGGTGAATGCGATCAGTAAGTTGTCCTGTGATATTTAGTATTTATTATTTAACCAATCACAGTTGAGAAAAATGTAGGCGTGGCAAAACATAGTAGTTATCACTACACATCTAATCCACTTTTCTATGTGCTGCAGTTCATCTAACATGGTTAGGAATCCTGTAAGTGACATATTGTTATGAAGTAGAGTACTCTCTGGAATAGGCATTGTCAGGTCAACAGATGGAAGATCAACTGGCATTCGCTGTGGCATACTGCAGCAGTATTCATTTACATACAACACTACAATTATATTGAATCAGTTGCTAGGTCTTCTGCTAGAAAAGTTGGTTCACTGTGTAGCATTATAAAAGTTTTCTATTTCTAATATTGCTGTCACATCTGATCTGGTGTTCCAGCTATATATCTTGAGATTCTTGACAAAATATAAAGAAGGGTTTGTAATGTTGTTGGTCTGACCAGACATCTCAGCTTTAGTCACTTTCCCACCACTGTGATGTGGCTTTCCTGTGTATTTCTATAAATGTTTTTAACAGTTTTAATGATCTTTCCATCTTGGTACCTTGACTGCATTGGCAAATCAGTCTCATAGTTTTACTCTTGAAATAGATGTAGATGCAACTGTAAGTTCCATTCTAATAGGTTCTTTTCTCACACTTCTTGCCTGTGGAAATCTCTTCCAGCTTCTTGCTTCCCTGTCACATATGTTCTTTAAAATTTGAAATGCAATATCAATCACCATCTTCTGTCTTTCTTAAATTTTGTTCTCTTATTGATTTTTCTCCTCACTAATATTTTCACAACTTTTTCTTTCACTCTCAGTAACCCCTTGCACATTAGTGGTATTATCACCTTGCTTGGGGTGAAATGATTTGCAAAAAAAGCAAATGTTGAATTTGGTTTTTGCTGGAGAAATTGGTTTTGATTTGGCTGTGTAACATAGGAAGTGATTTTAGTTTTGGGATGCAAATTTAAATCTTGTCTGAAAGCATTTTACATTCTGAATCCATGCAAGTTAAAATAAAAAGGCCTTGAGAATATAACGGCACTATTCTCGTACAGTCCAGATACTATATTGTATTAATATGTATTGTTGTTACTGATGAAATTATGAGAAACTAAAAACTTGGTTAGTTCACATTAACAAGGGCAGCATCATTTTGAACAACTGTACTGAAAGGAGAATTGGGTAAAACCAGATGTAGCACTGCATGTAAATTGGAAGTAGATTGCCAAATAAATGTTGTGCAACAATGTGTAGAACTGTCATAGCATAGAAGACAAATAAAGAGAGCTAACAGTCATGCATACAATTGAACCAGTGTGCTAACATCAGGTATAAAATATTGTGACACAACTGGAAAGATGAAGAACATTGAGTGTCAATTCACAATTGTGTGAAGGTTTTTTTTTTAACATGTATTATGCAATAAAATGAAAAGTTTTGAAAGAGATAACTTACCTTTATCTTTCTTAGATTTTGTTTTCAACTTTTTAGCATACCGGCGGTACACACACCACATGGGAGAAGGATTTAATCCCAAGAGGCATTTTTTTGGAGCTGTGGGAATTTGTCTAGTGATTGGCAAAAACTGTCCTTTCATTTTTGTACTGAGTGGGTGCACACATTGAGTTAATTGATGACATGGCAAATGTTGGAATTTGTGAACAAGAACTGGTCGGAATCGTGACAGTAAGCAGAGGGATGACATTGCAGCTGCATAGGAAAATAAAAGACAGTAGACATTTTGGATTGTCTCAGTACAATGAATGGGATTAGGCTCTTTTCATGAGGAAAATATTCAAACAAAAAATTTATAATTCTTGATAATGATGATGGAATTGTTTATGAATAGATTTGCATTTCTGCCTAGGATCAGAATGTAGTATATGTATGCAACACTAAAAGTGCTGCATACATGAAACATTATGTTTAATGTATATTTGGGCAGCAACCTTTCTTGTAATCATCTTTCATTATATATATAATATATATATATATATATATATATTGGCAGCAAGTTTTCATTAAGACGGGTCTCATTAAATAATTTAGACAAGTTTTATCTACTTATTTTTAATAGGATCCTCTATTAATTACAGACAAATGTCTTAGTATACTAATTAAAGGAAGAAATAAAATTACCATGTTCATGCATATTCATTTTATTCTGAGTACTTTCGACATTAGCACAATCTTGTCATCAGTGTCTTGTTTATTCTAAAACAAAAAATTGTTCTGTTCATTTTTCTAAGACAAAATTGTTGTGTTCATCTGAAAATTAGATTTTTATGTGTGAAGTGAAAAATGCCAAGGTTATGTACTGTACAATTTTTAAATTATGTAGACACATGTGCAAACGTCAAGGGAGGTAACTAAGTTATTGTAATGTCTAAATATTTATTAAAAAAAACTATTAGGTAAAACCTAGATATTTTAAACTATCTACTGCAAAAATGTTAAAACATTTGTGCAGTATTCATAATTAATTTTATTAAGGATTGGTTTCAATTTTTTAATATAGATACAATCAATAATTTTTAGTTTATGTTTATTATTTTCATGAAAAAGTATAGATTTTCAACAATAATTTTCCTAAATTGTGAATGTGGATAGGCATGCTGTTGTAAAAGTTTAGAGATGTTAGATGCATCATTCAAATGAAAACTCAATCTTTGAGACAACGTAGTAGTATACACACACACACACACACACACACACATATATATAAAATTCACTATCTAGCATGAATTTGTGCACTCTTAACTATAAGAGTGACTGTTTAAATTACTATAAAACAGCAATTATAAAAGAAATAATAAACTGTGCAAAAATTAATTCACCCACAAAACAAATTTTCTACAGTGAACTAAAAAATATAAAAACAAACTCTTATCAGTAATAACTTCCTTAATTATATTGTTGACAAACAAATAAGACATTCTATTAGGTTGGTGCAAAAATAATGCCGTTTTCTCACAGTAACATGTGAGAAAACGACATTATTTTTGCACCAACCTAATATTAGAAATTTGAATATAAAGCAAATAGAGTATAATACATCTTCAATTAACCCTAAATATATTAATCTTTTTATATTGCAATCAAATACATTTTAATTATAAACAGGATGAAAATAAGCTAAAGACTAATAAATACTAATATATCCACCCCTAATCCTAGTAAAAAAATAAAATTAATTATATACTATACTAAATTCAATATATCCAATTTAATCATTCATAATGATTCCTCCCCACCAACTAACGTTGCAGAAAACCAACATTGTATATAAGTTTAAATTTCCCTTGGGAGATTGTATCTCCAACAGAAAAAATAATATATATATGTCGGCCATACCACTACTACATTGTCTTGAAGGTTGTCCTTTCATTTGAATTCTGCATCTAACATCTCTCAACATTTACAACAGCATGCCTGTCCACATTCACAATTTAGGAAAATTATTGTTGAAAATACATCTATACTTTTCATGAAAATAATAAACATAAAAATCCTTGAAGCTATCTATATTAAAAAATTGAACCCAAACTTTAATAAAACTGATTATGAATACTGCACAAATGTTTTAAAATGTTTACAGTATATAGTATAAAATATCTAGGTTTTAACTAATAGTTTAAAATTGTTTTTTCTTTTTTAAAAATATTTAGACAATAACTTAGTTACCTCCCTTGACGTTTGCACATGTGTCTACATAATAAAATTAAAAAATTGTACAGTACATAACTTTAGCATTTTTCACTTCACACGTAAAATATTTAATTTTCAGATGAACACAAGAATTTTATCTTAGAAAAATGATGAACAATAATTTTTCATCTTAGAAACAACAAGACACTGATGACAAGATTGTGCTAATGTCAAAAGTACTCTTGAATAAAATGAATATGCACCAACATGGTAATCTTCCTTTAATAAGGATACTAAGAAACTTGTCTGTAATTAACAGAGGATCCCATTAAAAATAAGTAGATAAAACTTGTCTAAATTATTTAATGAGATATGTCTTAATATATATACACAAAGAAAGGGAGAGTAAGGATTGATATGTATTGCGTTTTTATATGTGAATAATTCAGGTAAAGAGAAGAAACTTTATAAACTGTTAACTCCTCCTCTTAAACATGCTAAATTCTAACATCCAAGCACTCTAGGACTTTGGAAGTCAACACTTTCCAGTGTTCAAATATTTAAATTCAGTATCTTCTACTGCCAAGTCATTGGAATGAATACAGTATCTTTTAATGACCATTTTCAATATTTAAATCAAACATTTTCATGACCAACTTTCAGTGCCTGAACCAAACGGTTTTTTTTTAAAGCCAGTTTTAAATGTTTTTGTATTTTTAATTTAAAACCTATAATGTAATTTCATGAGATCACAACCAAATTAACAAAAATTGGCTTAAAATTATGTCACCAATTTTTCTGAACACTTTTTTTCATAAATAAATTTCTTAATAGAAAAAAAAAGCAAATTATCTTGGTACTTTCTGTGTTAAAATCTTTATTGAAATCATTTCATTAACAATTTTGGTCCAGTAAGTACCAAAATTTTGTTTTTTTTTGTAGATTTTGAAAATTTGGGTGTTTTTCATGTAATACATTGTATTTGACATTGTTTTATACAATGTATAATCAATATTCAAACAGAATTATCTCTGGTTTGGTGTATACATTGCAGATAAATTTTCTTTTATTCATCAATTTTTATTACTAATGAAAAAAGATTATTTGTGTGATACTAGAACTGACTTTTAATGTTTTTTGGGATTGTTTTTCATGTCACATATTCCTTTTTCATCAAACGTGCTTGGAAGTACCTAACTGAAAGCATATTTTTGCTACAAATTTTTTTTAGTATTTTTCAGCTACAGACATTGATATTTTATATATTTTAGGGCATGTTCAAATTTTCAAAAAATCAAAATAATAACTTTGCACACCTTTGACAAATGAACATGCCAAAGATGCCCAACCCTCACCAAAAAATCTGCAGATTATCTGATTTCTATGAAAGTTTCTGTACTTATATATGAAATTTATTTAGGAAAAAAGTTTGTGAGTTTGTTTGATATTTCATAAAATTAAATAAACTTTAAAAACAATTAAAAAAAAAAAACAAAACAAAAACCTCACAAAAAACAGTGAAATTAAATTAAAAAAGAAAAAAAACATTTTAAAAAACTGACTGAAAAAGGTAGGCACCACCACAGAAAACCTGATATCTAAGGTTTAAAATGAATTTTTAAAAAATGAAAAATCTTAAAGCTTTTATTTTAATTTCAAGCTAATAGGTTAAACTTAATATTTCCAATATATTTAAATACTTTATTATATTTCAAAACTAACTTTAATTGACTAGAAGTGGAAGAATTTTTTTTAAAATAGTTGATTAGTGCCCCATTTTAGTTGTCTTTCATCACAATATAATTCACTTTATTAAAAAATCTTCCAGAAATAAAATATACTTTTTTGAAACTTTATTTTTAAATTAAATGATTTAAAAGAAAACATATTATTTACTTTAAGTTTAAAATATCACAGAAAAATGCATTTTTTTTTAACACAGCAGTAACTGTTTATGTCAGCTGTTGACATATTTGACAACTAGATGACTAATGTTGTCCTATGGAGGCTAGCTGTAAAAAAATAATTGAATATGTGAGCGCCTTTTATATATCATTTTTAAGTACTCGGTAATTTTAAAATTTTTTAAATATTCTCTGTAATCTAGGTACTCCAACTTTTTCGTTAAGATTTTCGATACCTAAGGTTTAAAATTAATTTTAAAAAATGAAAAAGCATTCTTGAAGATTTCATTCTAGTTTTAATTGAAAGCTAACGGATTAAATTTATTATTTTAAGTAAGTAAAATATTCTGGTGTATTTCATATATAAATTATATAGATTGGAATGTCAAATAATTGCTCGATTTTTTAAAGTTTTCTTAAAAGCGGCCATTTTCTTAATTTTTAAGAAATTTGTAAACAAACGCATTTATCGGGTTTTAAATTCGTTAGTTGAGCAAAATTAAAAAAATTAAAGTTTAATTAATCTAATTTGAAATAAATATTACTTATAGCATTAAAAACCAATATACAAGCATTTCTTAGCGATGGGTTCCTCATTCTTTGATCTTTATTGATGGAGAAGCTTTTAAATTTTAAAAGCTTTCTTTTAAAATGTCATAGTTTTTTTTTACTTTTTATTTTATTTTTAAGATTCAAAGCAGATTTTCGGAAAATGGTGTTTAGTTTCTGTTTGACAAAAACAAACTGATGATTTAAATTCACCAAAGAGTCCTTATAAATATGAAGAGAGTGGAATTTTTATTTAAATTATCAAAATTTTAAAAAGTTTAAGTCAGTAGGATTACACCCCACTGACTTAATTTTATGAAATTTTATCAAAAAAAAAAAAAGAAAAAAAGTTCATTCATCTGTGAATTAAATGAATAAGCCCTAAAAATTTCGTTAACATCTGAAAATTATTTGATTTTTGCAAGAATTTCCAAAATAGTGTTTTTTTTATCGCAAAAAAAGTCACTAAATTCCTCATAATCTTTGGTCCACCAGCTGAGGCAAAAAAAAAAACAAGATTTTTAACCAAAATTTTGTAAGTTGTAGAAAGGATTAAAAAAAAAATAAACAAATAAATAGTAATAAAATACTTTGATCATTTCTCTTCTTAGTTTTTAAACAATGACAAACATTTCGACGATATAAAACTTTGTTTTTATCAAGTTTGCGACTATTTTAAACTAAAACTAAAAGGCATAAGTTAGTTGTTAACGGTTCAGTTAACCTTAGGTTGGTGCAATAAAATAATGTCCTTTTTTGACGTATTTTTTAAAGTAAAAAACGACGTTATTTTTGCACGCACCAACCTAATATCTTATTCTAGGCACTGAAAGATGAACATTATTTGATCACGAAGAAAATGTTTGTTTTTATTTCAACAGTGAAAAGTCTAAAAAACTAAAGTAGTCATTAAATGACCCCTTATTCCTCCGAGCAGGCCGTAGAGAATATTGAATTCTACTCAGTCATCTATGCTAAAAGTTGTTCACATTGTAACTATTCATTTCCAAAATTCAGAAAAATTGAGTCGAAAACAGTTGAGTAACATGACGTTTCGTTTTAAAATTTACCAAATCGTTACGAAGGCTAAAAATCGGGAAGGAGCTACAGATTCGTTTGCGGAAAAAAACTGTCATAGATTTAAAAACATAATTTCAAATATATCAGAGGTGGACGAATGCTTGCAAAGTAACTAATAAATACATTTCGGATGATGAGCATCTCCATATTTGTCACTAGAGGAAATAAAATTTAAATGCTTAGAAATGCACACTAATGATAAATCAAAAACGGTAATAATAGAGCGCAATGTTTTCATTTTCGAAATAACCAGGCAATTTCACACCAAAACGGCACATTCTCAATACCGGGGGCCTTTGGATTCTATATACTGCAAATTAACCTTCTTTTTTATTTTTATTGTCAACAAAATGAGAACGAAATTGTTACAACTATTTTTTCTGTTAGCATATATACACACACACACGAATGTTGAAGCTAATCTTATTCTTAAACCATTTTGCTCTTAAATTGTGGTTTTAATTATTAAAATAAAAATTATTAATCAATCCTACATACAAGGTCAAACGAAAAAACGTTAGCAAACAACATGGGAATTTCAAACTAAGAGAAATGAAAACATTAGTTCCACGACTGATTAAACATAAAAAAAAAACACGATGATTTATTTATTTTAAATTAAAAATAAAACAGCGTAATTTACTGATGTAAAAAAAAACAAACCCAGCCAACATGGCACTTACTTTTAAAAGTAGTTTTTGTCTGAAAATTCTTTTTCACGAGCCTCCAACTGACATGTGACAAATTAGGTTAAAATGACAAACTAGAGAGTTGTTGATATAAAAGCTACTGCCGCTACAGAAACACCGATTTAGCCGAAAATCGAAAGTTAAAACAGAAACCATGTGCTTTTTCAGCTATCACTTCCAGTCGGGTTTCACTAAATGACCATTACTTCCGCTTTCACTAATTACTATTTCCGGAATACAACGAATTTTTTTTTACGCACTGCTAGAGTTAAAGACTTACTCTCAGCCTATTGTTAACAGTTAATGTGAACTTACTAACGACCTTCGCAACTTTAATCCTAACGTTTTTGGGTGCCCCACAGTAATAATATTTTTCTTCCAAATTAAGCAGAAACGTGCAACGGGTTCTAAAGTTTAGAGACGTAGACTTATCAGCTAGTGTTTTGTTGAGTGTTACTGTTGACCTTTAAATCAACCAAACACTGACAACGCCAAACTCTACCTTGATCAGATAATCAAACCAGTCAAACTATAATTGGCAGCAGTTTCGAGTCTCATGAGGTGCTTTTTACAACTTAATCATCTGAGTAAATTTTATAACACAAAGTGCGCCTGTAGTGATCGATGGTTAACAAGCACGTATTGCAACAGTTCAATTATTGATTCTTCAATTATTTGTTATTGGAGCGCTTATTGAGCTTCGAACTCATTCGGTCAGTTTCGAAATCTCAATTATTAGGTTGGTGCAAAATAATGACGTAATAATGTAATAATGTCGTTATTTTTGCACCAACCTAATAGAATAGTAATTTTTACCTGAATATTCCACTTGACTTAGGGTGTTTCAATTCCTGGTTTGCGAACCACACAAAAAGTGAATTTGGATCTTTGCTACTAAATAGGTCGGTTATCACCACGAATTTCCTAAAAAAAAAAAAAAATATATGAAAACACATTTTAAATAATTTAAAATATCTTTGAAGTTAAATTTTGTTTTTAGATAATAATAAATAGCCTAAAAAGCGAATAAAAGAACAACGAATTTCTGTATAGTTTTTTTTTTAGGTATCTTAAAATTAAAAAGTAAAAACACTAAAAAAAAAAAAAAAGTAACATTTTTTAATATAATAAATGTTAAAATCTCTTAAAACCGCAATATTTATCTTTGTATTCAACTTCTGTATCAACCTGTTTTGTGCAAACCTGCATTCTTACACTGAACGATAATGCACAGGTGTTACTTTCAGTTTCACCGAGTAAATGACTGGTACCCGGAACAAACATTCGCAGGGAACGTAGCTAACACTGTGCCGATTCATCAACCTTAACAGCACGCGTTTTAAATAAAACCGGAAGATCAAACTGCCTATAAACGCCCGGATGAAAACTTTTTCAAAACTAGCGTCATACTTTTACCATTTTTTCTTTTCCATCGGCTAAATATGCACGTGATACGGTGCCTTTTTCCCAACTGAGCAATTTATTCCTCGCCACAATTTGTCCTAGACATCTATGCGTCTCAAAGTAAATTTGTAAGGATTAAATATTAATTAACTGGATTTTGTAATAATAGTACCGCAACAGATTTTCTAAAAATAACACGATAAACACATTTTTAAATATTTAAAAAAATACCTTTTAGTTTTATGAATTTAAATGTTGGTTTTTTTAGCTGGATATCGCTACGGACTTTCTAAAAATGCAAAAAGAAAATGTCTTTGAAATTAAATTTCGGTTCTATTTGGAAAATCATGGCCTAAAAAGCTAATCCGAATTAAAAGAACAAATAATTTCCGTATAAATAAAAAAACATTTTCGGTATTTTTTATTGTAGGGTTTTTTTCTTTTTGTCACTTATCGACTCATCGAACTATCATTTTTCAAAAAAAGTAAACATTATTTAAACAACAATTATTTTTAAAAAATCTTTTTAAAATCCAATATTTGTCGACGGGGTGTGTTTCTCTACTAAGTATTAGGTTGGTGCAAAAATAATGACGTAATAATGTCGTTTTTTGACGTTAAAAAATACGTCAAAAAACGACATTATTACATCATTATTTTTGCACCAACCTAATACTTGAATAACGGGTTCTTCTAAAGGTAATGTTTACCTTTTACTTAATTTCTTAAAACAATGAAAATAACGTTTTTTATTTACGCACGGTAACTTGTGAGGTCAAAGGAAAAACTCTATATGGGCACAGCTTCGGTTAAAATTTAATAACCTCATTGAATATCGTCAAACTTTAAAAAAAAATCAAAACAAGTAAAACTAGAATAAATTTGCATTTTTTTTTTCAAGTAGAGTAATTAATTAGTTGCTATATTATATTGCATTTCGGATGCTATTTTAGTGTAATGTACTGTAATTGTAAATGTAATTCTACCAGTCCTAAGCAGCCCTCGAAAAGATAAAAATAAAACCTAATAACCAGCAGTGCAATAGCCAAGAATTTGTTATTTATTTATGTTTAAAATTTTTAAATTAAAAATAAATAAGTTTTCTTTAACCTCAACCAATTTTTATACGCTTTTATTAATTAAACTTAATGATTAGATTTGAAGGCATTAACGCGCTTCCTAAACAATAATAATAGCGTAAATAAATGTAATTTGTGTTAATGTGAAAAGAAAAACATTTATAATTTATTCTAAGAGTAAATTAAAAAAAAAAATTACACTACAGTACACGTATTTCTTTTATGCGAATATTTTCGTATTTCCGAAAATTTTCTTGGTGGCGATTGGAGCAAATTATGCCGTAAAAAAATAAAAATTTGTTTTTAATTTAAAATAATAAAAACGTAAAGGAATACCTTACCTTTAATTACTGAAGTAAGTATTGGTTCTTTTTGTATACAGGAGGAATCTGTAAAAAAAAAAAAAAAAAAAAAAAAAAAAATACAGGAAAACAGAAACACGCAAAAAAAAACAAAAAAAAACACTCGTGTTGATGGCGCGAAAAAACAGTGCTTTCAACCACTAATTCGCCGAAAAAACAGCATGAAAAAAGGCCCCAAACTAAATAAAAACGAATTTATCGTCAGAATGTTAGTATTTTTTAATTAAATTTTTTCGTCCTTTCTAACACGTTCGAAATTTTTTTAATTTTTTTTTACATCAGCGGTCTATAATGTTTACCATTTAGTGTATTTGCGCCTTTTTTTCAGGTAAAACAGATTGATTTGGAAATTCTCGCAAAAATCAAATAATTGTCGAATCTTAATGAAACTTTCAGAACTTAATTCAAAAATGAATGAAATTATTTTAAACATGTTTTTTTTTTAGAAAGTCATGGTAAAAATATTTTCTTTTTACACCTGTTATCCACTGCCTTAATTTTATGAAAACTCGAGAAATCGAACGTCGTGGTTTTATTGCTCATATTCGTTACAAGCAGAAGACTTTAAAGAATATGAATCATCATTTTTTTTGTAAAATCGAATCACACATTTACCCAAAATTCAGCTTTGAATTGTAACATACAAAAGCAAAACCTGTAAAACTAAGACATTATTATTTAATTAGAAAAGCTTTTAATGGCTTTTATGAATAGTATATGTTAAGGACAATATTGTCTGAAGCCAAAATATTTTTCTGGTGAAAAATGAATTATTACAAGAATTGTTTTCTTTTTTTTTTCAATTTTAAATACAAAATGTGATAAAGTTGTTAAATATTTAAAAATTAAGTTTAAATCCGTGCACTTTAGGGAATGCTGTCATTAAATCTATCTTTACAGATCATGAATTTGAAAGCTTATTACAATCTGCGACACACAGGTATTTTAAAAAAGAATTTTACACTGTTTTTGAGTCTGCACAAAACTTTATTTCCAAATATATGGATGATCGTAATTGACCGTGTTTTAAGAATCGTTTCTCCTGGCGGCATTAAACTGACATAAGAAAATGTTAGTTTTCGTACTCAAACATGTGTTTAATTTTCTGATTTTGATCATCATCGTCGCATTTTCAAAAATTTTCTTTCAATAATTATTTCAATAATTATTTTAATTTAAAAAGATTTTTATAATGAATTTATTGTTTTTCAGTGAGAGACATACTGCAATTATTAATTTTTAGCATCCCGATACCACTTTCTTATCAATGTTGAATTTTGTACAAATCTGTGCAAAAAGTGGATCAAAGAGCTTACCCAGCTTCATAGATATTTTCAGGAAATCTCAACTTCTAATTAGTGAATAAACACACAAGTGTGCGTTGCAATCCACCCACGTATATCAGCGCGTGATCAAGTCAAGTTTTCCCGCTCTTTTTCCAGGAGCCTGTCATTACGTGATTACATTAATTATAAATATCAGATTCGCCTACGAAAATGTAACCTTAAAGGAAACTGCTTTGCAACCCCATCGCGGTCGAACGCTGAAAACATATTCACACATGCACGTACGTACGTACGAAATTTTTCAAACTACATTTCAAGCATACTAAAAACATTTCCAAACCAGCAACAAAATTTTTTCTCTTTAAAAATACTCTGATCAAGCTTTCGCACACATACAAAAACAAAATTGTAATATTCTGTATATAAAAAAATGTATTTGTTGTTCCAAACATATCCCTTTTTTTGTCGTAATTGGATATCGTTATCATTTGATTTTTTTTTTATTTAAATTTATGTTTGTGGATTTAGCTAGCATGTTTCATTTTCAGCAAAACATTTAAAACATTCACGCAACCTTCTTAGATCCACAACAAATTATTTTCTCTTTTAGATTCAATTCTGGGGACGGAAACAAAATAATTAATATTATTAAAATAAGGAAAATTAAAAATTAACACACTAAAAAAATGATATTTCATAAAAATGAGAGATGTACCTATAATTATTCGGTACTTATCTTATTTCTGAAATTTTATGGTATTATTTCTAATTATTAATTTTTATATTATTTCAGTTGTGAAATTTTTTCATAACTGAGTTATAAAAATTAATAATAAATAAAAATAATACCATAAAATATCATAAGAGATGTAAGTAAAAATTAGGTAGCTCGCTTATGAAAGTTTATCTCGCTCTCAGTTATGAAATTTTAAATTTATTTTATTGTCAGTATTTTCAATTTTATTTTTCCAGAAATCATCTTCAAACGTAAGGTTAAACAAACAGAAAACAAAATCAATAATATATAAGATTACTGAAAGTATTTGTTAATTTAAAAAAATTACTGTGTAGTTAGTTCACTTAAGATTCGAAAAAAATTGTCACTTCTGTTCTGCTTGATAACTTCCCCTGATCTAAGCTGTCAATACATTGATTTAAGGCTTAAGCTTCAGTTAACAGAACACCCGCAAAACAAGTCACCGTGTTTAGTTTCAACAAGACGTGCTTTTTTAATGCTATTCCGCTGATGCATCCCCACAAAAAAAAGAAAGATTTTTTAATAAAAATTTCGAATGTTCTAAAAAGTGTGAAAAAATTTAATAAAATAGTCAAACATACTTTGGTCTTTTCTCTTAATAAACATAAACATTTTCTTAGACGATAATTTTTTTCATGTTTAGGGCCTTTTTTTATCATGCTCTTTTTGGGCAAATTAGTGGTGATACCTAGACTAAACGGGAAAAATGAAATTAATATCATAATGCTCTTCTGATATTGAATAGTAGTCAGTAAAAGTGGGATCAGTTTCCTTTTTTTTTGTACACTCAAATTATTCTAACAGATGCTAAAAGAAAAAAATAAAATTCTTTTAAAAATGGTTCACTCGAAAATAGCATTTTTAACCATTAGATTTTTGAGTTTTCAAATAAATATGTCTTTATTTAATAAAAGAAAATTTTGTTCTAAGCAGCAACGGAATTAATTTAAAAATCGCACTGAAAAATTACAAGTAATTTTAAAAAAAAACAAATATTTAAAATTTAAAAATGTAGATTTTTTTGTGTCAAAAATCTGAAAGAAAATAACGTGTTTTATTGAATTATTTTTACTAGGATACGGGACGATTTTTCTTTATATTTACACTTGATATTTCGTAATTTTTTTTGCTTTAAAGTTTAATATCTTCTGGGATTTTTATTTATATAAGTGCAAAAAACTTTGTACAGACCCCCCCCCCAAAAAAAAAATTAAAACGCCCCGTCGGCTGGGGCTTCAGAATACGACGACAGCACCTCTGTAGAGGGGTAAGACCCCCCCCCCCAATAAGGTGTCCTGGGTATGACGATAAACTACATCCGGTAGCTAGGTCTCTGATCAGGAGCTTTTGAGGAGCATGGAACCACCTCTTAATTGCTGTTGTCCCCAGGTTCACCCAGACTGGTAGCACTTGTTAGGGTCCAAGCTATGGACTCTAAACTGGGGTCAAAACAAAAACAATATGAAAGTGTAAAAATAGGTTTTTATAGTAAATTACCAGAAATGCATTTTTGAAAAAAAAATTATTACCAGCAATACACTCTTGAAAAAAAAAAAAAATTATCTTTCGAAAAAAATATTACCAGCAATACATTTTAAAAAAAAAAAGAATATTACCAGCAATGCATTTGAGTTGACTCTCGACAAAAAACAAACAAACAAAAAAAACTCTTTACAAAAATACGTCGATGAAACCTGATTTACAAACTGATTTCTTACAAAGAATACATATTGTATTCATACGAACCTATCCTAAAAATCTTGTCGGTAAATAACCCAATGAGGTTGATATACTGTAGTCACTACAGTGTAAAATAAACCAAACCAAACCAGATCTTAAAAAGTACACTTGAGATATCAAAACAGTGCTGTTGGGTGAGCTGAAGAAACATATCCCTCCAATATTTGCCCAAACTTTTTTTTTAATAAAAAAAGAAAGATTTAATTAATGAATAAATACTGAAAGTTTTAATCTCATTTGAATCAGATAATTCCCTGATTTTTGGCAAATAGTGTAAAACAGCGGGAAAAAGCATCCGTTTCGGTGTTTTACTCGCTCGTACTGGATCACTCGCGAAAATTTCACCTATTGTGTCGGAAACCTACCCCCCCTCTTGAAGATGAACTCATCTGCGTCTGTAAACAAAGACTTTAAATAGTGGCATGTCAGTTGACATGAGGGAGACCGAGAAACAAAGAAGTTCTTAGCTGAGCTAGTTATTGACTACTCAGGCGATTTCTGTACTTTTTTTACCAGCCTAAAACCCTTTTTATTTGTACGTGTTATTTGGCGTTTGTCTCTACTAACCCCAAATCAACATCATAACACCTATCATCTGTTTTCTTAAGTAAAGGATGAATTTATTTTGCAAAAAGTGATCTTTTTATTATTACAGAAAGTACGAAACGTCAAAGTATGGAGTTTTAGCAATTGCTGTTACTGCCTTTAGCTTAAATAATTGCATCGATTCGCTGTGGAACAAGGTTCATATTTTCTTTATTTGGTTAATAATTCTTTGTTTTTTTTTCCTGCAGTACAAACGTTCAAGTTTTTCGTAATACTGTACATAACCTTATCAAATGAAACCTCATTGTTAAGTTTGCATCTAATCCTCACTTCTCTGACTGTTAATTTTGGATTGCTTTAGGCCTAAAACACTCCCAGTAGTAGCAAACGTCTTTTGTGTGGTTTGAACAGTTTCGTTGAGTCACTTTCCCTTCAAAGTCACAAACTTCATCTTTGTTTCAGTGGAAATTTTAGCCATGATTTTAGTGTAAAAAGCAAGCTCATGTTCAACTACAATGACATCAAGATACTTTACACTGATTTTAATAAGATGGAAAAAACTTAAAAATTTACATATTATCATGACTTTATCATCTGAAATCTTTAATTGGCCCAGTAGTTTTACATGACATTTTTCAGCTTCAATTTTGTAACTATTTACAGCGGTTTACCGTCTGTTACATAACACCTACAACAATTTATTTCCACACCTTAAAGTCCACATATACTACTGATAAAATCATGCTGTTAAACAACCTTAACTGACCGAAACTTTTGCACGCCAGTTCAATTTTTACTGGGTACCTTACATCGTCAGGCCCACCGCTTGTATTTTGAGTGGTACAACTGGCCTTTAAGTCAAGGGGTGGGGCGCAAGTAAAAATTTGTACACTAAAATTAGTTCACATAATTTTCACAAGAGAGTAGGAATGATTCTTAGGAAAGGGATAGAGCTCTTGGTGCTCCTTTTGGTGACGTGCCTGATCATTGTACTTAAAATCTACTGGTACTGAGTAACATAGGTCAGTTGCTGAACAGATGCTTAGTAGGCGTAATGATATTTATTTATACAGGTTAATGTATAAAATGTGGCACAAGGCCTGAAAGGGGGATGGGGAATGACGGTCTTCTTCTGTCTTAAATCTAAACTTAGCTAGTCCCAGACACGGACCCAAACAAACCAACAATATTCCAATCACCAAAACAACACATTCACTCCTACCTTTCTTACCACGTCCACCATAACGCCTCGAATTCTCCATGAAGTCCTAACTAGTCCCCTTATGTACAAATATTGTTCGTGGGGGGAGGGTCATAAAATAACAATTTTTTAAAAAGAACCCCAAATGATTTTGTACAATATGACTTAAAAATATTTACAATAAAACTAAACAAAACTGTGTTAGTAATAAAACCCCCCACAAACCATAAATGTGGCAGCAAAATCAGTTAACTAGACGAAATCAATGCGGGGCTGAGAAAAATAAGAAAAAACATTCATTCCTCCAAGCATTCACACAGACACTCACACATTCATACACAACAACAAATACGAAAAAGCACACACACGAAACGAAAGTCGCCCCGCATCCACCAGAGAACTGAAATCACTGACCACCTAACGAGGGAGGGGATGGGGAATTAAACGAAAGAAAAAATAGGGACAGAAATAAAAGGGGCCAATGCGCATGCATACCCTAGCTAAGTTTACTAGAAAAAAGGGAAAACTAAAGATTCAAATTCAAAAACCTAGTCTAACCTAAAATCAGGGTGGGTTGCCTATGTTCAACCCTGTTAGGACAAATCCTGTACCTAACCGACGTCCAAGTGCCACTCTAGGTCAGCCCCTTTCACTCTACACATTCGCGCAAGATTCACCCACCTTTTGCCAAATTCCGATGAGGTGAGCCGCCGCCTTTCCGTCCTAATCTTGACTTTAAGCTGATGCTTAAAGTACAAGATCAGTTGGGAAGAGGTGAACTTCTCGCCCTCATGGAATCCCTTCTGACGCGTCGTCCAAATCACGACTCTCATAATCCCTAGTAAGCAACAGAACACATAGTGTTCAGCCTTCGTCAATTGCGACACCACATTGCTACAAACAGAACTGGCTTCCAGGACAAAGAACTTTCCCTGCAGCATGCGAACCATGAGGCCTTCAACAAACTTGCACAACGGCACTACCGTCTTGCACTGAAAAAAGGCGTGACCAATGGTCTCGACTTCCCCAGTGCAGCGACGACAGTTTGGATATTTCTCCAAACCTGCTGAACAGAGTCTCTTGCCGACCCAGAGGGCCTCACGAATCATCAGCCAGGTGAGTGATGCCTCATCGTTATTGAGACATTTCAACCCAGGCGCCCAAGGCCACATCGAGCGAGCCTCCTGCTTCGTAAGACCGAGCTCGTCGATCAGATCATCTTGAACGGACCCCCTAACTAACAATCGATACAATGCCTTACGAGACAACGCCTGGGCGTCGGAGAGGCCATCCGACGTCCGTAAAAGGAGCTTCAAAGCACTACGACATTCGCGGTAGAAGGCACACTCGGCACGAGGTCTACGGCCGGCCTCCTCCTCGCACGAGTGCACACTTCTCAGGGATGGGAAATGTTTTCGGACATCTTCTTTCCAAAAGGTGCCCACCTCATCCAATCCGCGACACATTCGGTCTAGAAAGGTAATGCGAAGCATATATTGACGAATCTCAATGCTAGGCATACCCAGACCGCCCTCAGAGGGATGAAGGCAACAGATCTCGCGAGTTACCATAGGGGCCTTGTCTCTCCACAAAAAGGAGAACAGGGTCCGGACTAATGACATTAGTCTGGCATACGGGAGCGGAAGCACAGAAAGTCGGTAAAGGAGTATCGGATATATGTGTGAAACACATACCTCCGCCCTTCCCTTCAGGGAAAGTCTCCTCCGAGACCACAGTTTAACCGCGATCTCGGCCTTCCCCTGCACCTCCGACCAATTCATTTCCAACTGGAGATCAGGACCGAACCAGACGCCGAGTATCTTGATCGGCCCATCCGTCCAGAGGAAAGGTCCGGGAAGAGAAACTCCCTTCCACGCACCCAACCGCAAGCCCACAGACTTATCGCGGTTGATCTTGGCCCCTGTCACCATCTCATACCCACTGATCTCTTTGCTGACTTCGTCAATCTCGGCTCTGCTCGACACAAGAACCGAAACGTCGTCAGCATAGGCAGAATACCTGGCTGAGGTGGAAGCCCCAGGCAGGGAAATTCCGCGCAGGACCGGATTTGCCTTCAACTTGCGAAGGAATGGTTCCAACGCAAGAACGTAAAGCAGAGGCGAGAGCGGACAACCTTGACGAATGGAGCGAGACAATACGAAAGGCTTCGATCTTACGCCATTCACTTCCACCAGCGCACCGGGGGTCGCATACAAAAGTCGGATCCAGGAGCGAAAGTCGGCTCTGAAACCGGCAGCCGAAAGGACAGCCTCCAGAAATCGATGGTCAACCCTATCGAAGGCCTTGGACTGATCTAAATTGATCAGCGCGGCTTCACTGTCGACTTTTTCTAAGATCAAGCGTACCATGTGAAGGTTATCCTGAATAGTCCTGCCCTTCACAGCACAAGTCTGTTCGGGGCCAATCAGACTAGACAGGACAAGCTGCAAACGGTTGGCTAAGATCTTCGCCAAAATCTTTAAGTCAGTGTTTAACATCGTTAAAGGGCGAAAGTTCCCTAACCCATCCCCACCGCCCTTGTCCTTACGCAGCAACTTGATCACACCCCTGGTGAAGCGTTGGGGTAAAGACCCCTGCTTCATCCAGTGGTTGTAAATCAGTTCCAGCAAAGGAACAAAAACGTGCGACAACCTCAAGTACACTTCGTAGGGAAGACCATCTAATCCCGGAGACTTATCCAGGCCAACCTGCTTCAGCGCTTCCCAGATCTCCGACTCTGTAATGGGACCCTCGCACCTAGCCGCTTCAGCTGCCGAAAGGCAGGGAAAGTCAGCTAAATAGGCGTCGAACTGAGCAGAGCTCAGACCGGGCTCCCTGGTGAAAAGATCCTGAAAGTAGTCCCGAAACACCTCACATATGCCCGCGTTTGTAGTCACGGTCCGCTTATCCGGCAATGTGACGCATGCGATATGTCGCTTAGACGCGCTTCGATTTTCCTCTGCACGCAGTTCAGCGGCCATATTCGTTGCCTCAGAAGACATTCTTTTTAACCTAGCCCTAACTACCAGAGCTTGATCCTTCTTGATAAGCAAGGAGGACAACTCTGCCTTAGCTAAGGCTATGTCCCCACTAACACGGGATTTCACTGCCCGATCGACTTTATCTTCTAAAGCAGTTTGCGCCGCTAATCTATCTAGATTGAGTCGACGACTAAAATCGGCAGCAAACGTTCGAATATGAGATTTTAATTTGCCCCACCAGGCATTTCCCACAACCGCACCCGTCAATTCCCTTTGGATCATTAGTAAAAGCTGGTCCCGGAAACCCTGATCACCAAAAAGGGAACAGTTCAATTTCCAGTAACCAGCCAATCTAACCTTAGGCTTATCTAAGTTTACACGGACCCGGACAAGCCTATGATCCGTATAAACTATATAATGGAAACTTGGACAGCCTAAGAGCCCTACATCGACTCTCCTAACTAGGACCCGGTCCAGGTAGCTCGCAAGCGTCCCCGGAGCCGAGTTGCCACTATTTGTCCAAGTCCATGCTACCTCCCGAGGGTGTTCATTCCGGAACTTATCGACAAGATCAAACTCATCGATAAAGTCCCGAAACGGTTTCACATCCGGGTTGTTAGTACCTTGTTTATGCCCTATCCGATCTATATCGGGGTCAAGGACGGCATTCCAATCCCCCGCTAAAACTACCCGACGAGACGTCGTCAAGAACGGCGCGATCTGCCGAAACAAAGCAGGCCGCTCGGAATGGCTATTGGGCGCATAAACCCCAATGAGACGTAGAACCTTATCCTTTATGGTAACATCCAGCACGCAAAGTCTGCCCGCCGGATCCGCGAAGACAAGGGTACAAGCAGCCTTCAAAGACTTGCTCACTAGCCAAGAGACACCCCTCGAACGACCATCAAAACAGGCTGAATAAACGGCGAACCCCTTAGACAGTATGTCCTCACGATCATGAGAAGAAAAACGGGTCTCTTGTAAACAACATACATTCACCCCGAGGCGCTGAAGATCACGAGTGAGCCTCGCCCTGCGAGACTCGGACCTCACGCCCCGGACATTTAAACTAGCTAACCAGAGAGCCATTGTCAAGCCGATTAGGGTTGTCCTTCAGGATAGAACATGGCTGGGGTGAGGACACCGACAGCTCGTCCCATAGATCCGGACGCCATCTCATTTTCGACGGTATCGTCTTGAGACAAGCCGCCGATGTCCGAGGGGTAGGTGAGTTTCAGGGCTCTATAAAGGGATGGGTGAACAAAAACTGGGACCCTCCCTTTCAGCTTTTGATCAGATTCATTTGATTCGGGGTCAAGAAGATAGGCAGCTGGGGGCACCATTTTGAGCGACGACTGGGCCTCCTCTATCATGCCCCAAATCTCCCGCGTACCCGGGCCAGTTCTGATTACGGTCAGTACTCTTTGTGCGGAAGGGAAATTTTCGGGCATCTCCACATCTATGTCGTTGATTTTTTTAAAATTCCACAGAATTTTCAGCTCTTTAGGGTTTCGAGTCTGCCCGAAAACCCTTTCCGCCTGGTCCCGGGATACGCGGCAGGCTTAGTAGGCGTAATGTCCGGTGGCCCTGATTGGAGAAAGCAAAAAGGAGTTGGATGAGAGCTCCAGTAAAATTTCGTGTTTGTGCATTATGTACATATACCATAAAGCACATATACCACATGTGCATGCACATAATAATTTTTATATACGTTTTTTGTATATATATGTATATGCACATGTACATATAAATATTCATATATACATATATGCGTGCTTGTGTAAATGTGCATAGTGTCTATTACATATACACATATATGTACATGTGTGTAAAGTAATTTATATAAGCATTTAATATTCATTTTATACACATTATACACTGTATATAGCTCAACAAACATGTATGTAGGTGTATATGTGTTAAACACTTTATAAACACCCATATAGTGGGTAATTGAAATGGCAACATGAAAAAATATCTACGTTTCGCATTTCATCCTTCGAAATGACTTCAATCTAATAATTATTTTATTTTTTATCAATGGAATCTTAAATACATGAATAGACAAAAATACAAGGAAATGTTAATTAGTGTAATATCCTCAAAGATAACATGGGGAGGAATTTTACTTTCAATTGCTTTATTATCATATATAACATGACCATGTCAGAGTTCTGCGTTCTACTTGCTCATATTTTCAGTTCTTTCTCTTATTGCATTTTCGATGAAAACTTTTCCAGTTCCTACTACCTGATCTGTTGGGAGTGGGGAACCTAAGTTACTACATTCCTCCCTTTTTAAATCAGAAACACCATTTACAAATTCAATTCTATCTTGCATTGAACGTCGTAGTAGAGGTGTCACCGCGATAACATAATCGCTACTTGGCAAAATATTTCTTTGGTCGTTCATCTCAGCAGGAGAGCGTTTTTTTTTTTCATGTGAAGCAGATGATGCTAAGAACCCACTCTCCAGTATAAGTACATCATTGATGCACGCGTACTTTTTTGAAGATATCTTTAGTAACGTCACCATCATCAAGTTTACTTTTTTACAGTAATGTTCACTTTGTACAAGGCCTAAAAGCCACTCAAGGTAGAGGGTTAAAAAGTAAGGGGCATAGATTATTAGGACATGTGAGGAAGATAACGGTTAATCCTAGACTTGAACAAAATTGTAGTGATCGGGAAAACATCTTGCGAGTCGGTTCCACATAGAAGCTGTTCGTAGTAAGAAGCTGTTCGAGTGGAACTTATATCTCTCCAAAGGAATACAAAGAGAATGAGGGTGGTTTACTACGATGTGCATGGCCAGTTAGAACTGGTGGAAATAAGGAATATATTTCGTCTGAACACTTATCTCGATAGATTTGCTTGCAACGTTTCATCTGTGAGAACGGGGTTGTATGTTGGAAACTAATTAATCAATAATGTAGGATACTCGCCCGGTACCTTCCGCTATGGTACCTGGTAACCAAGACCCTCTGACATTGACATGGATGAACACCTGAATACCAACTTTGTACATTGAATCTCGAGCATTGATTCGTGGATTTGGTGACATGGTAACTGTGAGTTCAATCCATGGACTGGGGAGTGCAGACGTAGGCTCAGTGGAAACATGAAGAGCATTAACTGAGCAGTATTAAATAAGAACAAGACGAGATATCCCTAGACATGGTTAGCGGAACGAGAAAAATCTACCTCCATAGATTAAATAAAGCGTTCAGTTTGAAACTCCCTGAAGGTTACCCGGATCGACAAGCACCTGATGAAGGCCGGAGGACACATTGGCCTTTCATGATAATAAAAAACAAAGATGAGGACAATAGTCCGCATGTAAATAATGTAAATACATCATGCGCATCGTGTTACTCTTGTTTATTCTTCTGAATCCGAGCCTTTGTTCCATTGCCTAGTTTTATTGCATCCCCGTGTGACGCTGTTTAGCTTTTGGCTAACTAATTAAGCATGGAAATTAAAAGTGAGAAATACTTAAGGCGAGAAGAAGCTATAACGAAAGACATACTGAGCGATGTTATTTTTTTTTAACAAAAGAAAAATGGGTAAAGATTTTATTTTCATTTGCGAAGAAAGGTATTTTTTTCGCAGAAGATAGAAAATTCGTAAGATCTCGGATCTGTCAGAATTAATTTATGCCATGACGCGGCGAGGAAAGGCAGAATGCGGGTAAAAAATAGCAATCTGCCCATGGCAATAATGAAAATTTCAATTTAATCAAGAGGCTTACAAAGCAGAATGCTAGAAGATAATCGAAAATTGGATCAAGCATGCGAACGAGAAAGAATTAGGTGAGACCACCCCAAAGAAAAAGGAAGGAAGAAGAGAAAAAGAAAAAGAATAAGCCATTAACTATCTTTCGGAGATATCATTTGGTTTTGGAAGGGGAGCCACCTGTTGTGTGTCCAGAGCTTGCCATGATAAAAGTTTGTTACCTGGACAGACTGTTGGCGACAGAATGCGATGATGTTGAGAAAGACAAAGAGATTCAGTTGACCACCCAGATAATAACTCGGCGAAGATCCCATTAATGTTTCCCAGATGACATCAAGTTAAGATAAAGATTTAATGTCTACAGTACGATTCGTGGTCGATGGAAAAGAAAGAAAAAAAAAAGGAAGATAATTTTTTTCTTTGAGCGATAATTGTAAACTGAGGCCAGTCTAGCCACACCCACACTGCTGAGCGTTCATTGGCTGAATGGTGGCGTGAGCGATGGGCGAAGGTAAACATATGAGAAAGAAGGGAAACCTGTTGACGTCCTCTGAGGGGATTGGTGTGAGATACCAATATGAAAAAGGAAGAATTTAGGAGGACAATTCCCTTATGAACCCCTCTAAAACAGAAAGTAATTGACTTCCAAAAATGGGAAGTGATAAATTTTCCTGTCCGAAAACAAAGAAAATCCTTATTGCGGATTTGGAGTAATCGAGGAACCCAAACCACGACAGGCCCCCACTCGGTTTTGGTCGGCGTCCATATAAACGAACGTCCCCAGAGTAAAGAGTCAGTCACAACACAGTTGGTGACAGTTGGAGTCACAGAGTTGAGTTACAGTTGAGCTGTGAGCTCGGAGTCCAGCTTCGCAGGAGCTGACTGAAAGATTTCCACGCATTCCGACTTAGACTTCTAACCAAAAACATTTTTTTTTGAAGAACGACTTAGACTCACACCACCAAAACAAGTTTTACGAATATCGCCTGAAGATACCAAAAACCAGTTTATTGAAAAACAACTTAAGATATTAAGACTCGCCTAAGAAACGCAAAGTGACACGAATCCATAGAAGCGGTTTGGGAGAAAGACGCAGCCCTGTATTCAGCAACCAGATATAAAGATACTTGTTATTTTTGTTCAACACATTTGAATCTTTTGAGTTGTTACATTATTTTCTTTTACATATACTTGTGCAGTATCACCTTTGCCCCGGATTCGGCTTGCACTACGGCCCGACGCCTGATTGATTTCGTCTACCTAAGATCAAATCACAACGTGGGTAGGTTAGACTAGAAATCAAAGCAGTTAATTCGGTAACCAGACGTTGGAGGCGAACTGGGAACGACAAAGCTGATGCCGAATCTAACCAGATTTCCATCCGAATCAGCTAAGGGTTAGATCGTCACAGGATAGCACGGGAGCAGGACCAGGGTGACGTCACACCTGTGGCTTCAAACTAATCAATAAAACATCAACTCAGAAGGTTTTTGACCTGTGCTTGAGTGTGGCCTTTTTCGGCAGTAGAATAAGAACCAGAGACATTTGGTCATTAAATATCCTATTTTTTTATTTTCTTGACGCCTTTCTTCTCTACCTTCAAATCTCTCCCTGTCAGACCATTTGATGCTGGAGAATATGGAACTGTGCTTCACGTAGTTCTTGTGAATTCCGCTATCTATAAAAAGTAACTCTGGTAGGCCATGGGTAAAGAAAATACCATACACTTTGGAAATCGTTGCTCCTGAGGTGTTTATTGCTTCAGTCCACTTTGAGGATGTATCCACCACAACCAATATCATCTGGCCCATGAATGGACCTGCGATCATATATGGTTTCTCAGACCAGAGCCAAGGGCTGAGTCTTACCCCTGTTGGATTCTTTTTATTCACCTCAGACATCTCGCAATATTTTGGTGTTTTCTCTCAACTGCTGATCAATGCCTGACAATTAAACAAAGCTTTTGGCTATTAGTTTCATCCATGAAATCAGGGCTTTCAACATGACGAGGAAAAGTCCTCTGACAATTCCAGGTTTTCTTTGTCACTATTTGATAAAAATCATAAAGTTTTTATCAGGATCTCATTGATAGATAGTATTTATAAGGGGTAATAAGCACCCACATAATAAAGAGAACATTATTTATGGATACTCCATGGATAAACGTATCTATAAGCATGTTAACAAAATTGTATAGTAGAAAAAATTCTCAAACATATCTGCAGATCAAATACTGATAATGACAAACCCAAATTGAAAGTCGTTTTCCAAAGACATAAAACTAAGCTTTGACTAAGGTGGTTGTAAGTTAAAATTCGATATTTTCAATAATTTGAATCTCCTCCGAACGAAATTTAACAAGAGATAATATTTATCACAAACATTTATATGTAGTTCTTTTGAAAAGTGCTTCTGAATTTGAGAAAAAAAAAAAAAATGTTAAAGCGTCTATTGTTTTTGAAGTTATGTTCAGAACTTATCCATGACATCCTGACTAAGAAAAAACACAACACAACAATTACATGCAAGTGTAATGTCTTTGAATCAGAAAAAAACACAAGTAAAAAAAGTTAACAACCAATTAAAAGATTAGTGCCAGAGAAACTATTTTGGCAACTGCTCCTATGAATAATCAATCTCTGCATCAAACTTCAATTTTTAATTTTGCATCTCGTTGACTAAAGCTTTCTTCTGTGTTATAGCATTTTGAAGGTTGGCTGTGGTTTGTTTTTTTTTTTTCTTGTTTTTTCTTTTAGTTTTACCTTCTTTCTGGCTTCATGGGTTATTTGCTTGGTCTGGTGGGAGCTTCCAACCATTTTTTTTTTCATTTCCAATATGACAGGAACTTTTATTACTCACCCCTGTACAATGACTGACTTCATACCTTTTGGCCACTATGTTGGATTCCTTCATGTTGACTTGAGAAAATACCCTGTTTAGCCGGTTTAGCAGGTTTTCGCGTGTACAAAGAAAATTCACTGACAATTCCCGATTTAGCAGGTTTTTCAGGGTGCTAGGTGCCTTGGTAATAATACTAGGATGGCTTTCCTGTAGTTGTTCGGGGACAGACTCTCTTCACGGGGTGGAACAGTGACTTTAGATTCTCACAAAATAGCACAACCTTTCGTGTTAAGCTTTGTTCTACATCTGTAGTATAGAAGCAATTGTTCACTTGTACACTTTCCTTCACAAACATCTTGATTTTCCTAAAATCACTAGCAGAGGTTTAAGGTCTGGCAAGATTGTAAATTGTTTGCCATTGTGGAACTTCCAAACACTATGACCTTCCTTGTCCAGTCGTACATAACGCTGCTCAGTATTATACAAGGAGTCCCATTTAATTAGACACTACAACTCTTACTCCATATGGTTATGACAAAATAGGGGCTTCAACAGATCATAATGTATGAAGGTTTTGAAAATTAACAGCAACTGTCTGGACTGTTGAAAAGTCTCTTCTGTTCAGACTTGGGATTTTGCCCAAAGATAATAAAAGTCTTCCATAATAGTTCAGTAGAATAAGAAGCCTTAAGTTCTGATATATGTGAAGGCATTTGATTTTCAAAGAAAGAATATGTTAAGAGCCAGTGAAATTTACGAGTAATTTTGTTTAATACATAATCTTACTGATATACATCCAATATCTCAGAAAACATGTCCAATAGAAGTAGACAGATTCCGCTGTCCTCCGGTCCACAATACTCCCGGTCATTTGAAGAGGAGCAGAAGTTTATCCCTTGTTTCCTGTTAAGGATTAGATTTCTGGTTTCTTCTAAAGTCTTTTCATTCTCTTTCACTTCCAGTAGCCCCTTGTCAGATTGTAACTAATGATTGTATTTACAAAATCAATTCTTGGATGAGCGCTGTTACTATACATTGCAGTGAGACTTGTAATGAACATACGTGCACAATTTCTACCGAGAAAATATTAACAAATTTAAGGGTGATTCAATTTTTCCGCGTTTACTTTTGTATTCCGCGATAAAGTGTAATTCCTCAGAATGCTATAAATATTGGTTTCCTGAAGATTCAATGAAATTTACCTTTTCAACCTAAAATGTAGTTGCCGTAAATCAAACTGCTGTTGAAAATTTAACGTTGAATAGAGCAATTTTGTTGCATTTAAATAAAGCGCAGTGTACGTTCGTTATTCGATATCGGCGAATCATAAACAACCCGAAGTAACAATAAAAAGGGGTGAATATTTTGTTGATAATAATAATTGTTCTTTTTTATGAGCCCAGCAAAATTTTATTTGGAACTGGTATCTTGCCTCAGTGTTTGGCGTACAAAGAATACTTTTGTACAAGGTCGTTCAGTAAAGATTGTATTCTGTATTATTATTATTATTTTTATGTCATTTAATAAATGTAATTTTCTTTTCAAATTTCACACAAATTTCAAATAAATGTAATTTTTCTTTCAAATTTCACACGAGTTGTTTTGTTTGTGCCATTCAAAATACTCGGAATAAGAGGTTTAACGTTCTCACTTCTCTCAATAAATCCTTTTTAAATAGGCATCCTGTTCATAATACAGGGTATGGAAACGTTCCCTGACTTTGTGGCGATATGCACCACATTATTTAACTTTGATTAGGAATGACGCGGAAAAGGACAAGCAAAGACGCTGTAGGTTACGAAACATGTAGCAGTCACAATGCAATTTATATTTGACGTAAAATAGCACATAGTATAAAATACAAGACAGAACTTAATGGTTCAAAACATAACAATTGAATTTATTAGTGTTTTGGTGTACGTGCATATAAGCTGAAGGTTTGATAGAGTTACGTCTCTTAGATTTGGGAAATATTTGTACCGGAGCTCACGAAGTTGAAGTAATTATTAAACTGAAGTTTTAGAAGAATAAAGTTCCTGTTGCATGCTAGGAAAAGTTGGTAGAGTTTAGAAGAGTTGAGAGTTCGTACTTGCGTGAATGTTGGTAATGATCTTGAACGTCTGACCGCAAGGTTAAGACGGGAGCTCTTGAAGATTACATCTTGGCAGCAAGGAGATAGATGAATAAAGAGAACACGAGGGAGCTTATTCGTGTTTTGTTTATATAAGGCTGTGTCACACGTGATCGGCCCCGAAGCTTGTGCGCGTGCCGGCGATTTGATTGGTCGGAACTGACCAATCAGCAAGCTAGTTTTGAGGAGATTAGCCAATGAATGCTTGTCGCATGATCTGTATGTATCATGATGATAATCACCACAACTTCATAAAGAGTTATCTGTTCCTTGTTTTTATTTACAAATGTCAAGTTAGGAATTGCACTTGTGTCATTGATAATTGTGTTTTACTACAAATTGGGAAAAGGACAGCATCAATAATGGGAAGGTCTTCAGGAACGTTTAATGAATGCTAATCTACAAAAATTATTTCCCAAAAGAAAATTCCCTATATTTTTATGTCATGTAATTGTATTTTTGGTATGTATGTGAACAAGAATTTTTGTTGTCGTGGTAGGATAACTTAGTGAACGAATAAATTGTCCAAATGATTATTCGTTCCAAGCGCTTTTGGCTAATTTATTAACCATCTTCAAATTATTTAGTTGTGAACACTTTGAACGTTGCTGCAAGGTATATGTACTCTTAGTTCTCGAATACGGTGAGTACATTGTGGCTGTGTTCATAGATGATGTTGATAAGTTAAAAAAGAAAGCACTTGTTTGTATACAAGAAAAATACAATAAAAAATCAACAGAAGTACTATAAAAATTGTTTTTAATAAAAGCGATATTGAAACTGTATGAGAAAAAATAATTAAAATATTGGAACTGTGTGAAAATTAATATAGAATCTATTTTAATAAAAAAGTTAATACTGAATTGTATTAAAAACTAATTTAGAAATTTATTAACAGTTTCTTTGAAAAAGAAACTGCCTAAATCAAGCCAAACTGTTTATATATATATATGTAAAAACATCAACGAAAATTGATGTGCAAATATTTGAAAAAAAGAAAATAAAGGACTCAAATTGACCTCATAAAAAGTCCGCCAAAATGAGGCCAAACGGATTAAACATTCTGTGGTAAAAATTTTGCAAGTTGGACTCGGCTTTTATGTTTTCAAAAATCAACCAAATTTGAATTGAAAACGGGCTCGGTTTGATTGGATAGTAACACTTGATTTTTAACCAATGAGGACAAAACGTGTAGGCCTCGTAAGGAATTGGTTTACGAGATGGTTTTGATTCATGTGTTCGCTTTAGCCTTTATCAGAGGGATAATTTTAACTGCAGAGACAGAAAAGAATAGACCGGAAAGTGCTTGACGGTCTCGGCATGTAAAGGCTGCTGCTGCTGAGAAGGAATTAAGCCATTCGAGCGAATGATCTGACATTTCTTTATCAAGCTAAAACACGAAAACATTTTTAACGCCGTATCTGGTTAATTCCAATAAACACATAACAGAAAAATACAAAATGGAGCAAGAGCACCACGAGCCGACTGTCCAACAAATAACAATTAAGACACCTGAATTCATGCAAACTAACATTATCAATTGGTTCACAATTATTAAATCTCAATTCTATATGAGAAACGTAACTTCACAAATCACCAAATTTTATAATGTAATTTCTACTTCCGGAAATAATGAATAGTTATCAAACATAGCAACATTTTTGATACTAACAATAACGATGAGTTAAACAAGACTTTAATTGAAACGCACGAACAAACAAATAAGGCAACGACATAGTTTTACACATTTTTTTACTATCATTACCATCTTCCATCACCCCTGTGTTAGCAACACAAAAAGATTTAAACCCGACCAGGCTGGGACAGTTAGCGGATGAATTAATAGAAGCCACTGTAAAATAAGCACGTGTAACGAAATTCAGACGAAAGAAGTGTTTACTAAAACCTCATCAATATTTTGCGGTCTCAAACCTTTCCAAAAGGGACAATTACAAAAAATAAGTAGAGGACACATGTACTATGCGAACGCAGCGCGTTCATGTAAACATTAGTACAAATGGCCAAAAAAAAAAAAAAAAAAAAAAAGAAAAAAAAGAAAAAAGAGAGACTTGATACAACAACCAATTACGCGTCCATCTTCACCAGCGCCAAACGAAGCAGGTAACTAACTGGGCGGATGACGACATCCCCCCACACGAGTCTGCCATTATTACAGATACCAGCAAAGTTGGGGACAAAAACGTTTTCATTCATGATAGATACTGGTGCCAGCTTATCTATCACTCCCCATAGCTACGTCAACAGTTTATCAACGGAGCCAACACCGCTGTTACAGGCTCAGACGTACACCGCTACGGGCAAATTAAAGCCGAGATAAGCCTTCGACGATCTTTTCTGTGGACGTTCGTAGTAGTGGACATTCAACACCCCCTACTAGGATTCGACTTCCTAAACAATTTTTGTTCATTGTAGATTGCCAACAGAGGACGATCATAGATCCCAAAACATCATGTTCAATGAGACTACAAACATTCAACGACTCTATCAACTTAGTCGTGAATAATTATATGCCTGATTTCATTAATTGTCATGCTCCTAGTTTTGCCAAGGGAAGAAATCTATCGGAAGTGAAAACCCTGGCAGTAAAGAGAGAATTTTCGAAATTACAAAACAATGGTGTCAATACACCTTCTGACAGTGAATGGGCCAGCCCCCTACACGTTCTAAAAAAATCAGATGGCAATTTCAGATGCTGCGGTGATTACTGCGCATTAAACAGAATTACAAAAAGTGATAAATACCTCATCCCGAACATTAATTCAATTGCCGATAAACTAGCCAACAAAACATTTGACGATATTCTTATTTTCAGCGAAAATACTTCAGCACACACAACAGACGTTGAAAGTGTTATAAAAATCTTACATGAAGATAATCAAAAAATGTCAATAACAAAGTCAATATTTGATGTGACTTCAGTCGATTCTTTTGGGTTAGAATATTAGCTCTGAATGTATTAGACCTACACAAAATAATGTTAGCACATTACAGAATCCGCCCTTCCTAAGGACAGTAAGAATGTTCATCGTTTCTTAAGCATGGTAAATGTTTATAGAAAATTAATCTTAAACTTTGCAAACATAGTCATGCTAATAACAGAAAAAATACGTGTGTGCATTAATACTACATTTACACTAAATGACTTCGAATTGCAATCATTTAACGAAATTTAAAGTAGAATCAGTAAATTTCCGTCTTTAGGTCACGAATGGTCTGACTGTACTGAATATTAGTTGATTACTGATAGCAGTATTTATGCAATTGGTGTAGCCCTATATCAAATAGTAGAAGGAGCACCAATTCCAACAGGATTATTCCCTAAAAAGTTAATTCAAACGCAAACTAGGTATTCAACTTTCGATAAGGATCTTTTTGCACCATATTCAGCTAAGTTATATTTAAAACATACTATTGAAAGAAAATAAGTTTTATTATTAACTGACCATAAGCCTTTCTGCGGTGAATTTCGTAGTCTAAACCCTGCTAAGTTAGATAGACAGCAGGGGCAATTAGCGATTCTCACAGAATGTATATATCAGATATAAGCCACATAAAGGGAGATCAAAATGTTCTAACTGATTGCTTGTCGAGACCTACTTTAGTATTTATGGTAGATCTGTGTTACTTGCCAGCGATAGCTGCTGCTCGCCTTAAGTTGAGTTACAAAAATTTCCAGACTTAAAAAAATACAATTTTAGTACTGATAATAATAATTTCATATACTGTGATAGTACTACCGGTTTTCCCAGACCATATATACTTGTTTAATTACGAATATCTATTTTCGATATTATTCATGCAATATACAGACCCAGGAATTAAAACCTCGTGTAAACTGATCAAAACAAGACTTTTTCGCCTCATATGAACAAGGCAATAAACGACATGTGTAATGAATGTCAAACTTGCCAGCAAAGCAAAATTCAGAGACATACTAAATCTGAATTGAATTGCCTACTAGTCGCGTTAATACGGTTCACTTCGATATAATTGGCCCACTCCCTTTTAGAAGGAGACGTTATCAAACATAGACTACTCTTTACAGATAACTGTGTTAACCTGTATTCACCTCACAACTAAGTGGATCGAAGCAGAATCCTTACCAGTTATAACAACACGATCTGTGGCTAATGCATTCGTTCATGCGTGAATCACACGCTGGTTTGTTACACTTCACGTGATAACCGATTGTGGTACGCCGAGAGCGAATTTTCAGAGATAGCCTCAGTAGTCGGCTTCTCTAGATTGCGCGCGACTAGTTACCATCTGCAAACGAACAGAATAATCGAACATCCACACAGAACAATTTAGACATCCTTAATAGCTAGAAAGCAATCATGTCTGGACGCCCTTCCAATATTATTAATGGTTATCCATGTCGCACTTAATTTTTCCAATACTTCACTCTTCAGTTACAGAAAGGCATATAACGATTCCTCAGTTGCTACTAGATGCTACTAACAATAACAGATAATCAGAAGTTTGCTAAGGAGTTATAACGTACCTTACACTCCTTACATTCAATAGACAAAGGTTATATCTTTGTAAATAAATTACGTCAATACGTTCCTGACATGCTTAAGACGTGTAAAAATGTATGATTAAGAATAGACAGAGTTCGCAAGACTCAAGGAAGCTCCTGACATTGGTCCTTTCCAAGTGTTACGTAGAACTGACAAATATTTTGTAATTAAAATGAACAATGAGATAGAGTTAACGGTATCAATAGAGGAGATTAAAAACATACGTTGAACCTAAAAGTGATAAGCAAGTATTAACAGAAAAGCAACATCATAGTGATGATATAATAATGGATACAGAAAACAGGTAGAAATAGTAAACCTAGTAGGAAAGTTTCTTGGAAAAGAGACAACCAATATCACTAGTATTAGACTCCGCTACTAGATGGCGAGAATTGTAGCGAGAGAAAAACAGTCAGTTCCCATTGCGCCCAAACAAGAAATAGCAACAAAAATTAATTATAAATATTCACGAGAATAAACAACAGTCACGTGATCTGTCGAAACATGCACGAGACATCTTTACGCCGGAAAGTCAATTTTCCTCTTTTTGCTCCTGGAAGTTATTGTAACAAAAACGCACATTTCAGGCTCGTGGCAACCAAACAGGTAAGTACAAAATTTATATTGTTTTTGGTACCCATTCTTTTGTAAGTAGATATATGCAAACCTTGTATTAAGAATTTTGAATATATATATGTGTGTGTGTGTGTGTGTGTGTATGTATGTATGTGTGTGTGCGTGTGTGTACAAGTGTTTTTATACGAAGTTGTCGTATGTTTCATACACTTTAAACGGAGTCTGTACTACATATTCCTGTACAACAACGTAAAGTAAATCAATTGTAATAAGAAGATGAACGCTAATTTCTTAGAAGAACTGAATCTCATTGATAGAGGTTCGTAAACTGATTTATGAGTTAAATTTAATTGAATTTAGTTATTTCAGTTTAATTAGATTTGGTGTGGAACCAAAAATTGGAACATGTGATTGTATTATCATACATTATCAACTACGTTAGAAAAGTATTATATATTAAAGGCTTAACAAAAAATTGGTCTCATTTTTTCCGTTTTAAAACTAAGAGGGTATTTCCCTAGTCAGAAGATTTTTCGTTAAATATGTTACTGGAGTAATTATGTACGCGTTTCGATAAAAAAACTGGCGGTAATGTCCTCTGTTTACATGAATAGCATGACACAGACAGTAATGACTTTTATTGTTCATTTCTGAATCTAAAGACTGCCACCAACAAGTTTATAAGTGGGGAAAAACTAAGACTGAAACAAAACAATATATATATAAGTGAAATTAGTATATGTATCACATAAAAAAGATGCTAACATAGATAGTGGTATAAGGGAAAGAACAAATAAACAATGCTTTGAAAGTAGAAAACGTAGATGCTGAAAGCGCTTTCAAGAGGTCCTATTGGTATGTGTCAGATAAACATCTTTCCAGCTACATTGTCACTTTGCCGAGGCATTTCCAAATGGCTACAATTTGCACAAAACATACTTCCTCTACTATCGCGTAAGAAGAAGACTGAGTAGTCTGAGAGGGAGAGTTTGTGTGTAGCAGTAGCGATCAGAAGGGTACTGCTGGCGTGGTCGAGCATACTTGAAACAGACTGCTGCTATAAACCGTAAAGGAATCGGCCGATGTATTCTTTTTTAATAGAACAATAATTCCTTAATAGAATAAATAGCATTTTCTGATTATTAATATGTATTTAATTAATAGGACAGCTTCTTTACTTCTACTGCACGTGAAGATGAAAAATGCGCATCCTGTTATCATCTCAAGAATAATGCTATGATAATGAAGCTAAAAACAAAATATTCATTGCTCCGGGGAAAACGCAGAACATATCGATTATGCTTTCTTAAAGATTTATTTCTCCTAAAGCGAAATTTGATGTCATGGTCACTAGAGACCCTCGTTTCATCTATTTTCAATAGTTTGTCGTTAGTTTTCTAAAGGAAAAATAATTTATTCTTTCTTTTTCGATTAGCAAATAACAATTAGAGAGTATAAAGTTTTTAAGTAGAGATTATAAAAATACTTCTAACTTAGAATATAGTCATTGATATTAACTGAGCCTAACATAGTCTGACACAAGGCCCAACGTGTGCGGCACCTAGAGAGGATAGAAAACATTTCGGTCATAAAGGACTGTTAGAGTAACATGCTATGTCGCGGCTTCCTATTATTTAGTAACAAGGTAACAGGCCTAAAAATGTAGCATGTCCAACGGAGCACTCAAAGGAAATAGTTATTAATATATATTGAACAACACAGAATTTATGAGTGAAACATGCTGCCGTGAATTTTTTGGACTGATATCCTCATCTTTTCGGCCGGTTCATCTTCCCATCCTTTTCAAGTGTATGTGTTTTCAAGGAATTTTACAAAGATTAATTTCACTTATAGCTTTACTTTTTGCACCTTATAAATTATTCAGTCTTTATCGCTGTGTGACACTATTTAGCTATGGTAATTAATTAACTAATTAACCATAAAAAATTACACAAGAAAATACTGAGAACTGAAAAGAAGATACCCTGAGATTTTTACTTTTACATTAAAAATAAAATCAAGTTACTTTTCTCAAAAATCCGAAAATTGGTGTAAACAGTGGACTCACAAAAAGGCCATATGTGAGCTTTTGTGGAATTGATTAATGATATTTGTAAAAGTACTGATTAACGAAAAACCCGAGAACAAGATATCATCTTAAGTGTCGGCAAGGCCAGACCATATGATAATTATAAAAGTTTTGGCATAAGAAAATATTGTCGATACGGGGTAGAGAGAATTACTTGTTTATTTTTCCAAGATGCCATCTTAAGTACCGAGACGTTACGTGGCCATATGTCGATTATAGAATTCTGGCATGAGAAAATATCTCGGGAGAATTGCCGATTTGGAAATAAAGAAACTGATTATCAATTTATTCTTTTTTTTGAGAAGCCAAGGATTTCCGTAGACGCTAACTTCATGAAGAGACTGGATAGTAGACTTTGATAATTGATTGATGGTGTTTGTAAAAAGTGCTGGTTAAGAAGACGCAGAGTGACCAAAAGATCTGAGAGATTTTAAGTGGCCATGTGTGATTCGTAAGAGTTTTGGCCGATGAGAAAGAGAATTTTGTAAACAAAAAATTCTAGGTTATAATTTTAATGAGGCCAGCTTAGCCACGCCCGCACAGCCGGGACGCCATTGGTCGGGTGGTAGCAATGGTGATAGACGGAGGTAATTTGATGGAAAAGACGGGGAAAGTATTAACACCCACTGAAAGGATTTGGCATGAGGTATCAATGCGAGAAAGGGAGAGTTTAGGAGGATGGCTCTCCTACAACCTCTCCTCACGGACGAAGGGATCCCCCCAAAAAATGGAAAGTGATTATTTTTCCAAAATAGGAAGTAATCAATTTTCCTGACCAGACAACAAAGAGGTTTCTTGTCAGAAATCGGGATTTACCGAAAACCCTCAGACTGCGTCTAACTCCGCACCGGTTTTTGGTCAGTGTCCATATAAACGAACGCCCTCGGTTAGGCAGTCAGTTGCAGACAGTTGGAGTCAGTAGTTGAGTTGGAGTTGCAGTTCGAGTAGCAGTAACCAGAATGTTGCCTCGCAGAAGCTGACCGAGAGATTCCACAACCTCCGACTTCGCCTATCCTACCAATAGCAAGTTATACTGACGAACGAAGCTAAGCCAGCACTTAAAAACTAAACTAGTTGACTTAGAAGACCAGAACTTGCCTAAGAAGCGTAAAAGTGTCACACTCCGTAGAAAACGGGTTTGGGGAAAAACCCACTCCTGTATATAACAGACGGATAAAAGTTAATTTGTTACTTTTAACATACTTGAACTTCTTGGGTTTTTATTTACTTCTTTTTTCTTTACGCTTAAGCGATATCACCTCCAGTCTGGACTCATCTTACACTACGGCCCGACACCTGATTGATCTCGTCTACCTAAGATCAAAATCACAACGTGGGTAGGTTAGACTTGAGATCGAAGCAGGTAATACGGTAACCAGACGTTGGAGGTGAGCTGAGAGCGACGGAGCTAGTGTCGAACCGGTTGCAGCTGGTGTGAAGACGTTAGAATCGGCGGACTATCCCACTTGGGAACAAAGAATTCCGCCTGGTAGCGACGAGCACTGATCGACCGGGACACAGGCTGGTGGCAACGACTAAGAATTAACCCCAAAACGCCAGTAGGAGAAATAGCACAGTTTCGCGCCGCGACTGGGAATTGACCACGGGCCGACAGCTCAGTGTCACACTGTTATTTTGATCACTATGTTTCTTCTAGAGCACACACCGGCTTTTCTATTATTGTCTGAAATCTGAGATTAAGTATCGTCCGTATGTGGAAAATTATTCGATCAGTATTCTCACTTTTATTGGTTTGATCATTGCATTTGAACCGAAGTGCTGTATGTCTTTTTTCAGCTATTGAAGTCCACCAAGCAATCGTGAAAAATAAATAATACGTAATATTTTATTGTAAAATTTTGCAAAAGATATATTCCTCAAGAAGAAAATCTTAAAAGATTCATTTCGGTTATAATTTCGCTTTTAGAAGCTTTCTAGAGATATTCACGAAATAAATTATAACCGAAATAAATTTTTAATGTTCTCTTCTTGATTTATCATTATTATAATGCTCTGTAGTTTACATTGAGCTCTCTGTGGATTAATATCCACCTTGGAATTATCTCTACCAGTCACAAATTGGTAATATATATATATATATATATATATATATATATATATATATAGTTGGATTGATGTAAGTTTGTGACCTTGGGTTTCACGCTATTTGCGATTAATTTTTAAATTTTGGATTTATATATGGTTGCGTATATCAGTGTTTATATGGTAGTAGGAGGAAAAATTGTCGACGGAAACTCACTCATATTTACGCAAACATACATACATGCACGTTCACTTATTGCCTTACGCAGACATATATACACGCTCACTCATTAGAGCTCACACAAACATAAACATATATGGACAGTGTGGGACCGGGCATATATGCGCATCCATGTGTCGTTGAGTACATACGTACGCAATTGGTCGCTGTATTCAATGTTGCATTGCGTGGCGAATATCTTTCGTCAGTTGGCGTGTCAACGCTCAGACCGCTCGTCTGTTGTGTTCGCCGAATAATCTTTACTCTCACACGCGTATGTACGTATGCATACACGTTCACACATCTATCAGTCTGTGTTTGTTTAAATTTTTTTATGATGGGGTCTGTGTAAGACTATGGTAGGTAAAATTGCTATTATTTTTAATATTTTAATGCTGTTTTGTTATTATTTTAAAGCCCGTTATTTGCTTGTTTTTTTTTTTTTGCGATTGCGTGTATGTAAATGGTAGACACTCTAGATTGTAATACTAATTAGTATTTATTCGGTGGTATTAATTCTGTTGTGGTGGGGGGAGTAAGTATAATTGGGCTGATACGATAATGGTAATTGTGATGCAGTGGTAATTGTAGACTAGTATGATAATGGTAATTCTGACGCGGCGTAATGGTGGTGATGGCAATAACAATTGTAGCAGTAAATAGTTATTGTAAAGCGGTTATAGTGATTGTAGTAATGGTGGTGGAATGGTAATAACAATAATTACAATTATTATGATGATAGTTTGAACTAGATTATGAACTGGTATTATGGTGTCAGTGTTTTTTCATGTTCATAGGGTCAATGGTGGTTTTTGTAGTAGTATTGTTTTTTTTATCCGTTTGGCATAAATTGTGTTAATAGGTATTTGCTTTCATGTCCGCATTTAGAAATTATTTCTGAACTTATGTTTAGTAATTTCTTTTGTTGGGTATGAGAAATTATTGCTACCCTTTCGTGTAGGCAAAGTAGGCATTTCTTTGTAATGTTGTTGTAGGTAGGTGCTTTTTTCAATATTTTCCAGCTTATTTTTGGTGTAATATTTCTGTCTTTTAGATGCCATATGTATGTGGATAGTGTAGTTCTGGTTGAGTATTTTCTGTTGGAGAATGAAAGGTCATGTCTGTTTTCTCATCAAAAAGCGAGATGGAGGTCACATCGGCAAGATCAAAATATGACAATATGGATGTCAAGTTGAGAAAGAAATCATCAATTAGTGAGTAGTGCCTTATAATACATATTTGTTGCGACAATTCTACTGTCATATCAAGTGTTGAAATCTGCTCATCAATTCATTCAATCAAGTATTGCAGCAAATATATATCAAGGGGGTCAGATCAAGCTGTTTTGCACCTTCCCGCTGAAAGTTTTCCCCTTATTGAATACTTATTACGAATATAGCAACAACATATTAAAATGCATATCAAATTTAATGCTATTTTACATTTCTACCAATTACCTGTCAACTGAAACGGATAAATTAAAAAAAATTAAAAGAACTATAACGGAGCGCATTCGCACGTGTTTTTAAAAATCGCTATCACAAGGAAATGTCGATTTTATCGCAGTTACAATAAGTTTGTCTTTGTAATTTATCCCTGAAATGATTTTAGAATAGGTGGAAAGTACTTGTGTTAAAAAAACTACAGCGCTTTCCTTGATGAATTTCATCTTAACTTCAAGAAACTGATTAGACAACTGGAAAGAATAAATATAAAAATAAGTAGACGCAATATGTCTCTATTATTCAATTAAACATGTTTAAATGAAGATATGCTGCCTAAATATACATATATAAAATACCTAGAGCAGTAGCGATTTAGTCCTTTCAAAGTAAACACTCTTTTGTGTCCTCTCGAACTTATCCCAGCGTTCCTTCCACTTTCTAAAAGTCAGCAAATTTCTTTTTCAGACGTGGGTGATGAGAGGTTTTAATAAATAACACTGCACGAAACGTGAATAATCTACTCGCTCGTTCATTGTCAATGCGAAAATCATACAGTACACAAGTTTACAAGTAACCTCATTGAACTGTGTTTATGCATGCGTTGCAAGATTCCCTCTGAAAGGTAAAGTAACATCAACACTATGCAACCGGCTCTTGAGCTATTCAAAATGGGTGAATACATTCCTAACATACTTGTAGGTGTGTGGTGGTGTAATGATTATCAATATGTTTGAAAATAGAATCGGTGGATCAAATGTTGATTTTGCACACATGATTTTAGGAAAAGTATGTATTCACTTTCCTTTGGTTTTATCTAATTACTAGGCATTTTGACATGTCTTGCTAATAGCGTAGAGGTAAAAAAGTGAACACTTCTGCAAACTACATAATGACTTGACTTGCCCAAGTTGTAACTGCGGACGCTGTTACCGCTATCGTGAAACCAATAAGGATATATCATCTCATAAAGTCTACCCTAAATCGATAACAATGCATTGAACAAAGAGCTCCTAAATTGACATTGAAACAATCGAATAAAGAAAATTATTGATTTTTTAGCGTTTACGAAATTAACGAGGATGCCTCAGCTTTACCCTTCAAGGACAACCGCCTTCGGAACCAAGTCCGGACCGATGTTTCAAACTTTACCTGTACCTCTGACCAATTCTTCTCCAGACGTGGTTAATCTTGGCTCCCGTGACCTTTTCGTACCGTTCAAGCGCCTTCTGTACCACCTCAATCTCGCTGCGGCAAGACACGAATACGTCATCGGCTTAAGTGGAAACCCTGGATTGAGCCCCACCAGGAACAGCGATTCCATATAGGTCCGGACAGCTCGTCCGTCTTTCAGACAGTGAAGGAGAGGCTCTACCGCCAAAGTGTAAAGTATGGGCGACAGTGGGCAAACCTGACGAACCGACCGAGACAACTCAAAAGCGGGCGACCGCTTTCCGTTCACCTGTACTACAGCACTGGGGGAACGATCTATGAGGTTAATCCACCTGCAGAAATCGATTTTGAATCCAGGGGCCTGCAGGACAGCATCCAGGTACCGATAGTCGACCATATCAAATGCCTTGGACCAATCCAAATTGATCATCGTGGCTTGCTCGTCCTCTTTTACACACTCAGGAGCGTGCAGATTAGATGCACGTTGCGTTGAATTGTTCGGCCCTTCACTGCACAAGTCTTCTCGGGTTCCAACAGAATCTCGGCAACTGACTACAAACACTCCGTCAGGATCTTGGCCCAAATCTTTAACTTTGAGTTTAGCAGAGTTATGGACCTGTAATCATCTAATCCCCCCCCCCAACATCCTCGCTACGTTTCAACAGCGTGATCACACCACTGCAGATCAGATCGGGGATGGATTCCTGTCGGAATCAGTTGTTGAACACGACAGTCAAAATCGGCATAAATATGCAGCCTCAAGTAAAATTCATAGGGCAGACTATCAAATCCCGGAGACTTGCCACTGCCGACCCTCCTCAATGCCAAGCATATTTCGCCCTCTGGGATCTCCTCCATCATAGCGAAAGCCGGGGAAATTCAGCCAGATAGCCGCGAAAATTTTCTTCTTTTACAGCTACAACTTGGGCAAGTCAAGTCAAGTCATTATGTAGTTTGCAGAAGTGCTCCTTGGTAAACCGGCACTCGAAAACTACAGCCTATCACCCTTGTGCAAATGGGATGCAGGCAGCTAAAAGTAGCACTCGTTATGAGACCAAACAAAACTGATTGAGTAGGAATTTACCATTGATACATCTATCCATCAAGAGTATTGTAAAAAAAGACTTGAGCTGTACATCAGTTGATATGATTCTTGGCAAATCATTAACTTTATTTGGTCAATATTGTGAAGACAAGTCAAAGATTTTATTCACAACAACATTTGTAATGTCAGCATTACTCTTAACACCTAGGCGGAAAACAAACAAAAAATATACCTACCATTTGTAAATATATATTTATAAGAAATAACGGTGTAACAAAACATTATAGTCCAAACTAAATAGGGCCATACCAAGTCATCAGCAAAATGAACAAGTACTTCACCATCGGAAAAATGGGAAAAATTAAACCGGATTATGTCAATAAGCAATTCTTTCAACAGCCTCAAAACTTGATCATTCACATTTAAAACCTGCACAAAAGACGGATGAACAAAAATTCAATAAAGCAGACGACACTCCATCAGAAGCAACAACAAAGAAGAATATTGCAACAAGGTCTGGAAGAAAAGTACATTGGTCACAACATTACAAAACATACTTTAGATATTAAAGCATTATTTTTACATATCACTAGAAATAAATTTCGAATGATTTGGAGGGGGCCTTTGTCAAGTCCATAAAAATACATAGATAAAATTGAATTATACTGTCACTGTGTCGTATCCATGAAAAATAAATAAATAAAAATTAATTAGAGTGTCAAAAATAATTATAATAAAATAATTATAACAATTATTATTTATAATTAATTCAATTATTCTAAACCGATGAGAAGTGACTCCACTTTTCTCCTCTAAATACACGCAAACTCGTGACATTCTCATTATCGGACAAGCATTTCACACAAGTAGGTCGTTAACACGCGCGTCAACGAAAATTTCATCCCCTTTTTCTGTTTTCAGGCCATGATAGTAACATTTATCTTTTAGCACTCAACAAAAATTCAAGGTAAGAAAACCCAAGACACTCCTTGTATTTTTTCAACTAAATTATCTGGACACTCATTAAGCACATCTGTATAAAAAAAACAACAACATACGACAAAGAATGTATACACTTTGCTTATTCTTTATTTTATCCTTCTGTCGGATTCCGATCTACACTTGAACCCAAACTCACAATTTCATTCATTATTACTGTCTTTCGTTTCTTCATCACCACATAACAACCAGATAATAGATAATACTAGTTGTGTTGTTTCCACATCTTGCTGTTTCTAATTTTTACAAGTATTTTTGTAGATATAAATATTAGGGGATTTATAATTATTTACTTAGAGTTATAACTCCCCTATAGCTTGAATAATTGCTTCAATGCCTCTAGGAAAGGATACATATAAATTCGTCAACATTTTTGCAGGTGTAAAATGCTATTCCTTGTGGCTGAATTCTATAACACTTCAAGATTGCATAAATTCTTTTGACGAACTCTTCTCTTTAATTCTGTTTACATTTCCTCAATGGTGTTTAACTCAAGCTTCTGAGCTGACCGATTTTCAATACGCTGGCATCACTTGAACCATAATTTTTTTATATATGCTCAAAGCATCAAACACTTGCCGCCAAACTTCACTGTTTTGTCTTATGTTGAAGGAGGGTTCCTGTTGAAATCGCTCGTGGCCGTCAAAACTGTTTCAAACACTACTTTTAGTTATACTAAAATCAGTGAAAACAATATTTTGCATATGTAACTGACCGGTGTAAGGAAATGGGAAATAATTTCACCAAGATGATATTTTATATTTTTATTTTTTTATAACTGAGTAAAAAAAAAGAGAAATGCACCTGTGGTGATTATCATCACCATCACAGACATACATACAATCAGATCATACGGTAAGCATTCATTGGCTAATCTCCTCAAAACTAGCTCGCTGATTGGTCAATTCCGACCAATCAGATCGCCTGCACGCGAGGAATAATTTTTCCGCGTACAAGGTTGGAGCCTGTCACGTGATACACCACCTTATATAAACAAAACACGAGTAAGCTTTCTCTCTCCCTGTTCTCTTCATTCATCTTTTTCCTTGCTGCCTAGATGTAATCTTCAAGAGCTCCCGTTTTGACCTTGCGGTCAGACGTTAAAGAACATTACCAACATTCACGCAAGTACGAACTCTTAACTCTTCTGAACTCTACCAACTTTTCCAACTCACATTTCCTAACATGCAACAGAAACTTTATTCTTCTAAAATCACAGTTTAATAATTAATTCAACTTCGTGAGCTTCGGTACAAATATTTCCCAAATCTAAGAGACGTAACTCTATCAAACCTTTACCCTATATGCATGTACATCAAAACAAATAAATTCAAATGTTATGTTTTGAACCATTACGTTCTGTCTTGTATTTTTGTTATGTGCTTTTTTACGTCAAATATAAATTGCATGTGACCACCACATTTGATGGTGACCTCCAGCGTCTTTGCTTGTCCTTTTCCACGTCATTTCTAATCAAAGTTAAACAAATGTGGTGGGATCCGCTACATCTGATTGACAATCCTTCACATTTTTATTGCTGACCCGTCGCCCTTTGCACACCCCGCTACAGACCGAATATAAAAGAAATAAAACATTGAAAGTTAGGAATTGTGTGTGTGTGTGTGTGTGTGTGTGTGTGTGTGTGTGTGTGTGTGTGTGTGAATAATAAAGTTCAGTTACTAGGAGGGAAGATAACTTCATACTCGAAAACAAGGTCCCGGTGATGTCACTAAAGCATTCTGAAAGGAAAAGAGAGAGAAGAAGGTGAAGACAAGAAGTGTTCCATTTTTATAGGTGCTTAACAGCGCTACCTAATGATTTTTTGACAAAAGTGTCAAAGCTATGTGTGGATAACCAACACATATAACGTGGATCGTTTAATTTTCCTGTAGGCCTTCTGACAAATTCTCACTTATCAGAATGTAACTTCGTCAAAGTTTTATTATTGTATATGATCTTCAAAGCATCTACATACATAATTCATATCTTTTTTGATCAAATTAGTTTCGCCACCGCAGACACGACCCCGAACATTCACCTATGATAATAGATGGATGTTCTCTCAAGGATGTTACTTGCCTTGAACGTCTATTGGGACTCAAGCTCACCCTAGACCTCAAGTAGAACTCATATATACGATGTATCTCTAAAATATGCTGGAAAATGGTCTATTCATTGTACCGCTCGAGTAAATATCTGTCTCCCCCTGCTATACACTGCAGGAAAAAAGATTGATACCACCTTGCATTTCTTTAAAAACACTTTAAAATGATATTTTTTTAAGTAAAAGATAAAATTTCAGTAACTACAGTGTATTTGCTTTTATTTTTCAGTTTTTCTCCAGGTTCCTCTTACTACCAAAAGATTCAAATTTGGATTGGTCTGTTCACAAAACATTTTTGTTAAATTAGGAATATTTTGTATGAAAATCATGGGGTGCATAGTCATAAAAAACTGTCACGAAAGGTGAATCAGTAATTTAGGGTTAAAAAAGGCAAAAAAACTGGACATTGAAAGAGTGGCAAAATATTGTGGCCAGACCAGTCTAAATTTGAACTTGTTAGTAAGAGGAGAGTGTATGTGAGAAGAAAGCCAGGAGAAAGACTAAATGATGAATTTGTGGTTCCATCAGTTAATCATAGTAGTGGGTCTATTATGGCGTCGGGGTTTTTGGGAAGAGAGGGATGGAGGTTTGAGTCAAGTCAAGGAAACTGTGGAAAAAGAAAAATACCATTGCAAATACATGCTATAACAACTGGTTAACGCATAACTGAAAAAAAAAACTCCATTCAACAAGACAATCCAAAACATCCCTCTAAAATATCTCAAAATTATCGAGAATAAAAAAAAAACACAATTTTGGAAATTATGCTTTGATCGCCTCAATCTCTTGACTTCTCTCCATTGAATTAATATGGGATGAGTGTTGGTTAGGTGAGTTCGAAGAGAATACCACAAAAATGAGAATGAACTTTTTCAGTGCTCGAAGAATGTTTGGGAAGGTCTGCCATCTACATTTTTTTCAAAAACTGTTGGAAAGAATGCCAATTTGTAAAAACGGTAATTAAGGCAGGTGGTGATTTTATTGACGAAAACAAAATATGATACGTTTTTATAACTATAAACGTGCTTATATTTTGTGGAAATAAAAGCAAATATACTGTAGTTACTGACATTTTATCTTTACAAAACTATCTCATTTTAAGGTGTCTTTTAAAGAAATGCAGGGTGACCCAAAACTGTTTGCCTGTAGTGTACCAGATCAAACCAAAAATGGAGTATTGCTGTTATACCTATGCTGGAGCTGCCCAGCCAGTGAGGGCTGGGCAGCTCCAGCTTGTGGAGGTAATGAATTATTTCCCACCCTACAACCCCTTTCCTCACAGACGAAACGTCACGAGCCTCTCGCCGCTCAACCGTTATTTCCATGGCATGAGTTCTGATGAGCTACATTCCTTGATCCAACCCATCTTGACCTTTGAAACTGAGACGTGCGATGCAGTGCATACAAGGATGAATCATCTTCATTCTCTTTGTATTCCATTAGTAAGAGTTAAGTTCCACTCGGACAGCTTCTTCCCAACATCTGCTGCTTTGTGGAACAGACTCCCGGCAGGAAGTTTTCCCAATCACTGCAATCTTGACCTCTAGTCTAGGTTTAACAGTTATCTTTCCTGCATAATTCCAACATTTTTTTTATTCTCATACAACACGATACAATAACCCTCTACGTTGAGTGTCTCTTGGGCCTTATATTGGGTGAACATTAGTATAAAAAAATAACGAACCACTCCCTTAAGATCCATATAAATATCTTCCAATGTGTGTAAATCGTTCAGCTAGTGAGATTAAAGTCCACTCATTAACTGAAAATTATGCGAAATCAATAGCGGAAGCTTTTGTAAATACATAGATTTTGAGTTCCAGTTCATGTTCTGACAAATTGCAAAAGTGGGTTGTTTTCAGAATCATCAGATATTGTTGCTTTTTGTATATAGAGAAAACAGAATAATTAAAATAGTAATTACAGGTCTTAGAAAATTATGCCTTTCAAAATTATCAGTTGTACTCCTTGGTATATGGTATGTGCAGTACACTTTCACACCTTTTTTGTATTGTAACTGGTTCGTCAATATTAATTCCTCGACTGTTATTCAGTCCATCTGATACAATAAAAAAGTATTCATTAAACAATTTTACTGAGAAATTGCGTAAAACCATGTTACATTTTGATCTCGGGGAACCATTTTCGTGACTAATATTAGGTTGTCACACATGAAATGACACACTTTATAAGAAAGGAATAAAACGCTTCTGAAATTTAAAATAATTTATTTAGTTGAAATAGGTATCATGTTGATGAATAACTGTTCTCTAACGTACCTCTAAATTCTTGATCCCATTTAAAAAAATTCTCATCCTTGCGATAATCAGTTCAAATAATTCGATTACATCTTACTTATTGGAGAATGTTTTATTGCGTATGAAAAGGTGAAAATACATAAATAAGTGATAATCAGTAGGAGAGATATCAGGTGAATATGGAGGATGAGGCAAAATTTCATAATTCAGGCTAAGCAGCTTTCGGATAGTCGATTGAGAAATGTAAGGTCGTGTGTTGTCGTGTAGTAAAACTCGACCATCACTATTTACAAGTCTTGGATGTTTCTTTTTCATTTTTCGTTGCATACGAGGTTGCTGTTATTGTTTTCCCTTGAGGCAAGAATAAATAATGAATAACCCCTTTTAAAGACAACCATACAGTAACCATTAACCATTAAGGCAAGAATGAATAATGAACAACCCCTTTTAAAGACAACCATACAGTAACCATTAAGGCAAGAATGAATAATGAATAACCCCTTTTAAAGACAACCATACAGTAACCATTAACCATTAAGGCAAGAATGAATAATGAATAACCCCTTTTAAAGACAACCATACAGTAACCATTAACCATTAAGGCAAGAATAAATAATGAATAACCCCTTTTAAAGACAACCATACAGTAACCATTAACCATTAAGGCAAGAATGAATAATGAACAACCCCTTTTAAAGACAACCATACAGTAACCATTAACCATTAAGGCAAGAATGAATAATGAATAACCCCTTTTAAAGACAACCATACAGTAACCATTAACCATTAAGGCAAGAATGAATAATGAATAACCCCTTTTAAAGACAACCATACAGTAACCATTAACCATTAAGGCAAGAATAAATAATGAATAACCCCTTTTAAAGACAACCATACAGTAACCATTAACCATTAAGGCAAGAATAAATAATGAATAACCCCTTTTAAAGACAACCATACAGTAACCATTAACCATTAAGGCAAGAATAAATAATGAATAACCCCTTTTAAAGACAACCATACAGTAACCATTAACCATTAAGGCAAGAATAAATAATGAACAACCCCTTTTAAAGACAACCATACAGTAACCATTAACCATTAAGGCAAGAATGAATAATGAATAACCCCTTTTAAAGACAACCATACAGTAACCATTAACCATTAAGGCAAGAATGAATAATGAATAACCCCTTTTAAAGACAACCATACAGTAACCATTAACCATTAAGGCAAGAATAAATAATGAATAACCCCTTTTAAAGACAACCATACAGTAACCATTAACCATTAAGGCAAGAATAAATAATGAATAACCCCTTTTAAAGACAACCATACAGTAACCATTAACCATTAAGGCAAGAATAAATAATGAATAACCCCTTTTAAAGACAACCATACAGTAACCATTAACCATTAAGGCAAGAATGAATAATGAACAACCCCTTTTAAAGACAACCATACAGTAACCATTAACCATTAAGGCAAGAATGAATAATGAACAACCCCTTTTAAAGACAACCATACAGTAACCATTAACCATTAAGGCAAGAATGAATAATGAATAACCCCTTTTAAAGACAACCATACAGTAACCATTAACCATTAAGGCAAGAATGAATAATGAATAACCCCTTTTAAAGACAACCATACAGTAACCATTAACCATTAAGGCAAGAATGAATAATGAATAACCCCTTTTAAAGACAACCATACAGTAACCATTAACCATTAAGGCAAGAATAAATAATGAATAACCCCTTTTAAAGACAACCATACAGTAACCATTAACCATTAAGGCAAGAATGAATAATGAACAACCCCTTTTAAAGACAACCATACAGTAACCATTAACCATTAAGGCAAGAAGGAATAATGAATAACCCCTTTTAAAGACAACCATACAGTAACCATTAACTTTTTAGGGTGCAGTGGAGGTTTTGGGTATTGTTTTGGTGATTCACTTGCAACTAACCACTGGCATACTCTCTTACTGTTATTAAGGCGTATCCATTTCTCATCGCATGTAATGATTCGATGCAATTTTTTTTCCAGTTGGAAAGGCAACAGAAAGCACACGTTTTTTTTTTTTTTTTTTTTTTTGAGAGCGAAAATTTTTTTGAGTCTCATTCAGTTTACGCGGAACAAACCTATCCAGTTTCTTTACTTTTCCAATTGCTTTCAAGTGCCGAGAAACAATTGTGCGAAATGTTTCGAGTTCTGATGCAAGTTTTCGGACTGTAGTTCTCTGATTTTGATCAACCAAAATCTTCAATTGATCACGTTTGATAACCGATCGTGATCTTCTCCTTCATTTATTTTCAAGACTATAATCTCACGAAAAAAGCTTCTGAAGCCATCTATGTACAGTTCTGATTTCAACAATACCAGTACCAAAGTCTACCGTCATATTCTTAAATGCTTCAGAGGCAGAATGACCCAATTTGTACTCATACAGTAAGATTACTCGACATTGTTTCAGTATAATCATTTTCATTCGGCTTATTAGTAACAATATATTGAAAGAAAAACTATCTGGAAAGAAAAAGCGTCAGGAATAAGTTCAGATTTGTTTATATTGTAGAATTAGATTTCTACATTCTCTGTTTTAAACCTGTTAAAAGAGGATCACAGCTAAGTATTCTCAGTTTGAGCTGAACCCATTAAAATCGGCTCTAGAGTTCAGTACGAAACAATGCATTTTGATTGGTCCATAAATAATAATGTCATGTTTCTGCCTATGTCTGCACGGTTGACCTCGAGTTGACCTGTTCAGAGTTAAACGTGTCAAAAAATTGGTAAACTCGAGCCTCCCGCGTAAACAAGAAAATTCATAAATATGAAACTTCGACACAACGTAGTGAGTCCTTAAAATAATCAACTCGTCACACGAATCCATAAAACCCAACTTCCTCGCTAAAAGTTTATTAAGTTTTTAAAGTTTATTGTTTAAAAGTTTGTTAAGTTTATTAAAAGTTTTATTAGCATCAACCCGGCTTGTGGAATTCAATTTCTTTTCAACACCAACTCATCTAGTGACTAATTCAACTAAGACGAGATTCAGAAACCAACTCACTCAATATCTTAACAACATAAAAGAATATATCAATAAAAAATATATATATATATAACTATATCAGTCGAATCAAGACAACTCTACAGTAAATCAAGCAATCTATTTCATTCAATTTCACCATCAACATAAACTGTTTAATTCCTTACCAGATCTATAGCATAACACCTTTTATATTACCCTTGATCACACAACGAAGAACTCTAAAGTGTTTTAAACAACCTTATTATAAGAGACGGTGGAGTAATGGATAGCGGCTCGGATTGAGTAATCGGAGAGCCGAGTTCAAATTCCTGTCGAATCCATTACATTCACTTACATGCTAATAGCCTTGGAAATGGTATGAATCTTTATCTTCTCCTCCCAGTTCTGTAACCTCGGATGGCAACTGGTATACCTCAGAAAGAAATGGCAACCTACTACTGGAAAAAAATCGAAAGATACATGATCACCTAAGTGTGTATCACGTATGGCACATTCATTATTATTATTATTATTATATCGTGTGTACTTGTTGTTATATAAAAATATTTTCTGTTAAAACAAATATCTGTCTATTTGATTATTTCTCTTGTTGTATTTGATTTAGTAGAAATAGTAGAGGATCAGTTTAATTTGTATTTTGTCACCGATACAGATTGGCTAACCCACTACAATATAGTAAAGTTACTTCGTTAGACGACCGGATCAACTACAAACCAAAAAATGCGCCATTTCATGTGTGGCAATCTATTTTTCTCAAATAAGTATAATAAAATTGTCCCTCGTTCCTTCCATACTTTTATAGTATCATTATTGAACTTGACCTCCCACCATTACGTATTCTTCATGACGAGAGAGTATAAATAATTTGCGACAATGCCTCGTCCTCTCTCTCTCTCTTTTTAAATTATGTAAATACATTTGGTAACTCGTATTAGTGAAATCGTAAATAACTATTGAATTTTCATATGATAATTTTTAAAATATAAGATGAAAAGGCGTGATTTGGCTACTCATGTTGGCATGTGTGCATAAACACACAACAGAAAATGAGTATTTTTTATAATGAGAGGGGAAATAGATTTGATCTTATATTGGCGTGGTAGAGATAAATGTGGTAATTAACACGCGCAGTAGAAAATCATGTTAAAAAGAGATTTGAGAGAAGATTGTTAAATAAACTGAAATTTCATTTTTTGGTCACTTCATAAATGAAACAAAAAAAAAAAAGAAGAAAAAAAGGAGAATGTTGACAATGTCAAAGAAAAATTGCACTGAAGAACTGAATTTTTCAAGAAAAGTGAGAATATTTGTATTTTGTGATAGGTAAATAGAGTTGCCAATTGCCCCGCATTTGAGAAATGACGATATCAAGTACATGTGGACATACTGAAACATTATGTTAGATTCGTAAATAAAAGTTTTTTTAAAAGATAAAAACAACAAATTCTGTAAGTTATATTGTTGGGATTTTTTCAGGTTGAGTGTGTGTTTGTACTCGTTTGTGTGAGTGTCTCACACTTTCAACCTCCGACGTCTTACTCTCTAGGTTGAGGTGTCTACTTGGTCCTAACTGAACTCAAGGGATTGGCCGTAGGTCCCCTGAGCATCCGAAGATTAATCCTGCTTCCTGCCCACGTCGTCTTTGCTTCCAGAAAGCAGAAGTGATGCTCATCCATTCACAGTCGACTGAAGATGTAGACTCGGCTGGGGAGTCTGCGCTAAGAAATTTAGAATGCAGCAAAAAAAATTAATATCTGCAGAAAGCCGGACAAACAACTATTCAATGATTGAATTGTTAATGTCTTTTATATGGCAGAAAAGAATAGCATAGAAAAGAAACGGGTTACAGAAAAGATAAAGTAATTGACGTAAAAACGCATACACTGGATTCTGGACAGAGAGAGAGAGAGTGTGGGTTATGATTAACTTGTTAAATCGTCTCAGAACGATATACGACTCTTGCGATGGGTAAATAAGGTTTCTCTGCGCGGCTTAAAGTTTATAGTGATGTTCCACCTTAGCAGTAGTAACAGTAGTAGTAATATTCGTGGTAGCAGAAGCAGCGGTACTTATATCAACAGTACATGTTAGCGGACGCTCCGTTCCAATCTCTGACGTCACTTTGTCTCTTTCTTGAGTCTCCAACTCGACTCTCCACTGTCTCTAGCCCAACTCTTGCCCGGGCCAATTCTCTTCTGTCTCTCTCTTCCGTCTGCCTCTTCCGTCTGCCTCTTCCGTCTGCCTCTTCCGTCTCAACACTCGCCGGTCTGCCTCTTCTTCAGTATAACTACGCGTTTATATAAAAAAAAATCCGGCTGGTTACAATTGAACCTTGGCCCTACTGCTTCGCACGTGATTATCACGGGGTTTTGGCTGTTCAACCAAAATCATGTGAATTCAAAAGTTCCTCCTAGCTTACTCAGCTCTATTTCAATTTTTAATCGATAAAAATTATTTCGACCATTTCTATTGTCTACTGATGATCCAGATTCAATGGGTACAACTTCTGTCCTAGATAAAGTTTCCCATCAGTAAACGAAATGTTACTGATCAATTTCGCTAGTCCAAATCTAATCCAATTTCACTAAAAAAATATACGTGTGTGTGTGTTTCCCAGACTCTCTCTGCCACAAGTGGAATGAACAAAAACCCAGAGCTTGAAAATAACTGTTCAACAGCTTTTAAAAGTAGAAAAGAGAATGTAAAGTATTAGTATTTTGCGGGGAAAAAAAGTATCGTGTTGGGGTTCCCAGTTAACAAAGTTCTTGATTATAGCAGTTGTTTTTGTTAAGGGAGCTTTTCCCGCTAGTTTCCATGGGAGGAACGAGAAATCCGATTGTGAAACTGCTAGGACAGGCCTCGTCTTTTGCAACAAGGGTTGTGTGTAGCTCTTCGAGCTGGGCTTGACGGTTGCGACCGCTGAAAGTGAGAAATGGAAATAGAGACCGAGGACGCTGAACAGGAATGTGAAAAGAGGCTGAATAGGGATTGGTCAGTGTTTTTATGACCTCTGGGACTTCCGGTTGTACCCTACTGATTATTTTCGCTGCTGCTGAACCGAGCAAAATAACGAATCCCCCGCATGTCGCAATAGCCAACAAGCGAGATAGTTCTTATATTTCAAACAGTGTACACATAAAAAATGATACCAGTGTTTAAAATCAAACGTGATAATACATGCAATTCTTAGTTGATTATTAAGTTTATTAGTACTAGTGTAATCGTACAACCCCCCACCACCACTGGTCTTTCAAGACTTTAAACACCGTGGCTGCTCTATCCCATGTTGTGATTTAAGTTTGATCATAAGGAGGCCAAAATCAAATCGTCGCAGGTATCTTCGTGACGGGCGAAGACGTACAGGAAAAAAATAAGACTCGAATAAATTGAACAAAAATAAATACGGTTTTTATATCAGTCCTTCGTACAATAAGTGGTTATATCAGTTCGCTTGCAATTAATTATCAACCCAACCCGCATCTTAATCGAAAGTGACATTGTTGTTGACTTGCTAAAGTTTGGTTTAATGTTTTGGTAAAGTTCGGCACAAAGCTGAAGTCGGTGGGAGTGTTCTCTTCGGCAGGCAATCACGTGGGGTGCATCACGGCCGGTGGCTGGGACGAACTCTCTCCTGTCTCTGTCTTCGTCTCCGTCTGCGTCTTTGTCTCCGTCTGACGAATTCGCTTCGCGCATTCGTATTTATTTACATTCGCTCAAACTGGCGCGAGGCACGGCACATAGAGACATTTCAGTAAATCCCCTTGTTGTCAGCTTACTTCATAATATCGGGGAATTCCCTTCTTCCACCCTCTCTTATTATTATTATCTCTCACTAAACCTGCTCGTTGAGCGTGGGTGGCTCATCCACCTCCTCCTGGTATTTCAACTCAACTTTCGACGAGGAGAAATCAACTCCAAATTCGTTGTTTACGAAAATGAAGTTTCCGCTTTACAGCTTGAATTTTCAGCTGTGTAGAACACATGTCAGTCATCACTGCCATCTGAGTCTGGGTCATTTTCCATTGTTCAAAACCTCGACGCACAATTTCAGGTGTTGTCTATATGTGAATTAAATCTTTCCCACAGATTTTATGTGTTAACCCCTCTTGTTCCAAAGTCTTTCAGTATATAGCTTCTTCTATCCATAAGAAAACTTTCCTGTGTTTTATCGCTGTAACAACAAATAATATTACACTAGCAATAATTCTGATTTAAATGGTCACAAAATTTCAAATAGGCCAAAAAAATAATTTTTAAGAAGACGAATAACATGGAAAATGTAATGATTTTTTTTCTTTTGCTATTAGAAATTACACAGAAATTGCTCGGCAGTTTGTGCGGGAATAACTGTATTCAAAATTTAATGATTAAAATAAGTGGCGTGAAAAGATTTCATGGGTATATTAAATGTCTAACAAAAATACGATCAGCATAAATAGTAGGCTCCAGTAAAAAAAATATATATATATAAACAAAATCTAAAATAAGACTAAGTATTTGCGAACGTAAGGAGAAAACAAATTACGAGGTACAAAAAGAGAATATTCAACCATTCGTTATTATTGTGAGTGAATTCAAACTTACGTGTTTGTATCCACTAAAAATAGATAAATATGAAACTTTGCAACAACTTATAGTCAGTCAACTAAAACAAGACAGCTTGTTACCACAGACAAAGCTGGCGCTACGGTCTCGACACCCACAATTTTGATATGCCCCTCTCTCTACTACGTGTGGATTTCAAAGTTTCTCAACCTGGGAAACTCAAACCCTGGACAAAAAATTGGATGGAAGAGCAGCGCTTTTTTTAAATTACCAAAAATCAGTTAATTATCCAATTTAAATGAAAATTTCAGTACATATTCATTAATTATTTACTTTTATAATGAATAGGGTTTTTTACTTAAAAAAAATCTGAGAAAATGTTATTCTTTTTGTAATAATAACCATCAATATTTTTATGACTAAATTTTAATCGAAAAAATGTTTAAATCGCAAATTTCTACATTTCCATAAAGATTAATCACCGACGCATCTCCACAGAAAAAGTTTTTTCCAATACAACACAGGAAAAAACATCCCCCAAAAACTGAATTTTCGTACCCCACCCCACAAAAAAAAACCAAAACAAAAAAAACAAAAACAAAACAAAGAAAAACGATGCTAATGCGTGTATTTACTATTTTGACGGAAAAATTAGGGTCATTTATGGATTTTTAGGGTTAATGGTAGGCTACGCATAGAACTTTCCCGTAAACGTTTGACGAATGAGATAATTCGCAATTTACATTGATACATGGTTTAGCACCTCTTACTAGTGCCTATTTCACCTGGTCCTGACATGTAATTGCACTAAAAAAACTAAAAAAAATGTTTCATAATACGATTCATAACTAAATAAATGCATTTGTACATTTTCTGTGAGATGTTTTAACAGTTCAACTCGTTGTACCTATCTTTCCCCAGTGACCATGTACCGCAAAAAAGAAAAAACTAAGTACTGAGATAGTGAGAGAGAGAGAGAGAGAGAGAGAGAGAGAGAGAGAGAGAGAGAGAGAGAGAGAGAGAGAGAGAGAGAGAATATAACGGAAACGCGAGGAGAGAGAGAAAATAATTTTTTCTTTCTTTTTTATGCAAGGTCGTGTCTCTAAGTGTACTACGTTGAACTTACGAACCACTGTAATCGAAAAGAGTCTCCAATTTAACTAGGTACACAAAGCATGTCTAGCCTAGCCACGGGAGGGCTCCACAGGAAACCACCCCGATGTGATATAGGTTGATCTAAAAGAGAAAATCAAGGTTAGCCCTGTTCAAAAGGACCAAAGTCGCTTCAGTTACCCACCTTTCGCGAAAGTCTGTAGAAATAGGGCTGAGATTTAAGGTTTTGCTTTAACGTAAGAAGCGAGATTGAATGAATCTCATTTGCAGGATGAAATCATCATTGACAATTTTGACTAAGTATTAATGAATTAATGTCTCATGTTAATCATGTTGTGTGAGAAAATGTGAGATTGGAAGAAGTCCTTCTGTTTTTAGAAAGAATCGATCTGAACCAAGTCTGACTTATTTAGATACTCCATTGTTTTACTCATTTATGGCATCGAACGTCAGATTTATATTCTTTCTCTTGCCTGTTACTTGTTACACGCTTATTCTCCATATCGTTTACAGTAAGTAAAGCGAGTGGAGCAAACTAATTTTGTCTATTAGTAGTAAATTTGATCCCCATCGCATATTATGGGAGGGTGACAGACTAGCATATGCTTAAATGACTACCGACTCTTTAAAGTGCATAGCAAGCGGGTCTCACAGATCACTCATCATGATTTCTAATCTCATTGGCTACCCTAACTAATATGGTCATGTGAAAAATCAAGCTAAGCGTAGTAATTATTTATTACTGTTGATGAGCAATGGTTATGAAGCTAGTGTCACAGGTAGTGGCGTGCAAAGGGATGGCGTCAGTTCTTTCATTTTGATTTTTCATGTCTGTGAACTAGAAGTGAAAAGAAAGTTCAAAAGATATAAAGGTTGGGTGTGGAGATATAATGTCATAAAATCAAAGACTCCTTAAAAAAAAATTGTTCGTTATTACTAGAACACCTGTCAACTATGTTATATTTATTGTTTACATTTAGTTTTATGAAGAGTTTGTGAAAGAATAAAAGTCAGTAGAAAAGACAACTTAGTTTCAACAAATGAACATTAATTTAATGTAACGACAATTGGAAAGTGATGTCTTTTTGTTTGGGTTAATAAAATTCTTAAATAAAATATAAATTCTCCTTGTGTACATATGTGAGAAACAATGAAAAGTTGTTATATGTGTGTTTGTGTGAAAAAGTCAACACGTGTGTGCGTGGTTCATAGTAAAGAGGATACAAGAGATAGAATTTATTTCTTACTGTAGACAGTATTGCCGTAGTCTGAAGTTGTCTCCGAAATTTGTCAACGATGTCGCTTTTAACATGAGGTCCTGAGGTTCACAAACGACAGTGGCGTGGACTTTGATAACAGCTATTCGTGTTCTGTTTGGGGCCGGATTTTGTGTGTTTTATACACTTTCTTGTAAGAAAATCGGCTCCGTCCCCAACTTCCTACACGATAATAAATTTACATCTTTCTTTTTCCCACTCTCTATATATGTCTTCTGTCAAACACATGACATACAAAGTTCACAGAGTTTTATATAGTAATAAGATTGAAACAGTTACATTTTCATTCTCATAGAGTCAACTTCTTTCAAACCAAAAACTGAAAAACCAAAGAAAAGTTGACTTCAACATAAATGTAAATGCATTTTTCTTTTATTAACTCTATTTTAAAGAAATTTAAAATGTGTTTTAAGAAACAAAATGAAAAATCAATTGCTAGCAATTTTTTTTATTAACCTTTGTTTCATATTTAAAATTATATTTTAAGTTAAAGTGAAATTTTAAATTGTTTTCTTTGTAGAAGTAGCTCTTTCTATCAATTGTACTATAGTAGGCACCTCTACTTTTTCACTAAAAAATGCATAGCATGATAAAAAGGCCTCAAGCTCAATAAAAACAAAGTTTTATCCTCATTATTAGGAGGAAAGAACAAAGTATTTTTTTAAATTATTGTTAAAATTATTTTAATCCCTTTTGGCACGTTCGAAATTTTGCAAAAATCAAATAATTGTCGGATTTTAATGAAATTTTTGGGACTTATTCACAAATGAATGAAATTATTTTTGAAAGTATTTGTTTTAAAAACTCTTCGTAAGAAATATTTCTTTTTACATATGTTACCCCCACACCCTCCCCTTTCAAGAAATTAAATTTCCGTGCCAGAAATTCTTTTATTAATTAAAATTAGGATTCCTTGGAGAATATAAATTGTTTTTTTAAAACAGGACCACAAGTTACCAAAAATCTGCTCCGAATTGTAGACTAAAAATGCAATAAAACTATCTAATTATTTAATTAGAAAAGCTTTTAATTGATTTTATAAAGGACACTATCGTCTTAGGAAAAAAATCTCGATGAATAATGAATTTTACAAGAATTGTTTTCATTTTTTAAAAATTTTAATTAAATCATTTATAATAATTTAAAAATCGTTTAAAATTCTGCATTTACTTCATTTCTTCTAGGTGATATTGTAATTAAGCGGAAAATATGTTTACGAAGCAAAAATTGAAAAGTTTAGTAAAAGTCGTTGACACCCAGCAAAAATTGAAAAGTTTAGTAAAAGTCGTTGACACCCAGTATTTTTTTTAAATAATTTTTGTTAATTTTAATGTTATTTTTTTTTAATATGGTATTCTGTACATGCCATTATTATGAAAAGGGTCACGTGTCGTAAAAGTTGTCTAAATTTATAGAGAAATTCGCTGTCTGCAATTCGTCATTCATTGCATGTTTATGTTTCAACTTTAAAATTAATGGAAAGATATTTAGAAATATAAATTATTATTAAACAAAATACCATAACATTTCATAAACTTATTTAGTTATCTCTATCATGGCATTACATTCATATCTCGGTTAAATTAATTCAAGAAAAGTTTTATGGCATTTAAATTTTAACATTTTTTTTCATAAATTTAAACGTAAATATCAATAAAATATTAGGTAATTGCTGAAAATATGTTCATTTGTAAAAATTACCACGTAGTTTACCCCCTCAACCCTCAAAATGCTTTCACTTAGATTTCATAAATTTACATCAATTCTGGTCATCCATACAACCTGTCAACACGTCGGACCACGTCGATACATCAATAACGACATTAGAAAAACAGGATCTGTCGTTAAGAAATGCTTGTGTACTACTTTTTTATGCTATAAGTAATATTTGTTTCAAATCAGATTAATTTAACTTTAAATTTGCTAATTTTAATCAAATAACGTGTCAAATATATATTTTATTTTTGGAAGAATTTTAAAATCGATAATTTTGTTTCGTTTACAAATTTCTTAAAAGTGATAAAGTGGCCGCTTGCAAAGTGATTTTTTTTAAATCGAGCAAATATTTTATATTGCAATTTATTAAATTTCTAGTTGAAATACACCAGAGTATTTTGCTTACTAGAAACAGTAAATTTAATCCTTTAGATTTCAATTACAGTTAAAAGGAAATCTTCAAGGATGCGTCTTCATTTTAAACCTTAGGTATATAAATTTATACTGAAATAGTTGAGGCGCTTATATTATAGGGACCGTTGGATTTTCTCACCCATTTTGCTCGATATTCGCCAAAATTTTGGATAAAATTGATTGTTGGTCTTCATTGTTTTATTGGCCCTTTGTCAACCTTATATATAATCTTGGCCTTACTTTCAAGTTTGAAACTTTAAATAAACATCTCCCAATCCCATCCTTTACCCACAGCTGAAGAGAGCAAAACCAACTTGTTCTCAGTTTTGGAAACAGAAAAAAGCAAGAAAAGAAGATGATGAGAGGCAAAGAGGAGCATTGGAAGCGTTTTTAAAGAAGAAAGTAAAAACACAAATTGCACCTGCAGTTGCAGAAAGAGATCATGAACACAAGGATGAGTCAGTAGAACTGTCAGAATATGATTGTTAGAATCTGATGAGCAGGATCTGAGTGAAAATAAATATGAACAGGTTTTGAGTGGGAATAAAGATGAGAATTTAGTGATAAAGAAATTGAAAGTGAAGAAGAAATCAGTGATAATGACGGCAGCAATTTATATTGGAAAGTAAAGGATTTGGGAAGATTGAAGAAACCAGTTGCGGATGTACTAATCCAGAAATTGGTAAAACAAGGATTGGAAGATTTTCATCATTCTAATGGGCCATTTGTTTCAGATGAGCAAGGGAGTCCTTGTCAACGCAGTGGTTTGTTAAGTGGTCAACAAATGGCGAAGCTGTACCAAGAAACTTGGTTATTGTACTCCCCCTTTCGTGGGTGCTGCTACTGTTTTCCTTGCTTCTTATTTGCAACGGAATCAGATTCCCAAAAGTCTAGTTTTGTAAAGGAAATTTAAATTCAGGAATTGGAAGAAGTTAAATCCACGGAATCCAGATGATGAAAACAGTTCTGTGCATAGAAATTACATGAAGTATCTGGATATAATACGTAGGTTTCAAACTAATACAACAGTGTATGTGTGGAGATTGTGTTAAATTGCTTAAATTATATAGATCAATAATTGTTGAGTAAATAGGCTGCGTGATGAAATTAACAATTTCCTCTCACATAAAAATTTCAGTATTCAACAAAAATAGAATAAGAACAAACATGACAAACAATAGTTTTTTTGCACAACAATGAATAAAATATTTATATAACTAAGAGGTACAGACAACTGGAGTAAAGACTAAAAAGAGGTAGTTTAAAAAAGTTCAAACGTCCTTTTATGTTTAGACTGAAGTGTTATTAAAGTTCTGGTTTGATAGATTATAAGTTGTTGAACGGTCTGTACAATAATGAGAAAATGTGCTTGGGTATTATTGTAATTTAAGGAAAAATAAACAGTTCAAGTTTGTACTTAATGTAGAGAAGTATTATTCACGACTTTAATGTTTACGAAGTTGTCGCTCTTTGACTTGCTTTCACTTGTCGTTTGAAGAGAATATTCTGTAGTTGGAGTGATTCTTAACAAGCTGTATTTATGTTAGCTGCAATAATTAACGTTGAGCTTGAAAGTGTATGACAAAGATTCATGTATCAAATTGAATGTGGAAAACTTGAGTTGATTGTTCGTGATAAAATATTGCTGCTTGAGTGAGCGTTCTTTTCAGGCTGAAATCATGTTAAGGAACTTTAACATAAAGCCTGGAACTGTGTGACGAGTTCAAAGGATTCCGGTCGGCTCAATATTTATTCCTGTTAAAAATTATTTACAAGAAACAAAACAAAAATCATGTTAGTAATAAACCCCCACAAACTTTAAATGTGGCAGAAATATCAGTTAACTGGACGAAATCGATGCGGGACTATAGTAATATAAAAACATTCACCCATCCCAAGCACTCACAAAGACACGCACTCATTCTGACACAACAACAAATACGAAAAACACACACGCGAAACGAAAGGCGCCTCGCATCCACCAGAGAACTGACATTATTACTGACCACCTAACGAGGGAGGGGATGGGGAGTTACACTAAAGGAAAATAGAGACAAAAAATAAAAAGAGGCCAATAAACAAACACGCCCTAGCTAAGTTTACTGGGGAAAAAAAATAAAAAACAAAAAGAATGAAAAACAAAACCTACACTAGCCTAATTTCATTGCCCAAGTTCAACCCAGGAAAACAATATCCTGATGCCTAACCGGCATCAAAATGCCACTCTAGGTCAGCCCTTTTTTACTCGGCACAAACGCGCAAGATCCACTTATCTTTTGCCAAATTCTGATGAGGTGAGTCGCCGCTTTTCCGTCCTAATCTTGACTTTAAGCTGATGCTTAAAGAACAAGACCAGTTGGTAAGAAGCGAACTTCTCACCATCATAGAAGTCCTTCTGTCGCGTCGTCCAAATCACGACTGTCATACCACCTAGTAAGCAAAAGAACACATATTGTTCAGACTTCGTCATCTGCGGCAGCACATTGCTACAAACAGAACTGGCCTCAACGACAAAGGACTTTCCTTGCAGCATGCGGACCATGAGGCCTTCAACAAACTTGCACAATGGCGCTACCACCCTGCAATGAAAGAAAGCGTTCCCCACTACAGCGTCAGCAGTCTTCAAACCCGCAGAACAAAGACTTTTGGCGACCCAGAGGGCCCCACGAATCATCAGCTAGGTGAGTGATGCCTCATCGTTATTGAGGCATTTCAACCCAAGGCCATATTCTAAGATCAAGCGTATCATATGAAGGTTGTCCTAAATAGTCCCTTCACAGCATGGTGCCCTTCACAGCACAAGTTTGTTCGGAGCCAATCAGACTAGACAGATCTTCGCCAAAATCTTTAACTCTGTGTTTAACATGGTTAAAGGGCGAAAGTTACCTAACCTATCCCCACCGTTCTTGTCCTTACGCAGCAACTTGATCACACTCCTGATGAAGTGTTGAGGTATAGACACCTGCTTCATCCAGTTGTTGAAAACCAGTTCCAGCAAAGGAACAAAAACGAAGACCATCTAGTCCCGGAGATTTATCCAGGCCAACCTGTTTCAGCGCTTCCCAGATTTCCGTCTCCGTGATGGGACACTCGCACCCAGCCGCTTCAGCTGCTTCAAGGCAGGGAAAGTCGGCTAAATAGGCGTCGAACAGAGCAGAGCTCAAATCGGGCTCCCTGGTGAAAAGTTCCTGAAAGTAATCCCGAAAAGTCTCGCATATGTCCGCGTTCGTAGTAACTATCCGCTTATCCAGCAATGTGACGCACGCGATATGTCGCCGAAACACGCTCCTATTCTCCTCTGCGCGTAATTCAGCGACCATATTCGTAGCCTCAGAGGACATTCCTTTTAACCTAGCCCTAACTACCAGAGCTTGATCCTTCTTGATAAGCAAAGAGGACAAATCTGCCTTAGCTAAAGCTATTTCCCCACTCTCACGGGATTTAACTGTCCAATCGACTTTTTGCTCTAAAGCCGTTTGCGCCGCTAATCTATCTAGATTGAGTCGACGACTAAAATCAACATTCTAATTTTTGATTTTAATTTATCCCACCAGGCGTTCCCTACAACCACCCCCGTCAATTCCCTCTTTATCATTAGTAACAGCTGGTCCCGGAAATCCTGCTCACCAAATAATGAGCAGTTTAATTTCCAATAGCCAGCCAACCTAACCTTAGGCTTATCTAAGTTTACACGGACCCGGACAAACCTATGATCCGAATAAACTATATAGTGGAAACTTGGACACCCTAAGAGCCCTACATCGACTCTCCTAACTAAGACTCGGTCGAGGTAGCTAGAAAGCACCCCAGGAGCCGGGCTGCCACTATTTGTCCAAGTCCAAACTACCTCCCGAGGGTGCTCATTCAAACTTGCCGATAAAGTCCCGAAATGGTTTCACGTCCCGGTTGTTAGTACCCGAATTTGGCCCTATGCGATCTATATCGGGGTCAAGGACGACATTCCAATCCCCTGCTAAAACTACCCGCCGAGATGCCGCCAAGAACGGCTTGATCTGCCGAAACAAAGTAGGTCGCTCAGAATGGCTACTGAGCGCAAAACCCCCAATGAGACGCAGAGCCTTATCCTTTATAGTAACATCCAGCACGCAAAGCCTGCTCGCAGGATCTGCGAAGACAAAAGTACACACAGCCTTCAAAGATTTGCTCACCAGCCAAGAGACGCCTCTCGAACGAACATCAAACCATGCTGAATAAAGGGAGAAACCCTTAGACAGTATGTCTTCATAGTCATGAGAAGAAAACCGAAACAAACATTCACCTCGAGGCGCTGAAGGTCGCGAGAGAGCCTCGCCCTGCGAGACTCCGACCTCAGGCCTCGGACATTTATATTAGCTAACCAGAGAAACATTTATCTAACCGATTAGGGTTGCTTTCCTGAATTGAACATAGACGGGGTATGGATACCGACCGCCTCCCCCATCGACCCGTGGCCCATCTCAGTCTTGATGGTGCCGTCTTGGGAGAGACCGCCTATATCCGAAGGGAAAGTTAATTTTAGTGCTCTATAGAGGGGGGAATGAACAAAAACAGGGACCCTCCTAGCACAAAATTGTTTCATTTTTTTCAATTTCTCATTTTGAACAATAGCAATTGGTGGGAACATTTTGAACGAGACTATCACCTCATCAAGCATATCCCAAGCCTGGTTAGCCCCCGTCCCAGTTCTTATGACATTATTCTTTCTGCCTTAGGAAAGGTTTTAGGCTCCTCAGTGGTTTTATCAGCAAATTGACTAATAGATAAAAGGTATTTTAAGTCTTTTATCCTATTTCAGTAGTCTCGGGCTTTTTCCGCTTGGGCAGTGGATATTCTGCAAACATCTTCCCAAGGGTTGAAGATGTGCTTCTGTTTTTTCTATTTTCCGTTAAGTCCTGTGTAGTCATTTGTTATGGGGAGGGGCATTTCCGGTGTTTTAATGGGAGAAGGACTGGGGTGTGGCGAGATGTATAAATTTGTCTGAAAGGGCTGGCGTCTCTATTGAAATGGGTTGAGGGATGGGAAAAAGATGTGGATGTAGTGGCAGGTAAGGTCTTCTCTCTACTAATAGGGGTTGAGGGATGGGGAAAATATGAAAGGGTCAGGGGGTATGGCGGGAGGGGCCTTCTTCGTAAAGGAGGTCTTGGGCTGACTGGAGGTAGAGGTCTGGGAAACCTGTGCAGAATGAGGGGCAGTGGATGAGGAGGGAGTAGCTTTTTTAATAGGGGAGGATTTTGTATGCCTTTGTTGGTCTAATTTTTCTTTAAGTTTCTTCATTTTTTCCGTCTTTTCAAATCTGGGTTCGTATCTTTTTTTTTTTTTTTTTTTTTTTTGTAGATCAGTTAAGGTCGGTTTTGAAGCTGGGGCGTCGCCCTTAACAGAGGGAGTGGGAATGTTAGTGTCTTTTGTCCCGTGGTCTTCAGGGGCCTGAGGACCCGCTGTCTGGCTCTTCCCTCTGGCCCTGCCAGCAACCTGCCATTCCCCCTCTCCCTCCTCCACAACTGCACTTGCAGCGAGAGAAGACTCTTCGGGGTTTGGGGGCTTGGGAGTAGGCCCAACCTGGGGTTTAACCACTCCGGTGCCCATTACAGGCGAGGCGGATTTTAAAGACGCGGTCAGAGGGGGAGTTTGATCAACTGGGGCCTGATTTCCAGAGGCCTTCTTCTCTGGGCAGGAAGAGGAGAAATAACCAGTCTCTCCATAACTGTCAGCTTCAGGCCCCCAACATCCAGATAGTTGGGGATGGAGATGAAAGCTTTACGATTCAACATGATGTCGAAACTCCATCCCCCAGTCAAGCTATCACAGGAAGCACCTAGAATTTCTCCGTACTGAGGAGGGACCTCGTATATTGCTACACTGGTCCTTCACCTACATTCATACTCTGTTCGGAATATCAGATCTTTTGTAATTAGATCACGGCTTGTTACTTTTACGCAATTTTCTTATGTGGGTAGCAATACGTCCCACATGAAGAAGCGTTCCCCTTAACTATTCGAAGTGGCTTTAGACCCCAGGGACTCTAGTGATTTTACCACTGTGTCTTTCGTCGAACGACACTATTTTTTTTATCGATCTTCTTTAGTTCAATTGGATCCTCCAAGAGCCCACCTTCTACCACAAGGCGTGCGAAACTCTTGGCATGCTCCAAGAACTCCGCAATGTCGATGATACATTTCGGCGGGGACTTCCAACAACAGGGCGAATCTCCGGCCTAAGCGCTAATACTGGTCTTGTCCTTTTGGCCATTCTTGGCCTGCATATTCTTGCAGGATTTTTGGCCATTATTGGCCTCCATACTTTTTTGAGTTTTTTGTTGTTTCTTGACTATTATTGGCTTCCATACTTTCTATTTCACCACCAACAGCCTCCTCAAAAAAGGAAGAAGATTCTAAGGCCGGGTTCTCCTCTAAATTGTCTTTATCCGGAGGGTCTTTTTTAGGATTAAAAAAATGTTTCCTTACTGATTTCCTAAAGTCAGCCATTTTTGTTTTCTTTTTTAAAATTAAGAAAAAAGGAACTCTTTTTTCCTTCTTTTCCATTTTTTAAAAAGGGAATGGGGTGGGGGTGAAAAAAAGAAAAAAAAATAGTTAATAAGTTTCGCCTATAGGCGAAACTGAAAAAAATAAACAGACAATAAAAACAGATGACAGACAAAATCAAATATTCAAAAAAAAAAAAAAAAAAAAAAAAAAAAGACAAAGCTCGCCCGAAAGCGAGACGGCAAGTCAAAGGAAAATATTAAATGACAAATGAACAAGGTTCGCCGAAAAGCAAGGCAACAAATTTAAAAGTCAAAAAGAAAAACACAAAACAGACGGACGTACAAAAATTGCCGAGAGACGAAAACAAATAAACAAAGTTCGCCTAAAGGCGGCACAAGTCTAAACGTACAAAAAAAGAAGTAAATAAAATAAAATAAACGAGAACAAAAGAACAAGGTTCGCTTAAAGGCGAAAGTACAAATTTAAACAGTAAAAAAAGAAAGAAAAAGAAAACACAAAACAGAAGGACGTACAGAAAGATTAAATAGACGACAGACAAGAATAAACAATAAAACGGAACGCTATACAAAGAAAAAGGAAAACGTTATACAAAGAAAATACGAATCAATAATATACAAAGCTAATCACAAAACCAAGATGGCTGACGTTAAGAACGAGTCAACCCGATAGCAAATCAAAAGAAAAGAGAAAGTGGACAAATTAGACAATGTAAATACAAGAAATTAGAACAAATATGGACACAAACTTGTGGTGGACTTCACTTCATTAATTTAACTTAGATTAGGAAACCAAACTGACGTGAAGAAAAAAAAGGATAAGCCAAAGACATCGATTATTTGTGTTCCAAAGTTCACTGAAAGAAAGAAGGTTGTGATAGTTTCTGGTAATAAATGTTTTCAACAGTTTTGCTGTGTAAGAAAAAAGATTATGTGAGTGTAGGTAGTATTCAGCATGTGAGTGGTGGTAGGATTAAGAAGATTGGCGCATGGTTTCAACTGTCGTGGATTCGTTTGGCAGCTGAATTGTCACTAATTATCTAAGAATATTTCTTGCTTTTATAGGTGATCATCGGCTCCGAAGCGCTACGCGGGAAGAATCATTCTTCACGTGCAGACAATCTGATTGGTTGGCATTGACCAATCAGCGAGCGAGCTTTGGGGAGACTCACGAAAGCTTCTGGGATCCGATTCTCCCAAAAGTGCACGAAATCGACTACATGAAAATATAGCGATTATAAAATTATCGCATAGCTGCGATTTATAAATTGACCATTACACAGTAGTGTTGATTTATTATCCAATGAATGCTTGTTGTTGTATAATTTTAATTTGTGTATGCATGTATGTATCTGTATGATGATGATCATCACAAACTTTTAAACAAAGAAAACACGGAAAACTTAATGGATATTTAAATGAAAAAAGGCAATAAACGAAGTAACGCGTAACAAATAAATAAAGAGAAAATTAAAGTCAATCGAAAGAATAAGACGTAGAAAAATAAACAGAAAGTCTGGCAGGGATTACAAAATTAAAAAACGGAAAAAATAAATTTAAAAGGGAACTTAAAAGTAAAAGAAAATCAAAAGGAAAATTATTAATAAAAGAATAAGAGCAAAATAAAGGGAAAAAGGAAAAAAATGGGGAAGGTAAAAAACTGAAAAAGAAAAAAGAAAAAACTTTTGCAAAAACAGTTGTAAGAACGCAAGAAAGATGGTAAAAAATAAATCAAACTTAGCCAAAATGTAAATTACAGGTCAAAAAGAAACGTAGAGTGTCAGGAAAAAGTCAGAGAGACGAGCAATTCTGATCGGCTCACTGTCGAGGATGAATGACATTTCATATTTATTGCTAACTTTGGTCACGTGGTGGGCTCACAGGAGATTGACAGATTTTGGCGAAATTATTTTTTGGTCAGGTTAAGAACTAGGTCGATGTTATTCGAACATGACTTAAATATTAAGTGACCAATCAGAAGTTGAGATTTTCTGAAAATACGTATTAAGCTGAATAAGGTCTGTGATTCCCTTTTTGCACAGAAATCGACATTAATATTCGGGCATGATTTAAATATTAAGTGACCAATTAGAAATCGAGGTTTTCTGAAAATATGTATTAAGCTGAATAAGGTCTGTGATCCACTTTTTGCACAGATTTGTACAAAAATTCATATTGATAAAAAAGGTGGTAGCGGGATGCTAAATGTCAACAACTGTCAGTAGAAAGAAAGAAATGTAAAGTTATTCTGGATCGTGTTATTGATGTTATTTCTTTTTTTGGGGGTGGAGTGGGGAACAGAATTTGGCCCTCGGAGGGCACAGGGGAAAATCAATAGTAGGGTTGTCTCAGAATAATGCACACAATACATTCTGGAAATTTTTTTGCTACTATTAAACTTCTCGCAAAATATGATCCAATTTTGGTACAGCGTATTAACGAAGGTAAAGATCATGCTAAACAAGTGACTTAGCTCCCGAAAAGAATCAGAATGAAATTGTACATATCTTTAGTGAAAGAATCCGTACAAAAATACTTGATGAAATAAGAGAATCGAAATATTACACAATAATGATGGATTCAACTCCTGACATCGCTAACGGAGACCAATTTTCTTTGACATTACAGTATGTATTCATCAGTCGAAATGAAGTTAAAATTAAGGAAGTATTCTTAGGCTTTTCCAACTTGAGAAAAAGGATGCCATTAGTATTGCCATCAAAGTTCTCGGCTTGTTAGAACAATATGGTTTACCCATTGAAAATTGTCGTGGGCAGTCCAATGATAATGCAGCTGTGATGGCTGGCGCCAGAATTGGTGTCCAAAAGAAAATATTGGATGTAAACCCAAGAGCAATGTTTGTAAACTGTGAAAATCATAATCTCAATTTAGCTTGTTTTTATTCTTGTGCAGTAGAGTCATATGTTACAACATTTTTTAGTAACTGTTTGCGTTCTTTTCTGTTTCTTCATCAAGATGGTCAATACTGAAGCAATACGTTTCTCGAACGCTGAAACAACAGATAGAGTGTAAGATACGATGCTGTGACTGTAGAGTACCAAAATCTAAATGAAATAATAGCCTGCATTGAACAGTTACAAATTGGAGAGTACAGTCAAGAAACAAAATGTGATTCTGGGATACTTATGAACTCGTTTCAAAAACTTTCATTTATCGCTCTACTTACCTTCTGGCATCTGAACAATAGATCTGCCCCAAAGAAAATAAACTAAGTATACTGTTGTGACACTATTTGGCTTGCTAAAAGGGAAAAAGAAAAAAAAAAAAAAGAAGAAAGGCGAGAATTAAATTTAGGTGATAAGAAGCCATCACGAAAAGGACACTAAGCGGTGTTATTTTTCTGACAAGGAAAAGTGGTAAAATTTTTTATTCCCATTGTCGAGAAGGTAAAAAGGAAGATACTGGAATTAATCTGATTTAGGTTACGGGGCGGGTGGAAATTCCAGGTTGGCCAAGTAACCTCAGAGACAGAATTCTAAATAGATAAAAATTAACTGTGTCGCAGAATTACAAAAACAAAAGTGTCCGCTGACCACCATGAAGGAAAGGTTAAGCCTTTGTCTATATGTAGAAATCATTGAGAGGAGCATCTGTTTATCGTCAGGCTGGCTATGATAGCGAAATTATTTTATCGGGACGAAAAATTGGCTGTGTTTCGCCAGATGACCACCCACTTGATAATTGGCGAAAATCTCGTTGACGAATTTCATATGATGGCGAAACTGTTTTATCGGATCAGTGGTTTGCGCCAGGAGTGCAGGTACGTCTGGGTGGCCACCCGCTTGGTGATGGCGAAAAGCTAATTGACGAATTCCAGGTAATTCGGTTAAAAGATAAAGAGTCTAGGGTGTGAGGTCTCCTCGAAGAGAAGAAGGAAAAGGAAAGTGAAAAAAAAAAAGGATAAAATGTTTTTTTTCTTTGAGCAAGATTTTTTAAACCGAGGCTAGTCTGGCCACACCCACGCCGCTGAGCGCCTATTGGCTGAATGATAGCAGGAGTATTGGGCGGAGGTAATCATGTGAAGAAGGAGGGGAGGCATGTTGCACCCCCCTGAAGGGATGCCACTGTGAGAGAGAGGGGAAACCCGTTGACACCCTCTGAGGGCATGGCGAGATACCAATATGAGAACAGAAGGAGGTGGGAAGACGAAAGACTTCCAAAAATGGAAAATAATAAAGTTTTCCTGACCGAAACCAAAGAAGTGGATTATGGGTTGAGAATTATCAAGGAACCTCAAACCCCGACAAGCCCACCCCGGTTTTGGTCGGCGTCCATATAAGCAGAGTCGCAGCGAGTGAAAAGCAGTTGAGTTGCAGTTGGAGACAGAGAGGCAAGCAGTTGCAGTGAGCTGAGAGCTCTGAAGACTCGCCTCGTAGAAGCTGACAAAGATTCGCGCAAATTCCGAACTCAATTTCTAACCAAGAACAATTTATTTTTGAAGAACGACTTAGACTCACACCACCGAAACAAGTTTCACGAATATCGTCTGCAGATACACCAAGAACCAGTTTCTTAAAGAACAAACAACTTAAGATGTTAAGGCTCGCCTAACAAACACAAAGTGTCACGAATCCATATAGCGGGTTGGGAAGAAGACGCAGTCCTGTATTCAGCAACCATATATAAAATATTGTTATCCTTTTTTTAACACATTTGAACTTTTCGAGTTATTATTTTATTTTCTCTTACATATACTTGTGCGATATCACCCTTATTCGAACTCGGCTTGCATTACGGCCCAGCGACTGATTGATTTCGTCTGCCTAAGATCAATTCACAACGTGGGTTGGTTAGACTGGAAATCAAAGCAGTTACTTCGGTAACCAGACGTTGGAAGCGAGCTGGGAACGACAAGGCTGATACCGAATCTAACCAGATTCCCATCCGAATCACCAAAAGGTTAGAACGTCACATTTGGTGCCGCGACCAATACCAAGCCAGTTGGTCGTCACAGGACAGGATAGCACGACGGACGCAGCCAGCCAGACGTCACATATGGCGCAGCGACACCGGGGGACGTCACACTGTTGCGATTTTGTTTGGGGTGGGGTAGGGGGCGATAGTCACAATCTTCGCCCCGCGTGCTATCAGACCTCTGCACGCCACTGCTCACAGACCATTAAATAGTACATTGAGTTCAATCCGTAATAGCTTCTCAACTACAGTGGGACCTCGGTTCACGAATTTAATTCGTTATTGAAGACCGTTCGTGACTCGAAATGTTCGTAAACCAAAACTATTTTCCCCATAGGAATCAGTGTAACAAAAAATAAAAAAATCGGTTAACTATGTTTTCATGCTTGACTGATTTCTTTCACATCTATCTTGATTCTGGTCATTTTTCTTTTCACTTTGCTGCTGTCATTATCCTTCTTTGGCCCCATGGTGCCTTATTTCATATGTGTGTGTGTGTGTGTATTTGTGAAAAACACAGTGAAATTCAAGGCAAGGCGAATTCAAGAAAGGATGTGTATGGACTATGGAGCTAATGCTGTGCTGCAATTGATGCTATTCCGTCCGCCAATACTCCCGATTCGTCGCCCGAGACACCGTTCGTGACAAAGACGTGTTTAGTTCGGAAAATTTGTTCGTGATGAGAGGCGTTCGTAACCCAAGGTTCCACTGTAATGTAATTCTACGTCAAATTAAGCAAAACTTACTAAATATACTGGAGTAAAAAGCGTAAGTCTAGTCTTGCAATCTCTAATGTTAGTGATTTTGATTTTTTAACTGACTGCTTCAAGGTTCTAGAATCTAGCCTTGTACCTAAACTGAACTTAGTAAATAAATACTGATGTCTTTTCTATGTATGTGAGATTGTCAGTGGATAATTATCTTTTTGTGTTCGATCTTTATAGCATTTAAAGTTTAAATTTTAAACCAAGTTTAATCAGAATCTAAGGCCAAAAGTTAATCTCGAAGGTTATTGCTAGTCAATTTCATCTTTCTTCAGGCATCCCAGTATTGTCGCCTTGTGACTGATTAGGCAAAAGACATCTTACTCAATATTCCATTTCATAGAACGATGATCAAGTGTCTAATCTTGCAATCTATTGTTAGTGTCGCTCTGACGGTTGGTGACTGCATCATCGTACAGAGGAGTAACTTCCCACCCAAAGTGTTCACCGGTTTAACTGTCTGCCTTTTTAATTTTGACTATCGTGTAAAAGTAAAATCGAGCATGTGTGTATCTTTCTATTGTTTATCAAAGTGACAGCATTCGGTACTAACCTGGAAAAGGTTGATATACCGTAAAACAAACTAAAACCTAAACCATTGTTAGTGCGTACCACAATCCTCAACTGAATGCGCCATTAATTATGACTTTAAAACTTTAAAGTGAATTTAGCCTGGAGCAGCACATAAATCAGTTCATTCATAGGGTCTTTATAGTGGCGATGCTACAACCGAAGCTAGTATCTACTTAAAGTCTGAGTAATGGTCGGTAGATTTAAGATTTCAAAACATTATGAACCTAAGAAGTGTCATTCAATTCACTGTGCACAGTGCACTTCATTATCCTGACTTTGTGCAAAGCTAAAGATAACCTTAGTCTTTTTAGTAAATGAATATCTCAAGTGGGGAAAAAGTGCAACACTTGGCAGGTTCACAAGCCGTTGCTAATAGTGTGTTTAGTAACTAGTTTAACAGTGAATTTTCACTAATCGTCCTATTATCATGGCCTTGTGTCAGACTAAAAACGGAGCTTTAGTGAATATATAGTCTCGTAACTCGTAATTCAATGCTCTGGGCTTCTCACAACTGGAGCCTTGTGCCAGAAATTGAGCTTTTTAGACTAAAAATTTTAGTAAATCAAGATGCCAATCTTGAAGTCGTAGTGTACCTCAGTTTATTGGGTGGTCTCGTGTTAAACTGAGCTGAGTCAATTTTCTTGCTCCATTCAAATAGCTGGTAAGTTACGACGCAAGTCGATTCGCCGCTCCCTCCTACTACCTTTCATAAAGCATTTACTCCTACCCCCTTTGTAAATCACAACTCCTGCTTATTTGAAGCAGTAGTCTCACTACTATTCCTTCCTCTCCGAAACCTAGCGTCTCCCACCCCGTCGATAAACAATCTCCCACTTCTACTCGCGCTACTGTCAACTGTAACATTCAGAGTAGTCGATAAGTTTTTTGTAGCTCCGCAAAATATGGATTTTTCTTTTCATTAGCAAGACCAATTAAAGATACTGTCATTTCATTCTACTGGAAAGCTGTTATGCATGTAAATTAAAAGTAAGTTATACTATTAAGTAAACTATTATTGCTACTACTGAAGTACAATAAAGCACTGACTGTTAACGAAGAGGAAGACACTTAAAAAACTTAAAACTACAGTGGCGCGAGTCGATCTTCCCTTTATTTTTTTCACTTAAAAATATTAAACTCGCAACTTTATTTGGACACTATCAGGGAATGCTTACACTTGCAGACTTATTGTTTTGTTAACAGCTTGAGATGACTTCAGTGATGGTAAGTTTGAGATATTTTTTTTTACTCTTGTCAAAATGTTTACCATGTGTCTTTTTAGTTTTTACTCTTAAAAAAAAAAACAAACTAACATTGAATTTTTCAATGTGATATTGGAGATTGTGTATGTGTGTTTAAAAATAAATACACAGACAGGCTATTGTTTGATTTTTCTAACTTTATGTATTCCCCCGGAAAAAGAAGTAACTGAAATAAAAAAAAAAATTTGCAATTAAATTCCAATAAAATCTTGTAAGATAAAATTATTCTGTAGTTTACACACTAAAAACTGAAAGTATAAAAAACAAAATGTCATGAAAAATATACACTCAAAGTCAAAGAATAATAGTGTTTTTTGTCACGTGTTTTAATTTTTTGTCTCTTGAAAACGTGTGCATATTAAAAAAAAAAAAAAGTGTTTTTATTTTTAATTAGTAGATTTTTGAAGGTTTGCTTTTTGTATTACAATAATGAATTATTACGATAATATTGTGTGACTAGAAATTAAATTGTATTTGTTATTTTTTTTTTTACTGGTTTCTTTTTGTTAAGATTCGGTTATTTTTATTTATTTTTTTTTTTTGTGTGTAAATTCATTTTTTTTTTTTTTTTTCATGCAATTTGGTTGTTTTTACTTTGTTGACACGTGGTATTATTAATTTTTTCCAGAAACCCTTTTTTCACTCATGAGAAAAATAACTTGATTGCTGATGCTCAATTTAATAGAAAAATAGATTCTGATTTTGTGCCTGTTTACGCAAATTTGGCTGCGAAAGTGTTACCTAAAGTAGGGCTTTAAATTCTAATTATAGATTTAATTCTAATTAGAGGGTTTTACCTTTTATTTTATTTATTTATTTTTTTTTTTAAATATATGGCTTTATTCCAGTTAAATTTTTTTGCAACCATATTTACGTAAACTGAAACACTCAAACAAAAACTAGGATATAATTTCACGTCAAGTTGAACATCAGCGATTATACACCCGGGGACAAAATCGGTATTCAGTTGGACATAATATTGTAAAAATTGAACCCCTAGGGCGTAGGACCATTTCACTCGATCACATTTTAAGAGCTTCATTTTTCTCAAAAATGCAATATTTCCGAAAGGAATAAATGTTATATTTGAACAAAGCAAAGTACAACAGAGAAATAAATGCATTTTCATGAAAAGTCTGTTGCTTCAGCGAACCGAATCTTGATAGTTCTTGCGTTTTTTTTGTTGTTTTTTTTAAATTGCTTTAGAAATAATTGTAAAGTTAGCTTATGATTAATTAATAAATCGTCCCTTAAATTAGGCTATTATAGTTGCAACGATCAAAATTGTCATTTCTTGTAGAACCTGAACACAACTGTCGTTAATTTTGTTTACATTTTTTAAAAAGTTTTTTAATGAATCGTACGTAGTTGAAGTAAAAATAACAATCTTTTCAAAAAAGTAACGGTTATTTAGATTATTTTTATGGTTAGGTTATTCTATTGATCATAATTATTTTTTTCATAAAAATATAGTTTACGCCGGTGTTTTACTCTGTATTTAAAAGGTTTGAAAATTTCTTCAATTATGAAAAGAAACTGAGAGAATGTTGGAATTCTTGCATCGGACACTTGTTGTTCTCTATAATTCAACGTTTCGTTTCTCTCATTTCCTGGTTTAACTTGTAAGTTCAATTTTTAACCAAACCGCAAATATTTTTTTTAACAATTAATTGTAAACTTTTACAATAAAAACTATGCAATTATATCTGTAAAAAAAAAAAAAAAAAAAAAATAATAATAATAAAAATGACGATTTTGATTTTGAATGTGTACTGTAGTGTTTTGAGTTTACTCCACATTCTTTGTATTTGTAATCAATGTTTTGTTAAAAAAGGACCTTAAATTCTTCGAAATGCGCTTTCTAAGATTTTTTTTTTTTTTTTAAATATTTGATTCCTAAGGAATTGGTGGAAGGTACCAAAAGTCAGCCACTCACCAAAGAATGGCTATTTTTTATGACCGGTAAAAATAAAATTTATTCTGTCTAAAAATGAAAAAAGCAATTTAATTAAAAAAAATTTACCAAAACAAAGAAAGCAGTCATTTAGAAATGTCTGTAGTGTAGTGTATTTAAAAGCATAGATTTCACTTCACTTCAGTCAATTGTATTGTGGTTTCATAATAAAATAATTCTCTTGTATCAGTTTTAACTTTTTTTGTTTAACTAATTTCCTAAAGCAATATTCATTTTTTTTTTTTTTTTTTTTTTTTTTTTAGCTATATAAACATAACGTATCATCAGCGTAACAAAAAAGGAAAAAAAGAAAACTAGGCGATTATACATGGAAAAATAACGAACCTCAAGTCATTATTTTAAAAAATCGGCGTTTTCCAATGATTTGACTTGATTATCTCCATGTTTTACTTAACTTCTCATCGAAATCTTATTTTTTAAAACTTTTCTCTTAGCATGGCTGCATGAAAGCAATCGAATGACTCATGGTAATTATGAATTAAGAAAAATGGATATTAAAGAAAGCTGAAAAGCAGATTAAATTCTTGACAATGTGTATAGAGAATTACCTGCATTTAAAATCCAATTGTAGTCTGTAAATGACAAAAGCTCTGGTTGAGTTTGGGATTTCAATTTATTCCTATCAATCAAGTAAAATCTATGATGCTACCAGACCTCCATCCGAATTTTCAGGTATATCAATCCAGATTGCTTAACTTGTCTTCGGTCATTCTGAATCGTCATCATTATAAAAAAAAAAAAAAAAAAAAGAAAGAAGGATTATTCAATTGTATTAGCACTTGTTTTCCTTCAGCTGCACACAATTGATTTTTAGTTTATTTATTTTAACTGCCTAACTAATTAATAATCCACTTTTAGTTTTTTAAAGTTAATTGATTTCTCTCTCACTCTCTCTCTCTCAATTACTAATTAAAAGAATCATCATTTATATAAATAAAAAAGTTTCCTTGCTAAGAATGATGGTATCAAGATCTTAAATGAATTGAAGGATTTTTTTTTTCTGTCTGAATTTCTGGGATGATGAACTGCTGACTATTGTCCCCATCGAAATGTGATAACAACAACAAAGATGGGATAAAAATAGTCTGCGTGTAAATAAACAATTAGAAGTGCTTTTGTTATTTTACAAGGTTTTTTTTTTTTTTTTTAACGTCAGTATGTTTTTTTGTACTTTTTGGAATGTGAGTAACTAACATTTAATCACCTATGCCTTTCAAAGTTACCTTTTGTTTTTAAAATGTCATAGAAGTTCTTTTAGAAAAAGCTTCTTAAAATGCTGATGGTATTCATTCATCTCAAACTAAAAATTATAAGGTTGTTGCCCCCCCCCTTTTTTTTTAATCTAGTAAAGTAGACTTAAGACTTAAGTTAGTGAAACTGACAAGTGTGCTCTTAGTCTTATTTCTTATTTGTTTTTAAATTTTTAGTAACTTCTCATTTTTTTTAACCACTTTTTTTTTTTTTTTTTTTGCACCAACATTATGTGGTAGCAGATTTCTTATCAAATATAAACTGTTATTCATTATGGTTGTTACTCCCCACGCCCCTCCCCCCCAAAAAAATCCATATTTGAGGTTACCATAACGTACATTTTTTTTTTTTTTTTTTTTAAATGAATAAAAATGTTTCTTCAAGCTTTTATTTTAATTTTAATTACAAGCTAAATTTAATCTCCAATAAGCAAAAATACTTTGGTGCATTTCAAACCGAATTTAAAATAAATTGATTGGAATTATTTTTTAATTGCTAAAATCAGCTATCAACACAACGTAATTCTCTTTATTAAAAAAATCTTCCAAAATAAAATGTACTTTTTTGAGGACGATTATATGATTTAAAGTTTAATTAATTGTAATTATTCCAAAATTATTTTTAAATACTGGAGTGGGGAGGGTCACTGAGTAGTAACCTTTTCCATTAATTAATTAATTAATAAATATCGTTTTTACTTAGTAACAATATCATCAAAATTCAAACCACTAAAAAAGTTAGTACCGAATTTTAAAGGACTTCAAATTTTATAAATTATTCTAATTAAAATAATAAAAAAAATTCTTGTAAAAATTAATTTGTTGAAAATATTTTTCTTAAAATTGTACATAATCCATAAAAAAAAGCAATTAAAAGCTTTTCTAATTAAATAATGTCTTAGTTTTATTGTAGTTTTTATTTAATGATTCAGAGCAAATTTTCTGTAACTGGGGGTCTTAACAACAACAAAAAAAAAAAGATTATTTAAAATTAAATTCTCCATGGAATTGTCCTTATAACTAATAAAAACATTAAGACCTAAAAAAAAAAAATGAATTTCTTAATTTCATAAAATTAAATAAATTGGGGGTAACAAATGTTAAAAAAATCTTTTTACCAATGTTTTTAAAATCGTTTTATTCATTTGTGAATAAGTTTCATTAAAATCCAACAATTACGATTTTTGCAAGAATTTTCAAATCAATGTTTTTTTATTGCAAAAAGATTCTCAAATTTTCCATATTAATTTATGGTCCCCCATTGATGCAAGAAAAACAATTTTTAACCAAAATTTGGAATTTCTAAATGGGATTAAAAAATATTTAATAGTAAAAAAATCTTCTCTGAAGAGATTTTGATGATAAAACTTTGTTTTTAATTAAGTTTGGGACTTTTTTTTTCTATGCTCACTTTTTAGTGAAACTTTAGAGATGTGTATGTCAGTTTGCTTAAAGATTATCAACATTAATTCATTGTTAATGACTTATAAAACCTGTAAGTGCTCAAACATTGGACAGTTTATATTCAAATTTTCACTTAAAGTAAGGAAAATGGTAAAAATCAAATACTTAAATATTTCTTAGTTGTTAAACAAATTTGTATAAATGAAAATGAGTGTGTATGTGTGTATCATTTAGATGTCTAAAGGTTGAGAAATAGAAATACTAGAAGATTATGCAAGTTGAAAAATTAATGAAAATCATATTAAAATAGGAATGAATAGAATCCAATTCTGAGATTCCTAACATTCAATTTGAAAGAGGGCTCAGTACAAAATTAGAGCAATATTCTTTATTTTAGAATATTACATCAAAAACATGTAAAAATGTTACATAAATGCAATTATGTTTTGATGTGTATTAACACATCTCATCAGGCATTAGTAAATAACTGGTGAGTAGACAATTTATTGAGATTTAAAAACGACATACAACCTCCTTTTTATGAGAAAAGGAAGAAAAGAAAAAGAGTAAGAAAGAAAAGGGAGGGTATAGCAGCAGGGTTAGTTTTGTTTTTATTCAGATCAACCAATCAGTATGGCCTACGCTAAGTTCAAAGTACAGAGAAAAACAAAGTTAAGAAACAATCATCCATAAGAGGTCATGACCCACAGATCTAAAATTGTAGACATATCTCAATGTCAATCAATACAGATGCGAATTTGCTACAGTGTTATACATTAGACACAGGTCATTTCCTATGAGAGAAGAAACAGAATTTAACCAGATACTCGACAAACTGCATACCCTGTGAATTAAAAAGTTAATTACACATTTTTATAGTTGGTAAATAATATGGCCCTTTAAGAATAAAAGAAAGTTTAAACATATGGATCTATCAAAATTATTTAAACATATAGATCTATCAAAATTATTTAAACATATAGATCTATCAAAATTATTTAAACATATAGATCTATCAAAATTATTTAAACATATAGATCTATCAAAATTATTTAAACATATAGATCTATCAAAATTATTTAAACATATAGATCTATCAAAATTATTTAAACATATAGATCTATCAAAATTATTTAAACATATAGATCTATCAAAATTATTTAAACATATAGATCTATCAAAATTATTTAAACATATAGATCTATCAAAATTATTTAAACATATAGATCTATCAAAATTATTTAAACATATAGATCTATCAAAATTATTTAAACATATAGATCTATCAAAATATTAGGTTGGTACAAAAATGTCGTTTTCTCACATGTTACTATGCGAGAAAATGACATTATTTTTGCACCAACCTAATAGAATGCAACTGTTTACTAAAGGATCTTTACAAAGGATGTTAATAATACCAATCAATGCACAATATCAAAATGTCAGCTGAACACCAATACATCTATACTAAATATTACCACCACTACTAGAAGAATAATGTAAAAATTATGCTATGTCTAAATTGATCGTATTGATAGAAAGATAAGTCGTATATGGTGCAACAAGTTTTAACTAAAATATAAGAAACAACTGTGAAATTTTAAAGTCTACCAAAATTGTAGTCAAAGGTATATGTTTATAATTAACCATTAATTCTAATCTTTGATTTAATAAAGTATCCCTATTAAAGAACCTGATAATCTGCATTTTTTTTCTGTAAATACAGAAAACAAGGTTCATATAAGGATTTACATGTCCTTGCCAGTTTTAAAATTTTTTATTTCACTTGATCAGTTTTGCAGTTTCAGGAGAAAACCCATTAATTTGGAAATTCTTGCCAAAATCAAATAATTGTCTAATTTTAATGAAACTTTCAGGACTTATTCAAAAATGAATGAATTTATTTTTGAAATTTTTATATTTAGAAAATCTTGGTAAAAAAGAATTTTTTTTTTTTTTTACATCTGCCCCCCCCCCCCATTAATTTTATGAAATTTTCTAGAATTTCCAAGAGTTCGCAAATTGTTTTATATTACTTATAAGCATGACTCCTTGGAGAAATTAACTCCTCAATTTTTTTTTTTTCACAACTACTACCAATTTAAAAAAAAAAAAAAAATCTGCTCCAAATCGTAAAATAAAAACTGCAATAAACTATCAAATTAGATAGGCTTTTTTGCTTTTATAAATAATATACATTAAGGACATTATTATCTGAAGAAAAATTTTTTTTCAATGAATAAAGAATTTTTACAAGAATTGTTTGCATTTTTATTTTAGTTTTTTTTTTCATTTTTTTTCATTTTCTTTAATTTAAAAAAATGTTTTAAAATTCTATCATTCAATGTGTGGGGCCAGTTATTAAGTTTTTAAGTGAAGACTATATATATAGCAAAAATTAAAAGCTTAATACAAATAATGCTACCAAAACTTTTTGCCATAATTAAAAAAATTTTTTTTTTTTTTTTTTGTGCCTCAAAATTTTTTTTTTTTTTTTTTTTTATATATCTCGTAAATGACATTATGGTTAAAAGGTCACGTGTTTCAAAGCTTGCCTCCTCCTTGGGGAAAGCCCCTTGACATGTAAAGGTCTTATCTCACATTCAGTTATTAAATTAAAAATTAAATTGAGCTAATAAATTAACTCACTTATCAATTTAAACAATAACTCAGTGATATATTTTAATTATTAATATAATAATAATAATTTTAGTAGTTATTATCTCAGTTATTAAATTAAAAATGTAATAACTTAATGTAATATTAATAATTAATAAAATTATTTGTCATTATCTTAGCTATTAAATAATGAAAGAGATAGAGATAACTCAATGTAAGAAAATTTTATAGTATTTTTAAATTATTATAAGAAACAAAAAAAACAAAACGTTATGTCACTTTTGATACACCATACTAAACCTGTCAACACATTCAGCCATCAAATTATCGATGGAGATGTGAAAATAACAAAACCCCGAGGACAAGAAATGTTTGTCTCGAAAATCTTATGCTATAAGTGATTTTTGTTTCAGATAATATACTATTTTAGCAGGATTTTCAAAACCGAAAAATAAGTTTGTTTACATTCCTCTAAAAAACCTTAGGTATTCCGAATTTTTTGGAGGTACCTACTTAAAGTCAGGTGGCTTGACAATTGTGCCTAGCATGAAGCAGCCTGTTGCCTCTGAGTGTTGACTTCAGTGTTCACTTTTATATTTATATTTACATACACTTTATCTCTGATATTGAGCACTTTTATCCCATAAATATAGCACACCTTAAAACTATATTTCTTTTTATATATATATATATATATATATATATATATGTGTGTGTACAATTTGATATTTTGAAGTTGAAAGTAATTAAAAATAAATACTTCTAATGAATATACAAAAAGGTACGAGGCTAAAAAAAAAAATCACTTCCTCAGTATCTACAAATAAAAATCAAATTTGGATCTTTAGTCTTTTTTTTTAAACATACTCTGTATTTTATCTAATTATAAAAATTGGTAAGTTTTCTTTTTTGCATAACTAATGAAAATTTTACAAGTATTCAATTAATGGTTAGTTTTTAACTGTTTTAAATTTATTTTTGTACTGTCTTCAACTTTTTCATAAATATCGAATGTATATCAATAATTAATAACTTTTTATTCAGTATTTTTTATGCAAAACCTTTTCTGTTTATGAAATCTCTAAAATGTAGCTTTTGAATTTCAGATTTAGTATAACTTGATTATTAAAAGAACAACTTACTGATCTTAACATCTAGTTACCTCGTACTACTTCAAAGTAGTTTCTTGCCTTTTGTTTATTCTCAAGCTCACAAAGAAATAGTGACAAAATGTTGCAACTATATTGAAGTAGCATCATGGGTGGGTGTAAATTGAATTCAACCTTTAGGCTTCCATGATACAAGCATTTTTTTCAAATTTATTTATTTTTTTTTATTTTTTTTTTTATTTTTTTTTTTAGACTAAATAATTTTATAAATGTTTGTGTCATCATTAATGTAGTGCTCTAGGAATTCTTTAGACTAATATTCTAATCTTCTATGTTGATTTTTATCACCATGTTTTACCTGATACATTCTTCTACCTTGTGTTCATTCCTATTGCAATATTGTGGCATCAGCAAACTTTTGAAGCTATCATCAAGAAGAAATTTGTCGATCACCTCAACAGAAATAATCTGAATGACAAACAGTATGGGTTTTGTTCCTCTACATTCACTGCTGATGTCTTAACTGTCATTATATATAGAATCAGTGAAGCACTTGATGATATACTCTTTATGAGAGCAATCACCTTAGATATCTCAAAAGCTTTTGACAAGGTGTGGCATAGGTAGCTGTTACACAAACTTCTCAGCTATGGCATTTTTTGGAAAGTCTTTTGAATTATCAAGTCCTTCCTATCAGTTAGGGCCATGAAGGTTTTTGTTAATGACCTCTGAAGCCTATGAGATCAATGCAGGTCTTCCCCAAAAATCTCTCATTGGTTCTACCATTTATTTTAACTTTGATTACTAGTAAATGTATATGCAGATGATATCACTGTTTATATCTAGATGACCAGAACCTGGCCACTGATCTTTCCTCTGACATTGCTTGTAGTGTACAACTCACTAGGGAAAGAAATGGCTTATTTTATAACATTCACTACTTTCAAAACCAAACTAGTAACATTTCACCAACATATAGCAGACCATGAGTTTTTTTCAGTCATGATGAATGGTTGTACTCTTAATGAGTCTCCTTGCCTCAAATGTCTGTTGGAAATCAAGCTCACACCAAACCTCAAGTGGAACTTGTATAGAGGATCTATCACTAAAGATGCTAGCCTCCTGTTACTCTCTTGCTGCTTTCATGGCAGATATTTGGACAAACTATAATCCTTGGTTTCACCAGTCTAGACCTTTACACCTAGGACCTGCCAGGCCACATGCACAGTTGACTCCTCATGCTTTCTTTCATATTCTATTGGTGAGGAGGAAGTTCCATACAGGTACTTTCTTCTCTAGAACTGTTGCATTATGGAATGGACATATGAGAGGTTGCTTCCTTGATCACTACAATCTTTTAAGTTGTGAGTTAAACAGTATCTATCCTACATATCCTCATAATATGCACTGCTTGCTCCCTTTCTGTATAGCCTTACAACAACTTCATTTAGTAACCCTCTATTTTGTATTGAGTGAACAATAGTTTTAAACCAATTGCAGCTGGTTTTAAAAAGTTGTTAATATAGATAGTTCTAGATTTAGTTATCCAAGATTCTTGCAGACAATGTCAATACTTCAATTCTTTCAGTCCTAATGATGTGTCTAAGAAAATATATGTTAATAATACAAACTGTTAATTTCTGTAAATATTCCTAATATTTGTTACATAATACCATTGGGATATTTGTCCCATTCAATTCTTATTGAAGGCCTTATGAACACCTTAATATAAAATTGTAAAATAAATTGGATGGAAAGGTTTAATAGAATTTCAAAATTTAAAATGAAAACTAATTTGACTCTAAGTAAATTTTTAATTTCTCATACATATTTTATTTAAAAAGTTGATGTCCAGGTTCAGAATTCTTGAGAGTACAAATCCTTTTTCTGCTGCATGACTTTAAGATCTGAAGAAGGTTGAAGACTGCCTCAACGGATAAAACCAATAAAGAATATTGTCCTGTAGACAAAATATTTCAAGAGTTGTTTAGATGATCAATTTTTATGTTTACCATAACATTTTAGCTGATCCATTCTCAAGCGTTCTTTATAATCTGTTTGTAAAGAGATGGGGATGGTCACTTTTTCTACAGAAATAGATGGTGAACAACAAAAGTAAAACAAAAAATGAGCTTCTTGATAGTTCAAATGACAAGTAGGGAATAATGATTTTCACAAAATCATAATATCTTAATAATCTCTGCAATTTGGACAAGTTTGATTATTGATACACATCAGAACTTTGTTTTATTTAATATAAAATATTTCTTTTCTATTGTTTTTATTATGGTAACAATTGTATAGAAATGTCTACTTGTGCATATGGAATATATCCAAGAAAGAAATCTACATTAGCTGTTTAAGCTTCCCTCCCACACACAATATTTCTGCCATCATATAGTGGATTAGAGATACCGAATTTTGTTGTAGGTCACATCTTGTGTCAAATATTGCCTGACTTAATTCTATTAATTTATGTGTAAACACTGACTTCTTTATGGAACAATAATTATACTCTCTCAGATGATGTTGGATATGCTGAAAAATGATGATGATTACCATTTTCAAATTGATAAGTTGTGTGAAACATATTGTCTTAAGAATAAAAATGGCAAAAATACTGGATAAGCACTTATGTAAAATTAAACCTGTCTTTGGTTCAACATTAGGTTTTAACAAGTAAAATAAGTATTATTAATTGAAAAGGAAATAATCCTCTGAGTATCATTCTATGAATTTGTAAACTATACATTGGGAGATGTATGTAAGAATAAATGAAAACAGAATAGGTGTGATATATATATATATATATATATATATATATATATATATATGATAAGTAACAAATCGGGAACATTTTATGAATTTAAGAAAATTAAATCAGAAAATTAAATATGGAGGAGAAAAGAAAATTTTGCTATTTTTTTATATAATTATGTTGTTTATTTTTCATTAGTTAAGTAGCATTCATTTGCATATTTCTTGTGTGTTTGGGTATCATAATTCTGGTGGGCATTTTTATTTATGTCTGGTAGTGTCCGTGTGTTGATTGGGGGTTGTTTTGAGTGTAAGTGGTGGTGGGGGGAAATTATGTATACATGCACACATTATCGACGAAATCCTGAAAGAAAAGGATTTTAGGGAAAACTGTGTGTGTGTGTGTGTATATATATATATATATATATATATATATATATATACACACACAGTTTGTCATTTTGTAATGTACAAAATTTCATGCTATGTTTTTTAGCCTTTCCATATGTGTTAAAAAACCTGCATGAATTTGAATCTCTTGTGGAACAACTCAAGTATAGATGACCCAAAATAACAAAACCTAATATTGTGCACAATTATATTACTAACATTTAAACACTATAATAACCAATTTGCTGATTCTACATTTCAATAAAAGATAATTAAATAACTTATTACCATCAACTGAAATAATTCAATTGTAGCACTGAACTAAAAGGTTCCAGGTTCAATCTCACATTTTGTCCTAGTATGAATTATATTTTGTGTGAACATTTTAGTCACTAGTCATGTTTTGATACCTTATCTTGAATGAAGAAAAATGTCACTTCAAATTATTGCAACTGAATTTATTACAGAGAGAAACTGACTTTTTTGTTGTTAGTAGAAGTGAGTGGATCTCCCATCTGTTAAAGAAACTATGAAAAAAAGATTTTTTTTTTTAATTCTGTAATTTTATCTTTTTTTTTTCTTGCTCATTCAATTTTGTCGCAAAAGAGTTCAAGTGACAGTGCCCAGTCTTCCATCATTATCTTCAGTATTCTTTATTTCAGTATTGTCAGTTGGATAGTCCCAATATTTCCAGGACTTTTTAAATTATTCTGAGTGCACCAAGAATGATGGGTACAGACATTGTCATCTTCTACAATTTTATTTTTTGCAGCTTTCTACTTTTAGTTTTCTCATGGAATAGTAACTTCCACTGTAGTGACATCTATTCTTATTTTTGTTTTTCTGATGATTAGCACTGGTTTAGACTGGATGATCAATTTGACTTTTCAAGTCCTGAAGAATTTGACTTTTCTCTTTGAAAAGCTACCAGTCTGACTTTATTATACCATTAGTCTTAATGGTCAAATCCAAATATTTCTTTATTTTGGCACTAATAAGCAAACACTGGAAGAATACTTTGAATTTATAACTTAAAAAAAAATAACTTTGGTTATTATACATCAGAATGAATTAGACACTCTCCTATGAAATCAGCCAATTTTTTGATGTTGTAAACTGTTAATGACTTATACATTTCATTTTTGTAAATATTATTAAATTAATTTATAATAACCTTATTTTTCCTTGATTGCAAGGTATAGATTTGAAAATTGATAAATACATTTTTCTCTTCATGAAGATTTTATCTCTGAATGTGGCTTTGAATTAAGCTTCTAATTTATTTGGTTTTATTTTTCTTTTTTTTTTCACTTAGATATTATCTGTACTGTGGTGGTAGTAGTAGTGATTGTAAATAACTCATTTTATTATCAGTAATGATTCTGTAAATCGAAAGACCTTGTTTTTAATACAGAAAATCCTCTTCTCCTTGTTTTTCTCATTTCAAACTGTTATGGCAAAACAATACTGTAATTATATTGATTTGGTTCCAGAATAAAAGAAAGTCTGATTGTAATAATCTGAGTGTTTCTCTTATAGAAGCTTTATACATTTAGGTTGGTTTCTATTTTTTGTGAAGATTTTTTTTTTTTTTTTTTTTTTGCAAATTTATGGCTCAAGCATTTTCTGTCCAATCTAAATGGAAGATGCCAGTAAAACTTTGCAATTCACCAGTATCCTTATTTATATGCTAACATAACTACCTAGCAAGATTAGGAGTTGATATAATATCTGTAAAAGCATTGTTCACTTAGAACCAAAATAGTGGATTAGTTTCTTCTATTACAAGGATAATGCATACACTCGCATATCAACTTATGGCCATATCATGTTGAAATGCTGGTTCTTGTATGATCACAGAAGTTAAGCAACGTTGAACCTGGTCAGTACTTAGATGGGTGACTGCCTGGGAATACCAGGTTCTGTAAGCTTGTATGTACAGGTGATGTAATAGATAACAGCTCAGGATTTGAAATCGGAGAGCAGTTTCAATTCCAGTTGGGTTCATTATATTCACTTACATGCACCTACCTTTGGGAAAGTTGATGTCACTTTCCTGCAAACAATGTAGCCTCCCTGCACCTTTTCTATAAATATTTTGATGGTAATTATTCTTATAAGCTTTCCTCTTTGGTACTTCAAGTTTATAAATTTAAGTGCAGTACGAGATTGGCAAGCTAGGTCTCATCATTTTACAGTTGAAATGGCTAGATGTAACTATAAATTCTATACTAAGAGTTTTTCCTCTAGCAATTTTCACTTGTGGAACTCTTTTCCAGGCTCTTGCTTTCCATCCAGTCAACTTTGATATTCAAAAATTTAAATGCAATGTCAAGCATTATTGTCTGTCTTAATTCCTGATCTTTCATAATTTTGTTCATATTCTTACACACACACACACATATATATATATATATATATATATATATGTGTGTGTGTGTGAAATAATGCCCTGAAAATTCTGGGATCCTTTCTGTTAAAAGATTAGGCACTGTTAGGTACAATGAAAGCATAAAATGCAGGTAAAAGAAAAATCATGATTGATTATATTAATTTAAATATAAAATCATGAATACTTTGTATATCATGAGTTGTGTTTATGTTACAACTGAGTAGATAATGTAAGATCTAATAAAAGCAATGATAAAGCATCAAATAAATAATAGTAAAATTAATTTTAATTGATATCTAAAGAATTAAATTTACTATTTCCAGTAAGAAAAATACTCTGTATTTTTTTTATTTTAAATTTTTTCTAAAATACCTGATTAATACATTTTTTTTTTTTTTTTTTTTTTTTTATACTCATTTTTCATCACAATGTAACTCTCTGTATTAAAAAATCTTCCAAAAATAAAATATACTTTTCTGAAACTTTGAGGAATATTAGTTGATTTAATGTATATTTAATCTAATTTGAAAAAAATTTTATTTAAATTTAAAGTAACACAGAAATGTATTTTTAAAACAGTAGCTGTGTTTTTAACCTACATAGCAATGTTTTATATAATTGATGAGGCAATGACAGGTGATATCATAATGAGTGTTGTTCTACAGAAACTTTATCTGTAAAACATAATTTAAGAAAATGACATGAGTGCATATATATATAATTTTTAAGTATTTAGTAATCTTAAAAATGTTGGAAAATATTCTCTGTAATCTAATTTTAGGAATGTTGGCTTTAAATTTACTATAGTCATTGCTCTTATTTTCTGATGATGTCATGTATGGTCACCCATACTTTCAAAATTAGCACGTTTATGAACATAAAAAAAATTAAAATTTATTTTAAAAATATATGGGCATTATTATTTTTATTAAGTTTTTTAATTTTCACTTAGTAAATATAGTCTTCACTTAATGTAAATGGCATAAGTTGAAACAAGATTAATGGAGATTGTCATAACCATGAACCAGGCCAGGACTGTCATAACCTAGGAACTTACTTTATATAAAATGTTGGTAATAAATTCATTTTGTGTTTATCATACAGGTTGTTTTTTTTTTTCTACTGATGTAAGGTGGGAACACAGACAAAATTTAGTCTTTTATAAGTTTATAAAAGTTGATGAACAATGTATGAGGTGCCTAATAAAATTTCATGCCATAAATAATTATAAGTGTTTCTAATAAAAGCAGATATTGTAAAATAAATCTATACTGAATATTTAATTAATATCAGTTTGATCAAACCCATTGTATTGTGATAACATTGAATTGCATAATGAAATATCATGAAGTATCAAGTTCAAGAAGTAAATATTTATTTTGATAAGGTAGTGTCATTAAAAAAAAAAAAATGTATGCAATATTCCTTAGTAACATGGATGCTTGATTCAACATGTTGGGCTTCTGCTAATGTAAACACTTTTACTTCATCCATAAATCCATGGACTTGTAAATTTTTCTTAATGCAAAGAAAAGAAAAAAATGAAAAAGATCAAGAGTTGAAGATCTTAAAAAAAGAAAAGAATCATGCATTTATGGAATATAAGTTAGTGTTATTATTTACTCAGCTTAGCAACTCTGTTGGAAACTAATACTTGGTTCTATTTTCACATTGTTTATTTTTAAAATGCTAAATATATTAGCTTAAAATGTTTAGATAAAAATTTCTTCAAAATTAATATGAAAATTAATACATCTTTAAAGCTGTATTAATTTTCATTAATTTTGAAATTTCCAGATTATTAAAAGGAATTTTTTTAACTTTTTTTTTTTTAATATCACTGCAGTGAAGATGTGGTACACATTTATATGCACTTGCATTCAGAGAAGTGATTTACAATATTTGATGGCATTTGCCTTAATATTAATATTATATTATAAAAAAACTTACATTAGGTACAAAGACCGGAGATTACGATATTTTGTTAAACATTTGCTTCCCAGATACCTCATTTTCACATGGGTGATGTTTTTTGAGCTTTTGGAGGTGGTGATGGGTATGGAATTGTATATGCCATCAAATGGGATAATTATGAAAAACTAGATAAATACCATTTTTTTTTTTGTTTTTTTTTTGTTTTTTTTTAATTTTTTTTTTTATATAAATCAACCACCTATGTAAAGATGATCTATTTTCTTAAGACTCTGTCAAGAATTGATGTACATATATCATCATAATTGAAAGCAAAAAACTCTTCCAAGATAAAGATGTGTTTTTTCACTTTAAGAACATTGCATAAAATTATGTATTATTCTTTACTTAGGAGTGGAAAAAATCTCATTTAACAACACATGTAAAGGTCAAATTGTGTTTTAAGAATTATCCTGCATTATATTTAACTTCGAGATGCTTTTCTTGAGTGAAGAGACATTCTCGAGAATAACAAATGAATATATGTGTTTAAGTTCGATAAGTTTTTTTTTTTTTTTTTTTTTTTTTGCATATGCATCAAAAGTATGAATGAATAAGTAAATAAACTAATATTTTTAACAAAGTGGGCATTTGATAGAACGTCTGAAAAATATAAATTTTATATTGGTTTGAAAGGAAGAACTGATGATTTTTATTATAAATATCAATTATCCACAACAAACTATACAAACATCAGGGAATACCCTGACTACCTTTTCAGTGTAATTAAGAAATGCTTTCATTGTACAGTACAATAAAGAATTTTTTTTTTTTTTTTTATTACTACTTACCAGAACTGACTGAGGTAAGATTGAAAACAAGAATTTAAACTTTTGGCTGAGTGTAAAATCAAAATAATAATCTTATAAAATGTCTGAGAACTTTCAATCTGAAGACTCAAGAAAAATGCATGTCTACCATTCCTCCTTTCTTGCCCAATATCAATACTGATTTCTTTTTGGATTACAAAAAATTCTTTTTTTGAAAAGGTAAAATTTATTGCTAGCAATCTAAACAATGGACACTTAAAAGCTGGTTGGATTGACATTTGGTAAGACAATTTAGGAAGTTGATTTTTAAATTGACAAGATTCTCAGAATTTACAAAGTTTTATACTTTCTGAGCCAAAATTCAGAAATTGGTGAAGATAAAAAAATTAATGATAAGGTGGTATAGAGCCAATAGAATTTTTTTTCCCTAAAATTAAATTGTCTTTACATATAATTGATTTTTTTTTTTTTTTTTTTTTTTTTTTTTTTAACTTTTTGTTATGAATGGGAATAATGGAAAATAAATCCTTAAAAATCTCTGATTCTCAGTTTTCTTTTTTGTAAAATATTAGTTTTCTTCAAATAAAATCTTATCTGCTTTGGGTGTCTTGTTGAATCCTGAGTGTGTGGGTGTTTCTAACAAGTGCATGTATGAGAAATTGTTATTGATTTCAATGAAGAAATCGGTGTCATTTGAACTGTTAAGCATCTTTGTGTGTTTTATGCTTTTAATTTTATTTTTTATTTTTTTGTCTGCTCTTATATTAGATCCATTGTAACTGTCAGTTTTCATTAAATTTTCAAATCAATGAATTTCTGGAGATCAAATTTAACAATTTTCCTTAATTTGTTTATTCTCAGTTATAATGTTCGCAATATTTTTATTCACATTATGATGTTTTCTATAGTTGTTATGTTATTTTAAATTGAGTGTTTAATGTAATTGTTTCTCAGTGCTTGGGTTAAATCTATTTTTGACTAATAAAATTGACTTTTTGCCAATTTTTTGCTTAATGTAAGAAAATGTAATTTTTTCTTAAAAAAATTATATAATTTATTGGTGCTTATGTCAAAATAAACAAATTTTAAATGGAAAGGTTGGCTCAAAACAATCATTTAACTCTAAATTGTTCATCTTTTGATAAAATTTTGCTGATAGAAATATCAGATGCTAGTTTGAAAATTTTATTTGCAAAATTGGAGTTTGAAGGATTCTGTCTGCAAAGGCATATAGAAATCATTAAGAATGCAGCTTTTGCCTTTCAGAACTAGTATAGATTGTGTATTATGAAGAAATAAAATACAAATCTGTTCATCTGTATGTCTCACTTTGTCTCCTATTGAGCCAAAAATTGATAAATTCAAAATTTCATATTAAACTTCAGCAAAAACTACATCTCGGTAAAAATTTAATTAAGGAGTCTGTCAATGATAAAAATACTGGTGTGGTGAAGAGGGAAATAATGATTTTAGGAGGGAATTATGATTTGACTGGAAGTCAAACAATAAATAGATGCGTGCGCGTGTGTGTGTATATATATATATATATATATATATATATAATTGTTTAGCTAAAATTTGACTTTTTGACTTAAATAATCTCTGATTACAAAGCATGAAGATATTCTTTATTCATTACTTAATGGATTATATCTACTGTAGACATTTTTATATTTTATTCTTTTGTGGGCATCTTGTTATGTCTTACAGTAAGAAAGTTTTTTCTGAATTTCTTATATGTGGCAGTGCTATTTTTCTTATATCAATGTTACTGCACCCAGGTTAAAATTTTTGAGCTCCTAAATGAAAACTGTTTTATAGCTGTTATAGAGTGGAAAAAAACTTTGCCTAGTATAGTTAAATAGGTAATCTCTAAAGCCATTCTTAATGGGTTATTGTGACTGTGTCAGGCTAAGCTTAAGAAACATTTGTATGTCTGTTGCAGAGTATTTGACATTTAAAAATGTCATTGCATATTATTCATGCTTGTCATGATTTTATTATAAATTTCACAAATCTAAACTTGATTTGTCTTGAGGCCATTTTCTCTAAAACAGATTAGTTTTTGGAACATTGGGTTGCAATAAATGAGAAATTGATATTTATCAGTTCTTCTGCCTGGATTGGATATGGCACAAGGCCTTAAGCATAAATGGGAACAAAAAAAGCCAAATTCATCAATATCTTACTGCATGCATCTGATGTGTCTGTCTCCTCTCTTTGATGCAAAGTGGGGAAGCTTTTTGCAAAATGGATCTCCAGGAACTGAACCTTTTAGTCCTTTTTAGCTTTCCTTGATTGTGTGGGCATGTGATTGAGTGGTTAGTCTTCAAACCAAAACTATTGTTTAATCTTACCATAGTTGATTTGTCAGGGAAGTGACTTCTTGATAGTATCAGCTTGGCAGTTGCTTTCTTTGATGACTTTGGAATCTAATCTTTGAAAGGTATGTTCTTACAGACACTTTGCTCAGTGGTGTTTGGGTTGTTAATTGGATCTTCTTTTTAATATGTCTATGCTTCTTGTATGGCATTTTTCTCTAATTCACATTTGATCCCATGTTTTTGTATTCTGTGAGGGCTGGTCATATGTAGATATTTTGCAATTGGACAGGTGAATATTATATTAAATTTGTAGATGGTATCATTGAACTGAATCTTGTATCCTTTTCTTACTCAATTATTTGTTCTTCTCTGCATTCAGAATACAAAATCAGCTTTGGGAATCTTTCATTCTTCATGTCCTGTCCATTGAAGTTGATGCTTGATACTCATTTCATAGGCAGGCTCAAAGTGTCTCTATCCTCTAACCTAATGCCTACAATTGATCAGAGCTTTGATTGATGGACTCTTTTAAGATATTTATACTGGCCAGATTAAACTACTCACAACATGTGTAATGTAGGTGATTTCTAATTTTATATGCAAGGTTGCTTTGGTGTATTGTTAGTTTTAATTTCCTTATATTTAACCAAGAGTTTAGTGCTTACAAAGTGCCCTATAGTTGTGTCAGACTAAACTCAGCCTAGAATAGAATGTTGAGATGATTACTCATTTTTGCTGTATATATTTTGTCTCTATCTCCTCCTGGTTTTGCTTGATGCATTCTTTAACTTTCTTGTCTGAAATTAATGATAATAATTATTATTAGTCACTATTGCATGAATTATTCACTCCTGTTGATGTCTTATTAAGACATTTTAGTTGTGTTCTTCAAGATTCCTCAGGGGTATGTTTTATTTAGTCAAGTTATTCCTTTTTGTATATAGTTCTTGATTTACATATTGATTTTATCAGGCATCAACTATGTAGATAAATGTATACCATAAGTTTTCATTTTGCATACATTATTCCACCTCCATCCTACCTCATTTTTGGGATATCTTTGTGTTTACTTTTAGATTTACTGTGCACAGGCACTGATATTATCTCTCTCTCTCTCTCTCTATATATATATATATATATATATATATATATATATATTTATGTAGCTTCCTGCATTTTGTTTCTACTTCTCTAATATAGAGTAGATTTACTGTAGTCTTATAGTATCAGAATAAGGCTGTAGTGAATATAGTAATAAAAATAGTAAGGTTGAGGATCACAATAATGCAAAAGATAATCACACATTTCAAACAATGAGGGAAGGTTGAAGGATATAACCTCTTCGTTGAGAGAATAAGATTCTCAATATTTAATCAGCTGATGTTGCTATTTACATTATTTTGTGATCCACTTTACAAATAATTGCTTTTATGGATATTGTTACATTTTCAACTGGTTATTGAACACTATGTTAAAAAGTGCTCTGAAATGGTAAAGGCTGGTCTTCTAAAATATTTGAAAGCTTTGCATTAGTGTTGTTTTTGACAAGTTAGAGTTTTGACAATAACGGCTACACACTGTATTCTTGTCATATTAAAGATTAAACAATAACAAATAATAGAACTATGACGTGTATAGCTGTGACTTTGGTCATATGCTATAACCTTTTAAGAAGTGCACTTAGAGGGGAAGTGTTTTGTTTGTCAGTAACAATTTGACAGAAACTGTGGGTATGGCATAATGGTTTCAATTCTGTAGTTCTGTTATACCAATACACTTTGGAATGGCATGTATCTTCTTTTTTGTGTTGTCTTATTACTTAGGTACCTCCATGAGATTGCTAAAAAAAGAGCATAGCATGATGAAAAAGACACAAATTTGACGAAAACAAAATGTTATCGTCTAAATATTTATATTATTATTAAGAGGAAAGATCAAAGTTTATTTTAATTATTTTTTAAAATTTTTCCTTTTTAGAACATTCTAAATTTTCATTAAAAAAAACCCAAAAAAACCTTGTTTCTCTTTATATCACAGGAACTAGTAAAATAACATATACAATTTTTAGCACGTTTTTTTTTTTTTTTTTTTTTTTTTTTTTTGTGTGACACAAATAAAAATAATTGTCAGATGTTAATGAAACTTTCAAAAACTATTCACAGATGACTGAAATTATTATAAATATGTTTTTTTTTTTTTTTTTTTTTATTAAAGTCATGGCAGAAATATTTTTTTTATATTTATTACACCCCCCATAACTAATTTTGTGAAAATGCTAGAAATTTGATCACGTCAGGTTTAGTGATTACAATAGTTAAAAGCACAAGGCTTTGAGGAATGCAAATCATGTTTTTTTGTTTTTAATTGGACCACCCTACCTGAAAATCAGCTCTGAATTGTAACATACAAATCTCAATAAAACAAAGATATTATTTAATTTCAGATGCTTTTATTTGCTTTTATGAATATGGACAATATTTTCTTAAAGCAAAAAAATTTTTTGATGAAAAATGAATTTTTAATACAATTATTTATTTTTTTAATTATAATAGAATTTTACATTTAAGTTGTTAAAATATTATAAAATTAGTTAAAAGCCACATGGGTTTCCTAAGTGTCCTTATGAGATAGACCTTTTTTTAGCGCATTGTAAATTGTATCATTTTGACTAATCAGAAGACCTGCAGTAATTAAGAAATGTAATTTTGTGTTTATAAACGGGCTGTTATTATAAAGTATGGAAGACCAACCAGAATACAATTAAGTTGTGTTATTTGAGTTAAGCATTGTTCTCCGCTGTTAAGGCCTTTGCTTTTGTGAAACACGTGTGGAGAAGTTAATTTGATTTTTCAATTTCAACTGTGAAGAGTACCTAAAAGTATCAGTATCATCTTATGAAATTTATATGATCTTATTTTTATATTAATCTCAGTTATGACATTTTTCCATAAATGAAATATCAAATTTAATAATAAAATGAATGGAAATACAAATAACACAGTAAAATGTAATAAATGTACATAAAATTATAGTATTTTATGTACACTTCTGATAAAATTTCATAAGAAAGGTACCTATAAATTAGATACCTTTCTTATGAAATATGAAATTTAATCTCACTCTTAAGTCTTATTTTAATTTCTTTATAATATATTTTCCATAAAGCATCATAAACGTAAAGGTGAAAGCTAAGTACAAAAAACAAAAAAAAAAATTAGAGTGCTGAAAGTTTTCCTTAAAAATAACGAGGTAAATAATTTATTCTCTTAAATGTAAATAATTTCACTTTTCTCCTTCTTGTAGAACAAATTAGCCTCATGGAATCCGTCAATATGTCATTTCATCACCTGTCAAGTGACACAAGTTTATGACCTGCTTTGTTTTATTTTCAAATTACATCTTTTCGGCACAAAAGCTAAGTTAAGCTTGGTTCAAAATAATTTAAATAAACATAATTTCTGATTTTCTTAAAATAAGTTTTAAAAAAATGATAATTGATATTTAAAAGAATTTCAAAGGGAGATTTTCAGTTTTTTTTTTTATAAAATGGAAAAAAATGGTCAATTTTGCTGACTCAAAAAAAAAGATTTTTAATGAAAATTTCAGGCATGCTAGGAATGATTCAAAAAATGTAAAAAACACACCCAAAATACTTTGATCTTTCGTCTTAATAATAACAAACATTTAGATAAAATTTTGTTTTCATCAAGTTTGGCATCTTTTTCTTCATGCTATTCTCTTTTTTTTAGTGATCTTATGGAGGTACCTAAGTAATAAGACAACACAACTTATTACTAGATATGGCAAAATGTCTTATCACTGGCATAAAACCACTCACCCATAAATACCTTACTTGTTTGGCTGGTAATGACAAAGCTTTTACTCCCATAGTCAGCTTTGTCAAAAAAGCAAGGTTGTAAAGGTATGTGTATGAGAGGCACTGAGATCTTCAGGTGATAGATATTTTGGCTTATATCACTGAAGATACCAAAAGGTTGAAATGAAGGTAGTGTGATTGGCTGATTTTCTAATTTTTTTTATATTTAAAAGCTCTGCATGTTAAATTTTTATTTTTTTATTTTCTTTATATGTGTATTGAGCACTTTTTTTAATACAACTATTTCTGGTCTAATTACCAGATAACCAATAACTGTTTTATAATTGTTATGTGTGTGCATGTTTTTCCTTCTTCTAAACCAGGATTTTATTTCTAGTGGAACCTTCTACCTTACTTGTTTGGCCAGCAGTGACAAAGCTTTTACTCTCATAGTCAGCTTTGTCAAAAAGCAAAGTTACAAAAGTATGTGTACGAGAAGTAGTGAGGACTAATGTCTTTATATGAGCAAGTGTTTGCTGACATTGGCTTACTTCACGTGTTTTTCCTTCTTCTAAACCAGGATTTTATTTCTAGTGGAACCTTCTACACTCACAGATATTATTAGGTATTCTTTTAGATTGGCAAGTTCTCCGTGATATGGAAAATGGGGAGGAAAAAAACGCTGAAATAAAGTAGAAAATGGAAAATCATGGAAAGCAGGATTTTTGCTACTAAAAAAAATAAAACATTCTGATGGTAAAACATAAAATTCCTGGAACTCTACATAATCTTTATTTTGCATAAATTTGTAATACACAGTAAAGTCAGTCACTTATGCACAAGTGCTATGGCATATATTATTGCAACATGTCATTCTATAAATAACACAGGGTATTTTTCACTACTCATCCCAGTTCTGTGCAAGTGCCATAACTTAATTCATGATATTAACCTGGACAAACTGGTTGCCGAAGGGCAAATACCCATATGCAATATTACCATATGAATAGTGTGGCATGTGCAGTCAAGGGTAGTAAAGATAAAAGTTGTTTGTTTAGTTATTAACTTAGATTTTTAAATTATGGTTTATCTTTCATGATGAGTAAATGAAAAACTAGCACACTTTCAGCAAAATACAGAGCTGAAGAGTCAGCTTTGTGATGATTTTTATCATGATGGTGATAAATTATTTTGCAGTTTTTGTCAACATACCATAGATTGCACTCTGGGGGGCACGTTTGTGGATCATCAGAAATCTCTGAAGCAGCCAAAAAGTAAAAAGATGCTTATGTAAGTAGGTGATATATTTGTATATTTTACTATTTACACACAAGTCTCTGATTTTCATGTGTTTTTACAATTTTGAAACAAAAACGGAAAATTGAAATTTACCGTCATGGAAGAACACAGAATTTGACATATTAGAACATGGAGAACTTGCAACTCTATATTATTATCAAATCCTATAGCATTGAAAATCTGGAACCAAAAATATGAATATGCAGTGGTCCAAAAATAAGTATACTCAGTGAAAGTTTTATTTTATGCTGCATAATAAGCATATTTTCAAATCAAACTAAAGTTATTTTGCATTTGCAAAACTATATATGTAAAAAAAGGTCTTACATTCATAGAATTTTTATTTTTGTCTTTTACAACCCATAAAAGATTATATTTTGACTTCTGTTATAAAGTAGTTTTATCTTTGTTCTGTACTCATTTCTTATTTGCAGATATATATATATATATATATATATATATATATATATATATATATATATCTTACATTATAGCATTTTTATTTTTTTTATTTCTTCTACATTCTTTCAAAGATTTTGTCTCTAATTCTGTTAGAAAATATTGAATAATGAATAGGTATTATATAAAAGCCATAATATCTTTATTCTTTATAAACCAGTCATAATGGTATAGGCCTACTCAAGTTAGGAGCGTATGCATAGGCTTTATAAGATTCATAGGCCATAATCACTTAATTACAAAAAATGAGTCAGCCAGAGTTGAAGGTGCCAAATATAAAGGAGTTGGAGATTTTGTGTTCCAACTCCACAGAACTGATGGTTATCAAAAATGGCTACTAGATTGATGTTAAGCAAAACTATTATTTCCAAAACGGAAAGAAAAGTGAAAAGTTTGGTGTATAAAGCAATTAGGTCAGTCATGCAAGCTGATCCCAAGGTCTATTCAGAAGACTGGTATTAGGTTGGTGCAAAAATAGTTAAATTTTCTCACATAGTAACATATGTGAGAAAATGACATTATTTTTGCACCAACCTAATAGATGAAGATCCAAGAAAATTGGTTACTAATGTTGCTTTTAAATGCTTTTTTTTTTTTTTTGTGACTCCACTATTCTAGACATTCTTTAACTATGATGATTGTTTTCTAAGAAAACATCTTAGTTTTACCCAAGTTTGTCTCTCCAAGTAAAATAATAACTTATTACATTTGAAATTTATATTGTTTGTGTCAATATTGTCTATTTTGTTTCTAGACAATCACATCTTGTTTCCATAACCACTTTACAGAATTTTGATAAACTTTTGCCAACTGGCAATAATTCAAGTCAGTCTGTTTGCTAAACACTCAAATTCTATTTTGGTTTTATTTCTATTTAAATCTCCTGATTGGTTGTGGATAATTTTATCCTGGAAAGATTTTGAAAATTGAAGTATATCACAAAGTTTGAAAACATGAGATGGGTATTGAAAAGGTTTCTTTGATCAAGAAGTCCTTACAAAAAATATTGAAGTTTGGTTGCTTGGTCAGATTTTAGGAATTTGGTTGGGCTGATAACTTTTCAGAACTTCCTCATATGTGTTGCATGTCCAGAAGAATAAGCAGTTAAAGAAATGCCTGCTGCTTGTGTAAACTAAGGGTTAATATCTTAAAGAGAAGTTGCTGAAAAATAATTTGCCTATCTAGAAGTGTTATGTCACTCTCCACATTCACCACCTTTTGTTTTTTCACTTGTACATGTGTAATGGCTACTGAATTGCTTGAAACAATTTTCTCTTGGGAGATCCATGCATTATGTACATAATTTACTGTCTGTGTTTTCCTTCTACTTACCACTTTCTTATTTCACTTCATATTGATTATAGAATTAGAAAGATACACTCTTGTGCTATGGACTGAAAGAGGGTCTTAAATAAAAGATGGTGACTGGTGTTGTTGGAATCTGTTTGAATTGTGAATAACTTCAGTGGAAGAACTTGCTGTTATTTGCTTTATGTAACTGATGCATTTCCTCATTGAGTTGGAAGAAAAGTTATTAGTTATAAGGAAAGTTATTAAGTAGTCAGTTTACTCAGTTTTATTCTGCTTGTCTTTCCTCAAACCTGGTATTGGCTGCTGTCACTTTTCAGACCGCCTTAATATGTAATCTGCCACATAGATTGTACAGAATGATATTTATGGGAAGACTTGGTTGGACAGGTTGTGGGGGGGGGAAGGGAATTCTACTTTAGCAACAGAAGAATGGAAGAGTGGTTCTATGCAGATAATGCTTCCATTTCTTGTTTCCATCTTTGGCTAAGTGTAATTGGTATCTGTAATAGAACACAAAGAAAAATAATCTAGATTGCCACTGGAGAAAATTTTTTTTACTGATCAACTTGATATGCAGAGGCAAATAGAAGAAAAATTAGGGGGTGCTGAAAAATTCTCGGTATTTCAATAACTAAATATCAGAATTTTTTTTTTTTTTTTTTTTTTTTTTTTTTTTTTTTTAGAGTTAACAAAACTTGAGAAATGATGTTCCAAGTATATTAGATATTGGAGTCAGTGTGTATAATAACATTGAACATACATTTCATAGCTCTAGAGCAGTAGTTGCTAAACTTTTGGGGTTGCTACTCCCTTGCATACCAAAACATAACCCTAATGTCCCCCTCACTATCTCCAAATGTATAATCAACTATTGATTGAATTTTCTTTGTGCTAGTATTGCATGTCAAATGAGTTATCTTATTTTTCATAATAATTATTATATAAATGGGATATACTTTAAAGTGAAGGCAAAATACACCTCGGGTACAATGTGTGGTATGGTGTATGTTATGATTTAGATATGTTACTGTCATGCTCTGGCTGCCCATCTGGATCTTTTCACCACCCCAGGGGTGCAGCACTGTCCACTTTGGAAATCACTGCTCTAGAGCAATGATTAACAAGTTTATCTATATAGGCTATTCACTTGTCTGGTATGTCCTATTTTCCTGGGGTTCCTTTCATTTAACCTTGTGCTTATATGATATATAACACACACACACACAGTCTGTCTTTGAATTACAGTTGATAGTATTAGAAGTATTTTATTATCGAAATTGACGAACAGAACTATTTTGGTCAATGCAATATATTAGCTCAAATGAACTACATTTTACTTGATAGTATCATATTTGGTATAATTGTACATACTCATAATTTGCCACTTATAACTCTGCTATTTTTGTGTGACATAATTTGTGAAATATCTTATAAATTGTTCAAGGAAAATCATTACTTTCACTACCTTCATAGCAATCCATTATTTTCTTGAAACACTATCTGATTTACTGCCAGAGTAAAAGGACCTAGAAGAAAATATTCTTGGAAGAATATGATCAGTGGTACAAATTAAATCAGATTTGGTATACTCTACCAAATCTGATCACATTCAAAATAATATGTAATAAAAATGAACATGATGAAATAGATTTTAGCTATTAGCAAATAAATACAAAATAATGCTGTCCATTTTTAAAGATGCCAGAATACAGTATAAACAAAATAATAATTTTAATTTTATAGTCCCTCTTATGTGTGCATTTTTTTTTCTTGGTTGATAAGCATACTGATCTTTACATTTTTTTTTACATTATGGCACTGAGCTTAACTGTTATTACATTTCAATGATATTTGTTAGGATATGTTTGCTAATCTTCATTGTTTGTTATCTCCAATGGACATTGTAGAAGTCAAAACAAACTAATGGAAAAACTGGTACAATTCTAAATTTGGGATGCTAGTTCCAACATAATTGTAGATGTAAGATTATAGTTACATAAATATTGGAATACTTTTAGTTTTAAAATAGCTTTCTTTCAGAAGATTTGCTTTTTTTAGTCACCAGTGGGAAGGATGTTGCTTACAGTGCTGATGAGGAGAAGGAGTATCATATTCATGACTTTTGGCATGGGCATCAGCATCTAAGTTCCTTTTTACAAGAATTAATGTTAGAATTTAAAATGAAAAAGCACAAAATTTTCAGTTTTTTGCCATTCTACTCTGTTAGCAAATAACTGTAAATTGAATGTATTTATGGGGAAATTGCCATTTAATTATACAAATAATTTGCCTTGCACTCTTTCTATCTATATCTATCTATATCTATATCTATCTATATCTGTATCTATCTCTATCTGTATCTATCTATGTCTGTATCTATCTATGTCTGTATCTATCTGTATCTATCTATGTCTGTATCTATCTGTATCTATCTATGTCTGTATCTATCTCTGTCTGTATCTATCTCTGTCTGTATCTATCTCTGTCTGTATCTATCTCTGTCTGTATCTATCTCTGTCTGTATCTATCTCTGTCTGTATCTATCTCTGTCTGTATCTATCTCTATCTGTATCTATCTGTATCTATCTCTATCTGTATCTATCTGTATCTATCTCTATCTGTATCTATCTGTATCTATCTCTATCTGTATCTATCTGTATCTATCTCTATCTGTATCTATCTGTATCTATCTGTATCTATCTCTATCTGTATCTATCTGTATCTATCTGTATCTATCTCTATCTGTATCTATCTGTATCTATCTGTATCTGTATCTATCTCTATCTGTATCTATCTCTATCTGTATCTATCTGTATCTATCTCTATCTATCTCTATCTCTATCTGTATCTATCTGTATCTATCTGTATCTGTATCTATCTGTATCTATCTCTATCTGTATCTGTATCTATATCTATCTCTATCTGTATCTGTATCTATCTGTATCTGTATCTATCTGTATCTGTATCTATCTGTATCTATCTCTATCTGTATCTATCTCTATCTGTATCTATCTCTATCTGTATCTATCTCTATCTGTATCTATCTCTATCTGTATCTATCTCTATCTGTATCTATCTCTATCTATCTATCTCTATCTATCTATCTCTATCTATCTATCTCTATCTATCTATCTCTATCTATCTATCTCTATCTATCTATCTCTATCTATCTCTATCTCTATCTATCTATATCTCTATCTATCTATATCTCTATCTATCTATATCTTTATCTATCTATATCTTTATCTATCTATATCTATCTATCTATATCTATCTATAAACACACACACGCCTTGACCTACAAATTTAATCTGTTCCAGGAGTGGATTTGTAACTGGAAATTTTATATGTTAAAACAATTTTCTCTGCTTAAAGTAATAGAAATTAAATTTTTACAAGCCCCCAAAATATTGATATAAAAATTGTATCTTATGCAAAATTAAAGCACATTTTTTAAAGATTATACACAATGTAAATAAATATATCACTGTGACTCCTTCCCAGGCTTTCTCAATGTAATTTAAGTAATTTAGGATATTAAAGTGATCTTTCCAAAATTCTCTTAGGATCAGGTTTGTGTTTTTGGTCACTTCAAAACACCTCCTACACAAGGTAGCTTTATCAGAGCTTGCAGCCTCTACAGTGCAGATGCTGGCTCTGTTTTGAAATTTTTCAAATCGTCCTTGGCTTGCCTTAAATGCATTTTCATCTTCAGGAGACATGCCTGGTATTTTTCTGATAAGATCCACGTACAGTGACCTTTCCTCTGCACATGTAGTATTTTCAGATACAGAATCACCTTGTAGCTGCCTCTTATTCATCCACATCAACAGCTTTTCAACATCTTCTAGGGCTTTTGGATAATGCTTGATAATTATGCTAACACCCTTGGCTATATCAAGCATTTTTTATTTCTATCTTGTTCTTTAGGATAGTGCAAATTGTTGATGCTGAACATCCATATAGATTGGCCTTCTTCGTACTTCTGAATGATCTCCTCCTCCATTTGAATGGATATTCCGGATTTTATGTTCTGACCCTTAGGCCATAATTTTCCAAAGTAAAGATTTGGCCAGTAATTTGCAAAAATGTCTCCAATATCTCCATTTTAAGGCATTTTGAAGTCTACAGACATACAAGATTGAAATATCTGCATGGATTAGAGTAATTTCTTCTAGGTTTTAGTAATTTTTGTAGAAATTAACCTGAACAATACACATTTTTGTGACAAAATTTGGTCCGAATTTGGGTCAGGGCTTCTGGGTGGAGTCTAGATTTAAGGAATGGTTGCAAAAAAGTCCCAAGCTGATTTTTTTGTTTTTAAGGTTCACAATTTAAAATTGAGATTTGGCAACCTTTCTGAAAATGTCTGGTTGAAAAAAATTTTACTCTCGGGAACATTACTAAAATCTATTCCATAGAAGAATTTTGCTTGTAAAATTTTATCCCTTTCCCAGTATCAAATGGGAGTCTCAGATATACAAAAAAATATATAATTTGTCTAATTTTTGGCCAAATGTAATGACCAAAGACTTCTCTTTATATGCTTTTGAGGGTGCTGAATCTATTTTTAGCACATGTGTTGATATCTGGTCATGTAGGGCATGAAACCTCTATTTCATGGTATTTTTGCCCAATTTTAGCCGTCAAAGCTGGTTCCTGTGGTCCCCTCAATCTCAGTTACTCAATAAAATGTGTACATTCAAGTTTTTCCTAGAACGTGGGAACCCCTCATCTGTTTATGGTTATTAAGTGCCCATTGGAAGCATATGAGGGAATGGAATACAGAAAAATTAGTTTAAGAAAAATCCAAAATTTTGGGGGTCTGGGGCCCAAAAATCCCAACTTGTGGATATCAGGCTGAAATCCTGAAAACACTTTTCTAGGCATGTCTTAATAATGGTATATATATGTATATAAAAGAGTTGGTTGATTTGGCAATTTATGTTTTGGTATCAGTTTCAGGTTTTGTTTTCTTTGACACCGCGGTTTTTGATTCAGTTTTTCGGTTATTAATTTAGTATTTTTGCTTCCTAAGGAAGCCATTCATTTTCTTATGTAATGAACTGCATTTTTGCTTCCTAAGGAAGCCATTCATTTTCTTATGTAATGAACTGCATTTCCAGTTGATATCTGATTTCTTTTGAGATTGATAAATTTATAAAAATGACTTGCAGTTTTGAAAATATACACATTTTAAAACTGACATTAAAACTTACTTTATTTTTTTAATATCTAATTTTACATGTATTCGTTAGATAGAAACATAATTTTATTTGTAGAAAACAGACTCACATATCTGGAAATATACACATCTTAAAAGTGAAATTAAGAATTATTTTAATTATTCTTAATATTTAATTTAGGTACATTCCCTAGATAAAAAAAAATAAATTTATTTATAAAAAAAAAAATCTTCATTCGTTTTTCTTGTTTGCAACAACTTTTTCATGATTGGTATAACCGACTTACTAGAAAACCTTTACAAAAAATCCAACTTCATAAAATTTAACATTAAGATGAACCTGGCAACCATTTTTTTTTTTATTTTTACTTGCTATTTTCTTAACTTAATTTTACTGCAAAAAGTTTGTTTTTTTTTAAACTGAAATAAATAGGTTTCACTTTGATATCATGTTGTATTTCCTTTTTTCATCTTTATTTCTTTTGTAAACAAATAGGTTTCACATTTATTTCCTAAAACTAGTCACTTAAATGTTGATAAAATTTAATTTTATTAACATCTGAAAGTCTTTTTCAATAGTGCTTCTTTGAATATTGTCACTCAGTAGTGATATAAAGATGAAACTGAATCAGTTTTTCAGTTAAACCGCATCCCTCTCTCTCTCTCATATATATATATATATATATATATATCTTTATGCAAACCAAAAATCCTAACCACACACCTTTTACACTTAGTCACCTCTTTCTCTCTTCTCATCTCTAATAATACAGGATGTGAACTCCCCCCTCTCTCTTTAAATATGTTATCGTATCACTGACTGCAAAAACAATTAGGTCAGATAGGCTGACCCCAGCAACAGGTCTGAGCAGCAGCAGCTAAAAATAGATTCTCATACGCATGCAGAATCACATGACCAAGTATAAATGTTGAGTGGGGGAAAAAACTGGCAGAAACCAGTTGGCAATGAAACTCAAATGAATTGGACTTACTGAACTCTTATTGAAGAGAATGAGTGCTATTCCCAACTCACACAAATTCCAAGCACAAAATCAAGTGGAAAAAGTCTTGTGCAAATAACATCTCTTTTTACTTGTTACAGTCAAGCAAGAGAAATCACATGAAAAAGACTGGTTCCAATTCAATTCAACACACTATGATGCTTATATCAAATGCATAGTTGTTTTGCTAAACTAGACAATCACGTAAGACAGGCATAAGTGAAATATTCAGTTGGTTGAAGAATCCAAATAATGAATTCTGCAGTGCTTGAATATACAGCTTATACAGTGCTGAATCTTCATATCTGCATAATGAATACTACATTGAAGAAAGAAGAATAGATCAAAAGATACTGCTGCTCAAGCGAAACAAACTGATCTGAAAGTAAAAAGGACAAAGAGAAGCTTAAGAGATATAAGAGTGAAAAGAGAAAACCTTATTTTATTTTGGATGAAAGACTGGAGCTAAGTGATTGTTCCAACTTTTAACCTCAGAATATAATGCATACATCTTTCCACACAGAAATGTATAGCACACATCTTTCCATGCATTCTCTTGCCTATATGTTTTCATGTATTGTTTAATTAAAGTTAAATCTTGCTAATTTATACATTGGTGTTTGCCGTTCATTACTGTTAGTTGTCATTCCACAATCATGTATTTGACTCTGTGAAGAATCCACCCATTATAGCTTGGTAAACGTAGCATCTCCTAGACAGTTGTTTTATGCTGAGGTAATTATCTGTAAACACCCCCAATATATATATATATATATATATAATGTCAGAATCTGACAGAATGATATTCCTGAGTATGACTATAAACTGCATCTAGCAACATGGCCTCTGATCGGGAGATTTTTGCGGAATGTGGTAGCACCTGTTAAGCTCTCAGTTAAGGGCAAATAGTGAATTTCCAAACAAAAAAAACAAAAAAACACTCTGAAAGTATAAAAATACATTTTTATACAAAAATTGAATAACAATGCCTATTTGTAAGCAAAATGACCAACAATACATTTTATCTGTAGTTGAAGGCATAAAATTATGTTCAAGATATATTTAGTTGAAGCTATAAAATTGTGTTCAAAATAATTAGATTTTGGTGTTAAGTAACCTATAGAGGTTGATATGCTGCTAAACAAAATTGACCAACCAACTGACAAAATAAGATAAAGAACAAATAGCAAACATTTATCAGTCTAAAATGTTTCACTTTTATTAAAGTTTCTGTTATAATGTAAGCTAAGAGTCTGTTGAGATTGGGGGAAACCTCTAACAAATTGCTCTCCCAACAACTAGGGGGATAATAGGGAGAAGGCGGGGAAGAGACAGGTGGTAACTAAACACTGCCTTGGAAACCACGGCAACTTGAGGAACAAAATGCCCATGGAACTGACTTCACAGGAAACTGTCTTGCCAACCGTGACTGCTGTTTTCTCCCAGCTTTGATTGGCATAGAAAGCCTTGTATCTTGACCATATCTAGCTAGCCAAACTGGAAGAACCCAGATGTAACTGGTGTTGACAAAACTTGTCCACATGCAATCCGGGGCCTCTTTTGCTTCTGTACTGACATGCGTTTTCCACAGCTTCATCAGAGAATGGGATATAGAGAACAAAAAGAAAAGATTTATTTTTCTTCCTAATTAGATCTCTGATTGTCTTGGATATGATGGTAAAGAACCTAGTATTAGGGATAACTATTAGGTTGGTGCAAAAATAATGACGTAATAATGTTGTTTTTTGACGTATTTTTAACGTCAAAAAATGACATCATTACGTCATTATTTTTGCACCAACCTAATAATTTATTTACAAATATTTTAGAAAGTGTATTAGAGGGTAGGATTATGGATTTTGTGTTGTTGATGTTAGAGACACTAGACACCTGATAACACATCTATATTGAACAAGTGATAATGTTATTAAATAAAAACCATATTTACTATTCAGTGATCTCCAGTATTTTTCATTTAAAGTAAATTTTAATTCATTTAATTTAATAATTTAAATTAAATTTTTCATTCAAATGTAAATTACAATTTTTCCATTGCTCAGTCTATTAGAAATTTTATCATGCTGTAGTAGCTGTTATTTCTTTTTAGTCATCTATTAGACAGGAACCTCTTATTCATAAGACCTCTTTCTGTTACCAATGTACTGATTGAGATTCATTTTGTGACACTCTTGATTGAAGTTTTAACCTCTCTATTAAAAATTGTTACAATCATTTTAAATGATGCTGGCTTTAACCCAAGATTTCTTCTTGGGTTAAAGCTGGCATCATTAAAAATTGAGCAAAAAAAAAAAAAAAGTTTATATGTATACGTGTATTCACCTGGTAGGCATAAAATGACCCCTCAGGATTGATCTGCCATTAAACAAAATCTAACCAAACTAAAGCCGGAATTGACACTTTTGTATATTCTTGGAAATACTGGGTGAAACCACAATACTCACTGGTCCACATCTGCCTGTTCAGTTGCTATTTATCTCATGGCATACTTGAACCTATAGTTAAACTTCAGTGGCACACTTAAATTATGATAATAAAAAAGAGTGAAAAAAATGTATACTTTTTGATTTATTTATTTATTAAAACAATTTGAAATAAAAAAATATGATAATTAAAATTCAAATAAAAAAAAACACTTATATTTATTTTACTGTTCAGTATCATTGAACATTTAATCTTCATTATATTGATGAATAACTGTTTTAAATTTGGTTGCTAATGTACTGGATGAAACAGTATTTGATGGACTAATATAGTTTTCTAATTTTTGTTTAATAAAAAAAAAACAAAAAAACCTTGTCCATTTTAATTGAATGCTATATAACAAAAATAAAAAAAATACATTCAGTACAAACTACACATACTCACTGCTTCAGGGACAATTCAATATGTGCACAATAAGGGATTGTTGAGTGATTCTTAAAACCAATTTTGGATGATTTTGACATATATGGTGTACATTTGCAAGTTCTTGTCAAATTGTGCCATAATCAGATGTGTTGTACAACCTCATGTCGCACTCCCCATGCACTTTATATATTATGTACATGTTTGTTATAACAGTGATATACTCATATAATCAATTTAGGTACATTTATTATGCTTTGGACTTTGGAATATAATTTAATTAATGATCTTTTAAAAATGTTTTTTGTAGCTCACCTACAATCCTCACATGGCACACCGGTTTAAAATTACTGCTCTATTGTGATGCATATAACTATTGTCCATGGTTTTTACTTGATCCTCACAGACTATGTAGACTTGGTGGTATCCCTGCAATAGTCCTTAAGAAATGTACCTCCTGTTCTCTTTAAACTCTATAATAAATACCTTGCTGCTTCATGCTTTCCTGCTTGTTGGAACTCTGATGAACCATCTGATCCATCTAATTACTGATCTATTAGCCTCTTATCTCATTTTGGCAAAGCACTAATTAACTCTGAATTGGTTATGCATCTTCTATCACGGTCTTCTTTCAGATAAGCAATATGGCTTTCACTTAAGGTCAACTTCTGATGTATTAATGGTTATTGCTGAAAGAGACTATAAAGCTTTAGATAAAAATGGTGAAGCGCTGGTTGCGGCTTTGGATATCTCAAAGGCATTTTTGACAGGGTTGGTCACACTGTTCTTCACTAGTAGAAAAGTTATGGTATTTCTGGATGAATCTTTGATCTAATTCAATCTTTATCAAATTGTCTTGAATGAACACTCTTCTGGATTTTTTTTTTGCATTAATGCAGGTGTCCTCCATAGCTCTATCCTTGGACCTACATTGTTTCTAATTTTTAATGATCTTCCTAATGTCATTAGTTCTCAACTTGGTATCTATGCTGATGAAACAACTATTTACTCTTGTTAATGGTAAATCTGATTGGTTCAATAAGGTCAAATTGGCAGCTGATCTAAAACTGATCTATAATCTGTTAACTGGTGTAAGAAATACCTTGTTAGTTTTAATGTCTCTAAAACAAAACTGCTCTCTTTTGATTGCTTAAGAGAACCTGTTTTTGCCTTCCACCAACTGATGGAAGGAAAAAAGCATTCTTTTAAATGATCAAGAGAACAGTTTTGTCTTGGAAGCATTAAAATTAACAAAGCATTTCTTGACCTTATTGAACTGATCAGACTCATCATTGACAGAAGTAGTTTTTTCAGCAGCATATATTTGGTTTTGATAACTAATGACATTCAGGTTGATGTTTTCCACCGACATGAAGTGAAAAGATTATATTGAATCAATTGCCAGGTCTGCTACTAGGAAAATTGATTCACTGTTGTGCTACACAATGTTTTTTCCAAAATCTATTTTATATGTTTATATATGTCTGCTAATTGTCTATGCATTAAATATTGCTGACACATCTAGTCTGGTGCTTCTGCTATGTATTAAGAGATTGATAAAATAAAATAACCTGCAGTGTCGTTGGTCCTGACTTGACATCTCCAGTCACTTTCCCACAGGCAAAATGTAGCCTCCTTGTGCTTTTTCTATAAATATTTGTAATTACTCTGATGAGCTTTCCCCTTTCGTACGTAGACTTTATGAATTTAAGTGTGCTGCTAGATTGGTGGCAAGATTTTATCATATTGCAGTAAAAATAGCGAGATGTAACCCTAAGTTCTATGCTTACAGTTTCTTTTCTTGCACTTCTTGTGGCTTCTTGCTTTCTGCATTAAAACTTTGATCTTCAAAAATTTAATGCAATATCAGTCATTATCTTCTGTCTTAATTTTTGTTCTTTTATCATTCTCTATCTACAATAATAAAGCACAATGTCCATCTGTCTGTTTTTTGATCTTGGCAAAAGTAACAGGTGTGGCATAATCTATGGTTACCTCCCTTGTCATGAAATGGCATCTACCTTCGCTATAAAAACAGAACATGAATGAAGAGAGGAGATTTTAAACTCTACATGTTAGTGAGTTTGGATGTCAAAACAAACATCCAGAGACTTCATCTTCACTTCTTTACCCCACCTGTAATTTAATGTACTTAAATTGCGCTACATGGTATCAGGAAGAACTTACACCACATAGTGTCTGAAAAAAAGAAGAAAAAAAAAGTTACCATAAAAAAAGGCATTGGAATATACAAGTGGATTTAAAAAAAAAAAATACCTGCAAAAAAGGTTTTATTGGGAATTTGCCAACTAACTGAAAAAGGTTTATTTAAAATTTTCAAAATTATTTAAAAGCCAGTCGACTCAATAAAGAACCTCATAGTACATACCAAACATGTCTTTTTGTCAATAACATGACAAGATGCATACAACATTTATGAGGGGTTGAAATTTGATAATGAAAAAGAAAAGGAAAATTTGGAAGTAGTAATAATGAAATTTGAACAATTTTTTGTTGGAAAAACCCTGAAGCATATGAAGTTTACAAATTTCATATTTGAAAACAAGAAGCTTCATAGAGTATAGAGGCATATGTTGATCTGCTCTGGCAGTTAGCAAATGGCTGCAATTTTGATGAAATGCAAGACAGGCTAATTTGAGACCAAATACTTGTAGGGGTTACTTATGATACAGTCAGGGAAAAGTTTTTAAAGGATAAAGGCCATTAGTTATCTTTTAAGCACATCAGTTTTTAAGAAACTGTTTTAAGAATTGAGAGATTGAAAATTTCTAGCTGCAATATAATGAAAAAAATTCTTGTGAGAAGCATGATGAAATGTTAAAATCTAATCATTTTAAAAATTACTTGTGAGTGTTATGTAACAAACAAAAATTATTCAGGAAAAAAAATGAATTGATTTTTTTTTTTTTTTTTTTTTTTCTATGGTGGTTAATTGTGTAAAGTTGAAGTTTGCTCAGTTGTATGTCACATTAATAGGATTTCCATGACCATAAGTGAGTTAATAAATTAAGAGCAAGTGACAGTGGTGTTCTTCAATCATGCCTACAAAATGATTGCCTGGTTCCATGATGACATTAAAGTTTAGTATTTCAGATCATTTGTTTTGCTATTAACAATTTAACCCTATTTGCAGAGTTTCTCTTGGTTTAAACTATTCAAACATTATTTTTTTTAACTTGTGAGACTCGTAGAAATGACATGCTTATAAGATTCAAATTTGAGGGATGTCAAGAAAGTATAAGGTACTGAATGGCATAACAGCTAGAATTAAGAAAACCTTGTAAAAGCTGTGAACACAAAGCAAATAATAGTATACAGTACTTTTAGTAACAGTCAGAAAAACCTTAATATTGCATATTTGATAATCATGACAGCAACCATAAAGCAGTAGACAAATGGATTGGTATAAGGTGTAATAAGATTTTTGTATACCAAGGGAAAATAGTCAACTATTCACTCCAATTTAAGTTCCAGCACATGGGCATTTTTTTCAGCTTATAGAATGGTAGATCATTCTGGAGCACAAGATCATAGGTGATGTGATCTGGGTGTATCTGGTTACTCTAAAGTCAGGTTGATTTTATGACCTGGAAGCCTCTGCCACACTATCTCCTCCCCTCACACTGGACAAAATAAAAAGAATTATTTAAAGTCCAGCAGTTTACAGAGAAATAGATGGTAAATGTACTTTAAGATACAAAGGGTGTACTGCTTGTAAATTCCATACCGCATGGTATGACTTTTAAGTCAGATATTGTGAAACACTGAACAGATTAAGGGAAGCTGTTCATTAAAAAAGACCAGGATGTTTGTGTAAATATATCATGTTGAATAACAATGATAACCTATACATGGTCAATGTGGAATTGGTGGGTAGAACAATGAAATCAAAGTGATTTGTTAGGTTTGTCAGGAAGATTCACTTTTCTATTTTGAAATATTTTACAAGTTTTGCATTGAATATGAAATAATTAGGCTATTGTAGGAGCTTAAATGTATTTTCAATGTATTTATCCTCTTTATGTAAATACTGAGAGCTACAAATTCTGAATGCTCTTAAATAGAATCTGATGATTATCCTGGATTTTATTTTGTTATGATGAGAATGAAATTTTATAAGATCATTTTTATGAGTTGATCTGTGATGGACACTTAGTTTTAGGTGGTGTAATATGATATCTAGGAAAGGTAAAATATTGCTTTCATTTTATAAGCAAACTCTATCATATGTTCAACTTTCAGATTATTTACAAGGTCAGGTAAAGTAGTTTTGCAGGGATAGTAGAACATCATCAATATGTTGGAAATTGTTTAAGTAAAATCACTCCATCAATCTAAATTTTTGTTTATAGAAATTAAGGTGAAATAGCATTGATTGGTGATGAGACAGCAGATTTCTATTTTAGCTATTGGAAGGGAGGTGTATTTTTGATTGTGTTAGATGCATTTTTAAAAATATTTAAGCATTTAACTGGAATGTTGGTGTAAAATTTGCTACAACTATTTCTAAATCAATAAAAGACTTAATACAAAACAAAATAAGCTAAAATTTGAAGGAAGAATTTACTCTATCAGCTATAATAATTGCCACAAGGAAAATATAGGAGAAACCTCAAGGAATTTAAATAAAAGATAACACAAAAGGGATCTTGTACAAAACAACATATTCAGTGCATTAGTTGCTCACTGTAATGAGTATAACCATAATTTTGATTTTAAAAAAAAAAAAAAAAAAAAAAAATACAAAAAAAAATGCTACTCTAAAAGAAAAAGTTAATTTACTGAAATGAAAATGTATAGAAAGGGCTTTAATTGCTAGATCATCCACAGTAAATTTATGTCTGGATTTTTAGAGCATTTAATCTTCCTTGGTAGATCTATTATCAAAATGTGGGATATTTAATAACAAAAGTGAGAGGAAAGCTAAATGAAATCTGCTAGACTATATGCCAAAAACATTAAAAAAAAAAAAATTTTAAATTCACAACATCTCTCCTTTGTGTGCATGTATAGTTGCATCATCATAAAAATCACTTTGCTTCAGTGAAGTCCTAAAGAACGAAACATGTCACACGAAAACCTTTAACACTTTGTTATAGTTTTCCCTAATATAAAAGGGAAAAACTACACCCCCACACTATTATAGAACCACCAGCAGCCTGTACAATGTTTTATCTTTTTGTCAACTGGGGTCCATGGCCTTATGGTGTCTGCACTAAACCCATATACTATTATTGGCTCGAAACAATTAGGGCCATAACTTATCAAATAATACCGCATTATTAGTACTCTAGGATCCATTGAGCTCAATTGTGAGACTGTGGTGCTGTTAATGGTGGATCTCCTCCCTCCATATACTATACAAGCTAAAGAATGCAGAACTGGCCTTTTAGATATGGTTCTCCTATTTTCTTGCATTGAAAATACATATGTATAAACCTGTATTGCTTGTTTGTTATTGCAGACAATTCTAACCAGATGCCTCAAGTCATGATCATTAAGGACCCTCTCACCTACAGTGCTGCTGTTGGTGATCTTCTCTTAAGTATTCTCTGTACACAAATGACACTGTAAAATCAAGGAATGTCAGATGTTCCCACAGTTTCAGAAATAGAATGTCCCATCTGTTTGGAATCCACAAACATGCACAGTTTGAACTTTGTTAATTAATGTTATCTTCTATTTTCAAAGAGTATGGTGTTCACACCAATTCACCAGATGTCTGAGCACAACTGATATACATGATGCTAAGGTACAGTGGCATCGCCTACGATCATTTTTTATTTTTTTATTTTTTATTACTGCTATCCCAGAACTTTTGGCACATTGTCTGTATATTTACCTATTTTCTCACTAGTATTTGTTTTTTAATTTTGACCATTGTTAATCAGATTGGATTTTTCTAGAGCAGTAAAAACTGACTCCTGTTTTTTTTTTTTTTTTTTTTTTTTTTCTGCCCCTATTTGTTATAACATTTTTTCTTCCTATTTGATATTACATTTATGACTTTTTTTTTCCCCACCACCTAGCCAGGTCAATTGCCTGCTCCTCCACCTGAAAATTCTGAAACCGACCAGTGCAGATTATGGGTTGGCAACCTTGATCATCGGTTAACAGAGTAAGCATATTTTCTTTCTTTCTTTCTTTTTTTTTTTTTTTTTTTCCATTAATCTCTCCCTCTCCACCTCAATTGACTCTACTTGAAAACTTGTCTTCCCAGCCAAAAAGCCCTTCAAATGGGGTAATAAAGTGGATTATTTGGGAAAATTGGTCAAGCTGAGAACTTTTCAGCAAGTCCCCAACTAAATCAAAGCATTTTACACAAAAAAAACATAATCTCCTCTTTGTCAATGCACTTTAGTGGTTAATGTTAACATGTTCATTGCTACTGTAGATATTGGAACCATTATATCCTTGTTTTTGTTGATTTCTTATTAGAAATTGTTATTGAAGAGTATATGCTTTATGTAGGGGGAATAAGTTTAATTTTAAAGTATAAAAGAAAAAAAATGACACTTATGGGAGTCCTTGGCACCCTTTGATATTTTTTTTATATACTGCTATGTAATGCATATGTGTCAAAGACAATATCCAGTACAATACATGTGTAATGTGTGGCAGTAAATGTTTTGATAATATAGATTAAACAGTGAAAATTTTAGATCAAGCTGTCATTTATATGAACAAGTGTATCCTATATCTATCTAGTCCCTTTTAATGCTTTTCTTAGTTTTAAAAGAAATGACACAGTTTGACTATTAACATTTTTTACACAAATAACTCCTTGGTATTACCTTTTGCCTGGTTGTAGACTGCTTCTTTTAAACAATGTTTATTGGGTTTATTCATCTTTGCACACTATATGCTTCTGTGGAAAAAAATAAGCTAAAGAGTCAATTTGTATCAGAGAATGCTCCTTCACATCCAGCAAACCTGACTATGGCTCATCTTGCACTAAAGCAATAATGGTTTTAAAGACTCTAAATTAATGGAATGCATGCCTAACTTGTACAAATATTAATGCGATAGAAAACTTTTCACATGGTACTCATGTGAATAGAAAACATTATTCAAGCAAAGATTTTGATGCACCAATAAAAACTGCTGCAAGTGACGTTAATATTGAAGTGCTAGAAAACTTGAACAAAGACTGAAAATTATAACATGTCATGGAGTTCATATTAACATGTAAAATAATTTATTCAGGTATGAGATATTGTTAATATACTTTTGGATTTATTAATAAATAAAAATAAATTTTATGAACCACAGATATTACAATGAAGATATAAACATCAGCACCTTTCCTGCTTGTGGTTGGTGTTTTGAGTCAAAAACTCTAACCTAGAATATATGTCAAATTTATGAGAGAAACTGAGAATATATTCAAAGAAATATATATTGTATAACAATTTTGATTGAATAAAAGTTGGAAACATTCTAGCATATGTTAGGATTGTGCAGATGTAAGAAAATGTCAAGAGTTGAATATTTGTTCAAAATGTAAAATGTTTGAGTTTTCAATCTGAGTACAGCTTGTATGTAACTCATTAAATAATGTTTATTCTTATAAAGTTTTTAGTGACAGGTAGAAAATAAGTGTGCATATATTTGAGAAGACAGTGTTGCAGTGATGTCTATATAAAGACTAAGAGGAATGTTTTCAATAACTGTAGATGGTGTTGGCATAGAATTAAGTAAAAAGGTAGCAGACTGAATTTGATGGATATTTTTATAGTCTTCATTGAATTGCTTGTCTTGTTGAAAGAAGGAAGAAATGAAATAAGGTTGCATTGATCAATGTTAGATACCGTTTCTTATTTGGCAAATTCATAGGAATTTGTGTGTGGTGTAATGGATAATGGCTTGGAATGAAAAATCAGTTTTAATTCCTTTCAAGCTTGTTACAATCACTATTGCACAAATACCTGTGTAAAATGTATGAAACCATCTTTTCATTTCCCTGTAGGTATGGATTAAATGGTAGGGCAGACTGGGCTTTTTAGCCTTGGTTGATAGTCAGTCTAGGACAACAAATTTGAATTCAAAAATTGAGGAGGATTGTTTTGGAAACCTTGTGGCACAGCATGTGTGCCAGTTTTGTATATTCATATTTAATTTCTTCCAAAAAGGTATGGTTGTTTCTATACAAGCCTTTGCCACTATAATCAACTCATGAAAAGAGAGTATGCTTGACTCTCATGTGTTGCAGACAACAGGAGAATTAATCAATCAATCACTGACACACACACACACACCCTTATGTAAATGGTTCCTTCTTTTGCTACCTGAAGATTGTAAGAGCACAGGCTAATAATTAGGTGAAAAAAGTGTAGAAAAGTTTATTAAATGTTAAGGCTCTGTGCTTTACATACATACATACATACATATATATATATATATATATATATATATATATATATATATATTATTTATTTAAAAATATGATTCCAACGCACTACATAAGAGTTTTCGTGTTTCAAAACAAGAGCCGAAAACTTCAATATAATTATTTGAATTAAAGTAAGCTCTGTTCCATCTTCAAGCAAAATTTTTTTTTGAATAACTTATTTCTGAAATTTACGTGTTTTAATAGCATATTCATAGAGCGATTGTTTAAATAAAAAGGGGTGTAGGGTGTTAATAATTTGTATCAGTATAGAGTTACATTCATAGATGTCAAGTCAGTTTTTTTAGATACACAAAACCCTTTCAGAAAAAAATAAAATAAAAAAATAAATAAATCTCCATAGTCACGTAAACCAGACTAGGCAAAATCATCTTCCGTTTTAAATTTAGACACCCCAACCTTACCCTGACCTGTTTTGAAACATGAGAACTCTTATGTAGCATGTTGGAATCATATTTTTAAATAAATTATTATATTTATGCTCTACTTTTGTATCAAGCACTATTTAAAAAAAAAAAAATAACCAAAATACTAAAGAACTTTGCATTATTTACCTAATGAGTTCTTTCCTATTTTCCTATATATATATATATATATATATATATATATATACTCTGAACAAGTAAAGAAATTGCTAATATGGTAATGCATTTTTACTTATGTCAATGTTTACCATATCTTTGGAAACAGTAAAAGAAGTAAAATGAAATTTGGATGTAACTGACTTTATCACTGGACTGAGATTAATTTCAGGTTATTATTTCTCTGTATTAATCATTTAAAAAATATAAATGACCTTTTAATTTTTCTTAAAATAAATATTTGAGAATGATTATTTTATTGATTTTGTGTCACTGCCTGAACTACACTAACATAAATGTGAATAGATGTTATAATGCTTTTTCATCTCTTCTTTCTTGAAATGTCCTCTTACAGTTATATTGGATTTGAATTTTCAGTGGACTCTTTTTCTTCCCTATTACTTTGATAGGTTTATTGTATTTCAATGAAATCATATCAGTTTCCCAAAGTTGGCTAACATGGTAGTTTTTATAGAATTCATCCTACACTGAAGTTGCATTATGCCTTGAAATTGATCTGGGTGTGTCCAATGCCTGGCAAACAAAGCCTCCAAAGGATTACTGAAGAGATTGCAGCTTACTTAATTCTTTGAAATTCCCTTTCATAAAATACATTGTATTCAAGATATTCTTATACTATTTAATCTAAAAATGAAACTTAAAATTTTTTATTTATTTCAATAAGATTTTAGACAATATGTTGCTGCAGTCGGAATAAATAAGCTTCACTTAAGTTGCAACAAGAAGAAAAATGGATGCTGCTTACCCCCACGTTTTTTAAATGTTATCTTCATTTTGATTGGCTGAGGCAATCCCCAGTTCATCCTCAATGCAACCATCTTAAAATCATTCGTTTTTTTTTTTCTTTCTTTTGCTTTTGTGCTTGTTATTTGTAATCCATCTTTACAATTTCTCTTTATAAACAGCAATGGGTCGTTTGTTTTTACTGCTTGCAATCTTCTAGCTTTAGTTCTTTTTTAGATGGTCTTGTTTTACTCTCTTCTATTGACACACGCCCCCCTCTTTCACTTTCTGCTTATCTCTTTTTAAAGATTCTCATTACCCAGTTTCTCTATGCTTATTTTTTGTTCTACCCTCAAATTATCTTCCAATCACTCTCTAAGGATTTTCTGTTGATTCACTCCCCTATATCACAATTTTCCTCTGCTTTTCTTTTATGCACCCCCTTGTTTCTCAGTTTCTATCCATGTATGTGTTTACCTCTTTCTGCCTATCTTTTGGCCTCTATGAAAGTACTCCCTTCTTCTCTCTTAAAGATACTCTTTCTGATGCTTCATTTCACTCTTAATATTGAATTTTCTGTTTGGAATTATTTCCCACCTACTTTTTATCTTTTATAAGAGTCAATTAATACGTTTACTTGACATACAGTTATTAGCTGAATTTTGATCTGAAAATTTCACTGTATAATGTTGCATCTATGTGATGAATATTCATCATGGATTTAAATTTGAGGGAAGTAAAAAATTATCCATATTCTTTTCAAAAGATGTTATAGGGGAGTAAATAATTATAAACTCCCTTTTTATATATATATATATATATATATATATATATATATATATATATATAGTGAGCATTAAAGTCAACACTCAGAGGCGACAGGCTGTTTCATGCTAAATGCAATTGTCAGGCTGTGAGTGCTGGATTTTTTTCTTGACCAATATATATATATATATATGGGTCAGTCGGGCATTGTGAGTAATCCATTCTGGTGGTTATTTTGGCGGGAGTGGCTTATTTATTTGGGTTAATTTATTTTACTTGTTTTACATTTTCATTTTTTATTTTCTATATTTATTCTTTTTGGTTTTCAATGTTTTATTAACATAGTAAAAAAAATTGGTGGGGGGTTGCTTAGGTTGCTTATTTAATAGTTTTGGTCTGGGAAGATAATTAAGGGTATTTATTCATCCAATTTTTAGATTGTTTGCTGTAGTCTATTCTGTTATTTTGGTAGGGCAGGAGCAGTTTTTAACTTGTTTATTATTTTATTTATTTATTTGGATTGATTATTTTTACTTGTTTTTGCTTATTTATGTTTATTTTTATTAGTACTAATGGTTATTTTAGTGAGAGTGATTTGTTAATTTGTTTATTTATTTGGGTTAATTTTTACTTGTTTTTTCTTATTTACTTATTTTTTGTTTTGTATGTTTTTATTTACTCTATTCAGTTTTCAATTTTTGAGCAACATAGTAAATTTTATTTTTATTTTATTTTTTTTTATCATTATATAGCAATTATAGCTATTTTTTTCATCTATCGGCTATTGGATTGTCTGTTCAAACAATTATTTTGACAGGATTGGTTTGTTAATTTGTTTATTATTTACTTTATTTGTTTGGGTTGATTATTTTTACTTGTTTTTTTATGTATTTTTTATTTTTATTTATTCTATTTTGTCTATTCTAACGGGAGTGTTTTATTAATTTGTTTATTATTTGCTTGGATTAATTCATTTTACTTGTTTTATATTGTTTATTTTATTCATTTCAGTTTTTGATTTTTAAGTAACGTAAAAATTTGTTTTAATATCTGCATTTTGAGATGAGCTAAGATCATTTATTTAGTAATTTATTTTGGTCTGGGAAGGTAATAATAGCTATTTTTTCATCCAAGCAAAGTTTGCAGGCTTTTGATTGATTGTTGTAGGCTGATGATCTTTTCTTTATTTTCCATGATATTTTTGGTGTGATTTGTTTTGTTTTTTTAATTTCCCAGATATACTTACAGCATATGTAAATATATAATTCTATTTCTGATATTGAGCACTTTATCCTATAAATATAGCACACCTTAAAACTATATTTCTTATATGTATAAATAAACATACACACACACTCTCATGAAAATGAGAAACAGCAAGACATAACAACAAAATGTCTTTTATTTATCTGGTTGTTATGTGGTGTCGGGGACACAAGAGACAGTAATACAGAGTAAAATTGTGAGGTTGGGGATAGATGTGAATGGAATCCAACACAGTGATAAAATAAAGAATAAGTAAACTGCACAGTCTTTCTCATATACTTTTGTTTTTTTTTTTTTTTTTTTTTAAAACTAGATGTGTGTAATGGATGTCCAGATAATTTAGTTAAAAAAATACAAGTGTCTGGGGGTTTCTTACCTCAAATTTTTGTTGAGTGTTAACAGTCTGTCCATGTTCAGAAAAAGTGAATTAAGGATAATTATAATTATGATTATTGTATTATAATTATTTTTGACACTGTAATTAATCTTTTATGTATTTCTTTATAGACATGACTGTTGAAAGTTTAGATAATTTTTGACTTACCTTGTACATTAAGGAAGGAGATGATATTGAAAAATATTTGTATTATGATTGCTTTTTTCTCACTAGGTTATGGATTGATATATATATAATTCTGATCTAAATTAAATTTTCCCTATTGTAGCATTTATGCATTTGGCACTATATGACACCTACAGAAGTATGTTAGCAAAGTAATCTTGTAGACCAAATTGTTCATGTAAAACATGTAAAATTGTTCCTGGATGTATCACTATTAGGGCCTTGTGCCAGACTCGGCTAATGTGTATCTCAATTTAATGCATACAATCTGTGTGACTGTATACTGCTTATCAGTATATAATGCTCTTTTACTATGATCCAAGATTCACATAATTAGCTCTCATCTAATGTATTCCATATTTGGTCATGTTACTCGGCTATTAATGAGAACAGATAATTGTAAATCATTTAACTTTCATGAATTAGTTAAGGATTTGTAAATTCTGGGATTATTTTATCATTCCTCCTCTTTTTTACTAGTACCTTTAAAAATTGCAATCTTATAAGATCTTATATCTGTCACAAATATAATTTGATCTGTTTCAATGAACTTTAGTTTTCTTTTTTTTTTTATTTGTAAAAGTAAGTCTTTATTATAAGGCTTAATATTTGTGGTTGGTTACAAATGCTATTGTCAAATTTGGAAAATCATAAAATTTAGATTTTAACCCTTTCAAAGCCATTTTCAGTTATCCAGAAACAGCTTGTCTATAATTAAATCTCAAAATGTGACTGGTGTGCTGAAAGGTTTTCATCAAAAGGGCTTCTTGGTTGGGACAAAAGCTTTTCGGCACCTCCTTGTATCCATCAATTTTTTCACCTATTGCCCTGAACCTGAGAAGAGGTTTATTCATTGTTTCCTGTTTACGATTTCAGGTTTCTTCTCCTAAAGTCTTCTGAATCTCTTTCACTCTCTGTAACCCCTTACATGTTAGTGGCATTATTTCCTTGATGGGATGAAATTATTAAAAAAAAAAGTTTCTCAGATTAAGTATTTTCATTATATTATATCCTTTGACTATTGTCGTCATCTTTTGTTATTTTTAATACAATATTTCATTTGCCATATTCAGCCTTCCTGTATTGCCTAAGTTCAAATGGTAATAAGAGTGAATATAAATAATTCAATAAGCAGATAATGCTTATCTAAGCTCTGTTTAGAAAACTTATGCAAAATATTAACCTTAGGGGCATGTTTATCTATAAGGTAGGAAGTGTACAACTTTCTTTAACTCACAGGAATTTATAATATCTTGATATGGTTGGTACTGAGATATATATATATA
>OZ010588.1:58645098-58662598 GCA_963932145.1 Acanthosepion lycidas
TGATGTACCACAAATCCGGTCCAGATCAAGGCAAACACAGAGGCTACTGTTTTGCTACCTACAAGAACAAAGAGGTAAATGTACTAATCCTCCATTCTATCCTTGTCAGTTGTGTTCCCACTTTAAAATTTGTTACACATACCACAGCATTTGTTTCTGGTTGTATGTGTTACACACACTCTTGTATATGAGGTCTGTTTATACTGTAACAAGCCATTTTGAATTAATAGCACTGTTTGATGTAATTTGCCACCAGTTTGGAGAGGGACCTTACTGTGCATGTGTGTGCATCGAGTTACAGGTAGTAGTGAGATACCATTGGGTGAGCTTGTGTCCTGTGTGACAGTCATAGTACAGTCTTTGTCTTATGCAGGGTTTTTGTTGTAAAGCATCTCTTCACTCTGGTCTCTTAGGCCTCCACCTCTAATCCAATTTTAATTCCGTAGATTTGCCTATTATCCAGCTCACACTCCTCCCCAGTCTGTTGAACAGGTTTAGAGGTTTATTCTTTATTTCTAGTTTAGGATTGGGTTTCTGGTTACTTCTAAAGTGTTCATTCTCTTTCACTCCTAGGAGCCCCTTGTGTCTTAATGGCATTATTGCCTTGCTTGTGGTGAATTGATTAAAAACAGAATGAAAATTTTTGTTTTCTTCAAAACTAAAATTAGGACACGTGGGAATTAGAAAATTACTTGGAAGTCAGTTGCTGTCTTGTCTTTGAAGGAGCAAAACACGAAATTGAAGCGCTGATGACTTATGAATGGAAAGATGAGACTCATTTTGGTAATGATGGAACTTGTCCGATTCATCATAAGCAACTCCAGATAAGAAATATAAGGATGTATATTTCTGTTCGTTAACTCCAGATTGAAGAAGATAAATTGAGTTATTTATCACAGAAGACACAAGGAAATTTGTACGCTGAGAATACAGCCTGTGTTTGAAAAGGAAAAGAGAAATCAAGAGAGAAGGAGAAAGTATATATCTCTGTTGCAGCCGAACCGTGTTTGAAGCTGAACTGTGTAAAGAAGAAGAAAGAAAAGAGAAAACCAGAGTGAAGAAGAAAGTATGTATCTCTGTTGCAGCTGCACTGCATGTGAAATTGAATTTGTATCAAGAAAAAGAAAGAAAGAAAAGAGTAAATGTGAGAGAGAAAAGAAAGGACAATGAATAAGAGAGAGAACTGAATATAAAGATAAGTAACTATATATTTTGGACCTGTGTTAGAAAGATACACATGCATCCATATATTTTATGTTCTCACAAGCACCTTTGCACATGTCAAAATAGTAATATATAAATCCTATCCCATCTCTTTTTTTTTTTTTTTTTTTTTTTGGTTATGCGTTGATTTCTGCATTCGTAGTTATTCATACTTATTTTTTTCTTATCTATTCGGGTTCAGTCGAATCCACTTGGATTTGGGCATATTTTGGTATCCCAACATAAGTCTTGAGGTTCTGGTTATTGGATGCTTATATTTTTTTCTTTTATTTTAATATCTTGTGTATATGTATATATTAAAATTCGTATACCAAAATTTATTACGCCTTATTGTTCATCCTTGAATTGTGGACCAGTATTTGTGTTGAAACCGAAGCGAACTTGGGAAAAGACTACTGTTTGATTATCTTAATCGAACGGTGTTCTTTAAAATATTTTTGTTTACTAATTGTCCATTTGTCATGGTCTGGGAGAGATAGCCCGTATCTCTCCATAATGTATATATCTCCTGGTCGGCGTATGATTGCATTATAAATTATTCGTCGAGTAGGGCAAATCGGGCCTTCGTCCGTCCGGGATATATTTGCTTTGTAAACAAATGGGGGCTCGTGCCATAAATTCTTTTTAACGCTTCTATTAAGATAACACTTACTGACCACAAGGTGAACGAAAAAAAAAATAAAGTAGAAATGGAGAATGTAGAGGAATTCCTGAAAGAGCCCAATTGAAGAAAGATGAAGTATAGGAGAAAGGCTGGAACTAAACATCAGGAAGTCGATGAGAAAAACTGAGATAGGAAAATTACAGAACATATGGTGGATAATAACGAGTTCGAGGAGGAGGCCCTGGAGGAATTCCCAAGGGAGGAAGCAGGTCTGTCGAACACCCAGGTAGAACTGGAGAAAGCCAGAATATTAGCTAAAGTTGAGATAGAGAAAGCCCGTATTGAACAAGAAGAATACGCGAGTTAGAAATCAGACAAGCAAATGAGGAGGAAAATTTCGAAATCACCAAGCAAGTGCACCTTCTGCCAAAGTTTGTAGAAAGGGAAGTGGAAGAATATATTGATCATTTCAAAAGGACAGCTACAAATATGAAATGGCCAAAACAACATTGGGTGATATTATTGTAAACAGTATTGACTGGTAAAGCGCAAAAGGCATACACACCGAAGAATACGCAGACTATGAAATGGTGAAGTCCGCGATATTGAAGGCATATGAACTCGTGCCGGAGGCCTATAGACAAAAGTTTAGGAGCTATAGAATGTTTGAGGGCCAAACATATGTAGAATATATCAGGCAGAAGGAAATATATTTAGACAGGTGGTGTCAAGCCAAGAAAGAAGTCGAGGATTATAATGGGCTGAAAAATCTTATACTGCCGGAGGATTTTCAGAACAACCTGTCTGAGGAAATGAGAACATACCTGAGTGACAGGAAAATAGAATCATGTTATGACTTAGCTACGTTAGGAGACGAATACAATATTACCCATAAGAAAGCTCGTTCAAAGAATAGTACATCCATAATGCGCCATTCAACACAGACACGTGGTAATGAAGAACCCAGGTGCACCTGAACGCAGATATAGGCAGGGAAACAAACCTTACCTGAGTGGGAAGCACCACAGATAGTGTGCTATACATGCAGAAATCCGGGGCATATCGCTACAAATTGTAGGAGTCGTAAGGATAGTATCGGTGATAGGTTTGCTAAGCAGGTTTCTACCGCAGTTCGACATTGTTACCTTGCCGCTAACACTTGTGTTGTTTTCTCTGCCAAGCCTGTCCTTCTGTCCATGCGTAAGGATTTTCTCTCTCCATATCATAATAGTTAATTTATTCTTTTAAATGTAGTTGTGGTTCGCACTACACAGGGAGAATGGCTCAAAGGCTGAATGCTAGAATAAAGCAACACGTTCCAGCAAAAATCCGAAACCTTAAGTACACTCCCTTGGACATTTTGACCAATACATATGGGTCTTCCATCTCAGAACCCCTAATATATAGCCATAATTGTGCTCTTAGTGGACTCGTTCACCATCCTTAGCAGGTCCCACTCTAATTACCACCATCTATATTCTATCATTGATGCTTTCTCTATGTAAACAGAAGGACTTTGTATTAGGCTTCCAACTAATTACCATCTAATCCCCCCCCCCAATACACTTTGTCCATTTTTCTTTTTAAATAATTTACTTTATTAACATTGATTTAGCTCTGTTGCGTGAGGTTTTACTTTTTATTATCATGAGTGGTAATAATAAAATTAATTTTTGTCTGTTTATGGCAGTCATAAAGTTTTGTACCCCTAAAAATATTTTTATATATATATATATATATATATATATATATATATATATATAATTAAATAGCTCTGTTACTTAACATTGAGCACTGTTTTTATTACACTATAGAGTATTTATATGTATTTGTATATGAACGCTCACTCCTATACCTACCTATATTTACCCATTCAGTTTTTTTTATATATAGCTGCTATGAGTACCAACCAATGAGTTGGCAAAATTTTCTACCGTCTTGCATAAGTTTTATTTTTTGATATATAAAATAAATGTTGCTTGAATGCTGGCAGTATCTTTCTGTGTGTTTCAGGATGAAAGCTGGTTAGTTCTGTTTTGATACAAACAAATGTCAAACATTTGTATGAAATATCCTGAATTTTGAATCTCAAATTAATAATCACTTGTGAATTTGGAATTTTAAAATGGGTCATGAAGCTGATTCAATTCCTCACAGTAGAATATGTTCTGTTGTTTAATTTTTATTGCGTTCTCAATAAATGCGACCATGTGTATGACTTAGGAGATCTTAATCATTTTTTTTTTTTTTTTTTTTTTTTGTGAAAAAGAAAAATCCACAACATAGAATATCCATTTTTATTTTATTTCTTCTACTGGCATGTTTTGTTCTCATCCCTTGCATTTTGTCTCCTCTATTAGTCTTTGGGATGTGATTCTACTCATTTAACTTGTCCCTTGGTCACTGCTACAAAATTCAGTTCTGTGACACCACCACTCAGGTTTGGCTTTATAATGGCAGCCAATTCAAACTGTAGCACTCTCTACTCCATGTTGTGATTATTTAAAAATGAAGAGTACTTTGTTGTTCCAGTCAAAGTGCCACCCCGATTGAAACGAGTTCCATAACAAAGACAAAGAAGCACAGGATGAAAGTTAGTGTGGCATCACCCATTTGTAACTTTATCAAAATGATTGCCACAATTAACAATATTTTAATGTTGTCAAAAGAAATGCAAGCTTTGATGTTGCAAATCTTAATTTTATTTCAGTGGCAAGAAATATTACAGATTTTTGTGGTTGATACTACTTTGAACCAAACAGGCCAACAGCAAGTATAATGGATTTCGGTTTTAGGCACTTTCTCTCAGCAACTAAATTTGGATCTGATTTAGGTGATTTCTGTCTGTATCAAGTTTCAGGATTTGACTTTGGTGATTTCACTAGATCTATCATAGGCAATTTCTGGACACTTTTTTTATAGTATTGGTTTGAACCCTGAAAATTGGCTGCCCTTTCCTACAAATCCTTTTACTTTCACTGTGCACCTGAATATATGTTAATTTTCAGAATTAACACCACCCTCAAGTAATTCAATCTGATTGACTCAAACAAGAGCAGTTTACTTCATTATCCCCCCACCCAGTTTATCCTACTAGGATGTGACAAAAGGAAAAGACTTTTCTCTCATATCATTATTTATGCACATGCAAATATTCCAGGGTTTTGATCAAAGTTTTTATTCTCATGAATTCACTTGTCAGATTGGTCTAAGGTCAGTTTCCTCAGTAGTTAACATATTTTAGTCAAAGCAAACACTGGAGTTTGTTTTTTGCATTTAAAATCTGTTTTTGTTAACCTAACTCCACTTTCATTTTAATTTTTGTATGAATAAGACAATTTTTTTTTTTTTTTACCTTAAAAAAAAAATTCTCACCATCTTCCACAATCTTATATTATCACATGAACATATGCTTTAGGTCAAGACAAATAGTCATCAGGTGTGTTAGATGTTTTATGAGGTCCAGTAAGTATACAGTAAAAATGAGGATGGTATTTGTCCAGAAGAATCATGTAATAATTTCACATCAGGCAGAAATAATTCAAATTAACTATTTAATTTCAAGTGTGTTGAAGAAGAAAAAAGTTTTAGAAGAATGATTAAAAGAATGATTTGAATGATATTTCAATGTATGGTTTCTCTGTATCTTAGTTTTTAAATGTGTAAACATGCACACACTATAGAATATGTAGAAATTGGCTAAAATTGAATTTGGCAGAGAAACCAGTTTTGTGAATAGATGGTAAAATGAACCAAATAATTTATGCTGAAGAACAACTGAATATTTTTACAGCAAAATATTTTCTATATAAACTGGAATGATTCAGGATGAATTCGCAAAAAAAAAAAATTACCAAATTTCTTTGAAGCATTATTTTTTATTATTAATGTTTAACTAGTTACTTTTTTTTCCTCTCTCTCTACACCCACATATTCTATAAATTTATTCTCTTATATAACTATTAAGAGTGAAGATTGCTTTTAAGACTTTTCTTTTAATTTTTAGATATTACAGGCTAGGAATTTTTTTTTAACCACCAGAGACTTACTAAAAAACACACACGCACACACCAAAACAGATATTAAATAATTTAAATATCTTCTTTGAAGTTAGTTTGGCTTTATTTGTAAGAAGATAACCTAAATTTAATAGCTAATCTGTAAAAAACAGTAAAATAATTTTATGCATTTTTAAAACATTGGCATGATCAGTTTTTGAACCTTTATAGACAAAAAAAGGAAATAACAAATTTCAAAATCTCTTAAAAATTCAATATTTATCCTGGATATTTATTTCAAAGTAAATTTAAGGATTGATTAATTGGATTTGTAAACATATTGCTTACCTTTTTGCTTAAAATCTTGGGAAAATAGCATTTATTTATGTATGGTAGCTTATAATCTGTCAACTAGGTCATAGGTCAACAACAGTACTACTTCTGTCATCCCTAACTTTTAAAAAGTGTACAAGCTTTTAAAAGTTTAAAAAATATGGAAGACCAACACTACAACAACAACAACACCCAAAAAATTGGTATTGTTTATGTTTAAAAATAAATTCTTTAACTTTCTATTATGAATAGTTTAAGGATAAAAATTGTTTTATTCTATAGGCTTTTATGAAACTTAGAATGAATAATTTTATTTTTATACTACATTAGAGATATAAAAAAATTAGTTAAATGTTAATTTTGAGTTTAATTCATTGTTTCTTTATATTTTTTTTTTTTTTATCATTTTATTACCGGTTTGATGCCATATATTTAATTGCACCCAATGAGGTCTTTTTAAATATTTTAATTTTAAGAAAATTTATTAAATTAATGAAATTGCTACTAAAAGAACATGGGGGCAAAATTGATAATTATTGATAGTGTTAATTGATTGCTTTCATTTTTTCTTTCAGATTTAATTGCAATAAAAAAAAAAATAAAGACACCTAACCACCATGCAAACTGTTTTTAAAAACATTGGAAATGCTACCACCAGATTCTTTTTAAATGAAAAATAATCTGAGAATATCATACATTCAGGTTATTTTATTAGAGCATTTTGTAGAAATAGTTTTCAGGTAAAACCCACTTTAATTAATTAGTGATATAGAAGTGATGCTTTATTTTTATTTTTTCCCTATCATTTTTGTAAGCCTAATTGACTTAAAGAAAAAAAAAATCAATATTGAATATTTAAAAATTTACTTTTCTGTAATTTTGAAATTCATCCTGTTGCTGTTTGTAAGTATATTTTTTATTAAATAGATGTTTGAAGAATTAAAATGTATTATTGCTGTACAAAAAAAATATATCATTAAACATTTTAATTCTTCAAACACATTTATTTAATAAAAAATATACTTACAAACAGCAACAGGATGAATTTCAAAATTACAGAAAAGTAAATTTTTAAATATTCAATATTGATTTTTTTTTTTTTTTTTTTTTTTTTTTTCATTAAGTCTGAAAGAAAATGTGTTAATAAATTATGCAAGCACAAACTCTCAACCAAAATTATTAAAAAGGAATTTTCAGTATGTTCAGTTAATAGTGTATAATTTCTTTTAATAAAATAACTTCAATGATTTTTCATGATATAACTGTAAAAAAAAAAAAACCCCAAATATCTGAATACTCCCAGGTACACACAATGTATCAAATTAGTGAAACTAATGAAAAAAAAAAATCTACACAATGTTTTCTATCTCAAATCAACCAATGGACACAGGTGACTCTCTCATAAAAATCTGTGAAAATTCATAGGTTTTCCTTGATCAAAATTATTGATAAACTCCAAATATTAGATCTTTATCTTGTTTTAAAATCAGAGCATCTTGAAATCCACTGCATTTTTGGCATTTTGCTAAATAAGGCATTCAGTAAATTCTGACATTCATAGCCTCAAGGATATTGCATGTACAAATTTGAAATTTTGTGACAATAGTTAATGTTTACTGTAGATGACAAAACTATAACCAGCTTAGGTGTGTCTTGTGTATTTTTATTTTCATAAGGATTTGAAAATGTCCAAAATGCAAAAAGATACTATTTTGAGAGCTTCTCATTTAAAGAGTATGTTAGGTACAACATCCAAATTAGTTTTCCTGTCATTTATGACCTAATAAACTATTCCTATTCCATAATAATATTAATTTCTGTTGTAGGATTGTATTACTGTTTGAAAATTACTCAATTTTTATTTTATTTTTTAAACATCCTTAAAATTGCCCATTTTCATAACATCAGCATACCAGTTAGGCAGTTTAAGAAAACTTGTATTTTTACTATATATTCTTACATGTCTGAAGATCGTGTGATAGAGATTTCATTTGATATGAAAATAGGTGATTTTAAGGATCTTAAAAAATTGAATGATATTTAGACACTAATATTGACATTCCTATAAAAGGAATGAATATGTTTACTTCATAGAAATAGTTTATTAGGTTATAAATGATAGGAAAACTAATTTGGATGCTGTATCTAACATACTTTATAAATGACAAGTGACCATCCTCTTTTTGCATTTGAGCCATTTTTGGGTCCTTATAAAAATTATATACAACACACTTAAGCTGTTTTGTATTTTTGTAATCTATAGTAATCATTAATTATTGTCATCAAGTTTCCAATCTGTACATGCTATGAATGTCAGAATGCAAAAAATGTAGTGAAATTTCAAGATTGTCAGATTTTAAAACTAGATTTGGTATTTATCAATAGATTTGATCAAGGAACACCTGTAAATTTTCCCAGATGATTGGAGTCACCTGTGGTTGTTGGTTGAATTTTTTTATTTTTTTTTTTTTTTTTTTTAAGTATTAATTAATGAATAAGTGCTGAAAATTTTATTTAAATCAGATTTTTTGTAAATTTTTACAAATGGGTTGCATTTCTTTGCTTTCATTTCAGAATAAAAATCATCCATTTTGGTGCTACCTAGTAATTGTATAGCAGAGCCACTCCAGCCTGGCCAAAATTGATTTTGAAGGATAAGTTTTACTACTACGTTATTGGTCACTTAGATAATGAAGGCCATTTTCATGAGGAAGAGATGTGTGTATTTACATTTAGATAAACTAAACTTTCTTTTGACAAAATGTTTGCTTTTGTTTGTACTTGGAAAAATGCCAGAAGAATCTGATCTAAGTTTCTTGCCTCTAGGGTGGTAGATGTTGTTGCATAGACCATTGCTAATAAAATGGTATTTGAGCCTTAGTAGTGCCAAACAGTGCTAAACTTCAAGTATACTTAAAAAAAATGTTTGTCTTATGGTACCAGCTCTGTAATTGCTACTCTGGTGTGTCAGCCAATTAGTAGGGGTAGTATTGTACATGTACTTTTCTTTTTAAAAGGATATGAAAAAAATCTTTGAGGACTATAAATCAAGAACTTGGCATGAGAGCAAGTTTTTTATGGCCCCACATTGCTTCATATTCCGTTTTTGGTTTTATGGGAGATGGCAAGGAAGTGGATTTAATCAGGAAGAAATGGCAGAATTTAATTAAACCAAAATAGACCTCCAACTCTAGAGATGAGAAAAAAAATGGAGCCAAATTTAAATTTCTGTGATTTAAACAACTTCATTGTTATGAAATTTGATTTTGACTAAGGCATTCAGTATTTGTTTTAACTTTAGTCAAGCAATGAACTAAAGCTCTTCAGGTGTAACATTATAGTTTAAGTTTGCCGTAAACATAATCTGTATTTGTCCTTGCTTTGACACTAAAAATATTTATTTTAAGAAATTTAATCTTCTCAGACAAGAAAAAAAAACATTTATGAGAGTGAGCTTAAACTGTATGAGTAAAGATGTTGATTCTTTTAAATTACCTGCTTGTAGTAATTTCTCATTTTTGTTAAAAGTGTAGTTGATCAAACTGAATGACCCAAGAAATTTTAAAGTTAATATTTTAAATTAAAATATACAGTTCTGCAAAAAGCTTCTGTCAAAGAAAGAAAGAAAGAAAAAGAAAGAAAAAACAAAAAAACAAGTCTTTTGAAGGAGTTTTATCCAGTTGTTGATATTTTGTGGTTAATTTCATAGAATCAAATATTTCCTGGTTGTATTTATCCTTGGAGAAAAACAAAACAAAAAAATGAAAGTGTTTCCCATTTGAGTTGTTTCTTGAAGTTCTAAGATGAAAGATTTTTTCATATATTTATTATTGTAATCATTAACAGTTCATCTATTATTCAGGCTTTTGTTGGTGGGGTGGGGATATTAGGGACAACAAGTCCTTCAACTATATAAATATTTTAAGTGCCAACTTCAAATATTGTTTTAAAGATTCACATTTTAATTTATCTTATAACGTTTTTGAGAATGAAAAAAAAAGAATCAAATGTTTTTTTTGTTTCATGAAAATAATTTACCAAAAAAAATTGAAAGAAACACAAACAGAAAGAATTTCTTTTAACTTCATTTAAGTGCCATTTACAAATTTTCTATGCACTGTGGATTATCACACATGAGGCAATGTTTACTGCTTTTTAAAGACAATCTATCCATACAAAAAGTAATATCTGCAAAATAGATTTAAATAATTTTTTTTTTTTTTTTAATAAAAACAATCATATTGAATAGTTTAAGAAGTTACTTAGCACAATATCAACATTTTAGAGGTCATGGAGCATTAGGATGTTTGTCTTTTAATTATAATCTTTCTCAGAAATCCTGCACATACGTAGGAAAAAACTCTAAACTTGGCAGGGTCATATCTTCTAAGGTAGACTTAAGACCCTCACAAAATTTTTTGGTAAACTTGAGCAGGCATTGTAGATGTTGATTTTGGGGTCATGTATTTGGGTTAGCAAAAATAAAATTTTCTCTCAAGTGTAGGCTTGAAATAGTTAAATATTTGGCTTCTACACTTCTTATTTGTCTTACATACCAAATTTCAGAAATATTGAAGATATGGAAGTATTTTTCTTTCATTTTTAAAAAACACTGAGATTCAGTAATGTTGCGTGGCCTTAATTTAGAGGCAAAATAGGAAAATTATCCCCCCCCCACCTTAAAATTGGAATGGTAAAGTCTAGCACAAAATAATTTGGCACACTTCCCTAACTCATGAAGGGGAACATTTGTGCCAAATTTCAAGTAATTTGGTGTTGGTGGGTGTAATGCCTTGGTGAATTAACATGGAATGACCTATACATTACATAAGAATAATTCACTATAAATATTTCTGACCCAATTCATTTCCACTTTCCATAGCCCAAGTTCTGTATAATGATGGATACAACACTAGAAAATAGTAGACATTTGTCAGTCTCAGGAGACTATGGAGTTTACTAGGGTGGATAGCTAATGTCTGTTGCAGACACTTTGCTCAGGTACATTTGTTTCTTCAATACCCACAGAACCAACCTGTGGATTAAATACAACTATGCTGAAGAGAACTTGGTCACAGTTTCTGGGATTAGTGAATAATGTGGCATGATCAGTAGGTAAACAAAGCTATCAATGGCTTACATTGTAAATAGTAAATATATCATTTCTGGGTTGCATTAAAAGAAGCTCAGACTATATGATTTGTTCTACTCTGTGCATATAATAATCACCAATGAGTATTTGAATATTTCCTGTCCCATTTGTAGTAGGAAGGGAGGTAAATCAACTTTAGAAAGTACATTTATGATTGGTTACTTCCCTTAGTTGTTTTAATAATCTATACAAATAAAATATTTATCTGCATTTAGACAAAATTAGTTCCTGAGCAAAATGAACCATTTTAATTAATCAATTCTTTTACTTCTACATTTCATAGATTGCAATCTTATTGGTTCAGGCCTTTCATGTGAAGCACTCAGATATCTTTGTCTATTCATTGTTTTGCTTCAACTTGGCCTTGAAATAGGTCTTATGTTGCTCTCTTTGTTGTTCTGTTTCTTATCTTTTTCTTCTGAGAGATATTTCAATTTCACTGTTATATTAAACACATGAAATTTTTAACATGAAAAGATATTGAGCAAAAAGTGATTTATATAACATTGAATGTTTAAAAAATATAAAGAACAGTTTCAAGCAGTTCATTGGCCTCTATTTTGTTTGAAAGTCTTAATACATTTTTTCAAGGCTTTTGTTTCATTGTATCTCAGTATTAAAAATTTCTAACAATTGTCATTTTTCATGGTATGGTCATAGTAGTATGTATATACAGGGTTCATACAGGTCCTAGAAACCTTGAAAAGTCCTGGAAAAACAGCAATAGCCCAAAAACGCATTGAAAAGTTCTGGAATTTTCTAAATTTGGCTGCCAATACATCCTTTTTCTCAGTTCATGAAAGTCAAAATGCCAAATCTCAGAAGGTTGGCTTTTTTACGAGCTAAAATTCTCCTTTAAGAAAAAAGTTTTCTTTAGTTCTCAGCAATATTTAGCAATTATTGTGAATGGTGGTTTGTTTCCTTGATTAGAATGAGTCTATGACTTCATAGTTCTGTATTTTCTTGTCTAGGTGAGGAGAAAAAAAGAGGAGAAAGAATATGAAGGTGTGTCTTCTAGCTGCTACCCTCACTCAACAAAAATAGGAAAAGGAAAGATAAAATGTATTGGAGACAAGTAAACATCTTTGTTAAAGATAAATTAATTCACACTCATTGAATTTGTAGTTGAAAGGAAAATAAATTATTTACAGTAATAAAATACATTTTAGTATTAGGTTGGTGCAAAAATAATGTCGTTTTCTCACATAGTAACATGTGAGAAAACGACATTATTTTTGCACCAACCTAATAGAATCTTGAAAGATTTATCAGTTTCTTTTAAAACTTGAACAATTGAAGAAATTTTATTTACATGTCAATTTCAAAAGCAAAAAATCCTTTTGATCTCTAGTCATTAGTGGGTAAACTCATACTGAAAAAATAGATACTTTAAGTGTCCATGTAAATCTGCAAACTAAGTCTAAATTGTTGCCAAAAGTAACAAGTTTGAGAATCAAATTTGACCATCACCAGCATTGAGAAACTTCTGGCAAAGTCTCCTCTTAGATACCCTCTTCTAAGATCATTTGCATAGCTGAAGCCTTGATCCATTTGTGGAAAAAAAATTGCCACAGAAGAGCCTTTAAAAAGATGTCTTTCCCATATGATGGACATAAAACAAGTCAGCAAGTCTGATTGTGATGACTTCATTGGTCACTACAAAGAGTTTGAGGAGAACTTCTCTGCAGTGCTTCCAATGCCATAACATACAACCAATAACTTGAGGCTGAGAAGAAAAAGGCAGGAAGAAGCAGCTGGACAAAAGTGGAAATCTATGCTTATGAAAATTGAAGAACTGAAGACCAAAAACACAAGCCTTGAATGTTGTACACAAGATGTGCTCATCAGCTGACAGCTATTCAGTGAAAGCTGAGCAGATTCAGAACTTTACACTTTGTGACGTCCCCCCGGTGTCGCTGCGCCAAATGTGACGTCTGCCTAGCCGCGTCCGTCATGCTATCCTGTTCTGTGACGGCCAACTGGCTTGGTATTGGTCGCGGCACCAAATATGACGTTCTAACCTTTTGGTGATTCGGATGGGAATCTGGTTAGATTCAGTATCAGCCTTGTCATTCCCAGCTCGCCTCCGTCTGGTTACCGAAGTAACTGTTTTGATTTCCAGTCTAACCTACCCACGTTGTGAATTGATCTTAGGCAGACGAAATCAATCAGTCGCTAGGCCGTAATGCAAGTCGAGTTCGAATAAGGGTGATATCGCACAAGTATATGTAAAAGAAAATAAAATAATAACTCGAAAAGTTCAAATGTGTTAAAAAAGGATAACAATATTTTATATATGGTTGCTGAATACAGGACTGCGTCTACTTCCCAACCCGCTATATGGATTCGTGACACTTTGTGTTTGTTAGGCGAGTCTTAACATCTTAAGTGTTTTTTCTTTAAGAAACTGGTTCTTGGGGTATCTTCAGACGATATTCGTGAAACTTGTTTCAGTGGTGTGAGTCTAAGTCGTTCTTCAAAAATAAATTGTTCTTGGCTAGAAGTTGAGTTTGGAATTCGCGTAAATCTTTGTCAGCTTCTGCGAGGTGGATCTTCAGAGCTCTCAGCTCACTGCAACTGCTTGCCTCTCTGTCTCCAACTCCAATTGCAACTGATTTTCACTCGCTGCGACTTTGCTTATATGGACACTGACCAAAACCGGGGTGGGCTTGTCGGGGTTTGAGGTTCCTTGATAATTCTCAACCCACAATCCACTTCTTTGGTTTCTGTCAGGAAAATTTTATTATTTTCCATTTTTGGAAGTCTTTCGTCTTCCCACCTCCTTCTGTTCTCATATTGGTATCTCACCATGCCCTCAGAGGGTGTCAATGGGTTTCTCTCACAGTGGCATCTCACACCTATCCCTTCAGGGGGGCACAGCAGGCCTCCCCTCCTTCTTCACATGATTACCTCCGCCCAATACTCCTGCTATCATTCAGCCAATGGGCGCTCAGCAGCCAGACTAGCCTTGCTTTAAAAAAATCTTGCTCAAAGAAAAAAAAAAAAAATTTTATCCTTTTTTTTTTTTTCACTTTTCCTTCTTCTCTTCAAGGAGACCTCACCCCTTAGACTCTTTATCTTTTAACTGTATTACCTGGAATTTGTCAATTAGCTTTTCACCATCACCAAGCGGGTGGCCACCCAGACGTACCTGCACTCCTGGCGCCAACCACTGATCCGATAAAACAGTTTCGCTATTATAGCTGAATTTCATATGGAATTCGTCAACGAGATTTTCGCCAATTATCAAGTGGGTGGTCCCAATAAAATAATTTCACTATCATAGCCAGCCTGACGATAAACAGATGCTCCTCTCAATGATTTCTACATATAGACAAAGGCTTAACCTTTCCTTCATAGTGGTCAGCGGACACTTTTGTTTTTGTAATTCTGCGACACAGTTAATTTTTATCTATTTAGAATTCTGTCTCTGAGGTTATTTGGCCAACCTGGAATTTCCACCTGCCCTGTAACCTAAATCAGATTAATTCCAGTATCTTCCTTTTTACCTTCTCGACAATGGGAATAAAAAATTTTACCACTTTTCCTTGTCAGAAAAATAACACTGCTTAGTGTCCTTTTCGTGATGGCTTCTTATCACCTAAATTTAATTCTCGCCTTTCTTTTTTTTTTCTTTTTCCCTTTTAGCAAGCCAAATAGTGTCACAATTATCACAAAGTTCAATACCTTGTGAAGATCTGCAAAGGACAAGTCATAGAGATAACAAAATTGGAAGAGGAGCTGAATGCTAATCCAGATGAATTGAAAAAAAAATCATTATATTCTGTGCCTTGTGCAACAAAAGCCATGAGTAGTAGGTGAAGCTAAAATGTGTAGACCTTTGTGAAAATTTCTATTTGTAGTTCTGTTCATTAAAATGATAGCAAACAATATTAGCATATCTGAGATGTGATTATCACAACAGCTGCCACTGATTTGTTTGTATTTTGGTTATTTTGTCTTTGGCATATTGTACAAAATACACATGCCCATTTTCTTGGTGACTTTCTCCAAAATGTGTAACATAACCAGGTCTGTATTCAGTTGTATTTTAGCCATCAACATTTTGATTTCTTCACTACTTTCAACTGATCTATGTGACATGAATTATTGAAACCAGCTGTAGCTTTTCTTTGAACATATGTCAAAAGATAAATCACAAAGTGTGTATTTTTTTAAATTGATTGACATTCACTTTGTGTGTGTGCATGTGTGTTTCAGTCATTGAAACTTCTTAACATGGTCCTGGAATTTTTTTTTCTTTTACACAGATCTCTGGAAACCCTGTATGATATAAAATAACTATTCATTTCTATGAGGTGACCATCTCTGCACCAAAACTATACCATTTGCTCTTACTGATCACTCATGAGCTATGCAAAGACTTCTAAGACCAGAAAGGATTATAAAACATTATTACATTGCTGACATTTAAGATATTTGTGCCAGGTTTCCATCAATAATATTAATGTACCTCACTATGCCTGTTGAGACCAGACATGCATTGTTTATTGTTTAAGATACTATCAACAGGAGGATTGATTTGTAGCACTGGCTTTTAATAACTTTACAATATCTATCTTATAACTTGGGATAATTTTTATATATCTGAAATTAAAAATATTGATAACTATGCTATTATATACACTATTTATAATGTTGTACAATCCTAGAGTGGCATAATAAAATTAAAATAAGTTATATTTTTAGTAGAAATGTTTACAATATTATATGGTAAAATTTAATTGATGTATTTATTATATAAATATATCTTGAAAATTTCACTATTGGTTTATTAATATCAGTTTTATTGTGAAAATATTGACTTATATAAGAGGTTGTTTTGGGTTTTCAAAGTTTCTGGGATGGGGATTTAGAATCATGTAGGATCACCCTCTGATACTTAATTGCTGTAACTCGCTGTGCCATCCATTTTACAAGTAGTCAGAAAACCTCTAAATAGATTTTGAGCCATTGACAAGTGGGGTCTATGACATGATGTGATCTGCACCACACCTCAACCTTATTGTCTGGTTGTGTATGTGGCATAGTCTGATGAGTCACTGCTCATCAGACTATGCCACATACACAACCAATCATTAAGGCTCCATGTCATGAGTTTAGGTAAGGTGATACAAGTCTGGGAATATTTGTGTGTGTACATAACAATAACAATGTTTCACACAAGAAAATTATACACTTTGGGATAGTGCTTTTATCTCTGAAACTATATTTAACTTTATATATGGACCACTGTTTTACTCGAGTTATCTCCCTTGAACTGACCAAGTGCCAGTATCTTCATAACTAACAGATTGAATCTGTTGAATATTATGATGCTTCGAATTGAAAAAACTGACTTTTTGAAATAAAAAATTACAACAATAATGATTAGAAAAAACTTATTTAAAAACACACATGAAGATATATTTATAATGATTTAATAAGAATCTTAATTTCATATTTATTGTCATTATTTAATGGTATAAGTAAATGTGTTTATAATATATAATTTATTCTCCTGTCGTCTTTGACATATGAGGTTTCCAGCAGCTCAGTTCAGACAACACACATACATGATTTGATTATAGTGGTGAAGGCTTGTGCAGAATCAACAACTTTTCAGAAGAATTAAATATAGAGAACTGGTACACATAGTGTGCCACAAGTTCTTCAAATGACACTCCTCTGGTTTTGAATTAGGTGTTGACTTTCTTTCTCATGGACTTTGTTGGCACATAAAGACTAAAAATCCCAGTCAGCCCTACTATGTAATCCATAGCAAGGAGGAGATAAAGTTTGTGTGTTTTTGTTTTTTTTTTAAAAAAAAAAATGCTCTTTTAACATAACTTTTCCTTTGTATGCACTTCTGCTAAAAGGTTTAAATTACAAACCTGCACAATATATGCAGTTCATATTGAAGTAATTTCAGAAAACTCTAGTAATAATGTTCATTTTATTTGACAGCGGTTTGCATGTTAATATCTTTGCAAATGTTAAGAATTCTTTTTACATATTCATTTCAATGTATCTTTTTTTTTTTTAGTTTAAAAGTTACATATGTGCCTTTTTGAATTTAATTATTTTTTTTTTATCTGGAATAAAAAATTATATGTATATGTGCATATATGTATGCATGTGTGTATGTGTGCATGTATATATATATATATATATATATATATATATATG
>OZ010588.1:58679233-58789233 GCA_963932145.1 Acanthosepion lycidas
ATAAGAAAAGGAAAGGGAGCCATAAACAAACATATCAATGATTTTGTACTCACTTTTTTCTTATGTGTGAAAATTTTTACAAATAAGTGTTTGTTTTTATAGAATTATTACCATTAATATTAAAATGCTAAAATGTTTTTTTTTTGTTAAAGGAAACATTTTAGCAGCCAAGTATACTTTGTTAAAAACTGTAATGAACCTGAGAAACATTGAGATATATATACATATCTCTCTCTCTCTCTCTCTCTCTATATATATATATATATATATATATATATATATATATATATATAGCATTAGTAGAAAAGAAATTTTAATATAAAGCCTACTTGTGATATTGAATAAATTATAGTTTAAATATAAACCAGATTTCTTGATGATTTCTGAAAAAATTTCTTTCCTTGTGTGCTTCTGGAGAATTTCTTCTTGTACATTTTGAAATAGACCTTTGAATTTCTGTGATTAAATTTTGACATTTTTGTTATTTCTCAATTCCTACATGAATTACATGGTGTGCTGATGTAGTGGAAACAAGGATGAAGACCAAGACATCTCTGTTTCCATTTAAAACTTCTTTGATTTTACTTTTGATGGTTTTTGTTATAATAATTAATCACTTTGTCTTTTGACAAATCAAATTCTGAAATCACTTTTTGTAATTAAATTTTACCTTAACATTTTTCAATTCCAGGAAGCCAACAATGCTCGACAGCATCTTGATGGAAAAATGGCCTTGTCTAAGAAATTATCTGTGAAATGGGCACATTCAGATAAAGAGGTAAGTATTCTTATTACCATAATGAATATAACTCATCCCGAGGTTTTTAAAGTGCTCTAACTTCTCATTCATAATATGAATGAACACTTGAATGTAGTCCATCTTTCTGTCAGGCCTATACAGATAAGAAAATATTGAAAACTTATCTAGAGTAACTGACCTTTTTATGTGAGAAAACTTCAAATAATTGGCAGGATTTATTTTATTTATTTATTTATTCGAAGAGTGAGGCCTAAGTTTCTTCTTGCTATTTTGAACGCTGTTATCAATTAAAATAATTGTTTCACTTGTAAATTGATATGTGAATTTAAACATTGAAAATTTTAAGACATTTTTTGCTATCAGTTCTAAGATTCTAACTTTCCTCTTATTTACTCCCCTTGATTCAGTTTTTTTTCTCTGTCTAGCTTTTTAGTGTCAATATGAGAGAAGGGGGAAGCTCATTTAATAGAAGACATGTCCTTCTTTGCTACATTTATATATCAGTGGCTTATAACAATGAAATCTAGACAAAGTTGGATTGCATTTTTGGATTGTGTGTTTGAAGCTATGAAATATTTAGATTATCAAGTGTCTGTGTACATGGCCATTAACCCATAAAATCTGGTATTATAAAAATGAAAAATCTAGCATTAATTATAGATTTTTTAAAGCATCTGCTATTAATTATATGCTCCTGTCTATAACCCTTTAATTCCAGCTTAAAAATCCCTCCACTCCAAATTGATGGTGGACATTAATTGGTTAATTATTGAATTTGTAGGAAAGAACTGTTTGAGTGTACAATATTGCAAAATAATTTCAATATGTTTATTTGTCATTGTTTTCTTCAGCGCTATGACCTCCCACCGACAGAGAAATGTGGGAAAGAAGATGGTAAATTAAATAGTATTGACAGCACATCATCTCTCAGGTATGTACAACATCCTCATTGAATTAAGTGAAAAGTGCATCAGTTTATAACTTGAATAAAATGAAATCATTTTTTTGTTTTTGTTAATACTATTTTAATTGAATATTTATTAATAAAAAACAAATATGCATCTTTAAAGTTTACACATCTCTTCTTGCTTACAGAATTGGTGTGTTGTGGCCCATCTTAGAAAAAACTTACAAGAAAATAGCTTATACATGTACTTACAGAAATGGACAGCATTTAAACACTGGTCTTTCTCTTATTCATAAAAAGGCCATTTTTGATAGGATAATAAGGTAGAAAATGATTTATTACTAAAATTAAAATTGAAGAAAATTCTAGCAAGATTCAGTGTAGCCTGTAACATCTAAATGAAATCTAGAAGATAAAAATGCTGTTTAGGATTGAAAGGGAATTCTTTAAATTGTAGAAACTTGGACAAACAATGCTAGAGTGAACAATTAACTTGTTTGAATTCTTGGCATGGTTCCAAATAGTTGAAGATATTGAAAACTTCCATGATTGAAGACAATTTAACTGAAAGGTGTTGCAAGTGTGTAGAAAGCCAATGAAGATATTTTAATGATTGTTTAATGACGTGAATAAAATATTTTGTCAAAAAATGATGGAAAATTTTGTACTAGTCTAATATTTTGCTCACTTAAAAAATTCCTCAAAGTAAAGTATGTCATATTCACCCCTCAAAAAAGCATTTAAAATACTGGAAATAATTATAATCAGAATTATAAATTTAAAAAAAAAATCAGGTTTCCAAAATATTACCTTTTAATATCTGAAAGTTATTTCCCTTTAGTAATTATAAAAGTTATTCCCCTTTAATGATGAAATCGTGTTATGACGCCTGGCGTTAGTTTAAACTGACTCTTTACCCCTACCATTTAATGTATACATTTTGCTTAAAGTTCGTATTTTCTTGATTTCAGATGAAAACTTGGAAATTTTATAACATATTTCATTGTTTCACTTTTAAAAACTATAATTTTGATGTATGTTTAAACTGACGCAATGGGTATTGTTTGGCACAACATGGTTCAATGTTTAGCAAACTTGTCTCATAAATTCTCCTATGACCTTGGACACTACTGAGTATTTTGCTTGTCTTGCTGACGAATAATGTGGCAAGCTAGTCTTGCAGAGCGCTAATAATGTGTAGTGAGTTGTAGATTATTTAATTTCCATCGGCTGTCTGACAATTGTTTCCTTGTACCTTTTCCTTTTCCTTAGGCAAGCTTGTTTAGTACCCAACGATGTATTTTGGTGTCTTTTGCTGAAATCAAACCCTGGATAAAAATCAAGCATTTAAAATTATTGGTGCTTAACTCTGCCAATTTGAAGTCATCACAATGTTTATTGACTATACTCGCGAATGTAGTATAATCTTCGTCTTCTTTGCAGTTGAGATTCATGCATTTCCAACGCTTGTGGAACAGTGATGTTTTTGGACCGAAGAGTTCTGTTAATGATTGAACCGCCTCTTTAAATTTCAAGTCGCTGGTTTTCTTAAGCAAAATATAGTTAACAAACTTAGTATATTCTGCTGTGCTTAATTTCCTGAGGAGTAGGTGAACCTTTTTATGGTCAACCCAATTTGCACACTCTGTATTGTAGAAGTCCTCTTAATGTTTAAAGTACGAAGCGAATGTAATTTCTTGTTCAGGTGCAAACAAGAAGTTTTCAGTATCTGTCCATATTTCAATAGCACTCCATATAGCGTTTTGAGAGAACGTGTTATTGCTGTCCTGATTTTGTTTTTTATGGACATATACAAGTGCCTTTGCTTATTCTGTGTTTGAAGGAGCATTTCTTCCAGTTTTTGTTGTCTAATCTGAATTTCTAGGTGCAATTCCTCAAATTTCTTCTAGTATTCTGCTTGTTCTCATTGGAATTTCTCATATGTTTCTTGGTATTTCTGTTCCAACTGTAGTTGCTACAACACTTAGAATGCTTGATTATCATTCAATAAATCTTTATTTTTTAATTATTTTATTTTTATCAGCCAGCATAGTTTTTCTTATTTCTTTTGTATTAAAGAACTTTGAAAATGAAATTCCTTTGAATGTTTTTTTTTTTTTTTGTTTTTTTACTTCAAAGCAGCTTTATCTTTTATTCCAAATGTCAATAGAAAAGATTAGTTTTTTTTTTTTTTTTTTTAAACATGTAACATCAGTGAAATACTCTGTTAGTATGAATTAAATTTTATTTGATATTTATGGAAATCTTTATATTTGCATGACTAAAGTTATGTCAATTCATTAATTCTCTGTCTTTTTTCCACCCCTAGCCGTGAAAGCAAAATACAAGCAATAGAAGCCAAACTTCGTGCAATGGAAGAGAGTCAGAAAGATTTTACATATTCTTTAAAGCCTGCAGCTGCTCCTGGTACTAGTAAATGGTGCTCATCCCACACACAAAGCACCAAACAACAGAATAAACCCTACAGACGCAATCATTCCAGGAGATGATGATAAAGAATGAGGACTTTTTTTTCCTCATAAAACCTTAAATCTTTAACCTTCTTTTACATTTTTTGTCTCTTTCTGTTCTTTTGGTTTTTTTTCTCGATTGTTTTCTTTTGTTCCTCTTACCTATTTTTTCCTCCCTTGTTCCTCTTACCTATTTTTTCCTCCCTTGTTTCTCTTACCTTTTTTTCCTCTCTTGTTTCTCTTACCTTTTTTTTCTTCTCTTTCAACTACTCCACATCTTTCCCTTTCATTTCATCTTTAACTTTTTCATCTTTAACATCTTTGCATTAATTTTTATCTCTCTCTCTTCATTTTCTGATTATATCCTTCTTCCTAGCAGTTGGGCAGTTGTTTTTTTGGTTGGCACTTTCTTCACCAAACACCTATAATTTTTATTTTTGCCATTCGGACCTTAATAAGAAACCTCCTGCCTCTACAACTTCTAAAAAAATCCTGGTACAAATATCTTATCTCAGGGCAGCTACATCATAACACATTTTTTAAAATCTTTTCGAGGTATAAAATTTTAAAATTGCTACAAATAACAGATTCGTGATTTATTTTTATTTCTTAAAAGGTTTTTTTTCTGCTCTGTCTGTCTGTCTGTCTCTTTAGATGTTTATTGTCAGTAAATCATAAGCAAGTGTAATAAAAACTCGAAAAATGTTTGCAAAAATTGTGACAATAAATTTAAAACTCTGGAAAAACTCCATCTGAATCAAAACATGGTGGGATAGTATAGTCTATGTACGTTCATGTCCAGTAAATATTAGCAAATGGAAGAGTCCACTCAATGTTAAGAAGTAAGAGGTATTTGCTGAAACACATTTATTCTGTTTTTCACTCTCCATCAAGCAGAACTTGTTTACTTGGCATCACACTATCATTTAAACTAGTAAATTAAGGAACTCTCTTGTAGAGTAGGCACATAATCATTTTGAATAGATTCTTATGGTGTTAAACATCAATTGTAGACAAACCTCTGGAAAACAATGTTATCTGACTAGCAAACTTTTGGCTGACATTACCTAGCCAAAGTAATTTTAAATAAGTTTGACATTTTTTGGGCAATCCTTTGCATCTTTGTTTTTACCACTCTTTTTATCCCCAATGGGAGCCAATGTCCAGATCTAGAATGTCTTTTGAGGTATTATATGCCTATTTAAGTAATTAATGGTTTGCATAGGTAACTCTTTTACCATTATCATCTATAGTATCAAACAATTTGTAGCACTTTTGGGTTGTCTTAAAAGATGTTGATTACATGTGCTGATAGCCTCGAGTATGGCATCAAGGTTACACTGGGTATGCACTTTGCATTTCTGTATATGGAGTTGGTGCCATATATGTTCAGGCAATTGTAAAATGTTTGCAGCCAGGATTGTTGAATTTTAGATTTATTAATGGGGATGATATATTTGTTATAAATGATGTACATCAATGTATATTATTATATTTTTTGATGTTCTACAATGTTTTCAAAGTTCAGACCTAAATCTTCTATAATTATGACATATAACATGACTCCTTAACTACCACAAACCATTTCAAAGCCTCTTGAAGCATGGAGCATTATTTGATCTTCATAATCAAACATAACAGTAGCCATCTTCAAGATGATATTTTCTGGTCCTGTCTGCTATGTCAATCTCAGCCAACAACCTCTTAAATATTTGATTCTTCACAGTTTGTCCAGTTAACCTTTCATTATCTTGTTTATCCAGGGAAAGAGGAAGGCATTCACAAATTCTATTGAATAAGGCTTTACAAACAGCTATTAGGTCTTCATGATATTTTTGATAATATATCGATGACTCCATTCATTTGGGGAACATAAGGAACAATATCAAAGGTTAGTATTTTCCATTTGTCCTGTCCTCTAATGTCTTGGAGGCCAAGCCCATGTTCTGGAAGTCCAGTTGTACTTGCAAGAGTTTAAAGACAGGCCCTTACCAGGTGTAGCTCCTTGAAGGAGGTCCAGGTTTTGTTAGATTTAGTTTTGAAATATATCTGAAAATAGATAAAAATAAACTATCACAATATAAGAAATAAGATAAATTTGAGAAATGAATGAGACTGGTAGAGATGAAGGAGTGTTTTGGGAGCATTCTTGTCCAGATCTGCTATTTGGTGTGTTATAGTTTATTGTGAGGCCTGTTTTTAGAAGTAAGTTTTTAGGTCAATGGCAGGCAAATCATCAGGTCTCTCTCTGCCTTTCTTACTATCTAGTATGACTCTGGGCAATGGAGATTGAGATAGTTCAGTCAGTTATGTGCCATGTGTGATACTCGCTTAGGTGATCATGTATCTTTTGATACTTGACTGATGAGACAGATTTTTTCCTGCAGTAGGTTACCATTTCTTTCTGCTGTAGACCAGTTTTCATCCAAGGCTATAGAACCTGGTCTCTCTTGCTCTTTACCCATAGCTGAGGAGAGAAGAAGAGGATTCATACATTTCCTGAGAGTATTAGCATGTAAGTGAATGTAATGTATTCAACTGGAATTCGAACTTGGCTCTCCGATTCCTCAATCTGAGATGTTGACTCGCTGGATAGTCTTCTCACCTCAAAGGTAGAATGGTCAGTTGATATTTTTCTTTAATTTGATTGTGGCTATGGATGCGTCCTTTGCTAATATTTTTGAATACATACAAAGACATATTTGTTATTTCTGATATATTGATGACTTTCATCATATTCAAGTCTTCATACTGTTTTTGTTCTGAGACTTGATTTCCCTCTATTGAATGCTTGGTAAATATTTGGGAAGAAAGAAAATAAACCTCTTCCCATACTGATGTTAGTGTGGAAAGCTTAAAAAAAATAAACTGGATTTCTTACAAGTGTATACAGAAAACCAACTTTCACAGAGTTATGTGTAGTTTTGGGATTTACTTAGATTTAATGTGACTGAAAGTTGGTCCTATGGAGAGAAAAAAAATGCCCTACTCTAAATTACCTTATTTATATAATATCATCCTTTATCTAACTAGCAAAGCTCTGGATGATATCCATTGTTTTTCAGCAGTTTGTTTACATTTAGTGTTCAGAAGGATTGTGTGCCTACTTTACAAAAAAGTTCACTAATTTACTAGTGTACATGCCAGTGTTGGGGCCAGATATGTGAACTGCACTTCTTGGAGGGGTGAAGAATAGAATAAAACAGCACATTCCATTCATTATATGGCATCAAGTGCTTGAACAACTATCTCATACCTCAGAACATTTAGTGAACCCTTCCATTTACCAACATTTATTTGACAACCATGACTATGCACAAGCAGAATTGACAATCACAAAAATTTGTGTTTAACAATTCTGCTTGCCATATGTTTAATGGTGTTTTAGTCATAAAGAATTTACATAAAGACTAGACAACCATAACTATGCCAATAGAATGAATATTTGATATTAGTCAAAATCCAGGGTGTACTTAGACTGTTCTTTTTTTTTTTTTTTCATTTACTTCCTAACATTTTGTGATTGACTGACATTATTTCTCTGGAATATTTCAGTAGAAAAACAAAAAAAGAAAAGCTTTTCCTTGTTGGGAATAAATAAAGTATGAATCTGGTATTTGTGGCTATTTTTACACTTTCTTTTAACTATTTATGTCAGTTCTTCAAAATACTTGTTCACTTGAATTGAAAGAGTTTTCACACACAATCTTATACAGTAATATAAATTATAAATTCTTCCTTCATAACTCCTCTGTGTAATAAATTATATATATTGTGTGTGTTACCTTTCTTTTCCCGAATTTATCTTATTTTTGTGAATATAACTTTTTTAACGTGATGTACTGTATATTTGGAGGTGTATAAGACACTTTTTTTTTATAAAACATATCCCTGATTCCAGGAAAAAGTCTCTGAGGGATGTAAAGAGATGACTATGCTAGCTCTTAGGTCTTTATGCCCTTTGTTATATAAGATGCAGGAAGATTTTGATATCTTTGGAAAATAGTGTCTTATACACCAAACATTATTTTGTACCAGATTCACCCCTCTTTTCAAAGCCCTTCTTTTCATAGACAAAAGTTATGACAATTTTAATACCTAGATTTTGCCATACAAGATTTATTATTTGTAGTATATATAAGGCTCAAGTTACATTTGACTCTACCATCTCTCCAGCTATTTGCCTTAAACAATAAAAATACATTGTTTTAATATTAAAATGCAGTAGATTTTGGTTAAATGGGACATCACTTACAAAAAAAATAGCTACTTTGTAAGAACAGTTATAAGAACAAAATTGATGAATGTAATATTTTGTTCTTTCATGTGCAAATGCATTTAAAAGGATTAGCTGCTTATAGGGGCCAAAATTTGTGTTCCCAATGTATTTTGCCTCAGTGAAATTCACTGAATCTGGTCATGAGGAGTTATCCAGGGTTTGCTAAAGTGTTAAAATTTGTAAGCTTCTCTTCCAATTGAGTCTTAGAATTAAAAATAAAAGTTTTAGTTGATCCTTTGTCTTTAAAAATAGGTGTTTGGGACAAAAATAGCTCAAGACTTCAGTCCTCTTTCCATGATCTAAGGTTATTAATTCATTTTGAATGTATAACCTTAATTATTTTGCCAAGTTATTTTGATTCCATAAAAAAAAAAAAAAATGATTCCATAAATTATTTAAATTGATATCCTCATCATCGTTTTATTTATTTTTAAGTACAATGTTTCAACTGATGCATTCTCCAATTGTTTTATGGTCTCTGTTGGATCTGGTAATCCCGTGAGGTCTGAGTTTAGTTTATTGCATATTTTCTACAAACCCAAGTAAATAAAAACAAGAAAGAATTTGAATGATGATTTTTTTTTTTTTTCAGGTAGACCATCACATTGGAGATTGGCATAACATTATCTTTCTATCTTTTTTTTTTTCCACACATTTAACCTTGTATCATAACAATTCACAAGTAGAAGCAACAAAAACATAGTCTAAGCAGACATTATATGGAAATGGGTTCCATATCAGACAAAGTGCTCAGAGAAGCTAATGTATTGTATAGAAACAATAATAATTAGGGCCTTCCATATTTGCTGTTAATTAGTGGAGGTTAAGGTTTTTCATACATTCTACTTAGAACTTGACATTTTTTTTTTTCTTCATGTATGAAGATGTATGGGGAAAGTTATCAGCCCAACCATGCAGGAATTAAAACAAATTATGATATTTGGTCATTTGGTTAGGTTTATAATGCCTGTATATATTGTCATTTTTTGCCAGTATTAGTAATTACTTAAAATTGCAGAATGAAAGTTTAATATTTGTATTAGTAAATAGTTCTCTTTGAGAAGGAATTTTGCAAAAAGTGAGTTGATATGTAGGAAGGAATAGTTCAGATTACCAAAGGTGAAAATAAGGATATTAGTCCAAGAAATTCCTGAAAAAATAAAATTATAATTATTTAGGGATATTTTTAAATAAACATTTTAAAAGAAAATATTAAATTCATTTTTAAATGAAACTTCAAAATGTTTATCAGTTATAATTCATTATTCAACTCCAGTTGAAGATTTTTGAAAAATTAAATATCAACAAAACCTGCTAATAGTATAAGGTTTCATATGAAATTCCTGATCATAATTAGTGATCTGGCTTCAGGTACAGACCAATTCCATTTTTGTATAAAGCCCAATTCTACACATCATGAGGTGCTTAAGTTATGAACTTTTAAAGCTTCTTTAACACTTACATGATCCCTCTGCTCTGATCATTTTGAATTTATATCAGAGATTAAGCTTCAATAGTCAGAGATGGATTATTATTTGGGCTTGGGAAGATTGATAAAAGCTCTTTTTATAAAGATAGAATATTTTATCATAAATTCACTGAGAAAGGGCATTCGACTTAAATATAACTTGAACTGACAAGTTATAACATGAAATAATTTTTTTCTTGTTCATAAACATTTCATGTTAATTTAATGAATTTTGTTATTAGATGGCAGACTCAAGTGGTGCTCATTTTTCTGTAATGTCTTTTTTTTTTTTTTTTTTTTTTTTTTTTTTTTTTTTGACAGCATTTTTCTTAGTTGCTGAATTTGCAACACTTAAGCTCTTCATACATTTTTCATGAAACAGCTTTTTTATATTCTCTTGTCATAGTTTTGGGGATAGATATTCTTTGGAAGCTATTTTTATTTTTATTTTTTTTTCTCTCCAAAGAAGGCATCTCTCTCTATATCATTGCCATTTTTTTTTCATTCCCTCCCTTCTTCATTGCTCACCCCTGCCTCATTATTGGTCAATGAAAATTGATACCAAAAAACAAAGCCCAGACTTTCTTCAGATATTGCAGGAATCAAAGTCAAAGACAGTAGATATTTTTTTTCATTCTCAGCATTTTGATATAACTCACAGTCATGGTGTATTATCATTACACTTTCAATTCCTGACAGCTCCAGTCAGATCATGTGCAGAAAAGAATATTAGAACTTTTACAAGTCTATTCTATCAAAGAAAAGCTATTGAAGTTTTCTGTTCTTTGCATCAGGAATTACTGTAATTTGACAATGATTTTTTTAGATGCATATAAGTACCATTTAACCCATTGTACCCAATAAGCTTGTTAACCTGTTTGTCTGTCAGACTTTTGACACACATTCTCATAAATGGAAAATGATTAGTGATACTGAGCTTAGCCTGGCATAAAGTCATTTGTGGAGAATACCAGTGAGCCATGACCTAACTTAATTTGTGAATTTTGCCAACCAATGGTAATCACAAATGTATATTTATAAACATTTGAGTCATGTTTTATACATTCATATAGAAAATGTTTTTCATATTAAGTGAAATGCTCAAATATGGCTGACTTCATGGGAAGTTTCTTTGTGAATTTTATATAAAAAAAAAAGAACAAAAAAGTCATTAAGCTTATTAATAAAAGAAAATGTCAATGCTGAAAAATAGACTATATCAAAACTGGTAACTGTTATCATATTCAAAGTTTATATTTTTAAACTGGAGTTGTTATATTTTTAGTAACTCCAACCAAAATTGGCTCTGACTCTGAAGCCCTGTTTGGCATCACAGAAAGCAAACTATTACAACTTTGTTTCATTTTGCAAAAAATAAAACCATTAAAAAAAATTATTACTTTGGGTGATAATGAGAATGTTTTTTTTTCTTTTATCATGCCATAAGAAAAAGATGTTTACAGAAAAGAGTTACAGAAAAAAAAGTTGGATTTTTTTTTCTCTTTATTTTTCAAAACCTTTATTTTTTATTTTGTAAGTACAAAACTTATATTCAACCCTCCTTTTAAATCTGACACAAGTTACCCACAAGTTGTGAAAGGTTTTTACTCTCAAATTTGATGGAAGTAACTCTTGAAACTGAAATTATTTTTTGCTAAACAACAAAATCCATACTTTTAGGAATTTTTATTTTATTTTAAATCCTTGGTTTAAAAACTGGAAATAATTTCCAGCTGTGATGTTAATGTTTGCTTAGAAATTGACTCATGATTTATTTTTGAAAACCATTTTCCTTTTTCATAGATTTTAGAACTTTTTAAAATGAAGAAACATTTTTGTGTCTTCTAATTCCATTTCAAAATTTAAAAGCCAGTGAAAACATAAGTCTATTTGCATCAAACAGACTCCTTTTAAAAATTTCAATTTTAACATTTTTTAGTTCAAATACTCATGTATTTAGATAACCTAACTTATTTTTCTTCAAGCATTTTACAATGTCATTTATTTTGCTCTTTCCCCAGGTACATTGGGGTAAGAATTTTCTTGAAATAAATTTGTATTTGTTTGAGACTTTAAGATGTCAATATTTATCCTCCATTTTATATATCTATTTATTCCCACAATATTTTAGTCTGAGACTTTGAGTTGTTGCTAATATTTAATGAAGATTTTTTGATTATCATGGACTTGAGATCTCGGTGCTGCCAGTTCATTCTGGAACCTTTTTATCTCCTACCCCATCCACTCACACTTTTTTGACATTGTGGGAAGAATGGAAAAAAAATGCATGATTTATTTTATACTGCCTACATCTCATAAGTAACCAATTACATTTCTTAGAATGATGTAAATCTGGTTGCTTATGGAACAGAGGTAGTAAAATTTTCAGGATGAAAATAAAAGAAAAATTAGTGATATATATTATGGATGTTGTAAAAAATATATATTCCATCTAGTCTCAGACAATTCATTTAAGAGTCGTTCTCAAAGAAAAAAAGAAAAGAAGCCTTTGCTGAAACTACACCTAATATTTTGCCTCTTCTAAAAGAAATGTGTAATAGAATTTTCTTTTTAAATTTTGTTTCCTTTAAAAATTTAAAATTTAGAAATGTATTTCGTGTATATTTTGTTACATATCTTTTTGTTTTAGTTTTATTCTCCGCTAAAACTAAGAAAAAAAATTACTGGCAAAGCAATTACTATATGAAGTAAAAAAAAAAACCCCCCAAAAAAAAACACTTCTCTAAGACACTGATTTTTAAATATCTACAAAATTTTATTCAAGAAATATACGTTGACATGGGAGGCAAACCTTTTTTTGCTTTTTCCAGTTACTTCCCCTGCAATGAAAAACCTTAGAAAAAAACAAAAACGAAAAAAAAAAAAACACTAATGAATCCATGTTATAATCGTGAATGTCATTTGTCCAAAAACTTATTTCACCAAAATCTTTAAAACCGAATATTCACTTATCAAATGGTTCGCTTTAACGAAAATCCAAACGTAGAAAATTAAAGTGAAATAACTATTGTATCTGAATTTTGCTTTTCTCAAATTATGTATCATTTTAAAATTATACTCATTAATTCGTTGGTTGTTTATGTTCGATAATGAATGAAAACAAATTAATCGGTTTGTTTAAGAGGATTTTTTAAAGTTGAAATTGGTTAAAAGCAGGAAATAGATTTTTTTTTTCTTTTTTGGGCTACGAAAATAAAACCAAAAAAAAAACAATATATTTAAAATATGAATTAATGCAGAAAACATTTAAATATTTATTGGCACATATTTTGGATAGTGCATATTTAAATGAGTTTGTTTTTCATTCTTTTTTTTTTTATTCGTTTTTAAATATTCCTACAATAAAAACAATGTTATGTGAGTTACGGTGAAAAGGGTACTCATTATCGTGATACATAATTTTAAAAAAAAAATGCTTTTTTTAAATCAGGTATCATTTAAAAAAAAAAAAGTTTATTTTAAATTATGTACCATTTATATATAAAAGTTGTCTTTTTATTTTCTAACTTCTCTTATATCATTGAAATGAACCATGTGACAAAGTGAAGATTTCATATAACTGTTGTAGTGAAGCCAGTTTTCAGGTAAATGACATTTGCAGTTATGATTAGATCTCCAATCTAATAGTCATGCAATATTTTCCAGTTGTTTTGAGTGAAATCTCTTCATTGGAGAGGGGGCAAATGTCGTTAGAGAAGAGCACTGTCAAATAAGGAATTCTTTTTTGTTGTTTGGATCATGTAACCCAATATTTGCAAAAAAAAAACCCACAAAATATCAGGAATCAAGTATGTCACTTTGAGATAATGCTTGTATTTACAGAAACCTTACATGCATCAATACTTATTTGTTGTACACAGATAACTGTGCATATACTTGACCCTAAAGTAGACACTGTTAATATTTACATGCTCAGCTGTCATTTCATTATCTTGATGTAACTGTCACTTACTTTTCTGGAAGGAATTTAATAGGAAAAATATTTTATTAGTGAAATTAAATTATGACAGACTTCCTATACAACAAGTGCCTAACTCCACAATATTCGAAAAAAGATAAGATCATATGTCAGTCAAATTTTAAATCTTGGCTCGCAGTTAGGGTGTGATTAATTTTTGTTAAAATATGTATATATAAGCAAGTATTATTTTCTGACATAGAAGTTAATTTCCAAAATATCCTGATTTTGTTTGTTTTCATAGAAGAAAACAGTTTTATTTCATATTATTTGTTAAACATATTTTAAAAAGATGGAAACTGAAAAATGTATGCATTGAAATTTTGCTGTTCAGTTTAAATGAGGACATCATCTAATTGGGTTGAATTGCTGTCTCATTGTACCCCAATTAACCAGAATTTATTTTTTATTTCAATATGCACATTGATGATTGCTTAGATTTTAAACATAGTTTTCTTCTAGTCTCCACAATTTAAAATTTGAATGCAAACTTATACTTATGCACTAATCCCTTACACACACACACACACACACACATCTATATATATATATATATATATATATATATATATGGCTGTTGACACATTAAATGAGTAAGATCATCACTGATGTTTTTAGTTCTTGTGAGAATGACAATGGCTCTTGAAGCCAGTAAGTGACTTGCAAAGCTTATTGCAGATGTGGAAAACTAGGTTGTTCTGTACAGGGCCTGACCTGTTTTAGAAATTCTGTTTAGTTTGCTTGTGGGTTTTCATGTGATGGGTGAGATCAGAGTAGTTTTTGCAGGTTTTTTCTGATACATCCTGCATGTTAAGTTATTTTCAGTGTAGTACTGATCATAATTTACCAAAGGTCTCTCAATATGATTCTTCTTGTGATTAACGAGAACTGCATTGGCAAGACATACTCTGCCACATTCATCACATGTAAATTGTTGGGTTGCTAGATCAATGATTTCCTCTTTCCTATTTTATATGCTTGACATTTACCCAATTCATTTCATGTACTTGGAAGAATTTAGTGCCTTTATGAATTGTATGTCCACTTATTGCAATCACAAGCAGCAGTTTCCCCATTCAGGATCTTCTATGGCAGAATGCAAGAGACATTTTTAAACAGTTCTTAAAATGCTTCCTTGGTTTATGCTGGGGTTGAGCACAGTGCGCTTGTTTGGATATTCTAGTGTGATCAAGGTGAGTGGCATGACTTGCCCAGTGAATGAATCCCACAGGAATGAATAAGTGCTTTGATGCTGATTGTATTGGCCTTTTTGAAGACCATATTGTATGGTGTGTAGGATATTCAGTAGATATCAAAAATCAATCTTAAACAACATTTTTATATATATATATATATATATATATATATATATATGATTCTTTATTTTTTCCTATCAGTGAACATTCATTATTTTAGATTGGTATTAAAAAAAATTCATTGAAAATTTCTTCATCAATTAGGGTGAGACCAGACTTAAATGTTATGAATATCTATCCTATTGAGCATATGATGAATATTGTCAGAGATTTACAAATTTTCTATAATAAAAGTATACGATCAGTACAGTTGGTAAAAAAAAAAAAATAAAATTGGAAGCTATGAAAGTAAATTGAAGCTGCTATGTCTATACATAAATGAAAATTTCTAATTGGTAAAGTTTTTACTTTTATAAAGTTGTCTGCTGTTTTCATTGTTTATTGTAAAGCTAAGCAATCCAGTTTTCATACTTTCTGTTCAAACTTTCTCTTGGTGGTGTACTTGGTTGTAAAACTTTGAAATATAAATAACAACATAGGACATATTATTTAATATTAGATATTATCCAGATATGTGTGAACTGATAAAATAAAACTTAGTCTCTTCTCTCTCTGCTTTGTCCTCTCCAAAAGAAACGTTATCAGTATTTTCAACTGTATGGTGTGTGAAAATTGTGTTGATATATTCTTCTTTTAATTATGTTGTATAAGTGTTCAGAAAGTAATTACATGTTTCACTGCTGTGAACTATGAGTCGACCAACCAATATTGAATGGTAGGGAACTGCATTTAGAATTAGTGAACCTGACAGTGTATTGTTAATAGTGCATTTCAGAGTTTAACTGGGAAAACTTGCAATGTAAGAATTTGAGTTGTGCATTAACTTTTGCTCAAGAACTGAACATAACATTCCATCTTCTGCAACACTCTCTTAACCAGAAATACAAACCTTTCATTTTCACTTCACATTGTTACAGGTGATGAAAAATGGGTTTTACATGTCGGCAAAAAACAAAAAAACCCCAAAAAACTGGTTATCACAGAATGAGAAACCATTACCAACGCCAGGACTCCATTCACAGAAATCCTTGCTTTGAGTCTTGTGGCATATAAAAGGTGTTGTCCATTATGCGGCACTGGAACCTGGAAGGACAATCATTGTAAACATTTATTGCCAACAACTTGATCAGGAAAATGAGGCATTACATTGAAAATGTCCTGCTTTGGTAAACAAAAAAGGTATTATTCTCCTGTTGGACAATGTAGTAAAACAAACCCATGAAAAAAAAGAACGATTGTTAGGATGGGTGGGGGGGTTCTTCCACACTATATTTAGTACCTATAAATTTTTATTTGTTTTAGTCACTAGAACATTTCTTAAGTGGCAGAACATTCAGAAAAAAGTTGGAAAAGTCTTTCAAAATTTTTATTTGTTGAAAACCCAGATTTCTTTAAAACTGGAATCTAAAATTTGTATTCTCATGAGTTTGCAGTGACTGAAAATGAAAGTAACTATTTTTTATAAATATTAAAAAAAAAAAAAAAAAAAAAATGATAAAAAACCCTTTTGGTAAAACATAATTACTTTCCGAATACCCTGTTTTTATTTTATATATAATATATAATGTGGTTGACATGGTGTGCCACTCATTACTCCTGTGGGGTAAGCTCTTGAAGTGGAATCAACCTATTTGTGGATTACACTTCCTTCTTTTCTCTGCCTCTGTGACTGGAGCTGTTTGCAGTTGTGTAGTAATATTTCTGTTTTAAGAAGTATTATCTTGTTGACAACTGAGGTAGGTCAAAAGTGACATTTCTCTTCACTAATTTAATATATATTTTAGTGTAAATAGTAATCTTTGCTCTCGTTAGCCATTGTGCCATGATTGGATGGATGTGTGATGCTGTTGATTTTATAGTGTTCTTTGATAAGCAAATCTCAAAACAGATTTTGTGAACTTGGAAAATAAAGTGATTCAGTATTAAAAATTGGTATTTTGTTTTGGTTTTGTTTTTATTAAGGCTGGGGAAGGGAAGATTGTATTGCGCCAATCTTTTGAGGATGGATGGCAAATATGCATCGGTGCATAAAAAATGGAATTAATGAAAAAGTGATCGATATGAAAGTCAATAAATCCCCATGCCTACATGAAGACAATTGATGTCATTGAGCAGGCATGCACAAAAAAGCCAAACAGATATTTGTTTTTTTTGGGATTCTTAATGATTTTCTATACAATTATGAAACTTATTTTTACTTATGAAGATTAAAACAAAACATTCATATTTCTAGTGATATTTCTAAATTTTTTTTTTTTTTTTTTTTTTTTTTTAAAGAAAAAAAAAGTTTCAAGAAAGTCTGGTCGGCAGTGAAGAGCTCAAATTCCTGACATTAACTTATTTTGCATTTTACTTATTTAAACTTTTTTCTGTTTTTTATTTTCAGTCCCCAAAATTGATTCGGCACCCTAAGAAACATAAGAATAGAGGCTGAGATAAGGATTTAAAAATAAATACAAGGAAAGTTACATCATGGACTAATACATCGGGCCTAAAGCAAGTAATAATCAATTTAAAGCTAACTGAGTTCTTACAACATTGATTTCAACAAGATTCCAATAACTTTTCTAGCAAAAAGAGGAAGAAAGAAAACAAATACCCCAAACTGATCATCTAAACATGTATGAACTTTGATTAACTTCAAATGATTATAATTTGTTAAATATTTGGAATTAGGACAAAATTAGACCTGTTCTGAAATCTGGAGAGTCTAATTTCATGCTATATATATATATATATATATATATATATATATATATATATATATATATATATATATATATATATATCTATCTACTGATTCCACTACCTTGGTTTCAACCTTTCGGTATCTTTATGCTTTATTACTTAAAAATAAATAAAAAAAACATGATGTGAAGTGTGATAGAAGAGGAGGAAGAGAAAAGCAAGGGTATTGGAAATGTGTTGGTGGCAGGCGGTGGGTAATTACTTTCTTTTCGTTCTAGTTCATATGAACTCAAAAGGAACATTTTAATGTGTATGCAATTAGTCATAATTTCTGATCTCTTATTCAAAAGGTTTTTTTTTTTTTAGTCTAGAGATGTTATTATAACTAACATTTCTTGTTGACAAAGGTTGCATATATATATATATATATATATATATATATATATATATATATATATATATTGTTCCAGAAATGTCAAAAGTCTGCTTGCAAGTTCACTGTGTGCCAAATATTTAAGTTAAACTTGATCCTGTGTGCATCAGCTGCTCAGGATCTAACTTACTAAATTTGTAGTCTGATACAATGAAACAATAGTCACAGTTTTAACTCCTGATTGAGAAACATCTGCCATCTTACAAAAGGTGGCACACTTGCTTCATTTGTTTTTCCCCATTGTTGTTGTTGACTTTTTTTTTTTTTTTGTTGACCAAATTAGTGTAAAGGGATTTCAATTTCACCATTGGAGGATCTCCTGCTAGCCTGCTGTTGATCACTTTGCAGATGATCTAATCAGTCATGTTCCTTATGTTAGACAAATTTGAGAAACGATTAGATTGTACACACGCGTCAATGAGGAGCAAAAACTAAGCAAAATCCTACTAGAGCAGTGATATATGGCAACTTATGCCCAGCCTCTTCTCCAGTAAAAATATGGGTCAAGTTTGCGGGCTGTTGAAGAAGCAAGAACCTAAACTTTTTTGAAAAGCAGCATCTCCCCCAAAGCGGGCCATCCAAGCAGTGGGGAGGAAAGCCAGGCTCGGAAAAGATACTATAGCATGCATCTTAACCACAGTGGCATGCCTTCTCAGTATTTATCTTTTAACGTGGTGAACCCGAGTGGGCACACTCGGGCCAGAAGGTTTTTGCTAGTCTTTCCTAGTCATAACCAGTCACATCCACTATGGAACAGAGGATTCCTGAGGTATCTCCCACTAAGGTAAGCCGTCCAAGCAGCGGGAAGGAGAGCCTGGTGGGGTACCCTCCCTATTTTTACCTTTAGCCCCACCATGATACATCCTTAGGATATCTTTTGATTCATGACTGATGAGGCAAATGTTTTCTTTCTGTGGTAGACCAATTGCCATCCAACGCTATAGAACCCGGTTTGTCTTGCTATTTACCAATAGCTTGAGGTGGGTGGAAAAGAAGAGGATTCATACCTTTCCCAAGAGTATTAGCACGTATAGTGAATATAATGGATTCGACTGGAATTGTAACTCGGCTCTCCGATTCCTCAATCCGAGCTGCTGTCCATTACTCCACTGTGCCGTATGATAACATGGAAGGTAAATGTAATAAAAAGTGATAGATTTCCTCCTTTTATGCAACTTCAGAGATTACATGGTAACCCCGTCACGTGATCACTAACTATAAAGGATTAGCACAGAAAATAAGCTTTTGTTTAGTAAGCATTTCAACAACACAAGGTAAATACACTGCTCCTTTCTTGCCTGACCAACAGTCAATTTTTCCACACATTCCCGAGTAACTGAAGAAAAAAAAACGCATAGAAACAAATATATAGAGATCTACAGCATCTTACCAAGGACAATATTAGTTAGAACTGAATTATATATATATATATATATATATATATATATATATATATATATATATTAGGTTGGTGCGAAAATAATGACGTAATAATGTCGTTTTTTTAACGTCAAAAAACGACATTATTACGTCATTATTTTTGCACCAACCTAACTAATATATATATATATATATATATTAATGGCACATCAATTTACTCAGGGAGGTGACTAGGCCTACTCCGCCGCCGTTTCAGAAGAGCACAATCCGGACTACCGTTTTTGTCTTGGTGGAGGGGAGAGATCAGATACCCAAATATCCGAAGTGACACCAGTCATCACACCTGTTACGGCAAATCATTGCTCGATCACCTTGCGGAGCATGCAGACTCAACAGAGCCAAACAACATCGCTTTCCTTTGAAGGCAAGGTTTCAGGAGGGATAGAGGTATGATATGTTTCAGGTACACCAGTAGGCAAGGGCATAGCTCCAACTTGATCTACCCTATCAGATGACAGGTACAGCTCAAGAGGAAATATGTGTTTTAAGGAGTGGACCTATACTGCACCACCTCCCTGTCTGACCTTAGCTGACCTGACACCACCAACCTTGCCGTGATAATCCCAAGAACCCAAAAGGGTTAGGGTTTAAGAGGGGTCTTGACTAGGACCACGTCCCCAACCCTCAGTTTCTTCTGAAATGACACTCAATAACGACCATGGGGCTTTTCCCTGAGACTTAGCAGGTATTCTTCGTACCATAAACCCCCAAATTTCTCCAGACATTGGTTCCGGACCTGAATGGTTCAGAGTAGTCTGTCCCAGCAGGTTTGGGGGGAGCAGAATCACTATCATTTAGGTTCAACAGCAGCCCAGGATTATTTTTATGCCTTAAAAAACAAACAAAAAAACATGTTAGGCGTTACTGCCTCCAGCTTTTCTCTCCGCAGATTCCTGATAAGTGAGGGGACGGTTGTTGACAGCACTTTGAATATCGGATATAATGGTTAAAGGGTGAAATAATCTATGTCACCTTGGTCAACCATCTTGTTGTGGCAGGTTTTGATAGTCTGGATACTTCTTTCACAGACGCATCCGACCCAGGGAAAGGAAACTTGAACTTGATTCGGCAACAGTCAAACTTCTGCTGAAAATCGTGGTACGGCATCTTCTTAAAGAGCCGGCCACCTCCCAGGAAGATCCTTGCACTGTCACTTTAGATGGCAACCGAAATGCTATACAAATTGGTGAAATGTACCAAGGCCTGAAGAAAGTACAGCACACCCATATCGGGTACCACGTCAATATATACTGCTCTGATATTGAGACAATGGAAGATGGGCAAATATATCTTCACCTTCCTACTACCGTCGCTAATCCAAAGGTGTGCGGTGAAGTCAACTTCAGTATGTTTGAAGGGAACATCCAGTTCTACATGTGAAGTGGGTAAATTGACCGTGTTGGGAGCCAGTTCTTATCTGGCATTGTACTTACTGAAAAATGCACAAGAAACCAGGACAGTATTTACAGCTTATCTACCCTTGGACAACCAGTAACCACGACGTCTCAGTTGACGCAACTCCCAAGTGCAGGCACCTGACGTAGCAATCCATTAATAGGGTGTTTATCGGGTGATGTTTAGCCAACAAGATAGGGCTTTTAACCTCCGTATTGAAGTGAAGAGACACATCGATTGCTTCCCGGCCTGATTAGGCCTTCCCCGTCAATAAACAGGTCAAGTTCACAGACCAACGTAGGAACGACTCTGCCCGAAGGATCCAGCAAGAATTCTAATTCCTCAGGATACGACTGTTGCTGCATAATCTTCATAAGAAAAATGTCAGCTAGCTTTTTCACCCTCTGCCTCCAGCCGCCGCAATCTATTGAATTTAAAGACTAAGGAAGCTTGCAAAGGAAGAAAACTTCTCCAGGGGCAAGATCGTTGAGAATTCTTCTCCCTAAATGACCTCAGCATTCAATGAAGAACGAGTGATCCATTGGCTGCGTTGATTGGGACAGAGTGACACCTGAGTAGCCCAAGGAGTGGTCTTACTGCGCAACAAATCCAGACTATGGCACCAGAACCATTGGCTTCCCATACTTAATACTTCTCAAATTCACTCTCGCGTGGTCATGTGTGACGTCATCTGCGGTGCGATTTTCGCTTCCAGCGTCTTATATACACGTGTTTATCGTTGTTTGGAAATCATCCATGTAAACAGAAACAGACTATCATCACTTTCTTGTCCGTGTATTGCTTAATATATTGTAATGTAATTGTCATCTTTGATAATGGCTTATGTAAGCTGAAAGCTTAGATTGGATTAAAAAATATGTATCAATATTATGATTTTCTTTTTTCGTTTAATGATAATGTTATTAAGCTTATGAGACGTTATGAAAAGAATTTACATAAAATAAATAGACATTTGTGTATTCTATATTATTTAATGAGACATGTATGAATGAAAAAATGCAGCCTAAACACACACACACACAATATATATATATATATATATATATATATATACGATGATTGCCACTTATTTACCATTTCTTCTTACTTTTAAAATGAAGACTTTTTGGTGAGTAAGTATAAAAGGGTCTTAAAACGATAAAACATAAAAAGAAAGAAATATGGTAAAAAAAAAATCATTCGCATTTGCAAACAATTTATAAAATCGTATCTTTAATTTTAAGTGATGAAACACTTACAGTTAAAATAATATTAAAAAGGCTATAAAAGAAGGAAAGCTAGTAAAATGATAAAAAGGAATAACGCCCTGTTAAGAAAGCTTTAAACAAAATACAGCCAGTTCACATTTATTACAAGCTTTCTTACATAAATAACAAATGTATGGTGTAATGAATTTTGAAGGTTATTTTGTCTTGAAATCTTGAAATCTATTAGTGTACCTCTTTAGACCAGCTGACGATTTGCAGATTTTGTCGCAAAATTGACACAGGGCACCAATTGGTCCGGGGAGGGGGCGTTCAGTCTGAGAAACATGGTCTGTATTACTGTGGCGATGGTATCTCATGTGACTGGTTAAACCAGCTTTGGACAAGGAAATTCTGCTGCAAAAAATACATTTATGCTGAGAGTCTAGAGGCAACAGATTAGCATCACCTTTCCTTAAGGCCCGTTTCACTTTTGCATGTTCAACTTTTTCCTCTTCAAAACTGCTGCAACCATTATAAACAAGTTAGACCGATCACCTGCCTCATTCCCCCAATTGTTTGTACTAATTCTAAGATTTTTAAGGATGTTTTTAATGACATCGTTGAAGCGATTTTTTTATTTGTGTGGAGGACGTTTGCAGCCTCCCAAAATAGTTGTTCTATGATGACTTGATATTCATCATAGAACAACTATTTTGGGAGGCGAACATCCTTCATCCTTATGATGTGACCAGTCCAACGCATCTGGTTACGTGTTAGCATCTTTTCAATATTAAACGTATTTGCCCTTTCTAAAATTGCTGTGTCCGGCACAAAATATTGCCACTTAATACCTAGAATTCTCCGAAGGCACTTTTGATGAAAACGTTCCAAACTTTGGAAGTGTCGTCAGTAAGTGGTCCATGTCTCTGAGGAGTATAGTAGAGCAGCTAAAATGCACGTCTCATACACAACTTAGTTTTGACTGAAATACCTCTATCTGACCACACACGAAATTCTAACATTCCAAAGGCTTTACTTGCTTTTTGTACACGATGACTTATTTCGGCATCAAGTGAGCCATCTCTTGAAAGAACCCTGCCGATATAAACAAATGTATCAACAACTTCTAATCTATATCCATTAACAAAGATATCTGATTCACTATAATGTTGAGAGGGGCATGGTGTATACATGACTTTTGTTTTCTTTAAGCTTATAGTAAGATAAAAAAAATGAACATGTCTTAGAGAACAGGTCCATGACAGATTGCATATCTTCGTTACTGTGAGACACCAAGTCAGCATCATCTGCATAAAGTAGCTCTCTGGCTACAACATCAAAACATTTAGATTTTGTATTGAATCTCCGGTGGTCAAAAATCTTTCCGGGGGTCCTAAAGTGCAGGTAGGCACATACATCACAATTCTGAAATGCATACGAAAGTGTCACAGCAAAATAGATGGAGAACAAGGTAGGGACAGGAATATCCCCTTGCTTTACATCATTATCAATTGCAAAAAGGTTCTGATAAAGTGTTGTTGAAATTTAAACTACCCTTTATGTTCTGATGTAAATCCTGAAACATTCGGACAAGGCCAGGAGGACATTCTAATTTGCCAAGAATGGTCCAAAATCCACCCTATTCACAGTGTCGAATGCCCTGGTAAGATCAACGAAAACCTCATAGAGAGGAATCTGATGTTCTATGCATTTTTCCTGCAACTGGCGGGCTGAGAAAATCATATCCATCGTGCCACGACCTGTTCGGAATCCATTTTGACTTTCAGAGATTATCAAGGGACAGATGTATTGTTGTATACGGTTCAGCAACAACTTTACAAATACTTTACCAACATCTTCTAGCAAGCTAATCCGTCTATAATCACTACATACAGATTTACAGCCCTTTCCTTTATAAAGAGATATAATTATTGCGTCAATCCTGTTTTGATGAACAGGTCCACCCAACCACACATCTACAATAACCTTACGAATAACTCCATGAAGGTGATACAACGCGATACTTCTACGGGTATGCGTCCAGACCAGGTGTCTTTCCAGTATTTGGTTTAAAGCCTTTTGATCTTCATTCAGAGATAGGAAGTCTAATATCTCTTGAATAAAGTCATTCTGTGGGAGTCTGTTAATAAGAGAGTAATCAACAATGGATAGATTGTAGAACAGGTTAGTAAAATATTCATTCCACTGTTTCATATCTTCTGAATTTTTAAAATACTATTTCCATCTTTCGATTTCAAAGGCACCAGAGATGAAGATTTGGGACCAAACATCTTCCTTATCAAGTTACAAAATGATTTCGAGTCCTTTTGATCAAAAGCCATTTGAATTTGGCCAGAAAGTTTAAACCACCATTCATTCTTCATTTGACAATGATTACGTTGCAAAACAGATTTCGTATTTTTAAAAGATTCCAACAACCTTTGACTTACCTTTATCAGATGCACTAAGATGACCTCTGGTGAGCTTCATTTCGCCTTTTTAGCAGTTCATTAAATGCTGCATCACCTTTCGTCAAACCAGACTTGATGTTTGTGTTTTCTTAATCCTAATATTTGGGCACTAGTATTATAAACTGTTTCGTTAAATTGATTCCATGTACAATCAAATACAGAATTCTCAAAAGCAGTCTGTAAATCTTCACACAAATTTGGATCACATGACTTAGAAGCATTTATACGTTTTGGTACAGATACCCCATTTGCTCTTATTTTTCTTCGAATGCATAATTTTAATTTTCCTCTAACCATCATATGGTCACTACCGCACTCAGCCTCACGCATTACTCAGACGTTACGAAAAATAACATAGTTAAGAATATGACCATGTTTTGAGTGAGGGTGTATCCAAGTGACATTATGAACCAATTTGTGTTGAAAGTATTGCCAATTGAAAGTTCAAATTCAGTTGCTGTTCATTTTACCAAGTTCATATTTGCTCCCACGTATTACTTTCTTTGCCTTCCCTGGGATTAAAATCACCAAGCAAGACAATCTTATCGGCCTTCGGAATTTTTGTCAACACATTTCTGAAATCTTGGTAAAATGCCATCACAGTTTCTTCAGTATTTGTTAGAGTGGTCGCATAGGCGGAGGTGACGATCATAAAACGCTTATGAGGCAAAGGGAGCCTCAACACTATGATACGATCACTAATACCTTGAGGTTGCTCTAGGTACTTTGTCAAATCATATCTGATAGCAAATGCAACACCTGTCACGCTTCATACCCTCAGATTTCCCTTTCCAAAAGAACGTGTATTCAGCACATTTTTCAATCAGATGGTCTTCCTCACTTAAGCGGGTTTCAGAAAGAGCAGCAATATCAATTTGATAACGAGCTAACTCTTTAGCAACAAGTGCAGTGCGCCTTTCAGGACGATTTTGAATTGTGACGATCAAAATTTATTTTACAGTGAAAAATATTTTCGAGAGTGTAAACTTTTTGTATTTGCCTTGCAGAAATGAACAACCGTCAGCCACAGGAAAATGACCAGTAAAAAGAATAAACAGACCATTTTTAGGTCACCTTTTCTAGACCTCTCCCCGAAAGTGTTGAGCAGTGCACTTCCTAAAAAGGGCTGCTCAATCATCCAAGACCCTACCGAAGCAAGTTGCTGTTCAGTCAACAAGTGACGATGTTATTATAAGTCGTGTGCAGAGTTGTGACTGTGAACTTACTTATCTGCACGTGATTGCTGTTGATTCTACGTCCTTGCGCCGCAGACATAGCATCCTCTCCTCCACCAACAAATATTCAATGACAAGCCGCACGATGACTGAACAATGGTAGAGGCTGCAGGTTTTATATCAGAGTGTCCTTCACTTAGATAGTGCAACTGTATTTAAGGGGCCTCTCACTCCCAGTGGTCTTACCGCGCACCTGGTAACCATTCCAGATATTTCTACGTCTATATGTGTGTGTGTGTATGTGTGTGTGTGCGTATGTGTGTGTGTATTTATTATGTATAAAATATATATGTTTATTATATATATATATATATATATGTTTATTATATATATATATATATATATATATATATATATATATATATATGTATATAAAGTTAAAATAATTACACAAAAATAATAATTATTCCTATTCGTTTTTATTTTTTAATTTTGAGAATTTCGAAGCGCTTACATGGCTAAAAATGGATTCTTATGCAATTATTACATATTTTTAATTTAAAAATATCTTCGCAAACAGAAATCATGCGATAATAATTTTTAGCAAAAAGCTATGTTGGATGATGCTGAGTCTGTATATATATATATTTATTTCGTCGTAATTATTGTATGATATAATTCGGGACATATCTTGTAGAATTTGGTAATGGCTGGAAAAAATAAAACTATCTGATGATACATTACTCTTAGAACGAGAAATATGCAGACTCTGATATTACAGATTGAATCTACGGACTGTCAAGGATTATTCAGACCTTCCAACGCTTACACAAAAATATTGTATTCCGGGAACTTTTGCTGTAAACATGATCTTGGTTGTAAATATGTAATATTTATGTGGATGATATACGGATATCTTTCCTTAGGTTTTTATAAATTTTACATTGTTCAGTTATTAACGTTAACAACGAACTATTTTAAATTACAAAATTGTACTTGGATTAAACGAAAATTACTTACAATACATTACTTCTTGCCGGCACTTTCAACGGCACGGGTACACTAATATATATATATATATATATATATATATATATATATATATATATATATCTTTATCTATCAATATCTGAAAAAGGGCTGCTTGAGGCTTTGCATTTCACTAAGGGCTTTGTATATATAACATCTGAAAAAAATAAATATAATTTTCTATTGCCGTAAATCAATATTATTCCACAATGGAGAAGCTTGGATTAAAAAATCAGAACAAGGGCAACTTCGATGTACCACAAGGTTCATTTGATGGCGCTGATGTTTCTGGATTAATAGGCCTATATATTTTATATAAAATCAACAAAAGAGTACACACTGACAGCCATGACCTGTATAGGGATGACCTGCTGATGATAATGTCAGACAAAAGAAGAAAAATGACTATACAAGAAAGCTCATCAAACTCTTCAAAAGCCTCGACTTTGAAATGCAGGTCGATATGAATAAGAAGGTTGTCTAATATTTGGATGTAGAATTAAATCTACAAATTGGCAGTATCTCCCCATACACGAAACCCAACACAAAATTAAAGCAAAAGAATGTTAGATCAAACCAACCTACTATAATAATGAAGCACATCCCTAAAGGTACAGAGTTCATGTTATCTAGAAATTCTTCCAGTGAAATAATTTTTGGGGATAAAAAGAAAGTGTATGAAAACACTTTAAAAGTAGAAAGGCATAAAACTAATTTGGAATTTAAACAACAAATGAAGAATAATTCGAAGAAAAGAAAAAAAAAATTTAGTTTACCCTCCACCCCCGCCTTTAACACAGGTTAAATGTAAAATAGGGAAAATATTTTTCAAATTACTTAATAAACACTTCCCCAGAAATTCCAAATTACATAAGAGCTTCAATAAAAACACAGTTAAATTAAGCGACAACTGTCCTAGTAATAAAATAAAAAGACAAAACGCAAGGAAATTCAGAACTAACGGGCAGCAAGATATCGTTAACAGTGAAACATGTAACTGTAGAAATAAAGGTAGATGTCCACTAGATGGAGTTTGCACAACTGAAGGAGTAATTCACAAAGCAGAAGTAAAAGCTACAAATAGCTTGACCAAAATATACGTAGGGTGTACTGAAGGCAGCTTCAAGAAGAGATGGTAAAATCGCACATTATCATTCAAGCTAGAAAGGAATTCTACCAGACTAGTCAGCCATGAGTGGAAATTAAAATAAAAAAATAACAAAGATCCGAATATAAACTGGGAAATAAAAAAGCCAAACATTACAACAATCAATTTTGCCAGGAAGAAAAGTTAACAATAATAACATTTCCAGACCAGAAAAACCTTCTGAATAATGACACGATGCATACACACTAAAAAGTTCCTTTTGAGTTCGTACAAACTAGGATGAAAGTATGTATATTTTATAAATCCAACACTCCGATACAATTTCAATACACTTACTTTTCTCCCCCATTCTATTACACTTCACATTGTGCGTTTATTTATTTTTAAATAATAAAACGTTAAGGAATTATTTAGCCCGAATCGCCTGAAGATACCGAAAGGTTGAAATCATGGTAGCATGATCAGCTGATCTCTTAATTTTTTAAATTTAAAAGATCTACATGTAAAATTTTTTATTTTATTTTATACGCGTATCTTTCCGGTCTAATTCAACTCTGACCAATATCTTTTAATAATTATATATATATATATATATATATATATATATATATATATATATATATATATATTGGTATAAATAAAATGACAATTGGAAAAAAGATCTTAGATTTTGCCGACGCGTTTCGTCTTCCGACTTTTTCAAGGCAAAAATGAAATCGAAATGTTCTTGTTGTTATAGTTACATTAAAAAATCCAAATTTAAAAAGATAGACGCTTCTAAGCCTTTTTTTCTTGTTGACTATATATATATTATAAATTAATGATTTAAAATATGGTTTTTACGCTACACACTTCTAACCATGTTTCAAAAATTGAAGCTAAAAGATTCGAATTTAATTTTGTAATTAAATTAAAGACATTAGTTCCATTTCATCCTCAAGCGAATTTTGGAGTAACTTATTATTGCGTTTTAAAAGCACAGTAAAAATCACGTTTCCAAGGATACAGAGAAACCCATTCATCTAGACAAGTGGTGTTTGCGAGTTCATTATTGCTGTATTTTGTTGTGTCAGTTATTAGTTGCGTTTTGGTAGGGGTAGGCATGTATATTTCAATGAATTCTGACATCAGTCTGGATTTTTTTAAAATTTATTGTTAACGGCAAAAATTCTTACGGCATTTTTTCTATTTGTATACTTAAAGATTTTTGGTGGGTGTTTAGGGTAGAATACGTTTTATTTAACTACGATTTTAAAAAGATTTTCACTTTTAATTTTTAATATACTATATTTCTTTTTAAAACAAGTAAATGGATTAGAATCACTTCCAGTATGTAAAATTATTTTCACATCAAGTATAAGTATGTATATTACTAGGTCACAATTAAAAAAAAAAAATTATATTTAAATATTATTCAAGTAAAGTTTTTGACAATGACGGCAAAAATAACTAATTTATTTCTCTGATTTAGTAAACTTTTATTTTTTTATATATTTCATATAAATCCAGTAATATATAGTTTCTCATGTAAGTACAAAGGACATGGGTCATTCAATGGCTTACATCTTCTAGCTTTTCATATTAATTTCATTTTACTGTAGGTATTTTATTGGATTCTCTTAAGTGCTTGTAGTACTTTGAGAGAGGTGTTTATGTTAGAATACGTTTTATTTAACTAAAATTTTAAAAGATGTTTAGGTTAGAATTCGTTTGATTTAACTACAATTTTAAATACAACTTTAACATATTTTCACTGTTAAATCTAATAGACTATATTTTTAAAAAAATAAGTAAATGTACTAGAATTACTTACAGTGAGTAAAATTATTTTTCCATATCAAGTATAAGTATGTATATTACCAGGCCACAATATTTAAAAATTTTTATATTTAAATATTATTTAAGTAAAATTTATGACAATTACGGCAAAAATAGCTAATTCATTTCTCTGAGTTAGTGAACTTTATTTTTTATAAAATTAGTAACATATAGTTTCTCATGTATGTACAAAGGACATGGGTGATTCAATGGCCTACATCTTCTAGCCTTTCATCATAATTTCATTTTTCTGTAGGTGTTTTATTGGATTCATTTAAGTGCCTGTAGTACTTTGAGAGAGGTGTTTAGGTTAGAATACGTTTTATTTAACTACAATTTTAAAAGATGTTTAGGTTAGAATTCGTTTTAAGTACAATTTTAAATACAACTATAAAATATTTTCACTGTCATTTTAATAGACTGTATATATATATATATATATATATATATATATATATATATATATATATATATATATTAAACAAGTAAATGTAATAGAATTACTTACAGTATATAAAATTATTTTTTCACATTAAATATAAGTATGTATATTACCTGGTCGCACGTTTTAAATTTATTTTTATTTTTAAATATTATTTAAGGAAAGTTTTTGACAATGACGGCATAAAATAGCTATTTCATTTCTCTGATTCAGTAAATTTTTATTTCTTATAAACTTAGTAATATATAGTTTCTCATGTATGCACAAAGGACATAGGTCATTTAATGACCTACATATTCTAGCTTTTCTTATTAACTTCCATTTTACTGTAGGTGTTTTATTTCACTCTTTTAGGTGCCAGAAGTACTTCGAGAGAGGTGTTGGATTTTTATATTTATTTATCCTAAACGAACTTTGATGTTGGTTGAATCTTTTTTTGAACTCATGGCTAGTGCAACCTATATATATATTTATGTTTTCAGGATTTTCAATCGAAGAGATATTGCATTGTATACTAATGATTCTGTGCGACATTTATTTTGTAGAGGGCAGTTATGAGGGTTTCTACAGTTATATAATTTTTGTTTATCCTCAACAGTTTTTATTTTTATTTTTCCATTGTCTAAATTTTTTTGTTTTGGTATAAGTGTTTATTTAAGATATTAGCATTATGTTTCTTAATAATTTTTTCTAAGTTTTCCGTACAGCTGTAACTCAATTTTAGTGTGTTTTTATTGAAAATAGTTCTTAGTTTACTTTCACTAGGAAAATGCTTGACTATTAATGCGAGGAATTTTTGTCCTAATTTGTTCTTTTCCATTTGGTTGTATGGAGGCGTATACCAAATTATTTTTCTACTTCTGTTTTTTCTATGCTTTCCATTTTCATTTTTTTTTATATAAGTTTTGGGTTTTTGTAGCCACTCTCTTTTATAGCTTTATTATAGGAATTGATAAGCTCATCGAAAATCTTGTCATTTGCTGAATTTTTACTTATTCTTTTTCTGATAGATAACGGTATATGTTTAATTATAGATGGGGGGTGATTTGATTTAGGGTGTATATATAAAGGATTGGTATTGGGTTTTTTATAAGGTGTGCATGTATTTTTATTTAAATCTAATGTTATATCAAGGAAGTTCACTTTTTTTAATTTAGTGCTAACCGTAATTTTTAAGCTCATGCTTTTAAATTCTTTATATAATACCTTTCTAATTTTATCTATTTTGAAGTTAGTTGAGTTTCTAATAACCATGAGACCATCATCTCTGTACAAACCAATGTCAGTTATATTAATATCACGGTGCGCTGTAAGGTTGTATAATATAAAAAGATCTATGAGATCAGAAGACTTCAATTTTGCCGTATTTATGTATGATTTGGTGTAATTTGATATCTTTTTATAGGTTTTTCACTTAATGGGTGCTGTTGTTATGACTTAAGTGGTATGGGGTTTCTTGGTGTTTGCTTGCTTTGTATTGTGTGATTAATTACTTAATTGATAACAACATTAAGTAAAAAAACAAATACCTATAAAAAGTTATCAAATTACGCCAAACCATACATAAATACAGAGACATAAATTAAGTCTATCAACGCCGCCGCAGCTTTTCACGCCTTTCTCAAGTCCCTTCAATCATCGTTGCAGTTAGCTATGAAGGTCGAGAGCGACGGGACTCTGCCGTTCTTGGCTGTTTTGGGTGAACATAAGGATGATTTGTTTATCACCAGCATTTATCGCAAACCTACGTTCGCCAGTTTGTATACAATTTGCAATTCTTTTGTTTCTATGTCCCGTAAGATTAACTTGATTTCTACCCTATAGTGTACGTGTCTCCTATATTAAAAACTACCATGGCTAGGTAGATATAGTTAAATACTCACCGACAAGTTAACGGCGTGTATTACATCAAGTTTTTCGACTGTAATGTTACGTCTTATTTTTGAGACCTGTTTGTTAAGGATGGATTGTCCTATTTACAAAAGAGTTCCGTGGTATATAAATTTAAATGTCAGTGTGAAGCTGCATACATAGGATGGGCCAATCAAAGACTGGAGACCCGTATCAGTGAACACGTCCCCGCACAAGTACAAGAGCAGGCAACTTTAGTTTCTAGGACGACCCCAGCAGTGCATGAGTCAGCAATTGGGCAGCACTTTTTGGATAACCTTGACTATTCACATCAATATAAAGATGATTGTTTTGATATCTTACATAGATCTCGGTCCGGCCATGCCATCATTTGAAGATTTTAGAAGTGGTTTATATTAAAATACACCATCCGAGCATATGCAGAAAAAAAAACTGTTTACCAGCGCATTAACATTATTTGGGGGGCGTGAGTAATACTTTTCCTTTTATACTCACGCCGAACATTCATCTTTTATTCGCTAATTATTTTTAGTAATAAATTGTTTTTAATCGAGTTCCGAAATTAAATTTCCCCTCCTCGATTACTATTTAGTTCTTGTGAATATCGTCATGTGTCTCGTCTCAATTACACCAACGAATCCTTCTGAAGAATTTGGTCGGAAGAATTCTTAAGGAAAAATATCTACAGTTCTTTTTAAGTCAATATATATATATATATATATATATATATATTAATAATTATACATATACCTACGTTTACAGTACGACTCAGTTTCATGGCTTTGCCAATCAAAAAATTACGAACTGTTCAATACGGGTGTGTTTTTTTTAATTTCTGGGAGCAACGCTACATTGTGTGTGGATTCAAAGTTCAGGATTATTATAAATATAATATAGCATTGGGGGTATAAATTTAAAATATAGTGTGTTGGTTGGTAGATATCAAAAAATAAACTTATTAATAGTAAGTTTAATAGGTATTCGTTAATGTGTATTGAGTCAACGGATAAGATTATTGCAATACGAACTGAAAAAGTTGGTAGTTACCAAATAAATAGCGTGGGTAGGCAAAAAAGAATATAGGGTAAAGAAAAGAAAAAAATCATTAACAATAACAAAAAATAATAAAACGAAATAAATAAAGAATGTTAAGTTAAAAACCGTTAAACGCTAGAATGGTGTAAAGAAGGTAACTGGATACGGAAAAACAAAATAGAAAAATATTAGAGGCAGGTCAATATTTTGATGCTGGCTAGAACAATTAAGCTAACATTTTCTGTAATAGAATAGATTTGCGTATACCTCCATTTGGAGGTATATGTAAGTCTGAAAATGTTGTATACTAGGCAACTATCTTCCTAAAAGAGGATAAAAATAATAAAATGTATACATCGGAATTTCTGTTCATCCCACAAATCGAAAAAGGCATATATCTACGAATGCTGGATAAACTCAACCCATTGATAAAACCCCAGGGAAAGTACAGATACAACCGATCTACGAGGAACCAGAACCACAAAGATAAGTACGACAAAAACTATCACTCGTAAAAATGCGTAACGAAATCGAACTTTTGAAATTAAGAGCAAGCAGAAATGGACAAAAATACAGACATTGATAAACAAATGAAAATTGAAATCTCAAAAAATTACAATGGAGATTCACTAGACGACATTTATAAACAATGGAAACAAGAATGTGGAAAAACGAAAACTGGTTTTCAAACTATGAAAAACAATTTAAAATAGAATACAGCGAAGGAAATTCATTCTTTAAGAAAATAAAAACAACCACATGAAAAATCACGCCGATACCACGCTATCCCAATTTTTAAGTCATGAAAGGAAATCACACTATAGACAAAATTCAGCCTAAAACTTTGACAAAAGGCTAATCAGAAATCTTCCAAGACAACCACCATCATTCCATCACATAAATAGCAATAAGACAATGAAACCTTCGATGTATATAAACAATTCTGGACAAAACGAATACCACCACAGAAAAAATAAACAAAGTAAATACATATAACAACAGTGCAACAAATAGAAACTACAACTTCGGAGCAAACAGACCACAAAATCGGAACTACAGAAATAACGAAAGCCAACAATTATCAGGGACAGAACAACAGAATACAATACAAAAATATACAATAATCACAAATACAGCAACGTAAAAAATACCGACATTAGAAACGATATAGCGGAATCCCACCTTTATAACCGCATTTCTTAGAGAGAAACATGGTTTCTGTATGGACGCAAATGACCCACAACCACGAAAAACCGAAATTAATCAATCATTAACACCCACACAAATAGGCATCCTATTTAAAGGACTAAAATTCATACCAACACTCCAAAAACTTTCAAATGTAGCTGAAATAATGTTTCGGAATTCTGTAGAAGACTCCGGTTAGTAGAACAATGATAAATTGCTAGTAAAAAAAAGAAAAGAAAGATTATCAACCACTCAAATGCAGCCGTTGATGAATTCTGTAATTATATCTCTAACTACCCATTTGATAAACTGGAAATGCCACAAACAAAGTCCAACTTCACTAGACAACAATAGAAGCAACAAACCGACCTAAAATTGAACAAAAATATTGTTATAAAAGAAGGAGGCGCAGTCATTATTATGGATACAGAACAATACACAAACATCATACAAAATATGCTAGAGGACGATACCTACCATGAAAAAGGCAGAGAATATCAGCCTCATAAAGTGATGAAAAAACTCATCAATTTAACACCTCCATGGTAAGGCTATCTAACTTCTAAGGAACGTACATACTTTACAAACTTTATTTATAAAACAAGCAATTTTTATGGACTACCTAAAATACACAATCAACGAAACATGAAATATTATAAAAACTAATTGTGTGAATATACCCTTACCAACCGACCTAAAACTAAGGCCTATAATAGCAGGCCCAATTTGCGAGACATACCGTTTAAGCAATTTTCTCGACATCCTATTGGAACCTCTTATCAAACACGTTCGGAGCGTCATCGAGATGATCTAGATTTTCTGAATCATCTGCACAACGAGGTAAACCATAATACATATATGGTCTCAATGGATGTTGTGAATTATATAGCAACATCCTACATGACTACGGAATAGAGGCCATTAAATACCGGCTAGAAACGTTCCATCATGACCTACCAAATCGTATCAAAGGAAACTTCATCATAGAAATCCTTGAATTCACCTTAAAAACAACTATTTCAGGTTCAATGAAACACCCTACCGACAAAAATCAGGAACAGCCATGGGTACAAAGGTTGCACCTAATAACCTAGTCACGGAATACGATGAACTAAAAATCTATGAAAGAACCTCGGAAATCTATTGGAATGACTTCAGTTGCAACATAAAAGAAAACGGGAAAAGATATTTAGATGACTGTTTCATTTTGTGGAATGAAAGTCTTGATAAACTAAAGACATTCCAAACATCCATTAATAATATAAATACTAGCATCCAATTAACTGTTGAGTACAGCAACAAAACCTTCCCTTTTTAGGCATATTAATAACAAAAACAAACACTAAACTAGAAACCAACATATATTTTAAACCTGACTCTCGACAGTATCTCACTCAACCTAGCCAACCAATAGTCTCAATCACAACCACAAGAGACTACAGACTAGAAGAGATGGAAAAATATTCATCAAGAGAAAATACCCTCAAAGTTTGATCAACAATAGCGTTGAAAAAGTAAAAAAATAAATATCTACACACTCCGAGAAACAAAAAGAAAAAAAATGGTCATCCTTTATATCTCAACTTTCAACCCAAAGAACACAGAAATCTGCACATACAACTAAATCTAACAATCCTACAAAGGACAAAAGAATGAAAAGCCTATTACAAAAATAACCAATCATAAAAGTAAGCGACAACCAAAATCACTAAAAAAGATACTAACCGGTGTAAAACGGCAGAACACAAAGAGCTTCAGGTGAAAAAATGCAACCGAACCCTTTGCAGACTATGCAGCTACCTATTAGAGGGCCACGAATTTCATTTCAAATACGGATCCAAATTTAAAATTAAAATTGATTTCTTGTGCGACTCAGAGAATTTAATATACATAATTACATGCAAATATTACCACGCGCATTAAATTGGCCAAACCAGCCAGTCACTCCGGCAAAAGATGACAGTTCATCGCCAACAAGTTAGGGATCCCCACACCAGAAAAATACCCATTAGCCAACATATAGAGGAATGCGGAAGACAAAATCTGACAATTTTTTGTGTCTTCCCATTCTATCAGTGCGACTACAGAACGACTGAACAAAGGCGGAGTAATAAAGAAACATATTTTATGAGTTCAAACCATTGCAATTAATTCATTGCATAAATGGATTTTACCAAATTTTCCTTACAATAAGCGACATATATAGCCAGTTACGCCCCTTGATTTTTTTCATTTGTTCAAAACATAAATGTCAACACGTGGAGATATAAACAGTTAAAAACTTTTTGAAAAGCTAAGCGAAATCGGTTAAAGTAAAAACGTAAAACAATAAATTATTTTTTCTGGAGATCTAAAAACCCATATCAACCCAAGAGAGACTTGCGTTTAGACAGACATTCGAACTCTCTCGTCTTTCAGCGAAACGACGTGGGACATAACTTTATTTTCACTAATGCCAGCTTAATTAAAAAACAGCATAATCCTTTAAGTAGAAAATATTTTGAAAATATATTCATAGCATTACTACCAACTATAAACATTCGCTTAAAACATTACATCACATCAACACCTTTCTACAGATCCATTATTCAAGAATCTAACTGTCTGTCTGTCTAATATATAAAACAATGAAAATATGCAAATCTTTTTCAAAAATACGCACGAGAAATGCTTTAATGATAATGCATCCAAAACATGACTATTACATAATCTTGCTGCGTTTCACCGATCCACACAGAGGTGACGACAACAGACATCCCCCCCACACACATACACTTACACGCGAATATAAAAATCCAACCAAATACAAAATTATTGCAACATTTTGCTACATTTCACTGACGTATACAAAGGTGACATCTACGGATATTCCTCACACGCACTTCTACACTTACATGAATTAACGTTACCGTTCAACATACACCTAGACAAACAAGCGTTTCTTTGCATACACACTCATACACTATTACACACTTTAACGTCCAAAATATCCCTCACGCATACTTATATATTATTTATTACGTTAATATACGTGACACGTATCTGACCAATAAAAACTAACCAAAAATATTTGTCTCTCTTTGCTTTTTTTCATTTCTATCTCTGTCTCTGATGAAACTTTAATAAAAGTGAAACATGTTAGATTGAGATACGTTTCCTACTTGTTCTGTATTTTATTTTATCATCTTGACGGATTCCTATCCTTATCTGATCTACATTTGATGTTCAACTGAATATATATATATATATATATATATATATATATATATATATATTCAGGTATAAGAACAAATGGAGTATAATTCCACTGTCAAATGCAGCATTTAATTAAAATAAGGGCTCAGTACAGAGTAGAGCTTAATATTATTTACATGATTCAATACTAAGTTGTGCCTCTTCAGGCGATGATAAAGAACTGGTGAGTAAATTATTTTTAATTTCCCTCTTTTTTCGAAAGAGAAGAGAAGACAAGATGACAACAATAATTCGTTATATTGTCTTCTCTTCTCTTTCGAAAAAAGAGGGGTATTATGACGCTTGTGGGTTTACCCTGATTAACCAATTAGGTGTCAAACCTCCGCTAAATTCAAAATTAACCTAAAAATAGAATCCTAGAAAGGTCAGAAGTGGCATATAAAAAATTGATACAAACTATAAGCGAGTGGCAACCTTGTATCATAATTATGAACAAATATAATTGTTCAAATTTTTATAAGAAGCTAAGGAGAAGGAGTAGGAAGATAATCAAACGTATAGTTAATCGTAACATAAATTTTGTAGTTGATAATTAAAAACTTCTTTAAGAAACCAGCGAATACAACTTAAGTGTTTAAAAATAAAAAAAATGTGTGACATTTAAGATGTTAATAATGCCGACTAAATAGCAATAGATGGCTATATTAAATCTAAATAAACAAAATAAAATAATCATTCATAGAAGGAGCATCGCAATTTATTTACTTATGACCATATGAAATAGTACTACCAAGTTCAAAGTTTAACCATATTGTAAAGCAGTGTTTCCCAAACATTTTTGACCTTGGCCCTAAATGGATTCTTGTCTGGTCCTAAGTATATATTAGATGACAATTTTTTTTTGATAGTTTTTTAAAAATTTGTCATATCTACACTGTACGTACAACATGTGATAGTTTATCTTGATTCATTACACTTATTTACAATTGTATATTTTTATTGAGTAAATTTATATTACTGTCACAATATTCTTTTAATAAAAATTTGAAAAACGGCAAATTTTCATAAAAACAAGTTTATTATATGAATTGGTAGTCAAGTCACAAAATCAAAAATGTTTTTTCAGTGATTACCATGGAACTGTTTCATTTTGTGAGAGAGATCTTCTAAGTTGGGTTTGATGTTGATTGCTAGAGAACTACGCAAGTCATGCTGGGGATCCAAGCGGTTCCTTGCTCAACTTTTGATCGTAACAAGGCTTGAAAAGCCCTGTTCACTGAGATACGTTGTTGTAAAAGGGGGGAAGAGCTTTTTACAGCCTCCCTTGTCAGAATTGGCTTTTCATGGAGCTGAATCCAAAATTCTGAATATGTAAGATTTTTAAAGCGTTGTTTCTGTACTTGATTTTCTTGGAGGTCTATAAGTTCTTCATGAAGGCCTGGAATATCTTCACCAAGTTCACACTGAAAACATTTCTGAACCAGCTATGCTTCTTGATTTCAACATTTTCTAGAAAATACTTGTCCATTTCTTCTTGAAGATTTTTCAGATCTTCAAAAATGGTTTGATGTCAGTAAGAGATATTTCTGATGAATCTTCCAAGATAGAATTTAGTTTTGGAAAAGCTGCAGTTTTTCCTTTAGTCAACTTTTCCTTCCAAAGAGCAATTTTTTTCTTGAATGAGACAATTTTTCCTCAATGTCTACCATAGTATGATTTCACCCCTGCATGAGTGAATTCAGTTCATTCAGATGTATGAATATGTCGCTCAAATACGCAAGGTTTGCTAACCAAGCAATATTTTAAAAGCAGTCTGAAAGTGCATGCTTTTTCTCACACAGAAATGTTTCAATTTCAGTTTTTAGTTCAATAACTCTTGCAATAATCTTTCCTCGAGATAGCCAACGGACATCAGTGTGGAACAGCAAGTTTTGGTGATGTGATCCCATTTCTTTATACATATTATGGAAAATATGTCAGTTTAAAGCTTTAGACTTTTTGGAAATGTCTGTGTTTTATAGCCCCGGACAGATAAGAAATGGATCACAGAAAACTTACTTATATTCGGGCGGGAATGAATCTTACTGGTTCGAAATTCCTACATTTAATATTTAATTATCTGACCGGAATTAAGGTAATAAAAGTCCGTCAAGCCAATCTTTTTACGTTATTCTAAATTTTTATTCGTAGGGTTGACTCTCTGTGTGATAATAAAATATCGTAAATTACACATTTTACAAGACCATTTTTTAAGCGATTTCGTGGAGGTACATATATGTATGTAAAAAGATTAAATAACTTCATGTATGCACTAGTTTACTACTAACAAAGCGTCTGCGTGTAGATATGTTTGCATACGTGATTTTTAGCGCCGCGAATAGATATGTACATGTGCGTATACACAAGAGTATAATTACATACATATGCATATAAATTCTAACAATAATAAATAAATTTAATTATAAATCTAACATCCTACAATTAATACTCATGCTCTCAACAAACCCAATTAAAAAAAACGAAATATTAACCCTGTGAATATATATAAATATGTGTACGTATGCATGTGCGCCGATATGTGTGTGTGTATACGTATGCATGTATGAGCAGGTGTATGTTAAGCATTAACACTAACGATATCACATCTGTGCAGGCGGGCTCACGCGAACGTGCGTACAAGCGCACACAAACATAGAGAATACAGAAGAAAAAGAAGAAATATAGAAGAAAATTCACACCAGTGCAAAATTTGTATAAAAAAAATTAAATATATAACCACTAAATTATTGATACCCCTGAAATGAGGACGAACATGTCCGTCTACGAAACCTTGGAGACGGGCTGAAGGTAACATCAATCAGCTAAGTGACAAATTTCATTCACATTAATCATTCATATATATATATATATATATATATATATATATATATATATATATATATATATATATATATATATATATATATGCATATTTCATTAAATAATATAGACAAGTTTTGTCTATTTATTTTAAGTAAGTTTCTTTCATGTTGTCTGATAAGCTTAATCATATTATGAAAGACGAAAGGAAATCACCATATTGATACATGTTTAAATCCAATCTAAGCTTTCGGCTTACACAAGCTATTATCAAAGATGACAATTTCAATAAAACAAGCAACAACGGATGAAACAACAATGATAGTCCGCCCTTGCTGCATGAAAATTTCAAGTAACGGCAAACTTGTATATACGAGACGTGGAAGCGAAAATCGCGTCACAGCTCGTGACGTCACACATAACCACGTGAGAGTGAAAAACGAGAAGTATTAATTATAGGAAGCCATTGGTATAAACCAATGGCTTCTATTATAAATTATAGGCATTTAAGAATATTTGTGGGGATTTCATAGTTTATTTTGTTCGGGTTAGGTTTCAACTGTTTTATGTATAAAGCTTCAAGAATTTTTAATTTTTGTTTATTGTTTTCATGTTTAAGTATAGTTGTGTTGTCAACAAGGATTTTCCGGAATTGAGTACGCGGGCAGGTATATTGTTTTAAATGTCTAAAAATGTTAGAGTTATCATTTAAATGTAGAGTCAAGCGCCGTGAAAGCGAGTTTGTGGTGTGACCAACATGAATATTATTTAATATGTTGGAGATACAATCGCCTAAAGCGCACTTGTAAACTATGTTGGTTTTCTGCAAATCGCTAACGGGAAGGGGGGAAGAATCATTGCGAATAGTTAAGTTGGATATACTAGATTTAGTGTAGTATATGAGTAACCTATTTTTTTTTTTGCTAGGCTCTGTTGTGGATATATTAGTATTTACTAATTTTTTTAGTGTATTTTCATCTTGTTTATAATTAGTATGCATTTGACTACGATAAAAGAGATTAATATGTTTGGAATTAGTTGAAGCAGTATTATGTTCTATTTGCGTAGTATTAAGATTTCTAAGAATGTATTTGATTTGTTCATCAACTATATAGTTTGGAAAGCTATTATTAATAAGCGTTTGTTTTATATTCTTTAGTTCACTGTAAAAAATCTGTTTTGTAGATGAATTGGTTTTTGCACGATGTATTAGATTTTTTATAATTGCTAATATGGGCATTCGCTCTTGTAGTTAAGTGTACATGAATTTATGCTGGTAGTTTTTTTTGGATGGCGAAATAGTAAATTTGTTATTATTTGTGTTTATCAATATGTCAAGGAAGGGAATTTTATTATTAGTATTGAGTTCATACGTGAATTTAAGGACAGAATTATCTTGAAAACGTTTTTGAAGTTGAAGTATTTCATCTGTATTTTTAACTAAAATAAGGATATCATCAACATATCTTAGATAGATGGAAAGGTTTTTAACATCAGCAAATATCTTATTTTCGAGGTTCGACATGTAGAAATTGCTAAATGTCGGACCCAGTACTGAACCCATGGAGATACCATCACGTTGTATATATATATTATTACTATGATCTAAGAAAGGGACTTCAGTAGTAGTAATGAAACATGCATTAATGAAAAATTGCTGCCTAAATATACAATATATATATATATATATATATATATATATATATATATATATATATATAAGCATCATCGCCATGTCTACAGACAGAAAACCAACATAATCCACCTAGACCCAAATTAATGAGTGTGGGTGTGCGTCTACATATATGTGCATGTGTGTGTGCACGTGAGCATGTCTGCTGGCGCAAACAGCCGACCGGAAAAGCGTCAAAGACGCTCCCATCTGCCCCTTACTAAGAGAACATTGTAATATATGAAACGCTACAATCTTGACACGGAAATATAATGAAAATTGCGCACATACATGTGAATGTGTAACTGCGCCTAACCTAAGATTATGAATATGGGAGTGTATGTATGAACAATCATGTATACGCCTGTATGTATTTGTGTCTATGTATATGTGAGTGTCATCCCAAACAAACACAGAAGAAAATTTTCTCCCTCCAATCACACACAAATAATCAAACACAAATAAAGGATAAATAGATTCCCTTTTGAAAAAATAAACCAGTTTGTTTGACGATCGCGAAACCTAAGGTCACAAACAACACTCCATGCAACCGCTTATGTTAGCTCTATCACGGATATTCAGCACTTTCCACTAAATACCGCGCACACGCACACAGGCACGCGCGCGCGCGCGCACACACACACATGTATATATATATATATATAAATATCTATCTATCTATCTATCTATCTATCTCTCTATATATTTATTTTAATTATCTGACCGGAATTAAGGTAATAAAAGTGCGTTAAGCCAACCTTTTTACGTTATTCTAAATTTTAATTCCCGACTCTCTGTGTGGTAATATAATATCGAAAATCAACATCATTTAAAATGTGAATATTTGAGTAACTACATGTTCCAGGGAAACGAAATTAAATAAACTTTATATTGAACAATAAAAGATTTATTTACCAAAATTTAGACAAGATTTTATAACCAATTTCGCAAAGCTTCACAAATGTTCGTATCACCTGTGAGACGACACACGTCAAGTCGGTTGTCCACCTCTTGGCAAACTTGCGGTAGCATGTCTTGCGTAATATTCTCCAGTGATTCTCGTCTTAAGTTCCAATAGGCTTGTAGGAAGAGGGTGGGGATAAAGACCTGTTCTTCACATAGCCCCATAGAAAAAAAACAAGATGTCAAGTCAGGTGAACGTGATGACCATTTCAACAGCATATTATCATCGGCTCGCTTGATTCATCTTTTTTTTAAAACACTTAAATAAACCAAGATTATTAAACAAGAGAAATGAATTGATGGTTTTACATGTAGACATAAAAATAAATATCTGTTGAATACGTTGATCCAGATTAATTTTAAATGTAAATTATGTTTATGTCTGCAAAAGAACAATTAATATGCCTTTATGATTAATAAAAGATAAAAAAATTAATATTCACAGCTCCGAAATATTTTTACATATATATACAAATCCCGTTTATTTTAAATGCTAAATATATTTTTAAAAATTAAAAACTGTAATCTCAGTATAATATATAATTGTGCTAACATTGGATAACCAAATATTTTTATTAACATTTAAATTACGTAACAATCAGGTCCTGCACTGACGACCTGAAGATTGCGTTGAAGATTGAGCCGCGCTCGCGGTGAGGGGTAATATATATATATATATATATATATATAAACAAGTTTTATTAAAATGCAGGAGACAGCGTTTTAAAATGTGTATAAAAATTTAATATCTTTCCTCCTCAGGTGCTTAATCGGAAGTTTTCTCCAAATATTTATTCTGGCATGTAAGACTCTCACAGTTCAATTAGTAAGAGTATCTACCGCGATAATAGGCTTTTAAAGCAAAAGCGATGCAAATTCGTGTCTCAGCTGAGGCTTATTCTTTATTGCTAATCATCGCCATTTGCCAAAAGCCGTAAAGTGACAGTCTGAGAAGTTAACAGGAAAATCGACTTAAATTTCGTTGAAAGAAAAATATTGAAAAGGACAGGACTCCATTCCAAACCCATCATATAGACGGTATCACTTTCTTTCGATGAAGATTGGCTTTTGTCACAGCTTTTCAACGTTAGAATCAATAAATAAAAATACATAAAATCAAATAAATAATAAACGTGTTGCTTACTTACCACCAAACTCTGATCTAAATGCTAAGGTGGTTACCACTTTCGAGACAGGAAATATGAATAACTAAATCGACGGCTATTCTTCGATTCCGAGTATTTCTTTCCCCTCATATACTATATATACTTATCCTTTTCCCAATTCTCGTGTAATTCTCTTGTAGCTGGCAAGATCGATCCTTAAATGGAACATTCGTCCATACAGATTGTACCTGATTGTTGGAACCGATCCTCGTTGAATTTGATGAGCCTTCTAACTTTGCCGTTTGTCTTCCACGCCATTCCTGCTCTAAACAATTTTAAGCAGTCGACGCTATTTGACGCCAGAGTGGACGATTTGATACTTGTTCCTCTCAGCTTTACAGGTTGATATTGTCCTTTTCTATAACCTGTTTCTACGCATGGGGGAGTCGCGAGGTCTTTGGCCAGTGTTGAGTTCACTGAAAAGGATTTCATATGTGCGGGAGTCTGTCGATGTTCATGTTGAGTACGTGATCTATCAATCGAAGGCGGTGTTTGATGATGGTGACTTCGATGTTGTTTTGAGCTTTCTCGAGGACTGCGATGTTAGTGACATAATGCTTCAAGTTAATGTTCATAAGTTGATTAGAGCTTTTGCTAATGAAATCACCCAAGTTTCTTAATGTCTCGACTATACAGTATCCATATTTCGCACCCGTAGAACTAAGTTGAAATGATGACACTAACAACTTAGTTTTTTATTTTAGGGTTTTGTTTCTAAAGATATGATGATAAAGTATCTCAAAAAATTTTCTGAAAAAGAGTATACCATAATGAAAAAAGACCCCCAAATTGATAGAAACATAGTTTTATCGTCAAAATGTTTGTTATTATTAAGAGGAAAGACCAAATTATTTTTCCTTATTTTATTAAATTTTTTTACTCTTTCTGACATGTTCGAAATTTTGGTTAAAAATCTTGCTTTTCTAGCGTCAGCTGGTAGGCCAAAGATTAGTATGGAAAATTTAGCGTCTTTTTTGTGGTAAAAAAAAACATTGTTTTAGAAATTCTTAAAAAACTGTCAGATTTTAATTAAATTTTCAAGACTTATTCACAAATAAATTTAATTTTTTTGAAAGACTTGGTAAAATTATTTTTGATTTATATTTACCTCCACTTAAATTTATGAAATTTGGAGAAATTAAAATTTAGCATCTCCATATCTATATTAGATAAAAGCAGGACTCCTTAGAGAATTTAATCATCAGTTTATTTTTGCCAAACAGAAACACCATTTGCTGAAAATCTGCTCTGAATCGTAAAATAAAAAAAGCAATATAACTATGGCATTATTTAATTAGAAAAGCTTTTAATTGCTTTTATAAATAAGATATACTGAAGACGCTATTGTCTTAAGAAAAAAATTCGATGAATAATGAATTTTTGCAAGAATTGTTTTCACTTTTTTAAATTTTAATTAGAAAAAATTATTAAGCTTTAAATTTTTTAAAATTCTGTATTAATTTCAGGCCTTTTTTTATTATATTACTAAGTGAAAACTAAATAGAAACATTTAATACAAATCATCAAACAAATATTTTTAAAAGAATTTTGAATTTCTTTTTGCTTGTCTATAAACATGCCGATTTTTGTAGATAAGGATACCCATTCACGACATTATCAGAAAATAAGAGTGATAACTATTGTAAATTTAAAGACAGAATGTATCTAAAATTCAATAAAACATTAGACTACGGAGAATATTTTTCTAAACTTTTAAGATTACTGAGTACTTAAAAATGTTATAAAAAAGGCGTCATTTTCTCTTTAGAACAACATTAGATCTGTCATCACAGTATCAGTACGTCAACATAGATACTGTCGAGTTAAAAATGCATTTCTGTAATATTTTACACTTAAAGTAAATAATATTTGTTTCAAATCAGATTAATTATACTTTAAATCAGCTAATATTCCTCAAATAAAGTTTAAGAAAAGTTTATTTTATTTTTGGAAAACATTTTAATAAAGACAATTGCATTGCCATGAATGACGACTAAAAAAGTTCGCTAATCAACTATTTTAGTAAAAACAAACGAATAAAAAAACACTCATGCGTTTAAATCTAAATAACAAAATTATCATTTTAACTGATTTTTAAAACTGAATATTCAAATGATATATCACCGTTAATTAACACTCATCCCAATCTATTTAAATTAGTTTTTGAATTACAGCAAACTAAAGTATTTTGTTTATTGGAAATATTATAATCTATTATCTTGAAATCAAAATTAAAGTAAAAGTTTAAAGAAAGATTTTTCATTTTTTAAAATTCATTTTAAACCTTATATATCGTTTTTTTTTTATGGAGGTCCTTATGATAAAGTTTCCGGAAAGCAACATGAATAGTAATCTAATTATAAAAGCCATCAACAAAACAATCGCTTATTTAAAAAGAGCACAAAATTTCATATTAAATCTAAATAATTAAATTATCATTTTAACTGATTTTTAAAACTGAATATTCAAATGAGATATCAGAACTGCTAAGGACATTATATTTTAAATTGCTATCAGTTAAGATCTTTTCGGATGTCCTACTTACAGTAAAGTGTTGGTCTAAATCATCCATCCATGTTAGTCTAATCATCCACCCATGTTAGTCTAATCAGCCACCCAAGAATCCATTCAAGAAGAAAAAGAGAAAGTTCTTCGTACCGTTTGAAAGTTTGTGTGTTGTTTATTGTCAATCAATGACCTGCTGATGCAAACGTTCTTATTTCAACAGATAATAACAGGCAGCCGCGTCTGTTCGATCCAGGTCCAGTCGGTTAAAACAGAATAAAAACAAGAAAGGAATATTATTCTTCAATTTGACCAGTCGTTTCCAATTTCTATAGTCGTCATGCAAAAAGGGAAAAATGTGGTTTTGGGACAAATAGTACGCAATCTGAAGTGAACCTTGATAACAGGTCAAGAGGAAGCATGTGTGTGTAAGCGATTGAGATAGATAGATAGAGAGAGAGAGAGAGAGAGAGAGAGAGAGAGAGAGGAGGGAGAGAGAGAGGGAGAGAGAGGGGAGATGAACAGACTGAAACATATCGATCGATTGTTCGATAGACAAATAGATACGAGGAAATGCTGAAAGATTCTCGGCTGATCTACTTTTCAAAATCTAATCAAAGGATCAAACCAGAAATTTTTGGAATATCTTGGTTTTGTTGCGAACTTTCCAACTTCACTTGTAGATCAATAGATAGATATGAACAGCGATAGATAGGAATAGACTGTGTTAGATAGATATGAATAGGTTGAACTGAATCACGTTGCCATGGTAGCGATGGCAAAAATAATTAGGAAAGTTGACAAAGACGACAATTTAACTTGCGATGGTAAAAGGGGGCTCATGACAAAAGCAAGGAAGAAGGGGAAGGAAATAAGTAGATGTAGAAGGGGATAGAAAGAAGTGAGAAAGGGAAGAAGAAAGAAAAAGTATAGCTCTACAGTTACAGCGAAATATCTAATTGTCAATCTATTTCTCTCACAATATCTTTCTTCCACTCTCTTTAAATGTATGTAAGTATGTGAAGTTTGATTTGTATATATATGTGTGTAAAGTTTGTTCTATCTATATATTTAAGACAAACTAGTATTTTCACAAAGGTTGTCATCTAAATTTGAATTGTCAAATATATATAGATCAAAAATAGAATTTGGACAATTCTAAATAAGATCGTCTGTAAGTGCCAGAAAATGTAGTACTCCCATTGGTCCCAAAATATATTTTTTGACCAATGGCTGCTCTACATTTTTTGGCATTTACAGACGATCTTGTTTAGAAAAACTGACGGATCAAATCATTACACAATCTTCGTGTTTTCCCTTTCTTCAATTGTTGAGCAAAAAAGTTAACAAAATACAATTTTAACTAATGATAAGTTAGAAGCAATTTTTATTTTTTAGGTCCAATTTGGAGTCGATTGTTTCTAGAATTGTAGTTACCTTCAAAAATTCACTAAAAAAGAGCATACCATGATGAAAAAAGCCCCAAGTTTTATCGTCACAGTGTTTACATTATTTTTAAGAGGAAAGTAGTTTTTGATTATTTTATTAATTTTTTTAATCTTTTCTAGCATGTTCGAAATCTTAGTTAACAATTTTGTTTTCTTTTGTCAGCGGGTGGGTCAAAGATTAGTATGAGAAATTTAGCATCTTTTTTTGCAAATTGTTTTGGAAATTCTTGCAAAAATCAAATAATTGTCGGTTTTTCATGAAATTTTCAGGATAAATGAATGAAATTATTTTTGATTTTTTTTTTTAGAAAACTTTGTTTTTTTTTTCTTTTTACATCTGTTACCCTCACTCAATTTTAGGAAATTTCGAGAAATTAAAATTTCAGCCTCTTCAAATTTATGTTAGTTAAAAGCAGGACTCCTTGGAGAATTTAAATCATCAATTTGTTTTTGTCAAACAGAAACACCATTTGCCGAAAATCTGCTCTGAATCGTAAAATAAATAATGCAATAAAACTATGACATTATTTAATTAGAAAAGCTTTTTATTGCTTTTATAAATAAGATCTATTAAAGACACATTAAAACATTTTTTGGATAAATAATGAATTTTTACAAAAATGGTTTCATTTTTCAACAAATTTGATTAGAATAATTTTTTAAGATTAAATCTTTTAAAATTCTGTATTTTTTCACTCTTCTAGATGATATTATTAAGTAAAATCTATATTTACTAATCATAAATGGAAAAGCTTAGTACAAATCATCAAACACCAGTATTTTTAAAAGTATTTTTTTTTGTATGTGTATAAACGTCCCGATTTTTATAGATACAGACGTCCATACATTATCAGAAAATAAAAGCGATAACTATCGTAAATTTAAAGCCAGAAAGTATCTAAAATTCAATAACACATTAGATTGTGAGAATATTTTCTTAATTTTTTAAGATTAGCGAGTACTAAAAATTATACATAAAAGGTGCTCACGTTATATTCAATATTTTTTACGGCTAAAGCCTCAATAGAACGAGATTAGATAAACATCAATCTGCCATCAAGCTTCCAAACATGTCAACAGCTTAAATAAACAGCTACAGATGTGTCAAAAATGTATTTCTGCGATATTTTAAACTTAACGTAAATAATATTTGTTTCAAATCAGATTAATTATACTTTAAGTCATCTAAAAATCCTCAAATACAGTTTCGGTAAAGTATATTTTATTTTTGTGAAATTTTTTAATTAATTACGTTGTGATGAAAGACGTATAAAAAGTGCGCTAATCAGCTATTTTAGCGTCCCTACAAAAAAACAAAAAAAACAAAACAAAACAAAAAACAACTCATTTCAATCAATTTAAATTAGTTTTGAAATACAGCAAAGTATTTTGCTTATTGGAAATATTAAATATAATCTATTAGTTTGAAATTAAAACTAAAAGCTTTCCATTTTTAAAAATTCGTTTTAAACCGTAGGTATCGCGTTTTCAATGGTATCTATATAAATGTCATAAACTAATATATATATATATATATATATATATATATATATATATATATATATATATGGGGGCACTCCTACATTTTTTAAAGAAGAAGCTTCACCTTCCAGTTGAAAATCTGATTTTACATATAAAAAGGACTCAAAAACCGACAAAAACAGTAATTCGTGAGCAAGATGACTAGGATTAAAATGTAGTATCTGGTTCAGCAGCAGAGAGCCTGCCCACGTCTCCATCCATCATCATCATCAGCAGCAGCAATAGCAGCAATAGCAGCACCAGCTTGCCATCGGCCGCCGTTCTGTTTTTTTTTTTTCACTATTCTTCGACCAAACATTAAAGAAATCACGAAAAACACCAGGGTCAAGTTTCACACTAAATAAGATGCACAAATAGTTGAATAGAAACATTGAAATAAACTAAGTGTGTGTATTTTTTAAAATCTCTGGTTTTATTTCACAACATTTAAATGTATATACCGATTAAATGTGTGGCGTGTTATTTTCATTTGCTCCTGTGTGTGCCTTTGCATAAAAAGTTTGAGAGGCATTGGGTTTTGAAAATGGCTAGACTAATATTCGAAAGTGATAGGTCAGAATCTTGTGGACATTTCTCTGTGTGTGTGTGTGTTTGTGTGTGTGTGTGCGTGTGTGTGTATCAACAATTTTGTTCATCTATCTATCTATCTATCTATCTATCTATCTATCTATACATACATACATACATACATACATACATACATACATACATACATACATACATAAATACATACAGTCATGTGTGAATTGTAAATGAAGTTGTTAATTCCGGGTGAGTAATTTTTGACTGACTCACAATTGGTGCGTCTGTGTGGTCCTAATTTGTTTGGTATATCCGCTACAGATTATATCACACGCACGTACACACACACACACACACGCACTTAGAGATTTGTACGATGCAAGGCCACAAATGTATAACACTCAGCTTGTATCAGTTACATTAGTAATAGCAGATCATTAGTACTGTAGCGAGTTTGATCTTTACAAAGTGCCATACACTTATTAACCATTATTACACTACGAACATCCTATCAGTTTAAGCTTGTATGATAGAAGCTCATAAGTGTAGGGAATGTATTAAGCGTCATAAAAGTGTTAGTGAGGCTAAGTCAGATGTTACGTTTTAAAGATTCCTGATTCTATATTTGCTATCTGATCCTTTCATAAAATTAACATTTGTTTTTTGGACTTTTAATTTTTTTAGAACTAAATGATCTGTAAACATTTTTCCTTTCGCTTGTACTTATTTCCGAAATGAAATCTATAAACTTTTTCCGCATATAAAACTTGGAATGTTTAGAAAGCTAATGATTCGATAAAAAGGACAGAAAAAAAGTAAAATGTAGTTTTCTGATTGATTTTGAAATGGTTTTAGACAAATAATCAAATAGCATTGTCACAGACTGAGACCAAGAAGATAAATTTACTCTTCTGCTTAATTTCAGCAAAAAATAAGGATAATAGATGTAGTTAGTATTAGAATCATTAAAGTAAGGATATGTAAAGCCAGCTTGATAGCTAATGCTTCTGATGAGGTAATTTTTACTTGCATCACTTCGGGCGAAAAAATTAAATAAAATATTGATTTTTCAACTTTTCTATTTCTTAAAGTTAGTAGGTCGATCATTACACGGTTACTATTACTGAGAATCCAAAATTTACACGTGAATCTGACACAATATTAGAAAAAGCGTAAATTGTTGAAAAATATTCCTCCATATCGTTCTAATAAATATCACATTTGCTTTTTATTATCTAAATACTTAGTAACCGTAAAATGGAATAAGTATGGTTGGAAAATGACGCTGCACAAGGCTAGCTTAACCTACCTTAAATATTCTTCTATGTGCCACGTTTGCTCCTTCAGGGCGTTCACGACTCTCCTCCACACCCTGTGCTTTAAATAACCTTTCCTTCTTTAATATCATTTTATATATCAACTCTATCATTGATTCACACAAATCTGTTAAGTAGATTACGCGCTGTTCTCCTTTGCTTCTCTTGCACGTCATGTGAGTAGTATATTTACTAAGCCTTCTTTTCTCATTATGTATCACAGAAATTTCAACTGTCACTTTCTGTTGTAAATATAAGTTTCTTTTCAGTTTCTATGTTACTTAAGAAAACCCCGTTGTCCACATGTTTTCTCCATGCTATTCTCAGCAGTTGTCGGATGAACCACGCCTCTGTCACTTGAAGTTTTTTCTTCAACTGTAAGATAATTGTCCAGTATTTACTGCCATATAGGAGATTAAATATTAGTAGTCTTTTCTTTGTTTCTAAACAAAATAGCGTTAGAAGACACCTTTCGTACCCAGATAGCTAACTTTCGGCACGTCCTCATTATGTAGCCCATACTTTGAGTTGTCTCTTTTACTGACAACCATGCATTGTCTTCTTAATAGTCATTTTTTTTTTTTTTTTACTACATTATCTTAGAGTTATTTCAGTTTTCCTTCAGTGTCTGGCATCAACGTAGTGTCATTCGCGTATTTTATGTTATGATTATATGCGTTAATAAATCCTAGTAGGTTTTCATACGACTAAATACCGTATTTGATAGCATATAAGCCACCTTCATGTTTTAATACTAAAAAAGGGTCTGGGATATCTCCCAGCTGTTATATACGAACTCGAAGTATCTGATAGGTTTATATTTACATATACACCGCAAATTTATAAGCTATACTATATTTATAGGTAAAGTGCCCAATATCAGTGATCAGTCTGTTTCATGCTTGAACGCAATCTTCAGTCCGGAATACTGGTCTCAAACATGAAACAGACTATTGTCGCTCAGTGTTAACCTCGGGTGCATGCCTTAAAAACTATATTTGTCACACACACGTAGCCCACCCCATATATATATATATATATATATATATATATATATATATATATATATATAGGATTAAAACAATACAAATATACATTTAGTTAGCTGATTGTGTTGTATTCAGCACTTCAAGTCCAGAGTTTCGTAAACGAAGCTTTCTGTAATCGTTCGGTTTACTCGTCAGGATATATATATATATATATATATATATATATATATATATATATATATATATATATATATATGAGTGTGTGTGTGTGTGTGATAAAATGTTGTTTTGTTGATTGCTGCCCAATAGATAGGAAACGCAATAGTGGGAAGTCTAGATAGAAGATGGAGAGATGTGATAGGAAGAGGTTTGCTAAGTATAGCACTATGCTGGTCATCATGGGAAGGAGCTAGAGATAATCTGTGTCCAGTGCATGTACTCCACCTCCACCCCACTATATATATATATGTATACATACATATATATATATATATATATATATATATATATATATATATATATATATATATATATATATACAGTGCTGTTCGATAAAAGTGACTCGCCTGGTTTTTTTTTACTAAATGTTCAAGAAAATTTTAGAGTCTTGTCTGCTCCCTTCTGCTGAAAGAGTGCAAATCGACCCCACCAAATTCATTTTTATGGAGGATAATGCTCTCTGTCACAAATCAAAATTGATGAAGGAATAATTTGATGAGCAAGTGAGTGTTATAACATGGGCGCCCCAATCTCCTGATCTCAACCCCATAGAAAACTTATGGGGCATTATAAAGTACAGGCGCTCGAGAAAGCAGTTCAGTAACATGCTCTATTCTCTTGTACTGCTCGCTCCTGAGGATCTTTTCAATAGTTTTTAAGAAACCAGTTCCATGAAAAGAAAAGCATCCCCAGAACATTATACTGAACGGATGCTTGACAGTACTTACTGATAAATTCAAAGAGCTTTCAAAGCTTCTTCTTCGGATTTTAGATCGCTTATCCTTTAAGTTTAGCTCAACTTTCGTTTCATCGGAGAAGAGAACATTTAGTAAAAAAAATCAGGCGAGTCACATTTATCGAACAGCACTGTATATATATATATATATATATATATATATATATATATATATATATATATATATATATATATATAATTCAAGACAGTTAACGCGACATATTTTGCATTGTGTTTCCGCTATTTTCTCGACTGGGTCTATAGTTTATAGTCTTCTCGATTAATGAGCAATCTCGCTAAGCTAAGTTGGTTTCTTAATATTTCATTCATATCCTTTATTCTTATATATATATATATATATATATATATATATATATATATATATATATTAGTGTGTGTGTGCCTCTCTCTGTGTGTGTGTGTGTGTGTGGCGCTGATAACTTCAAAGGATCATATTTAGGACCTGAAACTCTCTTCCAATAGTAATTAGAGAATATTAACTCATCTCAATTATAAAACAAGATTCTTTCAAATTCCGTTTTGATACCTTACGAGAATAATCCAGTTTCAGATTGAACGAAATCCTTGAAACAATGACTTCTCCACAACGAACCCAAATTATACATATATACACATAATGACAGGCCGCTCGTTTCGATTATTAATCTTTATTATAGACTCTTCCTCAGACGCATTTTTTGTTTCTTCAAAAGATTCAACCTGTAATTTATATTGAAATTATGCTGAGCAGATGTTAGTTACAATTTCTGAGAGTGAGCACAAAATCTGATATGATCAGTAGCTGAATAAGCCCAGTAAGCTTAAAGGATCTTATAACTTTTGACTTCGTGTTAGCACAATCATCAATAGCTTCACCTCCCCAATTTCACTCACTAAGCATGGGTTAAAGCATGGTATGATTTTCAGGTATTTCCCAACGGGGTCGCATCCTGGGATCGCCTCCCAAGGTCGATATTATCAAGAAGTCACTTTCTTGACAAATCGATGATGATGAAATTCAAAGCAATTACCTATTATATATATATATATATATATATATATATATATATATATATATATATATATATATATATATATATATGAATATCGCTAATGTTAAATAAAATAGTACTCGATGTAATATAATAGTGCTATTAAGTATATATTAATAAATATACATATTATTACTCACCGGTAGCACGACTCGGAGTTTTATGCACAACGTAATCTTAAATAAAAAAAAAAACGCAATCCCATATAATATACAGACTGCGCCAGCATTAACCAGAATTTTTTTATTAAAATTTATATTATGTAATGGTTACTCTCTACTTGAAGATTGTGTTGTTCATGAAATTTTGAGTCGTGTTACCAGTGAGGAATAATATATATATATATATATATATATATATATATATATATATATATATATATATATTTTTGCTGCTTAAGAGCAGTTTGTTAGTCCTACTGTCTATTGCTGATTTTAAACTTGAGGCCCCACTATGTTGTCCTTGTACGAGATGATTAAATATCTAAACAGCATAATTTGTTGAATGATAGTTATCATGTGTTCCTATCTGGCCACTGATAGTGCAATGAGTTTAATCTTGACTGGGTTCCCTACTGTTGTTGTTATGTGCAGAGCCAAGTAAATTTATTTCTTTCTTTGCTACCATCTGGCCAAGAGATTTCAATTCACCTTTGCGGAGACTTCTTTCCTCTTCTTCCCAACTTCCTCATTATTTCAACACTCATCCAACATTTACTAAACTCACTCAGCCAATGGCAGAAGCTAAATTGAATTATAAATGAAGGCATAAGATTTTGTTTTGGGGTTTACATTCTAATTACTTTGTAAATTGTAAAGAAAACAAACAGTCATATTTCTTTACTTTCTATTCCTGGTACTTTCTTTCTTTCTTTCTTTCTTTCTTTCTTTCTTTCTTTCTTTCTTTCTTTCTTTGTCATTCACGCCTTCTTTCTCCTAACCTTTCATCTCTCCAATTCTAAAGTCATCCCTTTCTCCTTCCCTTCACCTTCTCTCACCACCATTGTCAATAATCAGGCTTTTGGCCTCTTCCCCACTCTCCACATTAACAGTCGGCGGTGTTAATCTTGTGGCTGGGTTTAACGCTTATGAAATGGGCGGAGATCTTTTCTTTTACAGACCTGTGCATAACTGCTTCTTGGCAGGTGATCCGGGCAAAAAAAGGAGACATGTAACAAATTAATGTTGATTGCTTTGTTAAACATGGCTGCCCACAGACGCTAGACGATAATAAAGATGAACCCTAACCCTGCTGATAATAACGGCCAAATCTTGGCCGCCGCTGGAAGCAAAAACAAAATTTCAGGCAAATTTGTTCTATCAGAGGCCATTGTGCCAACGTCATCGGGTCTGTGGAAATCTGTATAGTTATTTAATGATGTTCTACAGATTTTTAAAGCATTTTCTAACTAGAACAACAAAGTCTTTTGCGTGGATGGATATCTTCATCCATTTCCCAATGGCGTTCTTAGATGATTTGTTTTTCGGCCGTCAAATCAAATTGCGGAAATTCATAACAAAAGAACAGCTTCATGAAAAAAAATAAAATAAAAAATAAAATCGAAGTTACGGGAGCTATATCCTAAACAAAGAACGTATAAATCTAAAATCTTATTATTAGTGGCTTTACTGATCATTTTAAATGAAAGGATTTTTGTAGAATATTTAGTATTAGGGGAAACTGACTAAGTACTTGAACCATGTAAATACTACAAGTTTTACAGCATTCATATACTGACTACGTGGGAGAAGGAAAACTGAGCTGCGTTACTCTCCTTTTGTGATTAGACATTATAAGCAAAAATGCCATTTCATAAATACGACAGTGCCATCAAATAAAAATGTATCTTTTAAAGAATATGTCAAAGTAAATATAAGAAGTAAATATAAGAATCTTGAAATTGAATTAAAAAGTAAGAACTATATTTATAATAATTGGAGCCCTGGGTACGATCAAAATAGTTACAGACAAAAACGTTAAAAAACTAAAATTAACAAAATATTGCCTTCAATAATCATTTTAAATGAGAAGCTTTTTTTTTTAGTATTCGTGAGAGTTCCATAATAACTACTTGTACTATGTAGATTTTACAGTTTTAATATACAGACTAGGCAGGAGCAAAAGAACTGAGTTTCAAGTGGAAGACCTTGTCTAACTTGAAAATCGGTTTTCCACCAGTCATGTGCTAAATTTCACTGGCGATCAAGTGATAGCAAGTCCCCTATTTTAATCGTTTCAACCCAATCAAAGCAATAAAGCCACTAGTTAGGATTACTGAGTTCTAGAGAATATGAGAAAAACACTATTAAGGAGAGAACAAAAGTTAAGAAGACAAAAGATAACGACTGCATTTAATTTTTTTGAAGATCAAAGTTGTCACGGAAGCAAGAAGCAAGAAGCCAGAAGCCAGAAGAAAGTTCTATAATTGAGACGTGGTAGAAGAAACTGTTAGCATAGAACTGATAGTTACATCTAGCCGTTGCAACACTGATGAAACTTTGCCGCCAATTGAATGCTGCACTTAAATCCATAAAGTCTAAGTAGCATAGAGGAAAGTTCATTGGAACAATACCATGAAAGTATTTATAGTAAACGCACAGGAAAGTTACATTACCGTGGTGGGAAAGTGTTTTAAGCTGAGATGTCAGGTCGGGATCAAGAACATTGCAGATTGTTCTTTGGATTTTATCAATAATCTCTAAATATATAGCAGGAGCTACAGACCAGACGTGGCAACAATACTCAAAGCAAGGACGAATGGTAGACTTATAAATATGTAAGATAAATTCTGGCGAAAGAAATTGTCTATCACAACACAGGGAACTTTCCTAGCAGTAGACCTGGCAATTGATTCAATATAATCTTTCCACTTCATGTCGGTGGAAAACGTTAGTCCGAGAAGGCGCAATGGAGCACTCTTGTGGAGGTTAGCATCAGCTATGTTGATGGAAGGTAAAAAGGGTTCTCTCGGGCGATTAAAAGAGAACAGTTTCGTTTTTGAAGCGTTAAAATTAACAAGCCACTCCTTGATTCATTTAACAACTGATTGTTGGTAGATTTTGAGATCAACTGCTAATTTGACTTTATCGAACCGATCAGACTTACTATTAAGATAGGTGTAAGTAATTGTTTCATCAGCATAGATACCAAGTTGAGAACCGATGACATTGGGATAGTGGTTGATGAAAATTAGAAACAGCGTAGGTCCAAGGATAAAACCCTGGAGAACACCTGCAACAAGATCTAGAAGAGTTGTCATTCAAGATAGTTTTCATTTTGCGATTTGATAAGAAAAATTGGATTAGTTTGAAAAAAGAAATTCGTCCAGAAATACCATAACCTTACAATTTATGAAGAAGTCTCGTATAACAAACTGTCAAATGCTTTCGACATTTCCAAAGCTTCAACATCTTTATCTAAAGCTTGATAGACTCTTTCAGCAAAAAATGTTAATACATCAAGAATTGACCTAGAGAAGCGTAAGACATATTGTTTATCTGAAAGAAGGCCCTGCGAGGTGAGATACTTAACTAATTCAGAGTTAATTAGAGCCTCTAGTACTTTGGCAAAAAGAAGTAAAAGGCTGATAGTTAGAAGGATTAGAAAATTCGCCCATGTTCTTAATGACTGGAACTACAGAAGAATCAGCCAGGCATTTATTGTTGATAAATAATCTTAATGCTTTAACACTCCTCAGTTTCCTCGTTGTTAGTAAGAATTGGTTACCTGGATAGTTTCGATTCTTCCACCAATTTCCAATTTTTCAATCTTTTCGCAAGATTCTTCAAAATTATTCCAAGCGTGTAAATAATGTCACCGTCATGTTCCATAGATTGTTCTCTTTTTCAATCCACATATTTCACCCTGCTCTGTCGGAGAGCTGAGATGACGCCGGCATCATCCCCTTCAGAGCGGCAAAACACCCATACAAAAGGGCCGCCTACCAAGTAAATGCTTACTGAATCAAATATAATCAACTAATATTTATCTATAACTGAACTAAGTAAATACTTATCGAGTTAAATGACAACAGCAGTAATAATAATGGTGAGATTAGCCTTATAAGGAAACATTCGGCTTTCATTAACCGAACAGTCAACGAATTTTTTATAAATTTCAACCGACAGTAAGTCGGTTGAAATTTATAAAAAATTCGTTTTTTAAAACACTTTTTTGGAAAAATCGGTTTGTCCGGTCTACTAATTGTTATCAGTCTTTCTAGTATTGATGTGAGTTTTCTTTCTAACCTTTTGTTTAAGGCAGCGTGGAGGGTCAACATCTTGATTATATCATTATTTTCCCTACCAGTTACATGGGATTCCCATTTTCGTTGCTATTACTACTGTTAAAAGTATTCAAAGGATGTAGTTTTGTTATTTATTAAGGTTCTTTGTGATTCTATAGCGCCTGTTAATAAGATCTGATGAAGGATTAATAAAAAAATTATGCAAATTCACTCCAAGCAAAATGTGAGTGAAAGAATTAGAAAACAGAAACATTGCTAAGCAGCGAGAACAAAGGAAGGTTAATTAGGACAGCAGATAACGATTAATATTGCATTTAATTTTTGAAGATTAAAGTTGACTGGAAAGTGTGGAAAGGGAAGAGAGTCCCACAAGCGAGAAGTGCCAGAAAAGAAACTGTTAGCATAGAACTTACGGTTACATCTAGCCAACTCAACTGTCAATTTATGAAACCTCGTCGCCAGCCAGCCTATTACTGAGCTTAAATTCATAAAGTCAAGGTACCGTTGCGAAGAGCTCATCCGAACAATTACCATGAAAGTATTTATAGAAAATGCACAGGGAGGTAACTTGAGGGCGGTGGGAAGGTGACTGAAGCCGAGATTCTAGATCAGGACCAATAATATTGCTAAATCTTCTCTTGATTTTATCAAGGATCTCTAGATATAAAGCAGGCGCTCCGGGCCATATGTAGCAGCAGTATTCTAAGCATGGTCGAATGGTAGACTTATAGATATGCAAGATAGATTCAGGAGAGAAAAACTGTCTATATTGTCTTTCCATACCTAGAGAATAGATTCGCTTAAAGCCATTTTTAATCAATGATCTGAGATAACGGTTGTATATTGTTGATAGTTTAGATTTTTCTGAACCAGTTGTCATCTAAATGAGAATCTTGATCTGATAATATTTAAGAACATAACTTGAGTTCTTGGTTAATATTTGGATTTTGTAGATTCTTGGGGTGTTGAACCCCACCCAAGGTAGCCTAGCCTATATTCAATTTTGTTTCTCCTTTACTAAATCTGTGATAAATGACTCATACACCGATGTATGTTTTAGTTTGCCACATACTGAAATTTTATAATGGATTCAAGGTATGTGCCATTATTAATTTCAGATCATATTTTGTTTTGGAAAGGTTTAAGTCTTCTTCTTAGAACATTTCTTAGAATATTGATTTTTCGTTCAAGATCATTTTTATCCCAAGTATGAAAACCTAGGTCATCAGTATAGCCCCCCTCCTCATCGGTACAGTGGCCTCTGAGGGGAAAACAGGAACGCTATTTTCTATTAGTAAATTCGTTTAAGATGTGGTATAGAATGTTTAATGATCATGACACCCAATCTTGAAAAGGGTATACACATGCATCACAGTAAAAAGTGTACGATATGGTGACAAGTTTTGATAAAAGCAGCGAATAACCTTGTAGGTGGGGTAGGGGCAAGTTGGAAATACCTTCAGGTCGGGTGACCTAGCCTGCTCAGACGGTGCTTGATTGAAGGTTTTCCTTAGGTATCGAGATGTGACTTCCATATCACCTTAGCTGCCTTATCCTTCATATATTTTTCTTCTTTTTTTTTTTTTTTTTTTTTTTTAAAAAAACAACAACAAAAATATACCCAGCCATGATTGTCTCGCTGTACGTCAGCCCCTAGGAGACATGCACAAATTTGCGTTACTGAACGAACTATTTACTGTATCCTATTTCAAATCAAAACAAAAGATGCACATGTTAACACCTCCACTCACTTAAGATGAGACTACACAGAGATATGCCCATTTTAGCAACAGAGTATTTATTATTATTATTATTATTATTATTATTATTATTATTATTATTATTATTATTATTATTCCTCCTGTGACTTAATCGTGAGAGCTGCGTGTAGAACCGTTACAAAGTTTAATCTTGTGTTGGCCATTTGATTCTTTTGTTCTAACTTCCGTGACCAGATATATAGAAGCTGAAGGAGCGTAGAATAAATTTGAAGTGACAGATTTCATGAATAAATGGACAGACAGTCATTACAATAGAAAGGCAGAAAGTTGGAGCCTTGGATATAAAAATGGCGGCTGCTGGCTTTGAGGAAGATAATTCAATGTTGGAGTAATTCGCTGTTATTTTTCAAAAACAGGAAAGACATGGACAGAAAATAAAGGAGAAACAAGAAAAACTTTATTTTTTCAAAAATAAGTGAAAGCAATATTAAATGAAAGAGGAAGAAGCACATATTTTGTTTCTCTTTCTCTCATACACGCACTCTCTTTATATATGTCTTTCTTGGTCATTGTGATATACCCTTTGTGAAAGAAAGAGAGAGAAAGAAAAAGAGAGATGGGGAGAGAGAGAGAGGGTGGAGGAGGAGATTGAAAAAGTTGTAAAAAGGTAAAAGAAACAAAAGATAAATTGGTTCACAGATTGAAAGAAAGCGGAAAAGAAAATGAAAAAGAAACAGAAATCTAGTAGGCAGAGAAGTGAAAAATGTAGGAGAGAGAAGTGAATTACTCAACAAGAAAAACTCGTGTTCCTTTGCACAATTAAAGGATCTATCACTCATATTTATTATACGTCTACTTGCCTAATCCCCCCCCCTCTCTCTCTCTCTATATATATATATATATATATATATATATATATATGAGAGAGAGCATGAAATTAATATAATGTCGTTTGATCAAACAGTGTCTTGATCCTATCCGGTCTTACATCTTTAAAAATTCTTTTCAAAAGTCGCCGGAAACATGTACCTGGATTAAGCCAGGTTACTTTATGGTGCCATCAAGATTCTTCTTTTGACTGCTGCTTGCTCTGATGTGTGGCCAGACATATTCGTGCATTGTCCCGTCCTAATTTTCTCTGAGACGCTACACCTGACTTTACATGTGCCGTTTTGAATTCAGAATCAATTCTTGGATTGTTTCAGTAGTTGCGATGAATATTAATCATTAAGTCTTACTTGAAAAACCTACGTTTCTTTAAGTGTAGGTGTTTGTCTTTTTGGTCATCTTCTATTGTTGTGACTTCAATGAGTTAAATTCAAAATACAATTTTAAAAGTCATCAATATTTGATTACTTTTCATCAAATATTAGCTACGCTTTATTCTTTTCAATGTTTCTTTCGTTCTCTCTGGACGATAGAAATATAAAGAATATTCAATAGTAAAAAAAAAAAAAAATTAGGATGAATTTATAACCTTCTCATAATATAAAATAGATCAACACATATATCACGTATTATTTATAATAATTACTATTCTATGTGTCGTGTCCCTTTTGGAAGTTGGCGATCATGACTCTCCACAATTTACCGTCCTTTGTCTTTTTACTTTCTCTCTCAAATCCTCCTCCGCCATCTATTTACGTGTTCGCCATGTAGATTATGCGTTGTTTTCATCTGTCCCTCTGTATTGTGAGTATCAAATTTTCTAAGTACTCTTTCCTCAATATGCAACCTCGAAATTACAACTATGTCTTCCTGATGCTAAGCATAAGTTTCCTTTTTGTTTCCATTATTTCTAAAACTTTGTAGTTGCTCACGGACTATGGTATCCTCAGTATCCATCTGTAGAATCACATTTCTGTTGCTTCAAGTCTCTTCTTCATCTGTGAGGAGATTGCCATTGAGATTTACTGCCATACAGAGGGCTGATATTGCATAACAATTCAGTACTTTTTTCTTTGTTTCTAACGTCGTTTTACCAAGTAAAAATGAAAACATTTATTTTGTATTTTCGTTTCTATTTTTCCGAAGAAAGGACCGCATTAGATTTTTTTTATCGTTTTCCAGAGAACTGAATTTTTTTATTTACACAATTTTGCAAAGACTGAAATATCTTGTAATCCAAAAGTACGATATATTGTGGCTCTAGCGAATGAGGTAACTTCTTAGCGAAAATGTAATACTTTCTGTCCTGCTTACTAAAGAAACGTGCTGTTCACACAATGTCGGATTTTATTATGTAGCTTCCCTGTGCCTGTTCTATAAATATTTTCATGGTAATTGTTCTGATGAGCTTTCTTCTTTGGACCTCGACTGTACGAATTTAAACGCAGTACTAAATTGGCGACAGGGTTTCATCATTTTATAGTTGAAATGTCTAGGTGTACCCGTAAGTTCTATATTAACAGTTTCTTTTCTAGCACTTCTCACTCATGGAACTCTCTTCCGACCTCTTGCTTTCCAGATCTTCAAAAATGTTAATGCAACGTCATCGTTATATTTTGTCTTGTTAATTCCTATTTTTTTAAATGTTTTATTTCTTTAATAATGCTTTCCCCCCCTTTCTCTCATATTCTTTCACATTAAGTTGCATCTTAATGGCTTTATTGCCTTGTTAGGGATGAAATGATAAAAAATAACAAGGTTTTCACAATAACATATGAATTAACTAAAAAATGTTTGTAAGGTTTTGAGGCAAAATACTTATTTGACAAAAATAGGTGAACTTTAGTTTATTAATATCTATTTTATTAGAAATATTTACAATGACTTTTTGGTGAGATGATTTCATGTAAGTAAAAGTTTGTCATTATCTTGTACCTAAATATATATTAGTATAGTTATTTATTTTTGAATTCCAAGTATTTTTTTAATTATTTTAACCCAAGCCTTGCTTGGGTTAAAATAATTAAAAATTGCATTAGTTCCGTTTCATCTTCAAGCGAATATTCCAATATTCGCTTGAAGATTAAACGGAACTAATGCTTCAAGTGTTAACGTTAACTAATGCTTTTAATTTAATTATATAATTAAATTTAAAGTTTTTAGCTTCTATTTTTGAAACATGGTTAATACTGTGTAGCGAAAAACCATATTTTAAATCAGTTAATATATATATATATATATATATATATATATATATATATATATATATATATATCAAAGCAGAGTTAGTGTGAGAGTCAAGTAGCGTAGTGAGTTTCTGTAACGTCTTTATAATCAACATTGCTTTGACGGTTCATTAGTAAAACATAATTGCCAGGTGAGACCTTCAAGTAACCCCGTAACTTTACGATAACCGCCTTTCTTAACACAATTCCTTTCCCTTCATAAAAAATAGTTTCTCACAATGTTAAATCCTTTTTCGTATCCTGACAACAAAATCTTTAAGGTTAAAAAGATTAAGGTAATCATCTCGAATTCACCCAAACCTTTGGCTACACTTCTCTTTCTTTCTTATCCCTAGCCACCTTCGCCAGATTGATTGGACTGCAAAAGCCATCATTAATGAGCCAGTATTTACAGCCGGGTCTGATGAGTATTTCACTCCTGATCAATCATGTGTTAACGGGTTGCTGCGTAGAATTCATTCTCCACGAATAAACGTTAAGCCAGGCTACAATGCACTCATCGTCACAACTCTGTCAGTTCGTTTTCTTATTATGGTATACACTCTCCCCGAGTTATGAACGAAATCCATTTCTAAGTTGTTTTTTAATCGAAATTTAGGTAAGAATTCGGTTAAGATTTTTTTGCTTTTACTATATTTTACGTCAGTTAACTTTGTATATATTCTATCTTTCTGTGCATTCAAGAAACATTTTCAAGTGCATTAAAACATATTCAACATAAGAAGAATATAGAACAAAATAATGATAGTTATAATAAAGTATCAACATCTGAAAAAATTATACTAATGAAAGAGAGATCGGTCAGTGGACATTAATGTGTTATAGGCAAAAAATTACAATTAATACCGGATTTTAATTTTTAATTTAAAAAATAAATACTGGACTTTAAGGAGATCAATAGTGAAGTAAAAATAGTTCTTAAACAGTTTAGATAAGAAAAACAAAAAGAAAAAATATCATGATTTAACGTTAACACTTAAATTCATATCAGTAAAATAGGTATTATTGTGCCATTTTTTACAACGCGAAGAAAGGGATTTTCAATAGTCAGAAATCATGGCAAAAGTTACTGACAGAATAGATCTATCATATACATAATGTAAGTGCATTGTTAATGATTTTAATATATAAATGCATTGGAAACGAAGTAGAAAGGGATTATCATTTGTCATGAATTAAGACAAGCATAAATGATAGAATAGAACTATAATATGCATAATTCCCCGTTATCTAACTTATCTGTTTATGAAGTAGTAGTTTTTTGGACCTCTTTGTTGCAGACATATTTGTTGGCCCAGATATTTTTCTGCTTTTTCCGAAGCATTTGCTTTACGAGTCTATTTTTAATATCATTTTTTATTATATATTCCGCTATTCTTGCCAGCATACTTGATCTTGGTCATTATATTCACAATGTTTTGGCCGTTGTATCCTCCGGCCTTCTTCAGATTTCATATATGATTTTTATCCGGGCCAGCATGCTTCAACTTGGTCGTTATATTCACGACATTTCTATGTTGTTACTATTGGCCTTCTTCAGGTATCTGTCTTTGGACTGAGTAACATTCTTGGAATTTAGAAGAGAACCCTTTATTCAATGCATAAGAGTAATGGAGTATTTCATGTTGCTCACCAATCTTATTAACCTTTATGCCATTTACCCATTTCTTGATAAGAGTTGAAAATAGAGACCAAGCGCACGCGTGTAAAATGATAATATATTTATATTTGTGGCCAAATTATCAAATATGTTTGTGAATTGTATATCTCTTTAAATTAAAAAAAAAACGCAACCAACTGTTGTTGCGTGTGTAATCATAATCTAATTAACTAAGTCTGCTAAAAGATTAAGATTATTTTTATATTATTATTGAGTAATAAAAGTTCTTCAATTCTCATTTTGCGCATGCGCGTCTGTTCTTTATTCCAGACTTTTACACATTCTTTTAAAGAAACCAGATTGTGTGGATTTTCGTTGGTGTCACAACGAGGGACTGAACTCACAATTTGAATCCCCGAGGTTTTTGGACAGTCTATTGTTGGAATGATGGGTCCTTAAACTTAATGTCTGTATTCGGGAATTGCATGAATCTCGGACTTAAGTGATTGAAGTTTTTCTTAATATTTTACATTTCGTTTATAACTTTTCGCATTTTACAATTGTTTGACAATAATAACAAATTTGCCACGGAAATCATTTGTACAAGAGGTGTGGGGGGGGGGGCTCAGAATCCGAGTTTTTTATCTTTCAAAATGCATTGTTGACGGTAGCGTCAATAGAATAGAAGAATGATTGGGAAGAAAGAAGACATATCTTTCTTTTTCCTCGTTCTCCAAAGCACGCACCAGGTAATAGTATATCCGTTATATACTAAGAGATTAACAAAACGGAAGGAAGGACTAGAATAACTCAAAGAAATTAATTCCAAAAATAAATTGTGCCTGAAAACATACAGCACTAGAATATACAAATGTATCGTACAATATGCTATATATACTATGTCCATATGTCTCCATATTTATCACAATTTATCCCCACAAAGAAATTATTTGAAAAGAGTAAGTATATAAAAAGATGACACGACTAACCCAGCTGATATCTTTTATGTTCCTTATTTAGGATAGGATGCATGGTTTTTGCATTTTGTCCCAACCGCCGCTGGCTATTACACCTGTCTCCCGTGCGGTCTAAACAGCAACAGCCCAAAACCTGTCTCCTTGGGGAACTAATCAGCAACCACAGATTGTCATCAAGCAACTCTCAAGGCCCCAACGGACGTTAGTAATTTCAGCCACTATAAATCGCTTCTACATCTCTAACGATTCATAGCTAGTGTTTGAGTGAACGATCATATTAGAAAGGGACAACTTTAGATGTATATTTTTCATATAAAAATAATATTAGAGCTGCTAAGTCTATTTTAATGGAGCATTTTAAAGTTCGAGTTTTGATAAGCAGTTAAAATTTTGTCGATAGGGAAGCAAATATCACAAGCTGTGTGATGTTAAGGGCCAGTTGATGTTTTTTCATTTCCAAATAATTACTTTCGGTAAGCGATTTTAGCGACATAGTTGTAATGGGGATCTTCTGTACTTGTAAAATCTATGAAGCTCACGTTAGCTTTCTCTTTCTAAAATTAGGTACGCAATATTCTAGTACTTTTATTAACATTTTATTGTAAGTCGGTAAAGCGATAGTTTGTAAAATGGTTATGTAAACCATTCCCTGGTAGGCAGGTATCACTATTAAAATCATGTGACACATTAATATAAGCTTAGTAACTGAATACCGATTTATTTTTTAAGTGTAGGTTCTCTTGTATTTTTGTCAGCCACTGCATGTAAATATGGCCCAACATGGTACCCTACAGTTTTGACCTTGTGTCACATTAATTTTGTTTACGATAAACAAAGAAAATTATTGTCGTAAGAATTTTGCTTATGATAAATAAGGAAAATTCTTGTAGTAGATTATGATCGACTATTTCTAAGGAATTTGATCTTCACTGTATTCCATTTACGCGGCCTTGTGTCAGCTTAGGCTAATTTGCTCACTTTCTACTCTCTTATTTTGTCTTTCCTTTAAAATCGAACCATAAACACATTTTGCAAATTCTGACTCTGAATCTATGCCCTTGACCTTTGACTTCTGACCTCTCTTCTTCCAGTCCGATAGGTTCGGATCACCATGGTGATGATAAGCACCGGTGCTTCTACCCCACAAGGAGACTTCATAATGTCCGTAGAAATTGAACGCTGTTGAATGTCACGTTCCACTGGTCACAGCTGTGGTTTTACTATCTCAGCCGAGAGGGCCTGGATCATCAGCATTTGGTCAATGGTCGAATGTTGACAACGCAGAAGACAGTCCCTTATGAATACTGAGTTCGGAGCAAATTAAATTTATTTTTCAAAAAATGGGGAAGAAAATTGGTTGTGTTTGATAGAAAATGGGAAGAAATAGAAATATTTTAAGAAAAAATAATATTGAGAAAGAAACAGATATTTTTAAAATTAAATATTTTAAGGAAACATTTCAAGAAAGAAAGATATTAATGGAAATATTTCAAAATTTTAATCACTCTACCAAAAATCGAGATGTCAGCTTTATTCTACGCAGAATTTTAAGATATCGTATAACTTATGTGTGTATTGTGGGATGATTTTTTCCTCGATGTATCTCAGTAAGATATTTTTTCCAGTTTTTAAAATGTTTTGCATTACAAATTAGTTATAAAATGATCCATCATTTATTGCCGACAGTAAAAATCTTATACACACTTTAGTAGCTTTGATAGAATAAAGATAACTTCATAATACATTAAATTATCAAATAACGAATGAACAAACAAGTGGAATTGGTGATTTTACTTTAATATTTCAATGTTTAGTCACATCAGCCGTTGTAATTTAAAAAAGCTTATCGCAATGTCTTTCTTTGCTAATACATACATACATACATACATATATATATATATATATATATATATATATATATATATATATATATATATATATATATTGCTCGACTATGACTATTTATATATATAGGCCATTTTCAACGAAGCTAAGAAAGACCATGAAACGGCCCTAAAAGATAGTGGATTCACGGAAACACTCACATACACACTATACAGCACAAAAAGAAATACCATAGGGTTCAACCCACAGTACAACAAAAATGTAAATACAAATGTAGGAAAAATATTCATTAAAGTCATACACAAACACTTCCCCCGTCAAGCAATCCTCACAAGATATATAGAAAAAAACAGTAAAAATCGGCTACAGTTTCATCGAGAACACAAACACAAATAATAACAAAGTGCAACAGGAAAAGAACCAACAAATGGCCCGCACAAATCAAACCCATATATAACTGCAGAACAAAGAACGAATATCCCTTAAACGGAAATTGCTTACAGAATAATGTAATATCCAAGGCACTGTAGAATCAGCAAATAACGGAGAAAAAATAGAAATAGGAGTAACTGAAAGGCGTTAGAAACAGAAACTACGCACACAAGACGTCCTTTATAAATATTAAATATGCGAAAAGCACATTGGTTTCTAAACATATTGGGGAGATTAAAAATAAAAACCAAAATTACAATAAAATATCACCAGTAAAACAATATCTGATTATCACAATAAATCCCAAAATTGTAAACTCTGTCTGGGGGTGAAAATAGCTATAACTACCTTCCCAGACCAACACAAACTACTAAATAAACGTTCAAAACTAATCACAAAATTCAGACTCGAAAACAAATGTTCACTAAGCTACTTAAAAATCGAACAAGAATAAGCGAAAATAAATGAAATAAATAAAAAATAAGTAAAATAAATTAATCCAAACCAATAAATAAAGTAAATAATAAACAAATTAACAAACTATGAACGCACACATAAACACAAGTAAACGCAACAAGAAAAAAAATAAGAAAAAAAGTTATATATATATATCATGAACATCGACCATATCGCGTTCGCTGTAGAATAAAGACTTTTCCAAATTCCTTCAACAACGATTGTGATTGTAATATATCTACCATGTAAACCTCAGTTTCATATTTCCGAATTATGTTTGTTCTTTTCCGTCTGCGCTTGCTACCCACGCGGCATCAATCGACCAACTTTTTGCTTCACCTGTTATCTTTAATGTCTGTCTCTGTATACCATCTACTTGCATTTTTGGTCGACTAATTGCTTCAATGATATTTTTGTTTTCGGACCTCTTTCTTAGAAAAGGAAAATGACGGAAAGCTGATTGACTTCCACAAATGCCTTCCAGATAAAGGAAATTCGACTTTAAAATGTTTTGCCCGATAATTTCAACATTCACCACAACATATTTATATGACAAAACACTTTCAAGGATGAAGCATGCTAAACCCGCCTATAAGTAAGTCTTAACTTATCAACATTTATGGTCAGTTTTGACGATAGGCAGCACAAATTTCCAACATCTCAGAAAAAAAAAAGAATCATTTTCACTGATTCTTCATCTTTAAGACGAGTGCTAAAAGGATTGTATTTGAGTTTATATTTACTTATTATGGAAATATTTAATATGGTTTAAAATGCTAATATACATTATTGTCTTAGGTTTACATACATACATCCATATATATATATATATATATATATATATATATATATATATACATATATATATATATATATATATGTGTGTGTGTGTGTGTGTGTTATTATTTGGAGTTTGTCTATATATATCCAATATAACTGTCAATCAGGCTAACTTCCTAAAAGTTTGTTGACCTCTGACATATAAGACTTTTTTTTTCCTTCAGGACGTAGACGATCATGACATGATTTTCTTTTTTTAATTCTCTGTGAATTTGCATTCTTGGGAAAGATAGTGGAGTATTTTTTCTATTGCTTTCTATATGGCTTGCAATTCAATTTTTTTCCTTCTCTTAGACTGGTTGTCACCCAAGCCTACAGAACCCAGTCTAACCTACTATTTAGCTCAAAACAGGGAGGTAGGGAGAAGAGACGGGCCATGCTTTCTCCAAGGGCACCTGTGCAACAAACTAGTTCGGAAATGAGCTCAGCTCGCTGATATGTGTTTTGTTACTATACCCGCACATCCATATAAAACTATATAAAATTAATTCTACTATTAATAATAATAAAAACGTATTGACACACAGACATATTTGCAAAATTGTTTTTAGTCTCATTTATAACCACCATCAAGCTAGGATCGAGCTAACTAAACATTGTTCTAATTGTTTGTTTTTTTTTTGTTTTTTTTTTGCAATTGTAATTGTACTTATATATTGTAGATCGTTCATAAACTTTGCATAATCTAGCACAGAGTCTTTGTCGTCAAGCAACAGGAAAATATTGAATTCATAACATTAGCTATTGTTTGCGAGACTAGCTTTCTAACAACTTAGTTATAGTGAGAGCCCCAAGCGCACGTGTTAGCTCCGAAGAGAAACAATAAAGATGAAGGCTATAAAGTAAGTGTCAAAGGTCAGAGGTCAGGTTAGATTTGGTTGGCATTGCCCTTTAACAGAGGAAAGGCCCTTTGCTATTCTAGTAAGCACATTATCACTCAATCCAAATGATCAGAAGAAAAGAAAGCCGGAACTCAGATAATATTTTTATGACCACCTTATGATTGTTAAAATTTCCTTTGCGTCCGTCGCTAGCAACGACATCTCTCAACTCGATTTGTGTCGATGGTCAGCCAACCTCCCCTCACAGTCAATTCTACCCTGGTTACCACTCCTGATTTGACGACAAGGGTTTTGTGTGTTTATATGCTAAGTTGACTGTTTAGATATCTTCCAAAGGCAGAGAGCCAACGCTTAATCATTTCTTTGCATGAACTGCATTTGCATAAATACTCATATCTGAATTATGAGAAAGAAAAAGTGAAGGAGAGAAAGAAGAAAAGGCAGAGATAAGAACAGGAAACGGAAAATGAGGAAAAGGATGTAAAAAAGAAAAAAAAGAAAGAGAGGAATATTATTAAAAATAAGAAAATAAAAATGCAATTAATAAAAAAAAAACGATTGTGTAGCGATTAACTTTGTGGGGACAAGAGAAATAGAAATGAATTATAAAAGATAAAAGAGAGAAAAGACGAAAAAAGAGAAAAGGCGATAGATAATGAAAAACAATAAAAAAAGGAGACGATAATGAAAGAAAGAACTAAAGAAAGCAAACGCCGAAAAAAGGGGAAGAAATCAGGAAAAACAAGAAAAAAGACGGTAAAGAAGAAAAAAGAAGAACGCAAAGAAGGAAGGAACAGACGATAACTAAGGAAAGAAAACAAAAGCAAGAACAAAGAGGAAAAAGAAGGAAAAAATAAGAAAAAACAAAACACGATAAAAAAGAATGATGAACGAAGAAAAGAAAGCAAAACAACGGACAAAAATTGAGGAAAAAAAGAAAGATTATGAAGGTGAAAGAAGATCGAGAAAGATGTGACACTATTTACGTCGCTAGAAAGAAGGAAGAAGAAAAAAAAGAAAGGCGGGAATTAAATTTAGGTGATAAGAAGCCATCACGAAAAGGACACTAAGCGGTGTTATTTTTCTGAACAGAAGATGGTGGGAAGGCGAAAGACTTCCAAAAATGGAAAATAATAAAATTTTCCTGACCGAAAACAAAGAAGTGGATTGTGGATTTAGAATTATCAAGGAACTTCAAACCCCGACAAGCCCACCCCGGTTTTGGTCGGCGTCCATATAAGCAGAGCCGCAGCGAGTTCAGTACCAGTTCGAGTTCCAGTTGAGAGGCAGTTGAGTGAAGTTCGCAGTTGGAGTTGCACCCGCCTCGCAGAACAGCTGACTGAAAAGATATCCACGCAATTCCGAACTCAACTTCTAGCCAAGAACAATTTAATTTTGAAGAACGACTTAGACTCATACCACCAAAACAAGTTTTACGAATATCGCCTGAAGATGCACCAAGAACCAGTTTCTTAAAGAACAAACAACTTAAGATGTTAAGACTCGCGTAACAAACACAAAGTGTCACGAATCCATATAGCGGGTTGGGAAGAAGACACAGTCCTGTATTCAGCAACCATATATAAAATATTGTTATCCTTTTTTAACACATTTGAACTTTTCGAGTTATTATTTTATTTTCTTTTACATATACTTGTGCGGTGTTGCCCTTGATCGAACTCGGCTTGCATTACGGCCCGGCGACTGATTGATTTCGTCTGCCTAAGATCAAATCACAACGTGGGTAGTTTAGACTAGAAATCAAAACAGTTACTTCGGTAACCAGACGTTGGAGGTGGGCTGGGAACGACAAGGCTGATACCGAATCTAACCAGATTCCCATCCGAATCACCAAAAGGTTAGAACGTCACATTCGGTGCCGCGACCAATACCAAGCCAGTTGGTCGTCACAGGACAGGATAGCACGACGGACGTAGCCAGGCAGACGTCACATTTGGCGCAGCGACACCGGGGGACGTCACAAAGAAAAGAGGTAATAAATGTCACAGAAAAACACGAAGAGTAAACGAACGAATTAAAAATTAATGTCTAAAAAGGAAACAAAGAAATTTAAAAAACAACTGTTATGAAACAAAAGACGAGAGAAATGGAGAAGAATAAAAAAAAATAGACATCAAAAAATTAAAAGGAAGAAAATATAAAGTGTTGAATAATGAAAAAAAATGAAGAAAAAAGGAAAAAACTTTAAAAACTCGGGCTAGTTAATGGAAAGACGAAGAAATAAAAATAATGTAAAGAAAAGTAAAAATACGATATTTTGGCCAGTACAAGACCACACCGGTGTAACCCGTAATGATAGCTTGCGAGAGATCAACTTGCTAATCATCACTCTACATATACAGAAATTCTCGGTATACGACAGTCCAAAATTACGACGATTCGTGGTTACGACGCAATCTCCATTAGTCATGTTTAGTTGTGTTTTCATGTACATTAAAACGTGTACTTATGTGTATACATATTGAGTTTCCCTGTAAGAGATAAGGATACTTTCTTGTTAAACTATAAGTTGGTGATAAAAAAGAAAAACAAACTCACGTTTATTTTTCCCCTGGATTTGCTGTTGGTTCCGAGTACTGCAAGAGAGACATGATTTTTCCGCTTTTTTATCGCATCTATCGAGAGCAAATGACAACATTGGCAATAAATAAACTATCAGCTTAGAACAATTTAATTATATATATTATTTCACTGGTTAACCCCAAATTTATTGTTTAAATTTTTTTTAGCTGATTTAGGACAAGCTTGATGTGCTGAATCCAAGAATTTGGTTTTGTTCAATCAGGTTAACTTTTTGAGCTATAGCTATTTTTTACGTTTTTGTTTACTTTGTCATGTCCATTAAAATATCTAAATATTAAACATATTTTACCCAATAAAAATAATTATTATGTTAATTATAAACTTATTAATTTTAACCCATCAGAAGTATTTTCAGCCAAAAATAGCTACATAAATATTAAAACACATCTCTAAAAAATATATAAACTAATAACATGCAATAATGTGTTTACATCTCAAAACACCAATTAAACTTGCATTATTTACATTACTCGAACTGTTATCCTCATCTTCATTGCCATATTCACAACGTTTCGGCTGTTCTACGCTCTGGTCTTCTTTAGGTGATTGGAATTTCAAACCGAACTCTTTATTTCGTCCACCGGGGTAGATTATTCTAGTTCGACATGCCATGTCTCTTCTGGATATCTCAGTTATTTCCCTTTAACTCAACTCTACAAGTTTTTGGTTTACCACTCCTGTTTCTGGCATTGAACTCACAATTCTTTGGGTCTAGTCACTGGATCTAACCACCATCTTTATCCACTGGGCCATGTGTCCTTGAGGTGAACAATCTAGCCCGGTGAACGAAATAAAGGGTTCGATTCGAAATTCCAATCACCTGACAAAGGTCGGAACGTTCAACGGCCGAAAGGTTGTGAATATGGCAATGAAGATGAGGATAACATTCCGAGTTATGCAAATAATGCAAGTGATCATAATACCTCATCTCAGAGATATAGACAGATACTAATTAAACTGTACAATACAAAACCATAGAATACCAATCAGAAATGTAGTTTTATTACTCATTATAATATAGGCATACCGACAAAATAACGTGCAGACGTAGTAGTAAGAATACCACATGACTTTTTAAGGCCAATTAAGAATAAGTAAAATTATATAATTCAGGAGCCAATTTATCAGAAATAACGGTATTAAAATCACGATATTTGACCACAATGACAGAGTCTTTCAGATTCCACTGAGGACCATGTCATTCTAACTGCTGATATTCAAGAACTCATTCGCTTCCGCACACGCTATCAAGAAACGACTCAGCAGCACTAACAAAGTCTCAAAGTGATCGCATTCAGACACCGGAGCCATCGTCTACCGTAAGAGCTTAATTGTATCTATCTCCTTTATACCCATTACTACTACGTCCGCATGCACATACTATTTCACATAGACACACAAGTAACGACATTTCATCTTTCCCACATACGCGCACAATACAGTTTGTACTAAACACAAGAACTCTTTTAACAACCAGAAAAAAAGACATTACTCATTCAATACATTCCAATTATATTCCACCTTGAATTCTTGTTATATAAAATTAATGTTATTTATTAATATTACGTTGTGTTTTTATACATGATTTTATTCTTTTAATGAATGTCGTAGACCGTTGATTGTTTTAAAATTCCCACAACATTCTATATTATTGTTTATTGTAATCTTCCTATCATTATTGACCTCATCGCACCATCTGACAAAGCTAAGCCTCTTAGAGCGATGTTTAGCAAGAGTCGTGAGTCCAATGCTCACTGTGTATATCGTTGTTGTAGTCTTGTGTCAGACAAACTTAAGCTAAACCTTTTTGTGTGGACAGGTGAGAAGGAGAAAATAGAAAGAAAAATGAAGGAAAACAAACAAATATCAAATGAGGGAGAGAAGAGGAAATGAAAGAATGAAAGAGTGATAATACAAAGAAGAAGGTGGATAGAGTTCTTACAACAATTTGATAAACACTTGACGAGTAAGAGTATTAAATTTACCCTTTACCCGTAGATAGCCTTCTCTTTATTTTGCTACACCTTAATTTCAAAAGATTATCTTAATGTACTCATTTAAAAATAATTCTCTGGATTGCTCTCAGCTTGCTTCTCCATAAATATGACATATCGGAAGTTAATAACATGAATTGAGTGAATTGGGCGCCATTTTCTTTTTCCATTATCTTAATGGACACATATTCTTCATTTGAATCCCACGTCCGCTTTCACCTTGCTTCAACGGAGACATCGGCTATTTAGAAAGGGTTGAAATATTGACCTGATAATAGTTTTCATGGTTGTCATGTTAGCCTTTTGGCTAATAACGCGTTAGGCCTTTACATCTTGTGAAAATTTATATTTTATTTATAAACCTTGCGAATAGATACTTTTATAATTACAGGGAAGCTCCAAATTTATGCACACATTTAGATTGTTAATAGTATCTTTCTAGAAAGTTAATGAAACCTTTTCATAATAAAGAGTAAATGTTATAAAACATTTAGAAAGAAAAGTATTGATGTTTATAATTAAATAACGCTGCAAGTGTTCAAAATTTCTTCCTTCACAGCTCGCATCTTCGAGATATTCTGTTGCAAGCATCTACTTTCATCGTGTGACAAATTTCTTTGATTGCAGACAATATCGTACATAGGCTTGATAGCAAGAACTTTATCTCCTCATGTGACGTATTAAGTGATGTTGCCAGCTCCTGGACAAAGACAGTAATCAATGTCACTTCATCCAATCAATTTACCAGGAAAGTATTATACATTGCTTTTCTCGGACTAGTGTTTGACTGTTATCATCACTGAGTTTCTGCCTTCTTCAGATGTCAGTTTTAGTTAATAACTTTCGGTATGTTCGAACAAAACCTTTTATTCTGCCTACAGAGGTAGACTGTTTAAAACGAATTTTTAATCGTCTGAGAGAAACTTTGTTTTACCTTTTCCCTCAGGATGGCTGATGCTAACCACCAGGTGAGTAACTCATTGCGCCTTCTCGGGCTAACGTTTTCCTCTGACATGAAGTCAAAAGATTATATTGAATCAAATGCTAGGTCTGCTTCTAGGAAAGTTGGCCCACTTTGCCGTACTAGACAATTTTCTCGACTGAACCTATTTTACGTATTCATAAGTCTAACCTTCGTTCACACATTTAATATGGCTATCACATCGGGTCTGGTGCTTCTGTCATATATTTAGAGATTCTAGATAAAATAAAAAGAAGAATTTGAAATATCCTGAAGATCCTGACCCTGTTATCTCGGCTTCAGTCACTTTTCCACCACCGTAACGTAGCTTCTCTGTGCCTTTTTGATAAATATTTTCAAGGTAATTGTTCCGATTAGCTTTCATTTTTTATGAAGTTAAGGGCAGTACTAGATTGGTGACACGGTCTCATCATTTTAGGGTTGAAATGACGAGATGTAACCGTAAGTTCTATGCTAACAATTTTTCTTTCGCACTTTTCGCATGTGAAACTTTTTCCAGTTCCTTACTTTCCACTCAGATATGATCTTCAGATATTTAAATACAATGTCAATCGTTATATTATGTTCTTTTGTTGTTCTTTCACCTTAATTTTTTCTTTTTCTCATATTCTCCAACATTTAGTAACCTCTTGCTTGTAAGTGGCTTTATTGTCTTGCTTTGGGTGAAATGATAAAAAAATCTCTGTTCATGCTAGAGAATATTTTATATCAGTCAATTCTATCAAGTTGTCTGTGTGATGTGGACCAGAGTATATGATTTTTTTGCACTCCTCACCTTAGGGATTATACTCACGGCCATCAGGATTAAGTGTTTTAGTGGATAAGGCTGAAAGGCACATCGATCGAGACGTGACGATAACAACCAAGATGTGGATAATAGTCCAAACCAATCAGAGTAGAATAATGAAAATTCTTCATCCAAACAATTTAGACAAAAAACTGCCATTAAATTTTTCATTAAGATGAGACATGACAGAGAATAATGTCCTGGAGCGATGTTCTGAAAATGGAACTCTTCCTCTCTATCAAATGGTTAAAGCATAAATGACATAATTAATGGTTGAAGGATATATGATTATATTTTGAGATCTATCTGATAGCATCTAGTGCATTCTAACCTAAACTAAATTCAAGTAAAATGCTACCTAGCAGGAAGTGATAAATCAAAGCGAACTTTTTAGTTTTAAACTATCGAGCGTTGTTTGGAACTTTTTGCACATACACACATATGAGATTGTTGAGTGAATTACAGAGATGCATGAAATGTCCAGCAGAACATGTGAAACAATGACATGATAAACTTATCAAATTTCTCGTATCTTTAGGAAAGTATCTCACACACACACATATATATATATATATATATAATGTGTAAAGAAGTAATGGGGTTTTTATTTATTAATCTGGCAGATTTTTTATATAAACGTTATTTTGGTACTGTGTCACATTTAGCAAGAGAAACGGACGTTAGATCCGACGTACTCTTGGCCGAGTCGCTATAAGCACGTCGGATCTAACGACAGTTTCTCCTGCTAAGTGGTACGCAGGTTTGAATACTGCTGGAGAGCTCATATTTTACTTTAATAAGAAACATATTCAGGCCGTTAGACGAAAATAAATAAATATACTGTTTAATAAATAAACGGAGCGTTTACTTAAATACGAGTATCCACTAAAAATAACGTTTAATTAATAATATATATATAATTTATCAAATCAAATTTATTTTTGTTTTAATAAGTGTATTTACTGAATATATATATATATATATATACATATATATATATATATATATATATATATATATATATATATATATATAGGTAAGAAGATGCGCTAAAGTTTGAAAGTTTTCGGCAAAACCTATTAATATTCGAATATTTGATCATTGAAATAATAAGTTTGCAAATTTATATAATCCACATAAGACAAAATTGATTTTCAAACATTTCTGCTGATATTCAATTAATAAGTCAACTCATGAGTCAATATTGTTAATTCTGACAAAGATTTACTTTACCTCCATTTGCTTTTTATTGCAGGTCCCTAATCTAAGGCAGCGTGTCGACAGCTCAGCATCGAAAATCTCGGTGAGATTCGAACTAGCACACCTTTGGAGTTAGGAAAATCTAGCTACTTTAATCCAAATCTAAACTAAAACCCGTCACGGCATTTCATGATCGATATCAGCACCATTTTTGTTCCTTTTTAAAATTAAGATGAATATAAATAATAGTTAAAATGAATAATAATGACAATAAAATATTAACTTCAAAGTTTTTTAATATTTCATTAACTATTCTCAACATTCTCAGAATATTCATTTTAGATTGAATCAAATATGATAATGTTTTGAAAATTATGTGAGCAAATATTTAAATATAAAGTTCTTTTCATAGATCTTATTAAATATTGATCACTTGCAGGCATGTTTTCGAACTATTTGCTAGGATCACATGTATAAAATAATAGTCAATCAATCAGGGATGACTTTATTACAGGCTATTAAAACAATTGATCCTCGACTTTATTTCATTATCAAATTATGTACATTGTTTTTTTTTTATATCAACTTCTATATTCTCTTGGTTATAAAAATGTATAGAGCAAGAAATGAGGGATCTGTTTATATTTTAGTCAGGATACAGACTTGAGATTGTGACTGAAAGAATAGAATATGAGAGTTCCGTGTTCAAATTTCATCATAGTCAATTTTTCAAACCGGCGACTTCTTGATAATATCATCCTGAGGAGACAATCCTAGCATGTGACACCTAAAAAATTACCATTGGTTAATCCAAGCCTTGTGTTTGAAACTTGGTGGACGAAGCCATCGAGAGTTACGCTAACACGAAGGCACACGTCATCGTGACCAAGTTTGTGCGTACGGGCCTTGTTCACATCAGGTTATACATTCTCTCAGATAAACTGTAGCTAAGGGTCTACGTTGCATACTTTTCAGTATAAACCACACAAGAAAATATATGACTGACCAGGCGTCTGCAACAGTGATTAACTAACCACACTACTCGGAAATGTGTTACTAGTACAGATATGATTCGTTACTTAAATCCATATGAGATTTCTTATTTAAATGAATATTGATTACCTCAATGTCCTATGGACCATAGAAATGGATAGATCTAGTGTCGCCAAAATGGGAGTTGACCTAATTTATGTGCATATCATTTTTTGACATAAATATGATTTATGTAAAGATGGAAGAAAATGTAAAAGTACGCTGAAGTACGAGGTGAAATATGGATTAAATTAAATGAAGTGAAAATTTCGTCATTAAACGATGAGTTGAAAGTGTTTAGGTGTTTCTGAGAAAAAAGAGAAATCAATAAAAAACCTTTGGATGCGTGCGCACCTACAGAAACTTACCAAGTCATTCATAAATACAATATATGAAATCATGCAAGTTTTCAATAACAATGAAAAGTAGATATTTACTTATTTTGAGAGAGGAAAAACACTTAGACGAGTAAAGCCGAGACGATTTGAATATTCACTGACTGTCCAAAAGTTGAGTGTGTATGTATATATGTATGTATGTATGTGTATGCGCAGGCAGCAAAGTTTGTAAGTTCATTAAAATTAGTTGGAAGGTGACGGTGGAAACTAGATGTGAGAAGTAACATACATCATTACTTCGCAGCACATCTTTTATATATTTTGTATTTATATTTACAAGTACTTTTCTCTTTCATATCTCCCAGTTCAAACATGTTCATATATAAGTATATGATAGTGTTAATTTACGTGTCAATATATATATATATATATATATATATATATATATATATATATATATATATAGCATGTTTTGTTGAATAATCTAGGCCAGAACTTCTTAAACATTTTTCATTCTTGTTCCCATTTTTTAACACGAGATTTTTCGAGACACCATGTATTAACCAAGGATACTGAGAAGTGAAAATACACATGTTGTCACTGCACAAGTTGGAACAACGACGCACGCACGTCTTTTTTTTTACCGTAGCGCTTGTGTCGCGCACCATGCTAAATACTGAGACTTTGCGAAAATAACATATAAACTGAAATTCAAGTGTTTGAATTTAATTTTGGCGACTCCAGCATTTCGCTTCGCAACCCCAAAACATAAAATATTTTTAAAAGAATTGCAGGTTGAGTATTTTTAAAACAATAATAAAATTTAAACTAAGTTACCGCCTTTACATATACGTAAATTGACTATAACGGAGCACGTTTCATGCGCATTTACAAAAAAAAAAAAAAAATCACAGGTATCAATAATATTAATTTTTGTCTTAGGAATTCACCCCTGAAGATAATCTTGAAGATGACTGAAAGTACATGGGAAAATAAAAGAAATATCCAAAACTGCCAAATCTTTATTAGCTTAGTAACAACACTAAGAAATTCATCCGTCAATTTAGAGGATTCAAATAAAATAAATCAACATAATAAACCTATATAATTGAAACAAACATGATTGAAAGAAGATATGCTGCCTATATATATATATATATATATATATATATATATATATGACATAAACACGCATATATAGAAAATATATATGACACAAACACATATATACATATAAATATATATATGGCGCAAACACGCACACACATATATATAAATATATATATGTCACACACACACACACTTATGCATAAATATATAAATATATATATATAGCACAAACACACATACAAATATATATGTAACACAGATACATACACATACATATAAATATATACAACTATATATATGGCACAAACACACACATTTATATATATATGTATAAATATATATATATGACACAAACATATATATATATATATATATATATATATATATATGACACAGACATAAATATATAACACAAACATATATATAAATATATATGATACACACATATACATATATATATATAAATATATCTGACATACACAGACACACACACACACACATATAATACACACACACGCACACACACACACAGACACGCACACATACACACACACGCACATATATATATATATATGACAAAAACACCACACATATTTTTCTTCCTATTTTATGTATGAGTAGCCAGGTAGGAGTCCTTGATTAACAGCCTATAACTTTTTCTTTGGGATTGTTTAAAGGAGCAAGTCTACTATAGCAAACCAAGACTGGAAGAATTTGAAAACGACTGACAATGTGTGGTGTTTGAGTTTTTTTTTTTTATAATTTCTCATGTGTTCGTACACTATTTTTTCTTTTCAGGAGATATAAAAATTGTCCGAATGTTTTTCAGGCGCTTTCGGCTATACGTTTAGCCATTATGAAGGATGAATTATATTTCACTTTTAACTGAATATATGCACTAAGATCATCGATACGGTCCACAATGGAGAGAGAAGACATGTTGTAGCATACCTACGAACGATAATGGGTATGTTCCCATTCACATAAATACAGTAGTAATTATTGTATGTAGGTCGGCAGTTGGAGACGAATCTCAAACTCTGCTGGTCAAACTCTCTGTCTCTTGGCAGAGAGGATCCCCAGACGAAGCTATGTCGAAGGGCAGAGTCTCGTCTCGGGAAACAGCTACCTGACTCCGTTTTATGCGGTGTCTACGGAGAATTTTTGGCCGAGTCTACGGGCTCTTACCCCACATTAAATTCGGCCTTGTGCCACATCTGACCACAGGGGGCAGTTAGTAGATATACTGTAATTGGAGACTCATTGTAGTATTCACTTGACTCACTTGTGGCAATTGACTATTTCTTCAACGCGCCGCTGGTGAATCTTATATGTGTTGATCGTGTCCTAAGTATTATCGTTCACTAGCAGTAAAGCCCGGCGTTGCCCGGGAGTAAACTTCCTCTGAATGGAAGGTCATAACTGCCATACTCATTTTGTACACGCATGTACGGCTGAAGTCTAGTAGAACTGATGGCCGCCCACGTAAAAAAACGTAATGTACACAAGTTGTCGGTATTCATCAGCACAATGGAAGAAAAAATTGTAAGGCTTAAAAGGAAGCAATGGACAGCCATGGTAACATCAGCCGTTTGCCATTACTAAGACACCTCTAATTAAAACTCAGACTTGGACGAAATAAAGGGTTCAGTTCGAAATTCGAATCACCTGAAACGGGAGGGAGCGTAAAACGGCCGGAACGTTGTAAATATGGCAATAGAGATGAGGAACAGTCCGAACATTTCATTTTCGAACTTTCTTTTTCTTTTCTTTTTTTTTTTTTTTTTTTTTTTTAATTCTTTCACGCTTTCGCATCCATCTCTGTTGACCTCTGGTCTATTGCCATTGTGTTATGGTTGGATTTTTGTATGTGCATGTGTGTGCGGGGTTGTGTTTATGTGTGTGCCTATGCATCCGCATGCATGTATGTATAGATACATACAAACATGCACGTACACACTCAACCGCACGCGTATATTTGTGTACTTGTGTATGCGCATCTAATTGTGTATTTGTGCACGTGTGTGTATTTGTATTTGTGCACGTGTGTGTATTTGTATTAATTGTATATGCTTCTGTTGGTTTCGGATTTATTATTTAGTTTAGGTTATGATTGAATTTTTGTGTGTATGTATTTTTGTGCGGGTGTGTGTTTATGTGTCCATGTATTTTTTCTGAGGGTGTGTTTTTATGTGTGTATGTCTTTTTGTGAGGGTGTGTGTTTATGTGTTTAGGTCTGTAGGTGTGCACTCATGCATGTATACATACAAGAATGTACGTACTGGCCCGTGTATGTTTGTATGTGCGTGTTTATGTGGGTGTACGTTCGCGCCACTATATTCGTTCTCGATTTTTTACTTTCGCTTTTTTGTATTTAGTGCCTGTGTATTTTTGCGTTTTGTAAAGAGTGTAGTTGTAGTAAATTTTGTTGGTTATTATTTGTTGGCATTGTGGTTATTCGTTTCTGGGTGGATTGTGTTTGAGATTCGTATGGATTAGGTGTTAGGTATGGTGGTTTGTATTTGTAATGGAATTGCGATTTGTGTTTTCATGTTAGTATTTAGGTAGCAACGTAGATGTTTGTTTACATGTCTGCATTTCCCAATTATTTCATTCTTCTTGTTCAAAAAGTTATTTAGATTTTTAACTGTAATGATTGTTAGTTTTTCCTCCAGACACTTTTCACAATTTCTGCTACTGCTACTGTGAGGGGCTGCTTTTATTTTTTTTATATAATTTTTCATTTAATCTTAGTAGTGATATTACTTTATTTCTAGCTCTATATGTATTTTGTCAGTGTTGTGTTGTTTTTGTATTTTTTTTAGTTTTAAATGAGGTTTAGTGATTATTAAATCTTTCTTTAAAGGTTGTTTCTGTAGCTCCTATGTAATTTTTTCTTCCACGTTTCTGTTCCCAGCTACGGTGGCTTTATATATTACGTTATTGGTTAGACATTTGTTGTTAAGTGTGGAATTGTTTTCGTTCGACAATTGCATTTGTTGTTATTGTTTTGCTGATTTATGTTTTTGTGCTTATTATTGTCATTTTTGAGTATTTTTTTTTATTGTGTTTGATTATTATTTTCTCCATGTAATCCATGCATCTGTAACTGATATTTACTGTATTTTTCTTGATAATTTTGATAGTTTTTTGTGTTTAGGGAAATGTTTTTCAATTGTTTTGAAGAATATTTCTTATTTTTGTTCTTATTGTATTATTGTAGAGTGGCTTGAAGCAGATTATGTTTCTTTTTATGTTGTGTTTGCTTTGTTTTCGCTTGTATAGTCTAGTTTGTTCGAGTAACCGCTAATTCTTAATGCTGTTTCGTATGTTTTTTTGTTTTCTTTGAATATTTTATGTTGCTGGAATTTGTTGATATTCTTTTGCATATAGATATGGGTATGTGCCTGAATACGTTAGGAGGGTGGTTGGAGTTTTTGTTGATATATATAGGGTTGTGGTTTACTTTTCTGTATGGTTTGTATGTGTTGTTTAGATTAAATGTTATGTCTAAGAAGTTTATTATTCTAATTTAAATTTTATATCTATTTTAAATCCAAATGTGTTGAAGGTTTCTATAATCTGTTTTCTATATTTATCTGTTCTTCTGCCGTTGTAATGTCTTACTATTATTAGGCCGTTGTCCCTGTATTTTTGATTAATGATGTGTGTTAATTTATTGATGATTTATATGCCTATGCGTAAACGAACCATCATAGCATCATGTAACGTTAGAAGTAAGGTCAATATTGGTATTGTTTGTATTATTAGTGTTACATTTTTTTGCCAATATTTTGTTGTAGTAAAGTATTAACTTTCTGCAGTGTTTGATAATATTTATTTTCTCGTTTGAGATGTTTATGTATTGTTTCGCCAGGTCTAGTACAATTGTTAGTGTGTTTTAATTGATGGATGGATAAAAGTCGTTTATGTCTAGTTGTATGAACAAACAGTTTTTGGTTCTTGCTAAACGAATTAATTGTTTCTTCTGTATTTTCCCATTGGTTTATATATAGTATGTTCCTAAACTTTGTGCATATTCTTTCTAAATTTGCTTGCTTATTTCTCCGATGTTGGTTTTGTAGAATTTATTAGTCTGAATGTTGGTTTATTTAAGAAATTGTCTTTGTAGTCTAGTTTAATGAATGGTTCTAATTTCAGTAACTGTTTTCTTCTATTGCTTAGACTTAATTTAGCGTCTATAGTTTTTGCTTCTTCGTTTGTTTGTGGCTACATTTATATATATATATATATATATATATATATATATATATATATATATATATATATATATATATATATTGTGTCTGTGTGTGTGTGGCATATATACAAATATATAAATGATATATATATGCCATATGACACACATGTATATATATATATATATATATATATATATTTATATGACATATTTAATTATATTTGACATATATATACGGCATATACATATGACACACATATATGACACCTGTACATTGGATCGTGATTACGATTCCAATGTAAAAAATTATAATCATGGAATATTAGTGTTTGAGCCTTTTATATATATATATATATATATATATATATATATATATATATATATATATATATATATATATAGTAATTCATCGAGGCTAGAAGAATCCTCAACAGAATGCAGAAAGCACTAGAGAGCCTCTTTGGGACTCACCAGCAGCTTCATACCAACTATACCAACGAAGAAGAAATTGAATAGACACGATTTAGCCCCACTGCTCAGAAATTCCGCGGTGATACTCATCCATGTACTCATGCCACAACGAGTTGGGCCGTAAGAGCGACGTCTTTCCTTTCTCATTAGCCACTCCACCGCAGAGTATTAGCTGGGTCAAGCATATATATATATATATATATATATATATATATATATATATATATATACCACCAATATATATATGTCCCTTATATATATGACATCCATATATATATGTATATATATATATGGATGTCATATATATAAGTGACATATATATATTGGTGGTATATATATATAACTATATATAACTAACTAACTAACTATATATATATATATATATATATATATATATATATATATATATATATATATATGACGCACACTTATGACATATATATTTATATATGACACACATATGTCACTCATATATATATACGAATTTGACCCACATATGAAACGCGCACACACATATATCTCACACACGACACCTCGACACATTTATGACACACATACCATATGTGTGTGTGCGTATAAAGAGAGACATACTGATAATATATAAACATGAGAAGGCTAAGTAAATAAAAAGAGAGAAAAAAAAAAAATAAGCCCTAAATCTGAAAAAAATGTTCTTTTTACTTTGATACGAATTTTCTTCAATTCAATCAACGACATATGCTGAAGTTATTGACTTGACCCCTAAACAATCGATGCCATAAACCTTAATCCTGTTTAATCTTAATCGCCGCCCCGTCTTATTTAAAAATATGCAGCCTTAATTATAAGCTCATTGGTCCCATTATATTTTCAACCCAATCTAATTCTTACCCTTGTCCCTTTTTTGTGTTATTATTGTATTCTTTTAGTTTTTCCCTTGAGAAGTCAAATGGGTTTGCTGACTTAATCACCTTTGCTTTGGATTATGTGGTATTACTAACTTGCATTAACGCAGATAGCATTCATTTCAGAAGAAAACCTAAGCGCCTTCCATAGAGCAATTTTAATTGATTAATCTTGTAAGCAAAAGAAATTGAAAAATGATAGCTCATCCTATCTAGTCATGGATGTAGAGAGAAATATTTTCTTTTTATAATCACTTATAATTATACTTATTATAGTCACAATTAGAGAATCATTCACTTATATCACACTTCGGCGGCTTTTGGTCGATGTGAAGATTGTGTTTCTCGAAATACAAAGAACAAAAGAAAAAAACTGAAAGTTGAAAACTGATAGAAAAAAACGAAAAGAAAAAAAAGAAAATTATAAAAAAGAAAATTAAAACAAATCGAAAAGAAAAATAAAGAAAAGAAAAAATCGAAAAGAAAAAACTTATCTGTCTCTATTCGCAGTTTTGCGGATATGATCTCCACTCATCAGAGAACTTTACTGTAAAACTGAATTTATTTACAGAAATCATGTTTTCTTAAAAGATATTACTTGATTTTCCCTAAAGAGACGTTGATTTTGTTTATGTCAACTTATATTAAAATTATTTGTACTTAAAACCGTTGTTATATGATTTAATGAAATTTTAAAGCGTTCAGTGATGCGTATTAGATAATTTTTATATAAGCGAAGTATACCGTTATGGATAGGAATTTGGATAGAAAAAAAGTTTAAGTAAATTGTTAATATAAACTAGTTATTGGATATTAAATATATTTGACATCTCTAAATATTTAAGGTTTTTCCTTATACTCATAGCATAATATTTAAATCAATATAGTTTATATTATTGGATAAAAATTATAATTATTTGCCGATGGTAATTACCATTAAATTTAATTAATACTAAAGTATCACTATTAGTTTACCATCGTATTTGACCGAAAACTACTAATTAGCAGTTAATGGACTTAGATTTATTTCCCTTGGATAGGCATGATTTATTACTTTACTTAATAAATTAGGTTTATTAATATTACACCTTATCTGGCAACTCGTAGAGAATTTCACCCGTATTGAGTTAAAGATATAATATAATGTGTCGTTTTTATCTTGGTTGATTACTGAGTGTTTTACTATTGTGGCTTCGTGTTAGACGCGACTAAATAGAGTTAAAACTGATGGATCGACAAATGCTTGAAAAGCTCTTCACGCAAACTATTTTAGGTTCGAGTTTTTGCGAGGTGACGTATTTTCGTGCGGAATTTGTTTTTAAAAATATTTTTGAACACATACAACAAGAAGAAGAAGAAGATCAAGAACAAGAACAAAAACATTGCTGGTTCAGATGACTAGGTTCAATTCTTGAATCAGCCATGTTAAAATTCGTGACAAGGCATGACAATCACATATTTTATAAGTACTTAAAAGCTTTTTTGCTTGCTTTTTTATTTACTTTCTAAACCAGGGATTTTCGAATAATCACTTTGGAAAATTTTACGAGATATATATAAGATAGATTGTGTTTCAGAAAATAAAAATGCATAAATAAATAGTTAAACAGGATTTTTCTAGATGATTACACAAACAATCTTTATAATTAAAGTGCTCAATAGCAAGATACAGGGTATTAAAAGCAACAAATAAAATTAAATGTTTAACTTATCTCTTCGACTTAGATTTTCGCATATATGGTATCGTCACGTCAGGGGGTTTGATCATAAAATGTTACTATCAAACGGCCTAACGAGGGGATACCATATCTCCAAAACTGGGAAGAGTTGGGAAGATAAGTTGGACATTTAATTCTATCTATCTATCTATCTATCTATCTATCTATCTATCTATCTATCTATCTATCTATCTATCTATCTATCTATCTATCTACACCCCCCCACACTTTCTCTCTTTATTTCGCTCTCTCTCTCGCTCCTTCACTCTCCGAAAGTAATGCTTCTTATTTATTTTCACGGAAATTGTAAAAAAAGGGCTGAATAACACAAATTTTCAAAATGTTGTAGGATCTGGCATTACTGTGTTACAAGCAAAAGTTTATGTCCCCCCCCGGCCTGAATATCAATATTCAGGGTTTTAAGCTTATCGTTGCTGGAAATCCACGCTAATAACATCTTTCCTTCCCCAAAACAATAGCGTACACAATATTGCAAATTGATGGCTACGTCTTGCGCTTTTTCTTTGATGACTTAAATCCGGTGCGTGGTGGTAACACCTCATCTCACCACCGATGATGATGCGATCCAGAAAACTATCACCTTCAACATTCTAATTGATCATTAGTCTGTAAATACATTCAATTGTCTTTCTGCTCTTTTGTGAGCATCCAGAGAGACGAACTGGAACAACTTTGTGATATTCCAATGTTGCCATGGAAACTGACATTCGGAGCTGTACAAAAAGCTCCCGATCATAATCCAATTCATTCGGATGAGTAGATCGAGGTGTTCTTCATGGGTTGACAGCTGCGTAACACCGCCTGAAACGTGTCTTGCACACATATCGTTGTTTCCACTGCTGATTCACATTCCCAAACGCTTGTGTTCGCATCTATTTGTTGATCTTAATTTTCAGCAAGCCTGGATAAATGTCAAATGGCGCAATTTTTATTCGAATGGAGAAATTAATTTTGGATGTACACTGATGTCAAACGCTATTTTACCAGGCAACCGGTAAGCTTTTATCAGCAGTACCGCCCAAAATTATGCCACTAACGTTTGCTAACGTCCGTCTCCGACATCGTTAGCAAACATAATGATATTTACTATGTTTATAGAGGAAGAGTGCGTAATATAGGAGACAGTGTGTTTATACATATAAATAATGTGTAAATAGGAATCGACGCTGCATGGTGAACATCAGTTTCAAGTCTTATTGCAGCGTAGATTCCTATATCCAGATTCTACATCTATTTTTCTTTTTCTCTTATATATAATTTCAAACGTTATTTTAGCGGATACCCGTGTTTGAAATAGACGCCCCGTTTTTATTTTAAACAATGTGTATTACGCCTCTCGATCTGCACATTCGAGAAAACTTAATATAGAAAATGCGCGTCTCCCTTGGTAGGATAAACCGCCGTTTGGTGCGGTCGTGATTTAGACCACTTGATCACAGAGAGCATCACTGCCAAGCAGGGTTCTTTTTATCCTTTTAAAGACTGCATACTTCCTTGTTCAGTTATAAAGCTCATATCTACTTTCAATTATAAATTCCAGGGTGGCGCGTACTACACTCGAACTCCAGATCGGGGTGAAGGTAAGCCTGATTGTAGGCCCCGGGCAGTGCTTTGTGACTCATCTCAACATTCGCTTTTTTCAACTTATACTTTACAAATTAAACTAAACATAACTGAATATTAAAGGATGAAACATTTTCGTGATTTTGACGTCATTCTGGGATTTTTTTTCTCTCGCCCAAACCCGTGAATTTGTTTTGCTCATGCTAACTCTCGTAAAAATACTAAATAAAAATTCACTATTTTTTATCTATAATATTGAATGAGTTAAAATTATTCAATTTTCTAACAAGGAAAATCACAAGTTGATGTTAGAAATTGCTGCAAAGCATTGTTGATTTATTTAAGATGGAATAATCTATTATAACAAGTCTCTAATTTGTATTTAGAATTTAGATACATTGTATTTATTTTCCATTTTTCTAGTTGAATTGTTCACTCATATTGCATCCTTTATTGTACATAATAAAGTTACAATAAAATTTGTATTTTATATGAATTCAACCTTATGAAAATTGAGATGTAGTAAAGTGGGGGTCCCCGTATCATAGATTCCGGGTTGTGGGTTGTATCATAGATTCAGAGGAGGCACGAGACCCTTGTACCAGCCCTGATAACAGTTTACGTTTCGTATCTGAAACGTAAATTGGAGTTAGAAAAAAGTCGGATTAAAAATAGATCCATATATATATATATATATATATATATATATATATATATATATGTGTGTGTGTGTGTGTGTGTGTGTGTGTGTGTGAATGAACGAAAATGAAAAATAAACACAAATGTGAAAGGAGCAGATAAGTGAGAGAAACATATCAACCGAATAATGAAAACATTCCTCCTCCTTCGCAAGTTATATCAATGTTTCGTGAAATTTTTCTCTTTTTCAAATCATAGGAGCCATGTTTGCTTTGTTTTTATTATCTTTTTTATTATACCGCTGTTTAGTCTAATTTAGTCTCCTGCTGTTTCTACCTGTTTAAAATTCCATCAAAATCACTATTTGACAATACCCACGGCTTATTTAAAAACACTCTTTCTACATCATGGCAACAACATGCTGTCGCATTGTCCCTCAAAATCAACCTCTAACAATCTACTTAGATCCACTTTACATCCTGCTATCCACCCGTTGCTTCTCGTTAGTCATTGTCACATAAAAATCATAAAAAAAGTTTCTTCTACCCCCATCTTGTTTAGACTCTCAAAATAATCGTTAGTCGTAAGGGAAAGCTTTGTGTGTGTGTGTGTGCGCGCGTGTGTGTGCGTGTGTGTGTGCGTGTGTGTATGTGAATGAATAAGAGAGGAACAATAGGGAAGTATTTAAACTATAAAAATGACTGTTTAAATAATCAAAAAAACAAATTTTCGTGCTGACCATTTTTAGAAAAACTGGTTGGTCAGTTTCAAAATTAACGTTATTATTATTATTATTATTATTATTATTATTATCAGAAATCAACAAAATCTACCTTATCAATATTTAGAAAGGTTTGAAAGCTTTGATTTTTCTGATACAAGACTACATATAAGGGGAACATACTGAGAATCGAACTCACTACAGTAGAAATGCTTTGTTCTGCTAGTTATGCACCACGAAAATGTCGTCCATGCTGCTAAAGGTGCCTGATGCATGTTAACTGCAAGTTTGTCTTACAAGTCGTTGCCAATGGGTTTCATAGGCACCCCAACAATCGTAGGAATGTACCAGACTCGGCTAAGTTTAGTAAATTGTTTGCTATTGTTCGACTTTAATAAGCAAGTTTTTCCGCCTTATGCCTTACAGTGGGTACGATCATAATATTATGACCTTGTACCAGACGAAGTTAAGTTCAGTAAATAACCAGAAGTTTACTTGCAGAGCGATATTAAGTTTTAAAGCAAGTTAATCTTTTAAGCCATTGTTAGTTTAGTACGAATGTATGACTCATAACACTGACCTTGTACCAGACAAAGGTAAATTGGGTAAATTACAATACACACACACACACACACACACACACACACACACACACACACACACATATATATATAATTAAAGTAACATTAAAAAATAAACAAAACAATGACAACAATAAAAAATAAAAGCCCAATGAAAATTCTATGGTCGATTTGAAAGCCTTTTAAATATTACGTTTCGATTTCTATCATTTACTACCATTATTTAAAATAAAAGTTTACTTGCGCGTGCACACATACACATGTTTTATACCATATATATATATATATATATATATATATATATATATATATATATAATCTATCCGACAGTTTGAAAGAAATTAGAAGAAAAATAATAATATAAAAATAGAATATTGAAAATTTATGTATAAATACACATCAGAAACTTTTGGCAGTTTTGAAACTGTATAGTAAATACTTTTAACAATGTAGCAGATACTTTTTTCAGAAACACGCACACACACATACATACACATACACACACATATATATATATATATATATGGAAAGTAGTTCGATAATAAATATGTAAACAATTTTTAGATATATTATTTAAGGAAGCATTTAAAACGAATTTGAGAATTGTTGGAGAGTTCCGCTTAAACCCGTATTTAAAGACTTGTGTCCACAGAGGATAAACAAACTGTATTTGCCGGCCTATCAGATTTTTAAGTAGGAGTTTTTTTTCATTTGATTTTTCTTCGTGAAATGTGCACACATACATTTATGCATAAACAGACAGTGCAAGTTTTACAAGTAAATAAAGCAAGTCACGTGCATAGGCAGCTTGAAACGCTTCTTTAAACGCGAAAAAGGACAGCCATGCAATCTCACATTTCTCTACAAGTACATTGACAGACACATCTATCTTCTATAAGTTCTGAGACTAATGATGTACATAATTTTGCAGAACAAATATTTTTCAACATCATTTACTTTTTTTGTTAATACACTTAATCTAACTCACTAACTTGAACATTATACACACAGTGAACATTTCAGATCAAAATCCAGCTACGCAGTTATTGATCAATCTAAGTTTGTTTTACATATCTGTATGGAAGGTTGGCGTAACGGTTAACCGCATAGAATCGCGAACGGAGTTCAAACTTTACTTCGCGTTAATATCCTTGAAAGCGATCATAGATTACAATCCTACTACTACTGAAGAAACCGATTATCCTGTCAATATTATCTGGAGAAGTTATTGCTAAGTAAGCCTCACTGTCTCTAGAAAGGCCAATGAGGAATCAACATGGTACCCCGACGATTTACTCTGTGAAAATATAATTCAACTTTTTAAAGGTATGTATGGATATCAGTTTTGTCGCAATCAGTTCTTATTTGTGCAAAAAATAAAGTTTAATGTTTAATTCATTTCAAAATTATGAATAATATATATATTGAGGATGTCGAGGAAAACCATTCTCAATAACTGATAGATAGAATATTTTCAATCTTCAGGTATTTGAACTTCTTGAAATTAAAAAAAATAATTCAACAAAAAATAAGATAGACAAGGTTGTTTAGAGAGAAAAATCATTTTTACCGTTCACATAAATAAGCACACACACACACACACACACACACACACACACGCACACACACACTCTCTCTCTCTCTCTCTCTCCTCTCTCTCTCTCTCACGTAGGTACATTAATAAGTCCATAGCCTAATGATGAAAAAAGCATTTTTACACAGTAAATATCCATTTTCAGCATAATATTATTCTTTGCCAATGCACTTAATCCAACGTTTCTCTATTAATCAAACCGTAAAAATTTCAGATAAAAATTCAGTTAATTTCATGTTAGGCTACAGACTTAATGACTCATCCTTGTATGTATATACATAACCTATCACTCCTACCGTAGAGCGATGGTTAGCAAGTTAGTTATGAATGTAAACTGTAGAGTAATTCACGTGTGAAATTATGGAGCGATGGTTAATAAGCTCATCTCGCCGATGGATATTTATGGTTAGATTTAGATCCTCACTGGATGCCCAAATACTTCGGTAAGTTTACCTACGGACTTATCTATGTATGTTTACTAATATTAAGATACAACTTGGTACATTAGTGAATTGGTCTGAAAAATATTTAGTAAAATTTACTTAGTCTGGCTCAAGGCCATTTTAGTGGAGTAATTTTTATACAAAACGGATCAGTTAAGAAGATTAGCGTGCTTAGCTTGGTCTGACAGGTCTTGTACTATGGGGTACTCAGTGATGATCGGGTTCGTTAGCTATCTCGTTATGATAGGCGCTCAATTTAAGCATTTACTGATATTCATCCGTTCGTCTTCCTCAATCAGTAACCAAAGTTATACAGCCTCGCACCCGGTAACAAGTTTTATATATAAAAGGACAGGGTATGAAAGTTCTACGCACCCACATGGTGACGCCATACTGCGCGGCTACTAGGAAACCCACCCATCACCCTAACTCCAGTAACAACCACTCCCACCAGTGACTACCACTACAACTAACAATACTACTGCTTTCACTGCCACCAATCCGACAGTAACAACAACATTAAAACTTTTTCTAAAGAGCAACGAAATCGCTTACAACAACAGACAACTTATTTGACTGGCGCACAAACAGTAAATAACCAGGACAGGTTACAAGTAGGATCCACCCAAAAATCTCTCTCCCTCACAGTTATTCATCATTGTTAAAGCTGCCCGGGCCGTTTATATGTACAAAATAATACACGACAGATTTAACTGCTCGTTTGGATAATTTTCCATCACCAACAAGAAGTAAATAAATCATTAAAGCCGAGAGAGTGAAATCAAGTGGTCACTGACTTAAAAAAAAAAGAAAGGCTCATTACGTCTTTTTCGCACCTGGGATACCGTTATGGCAAGAGTCTGACCCTTTATCTCTAATTTCAGCGTTTGAACAAGAACACCCGTTACAATTTCATTTTGCAGCAGCTTTTTTTTTTTTGCTCCAGAATTCATAGAACTGATCCTTTCAAACACAGAAATCTTTTAAGAATTTGAGTCTGTTTTTTTTTTTTTTTTTTTTTTTTTTTTCTTTTAATAGAATTCTATTATTCCTTGTAACACTGTTATTTATTTACTTTTTAAAAAGTCATGAACGTTTTTTTGTGTGTTTGATGGAGGTGATGGGCTTGATGTAGGTTTTTGATCTCGGTTTACAATTATTTTCGAGAAAAAGAAATAAGGAACTGGGAAGAAAAATAGGTATTTTTGTAGGAACTGGTTTACTAAACGCTTGTTGGTCTGAAACCAAATGTCTCTGACAATTTGCCAACGGAATCTGGATAACGACCATCCTCAAGAAATGTGTAAAGTTTTATTACACCAAAGCCGACAGCAACAACAGCAGCAGCTCCGGCGACAGAGTGACGTGGATCCGTTTCTTTCCAGTCCCGTTACTTCAAAAAATAAAACAATGTCTGAGGACGCGACTAGTAGTGCTAATATCGATAACTCTGATAAAGATAGCAACCAGAATGTTCGAAGCTTTTCCGAAGAAGAAGAAGAAGAAGAAGAGGAAGAAGGGGGAGAAGAAGAAGGAGAAGAAAAAAAAGAGGATTTAGGGACAAGATTTGGACGACTAAACTACAGTTGTTATTCTTCACCCTTCACCCTCATTTCGCATCCCTATCACCATTACAATCATCAACCTCACCACCATCATTACCATCACCATCATCATCATCATCGACAACATAAAGAAGATGCAAGATTATCGCAAACATGTAACCAGCAATTAACAGACACGATTCTGGCAACATCAACACCACCATCTTTTTCCTCAAATGTACCCCAGATTACCTCATCATCTGTGACGTCGACATCGTCATCAACAATGTCGATATCTGTTTCGGATACTCCCAGTAAACCTTCTTTTCTGATCAGCGATATTCTGGGGGATCACGTTGGAAACTCGAGACAGCACCACAAGTGTCATCCCTTCACATCCACAATCGCTTCAACAACGGCGACATTATCACCGGCTTCAACCACAACAACAGCAACATTGACAAGTACATCTTCACCGTCCCAGCATCTATCCGCGTTTCTTAGCTTCTCCTCAACCGGTTTATCCTCAATCCAGTCTCAAAATTTAATCGGGGGTCCGATTGCCGCATCTTCTCCCTCGCTGACATTAGCTCAATCGGATTTGTTAGATACAAGTCCATCAAGTACCTTTTCGCAAACTTCAACATTCTCACCTTTTTCATCCGTTTCCCACATCAAACGTCGTTTGGACGCCATTCTCAGTACCGGAAACTGTACAACATACTTCTCCGTCCCTGGGAATCAATTAAATTCAGAAACCAGTAACACAGAGTTTCACAGTTCAAATCCGGACGGTAATTCGAATGTTCAAACAGTCGGGCGAAATGCTGTGGTCGGAGTTTGCTTCCGGCCAACTTTGACGTCATTAACGCATACGCCGCCGTCGGTTTGTACTCCGTCTCCGGACACTGTTGGAAGCCGTTGGATTGAGAGTGACCGAAGGTCAAGTTCGGATTCGAACCTATTAGACGATGAGGTTGATGTTGTGCAAATTAGGGATGTTTGCCTTGATAACAACCTTGAAGGTAGGTACAGCAATATTTCTTGTTTTTTTTTCGGTTCAAAACATGCTCTCAAAGAAACACCTCATTACTTTTGACCGGTACACTGACAAACTCGTAAATTTCTGATGTTACAAAATGTTCTGTGAAATTTCCCAGTTTATTTAAGAATATTTTCACCATTTCTCAAGGCGTCTTCATCGTGATAATAATAATAATTATAATAATAATGGCAATTGTGATGGCGGTTATAATGATAATTATTATTATTATCGTTGTTCACATATTAGAACGTGTAAACAAGTTCTCGTTTCGATCTGGAAGGGATTCCGAAAAATTCTGATGATTGGGTAGATTTTTGGAAGTGTGTGTTGGCCGGTGACCATTTCAGTATTCCCTCGTATATTAAACGCAATGTTCATCCATATATCTGTGTTGTGCAACATTTTTCTGCCACCAAAAGATTCCATCTCTATATAGTGGTCTCTTCTGGCGACGTAGAAATAGAAATTTTTACTTTGTTAAACTTAACAGATAAGCAACTTGTTCACATTTTTGAATTGGATAATTTCGAGGAAGTAAAAATAGAATTTTCTGTTTTACGTTAAAAATTATTTTATTTTTTATTTCGAATTTAAAAAAATGAAGTTATTGAATTATCACAATATGCTTATATTAGAAATATTGTTTTAAAGGAACTCTTAAATTTTTACGATAGGCTTTGTCGATAAATAAAAATTTCGAATATGTTTAAATGTATGTATATATTAAAAATGAGTTTCAGTTATTACAATAATACAATACAGGAGATCTGTTGTTATCTTTACTTAATTTTACTTTTAGTTTATATTCAGAAAGTATAAAGCATAAGAAAATATAGAGAAAACAAACAATTCTTGGTATTTATTCAGAACAACAGAATGACAAAATTACTTAAATATTCAGTCATTTTTAACAGCACAGGTAAACTAGTAATAATAATAAAAAAAACTATTTAAGGCTGTTTTTCGTAAAGCACAAAATATGTCCTGTTATATTTTCATATCTAAAAGTGGAGGCTAGGCGCCTTTCATATATTGCATACATAACACCAAAATATGCCCAAATAAAATTGCATAATAAAAAAAAAGAATAATTTTTAAGATTTTAAGCTGTTTTTAGTGTCTCCATACATAAAGTAGGGAGTCGATAAAAGTCGGACATCGGTTTCTCCTATTACGTAAAAATGTTTTTTAAACAAACATTTAATAAAAGTACAATTGCAAGAAAATATCACTGAGCTAACCCTCCAAAAACAACATATTTTTGAATGTTTAATAGCATGAGAAAAATAATGCTTATAGCACTGCATAGAAGCTTCTTAATTTTCAAAGAATATATGAAATCAAAATGTAAGTATTATATCATTTGATATAGAATTGCGTGAGTAACGTAAAGAAAAATATTATTGTTACTGATAACATTCAATGCGAATATAAAAACGTGAAATTTGTTTCATTTCATTTTGTTTTAATTTAAAATTTTTAATGCTGGCATTCATTTCATTATTTTACAAAGTAACTAATTATGCTACCTTTGCAAAATTATCTGAATATTAGCCACAATAGTCAAATTCCCAACATTAAAACACTATAATGACAAGGAAATAATAACATTTGGAAATCAAATGGAAATGACGCGTTTTTCGAAACTCTGAAAAATTTTATATATATATATATATATATATATATATATATATATATATATATATATATATATATACATATATGTATATATATGTGTGTATATATATATATATATATATATATATATATATATATATATATATATATATATAACATTACAATTTATATTAATAAATTAATTTTAATATATAGACATCATAAAACAATTTTAGTTTTGTTTAGAATCAATATTTTTCCAATGGATGAAATTTAAATAATATGTTAGAAACAATTTAAAATGTTAAATTATTTTTGTTTAACTTTAAATTCAATTTGCATTAGGGTCCATTTTATTTTGTTTATATTATATATTATAATGAAACAAAAGAGAAAAAATGGGACAAATGTGTGGTTTCACGAATAAATTAGTTGTTGCCAGAAAGAATATAATTGAAAACATAATTAATAATGAAACTAACGAAAACCTCACCCTGTATTGCCCGTCGCGCATTTTAGTGGCGACATCAAGGGGCAAAAACTGTATGGGATTGGAAAATATATTCCTTGCATTGGTCTTCCAAATAACGAGAATGGACATCGTTAATTGATGATTACAAATGATGATCTTTTTCAAACAACGGCCACAAAAACCAAAGGCAAGAAATAAAGTGAAGTGAGCGAAAGAGGATTATAACGATGATATGTGTGTGCATACTATAGACTGGACACAAAAAATAGAGTTAATGAATACCATTGACATATTTGAAAAACTACAATAAAAATGTCTATTTACCTCATTTGTCTGAGGCGAAAAAATATATGATTGTATTAAAGAGCAAATCAAAAGAAACAAGGACAATAAGTGCAACAAAATAGTAAACATAGTTTATGTGGGGTCAAGGAAGAACTTATATGATTAATAAATAAATGTAGCACATTAAGTCAAGAATATAAAAATAAATATGAGTCGGTGAGGATTGTGATCCATTTGTAATTGTGCAAACGACTTAAATTTGATCATGCAGAACCGAAAAAAAATCATGATCCTGCAGAAAATAAAAAAAATTATGATTTTTTAAATGAAATTGATCTGATCATTGTAAACCAAGACAAAATGTTCTTGTCAGAAAGTGGAGGTAGTTTCCAAAAAAAGTAAAGCGTAAAATTGAAAGAAATTTAAAAGAACAGGGTAATTGAATTGAACAGCAAATCAAGTAAACTGGATATAACAACAACAACAACAACAACAGCAATAATAATAATAATAATAATAATAATAATAATAATAATAATAATAATAATAATAATACAATTTCACAATGGAAATTTTTGGGATTAACCAGTTTCCAGATTTTATAATTTTTCGGTTTTATCTGGAATGGCATCAGAAGTAGACAAATGCATAGTCTCGAAAAATCGATTGTTATGGAATGGTAATGGATTTGCAGTGAACTATGTAAATATTCACATTGAGTTGGGTAAATTCAAACTATGAGTTGGGTAAATTCAAACTAACAAGTAATATTACAATTTATTTGTACAGTAGTAAATGAATTAAGATAAAAATAGACCAGAAAATTACTGATTTTTTTTTAAATATAAAGATCCGAAAACAAATATTTTCTTTCCATGGGAAAAAATATTCGTTTTCGGATAATGTTTGGTTTTCAGAATTTCAGCTAGAATATTTGCAATAATAATAAATAAATTGGCGATCTGAGAACAGAGACCGTCCAAACCCGAGCAGAATATAGAGGAAGGTACTGAAAATCTGAAGAGACATTCTCTTACTTGATCACAAGCATCAACCAAACGTTAGACATGAACATGCAAATGCATGAAATAATTATTATAGTAATAAAAGAATATTGATAGACACATTAAAAAAAAAAAAATCAGAAGAAATCCACCTTTATCTGAAATACAAAAGATCGTGTGAATAAGTACTGCTCACATACTTGGAAAAAAATCTTTCAACAACTTCCTTAGAAATCTCTTCAATGTACCGTAAGTCTCGGGTGAAAGACTTTCTCTAAACAATTGTATGAGAAAAAAAATAACAAAAGGAATCATTATAATAATGATCTTGTAATAAGTCAAAAGTATAATTCGCTTTTACAGCGAACCGCCAAATAATTTTCTCCTACGCATCGCGAAGGATGGATTCTGAATGAATTTGAGAAGGGAGTTGAACCCCAAAATCAAATCGAATTTATGAATAAGTGCGATCCTTTTGAATATCTTGTCCGTTGTTTTTAGCACAATATTTCAGTTTCCGGTATTGCATTTTTCGAATAAATTTGTTATCAAAGAATATCGACAGATCGGCGAACAACAGCGATTAAAAATCGAAGGTTTTCAAAGACTTAATTATTGTTTAAAATCTGATTTTTGCATAATATATATTTTGCCCTTAAAGTAATAATGCAAATATAAATAAAATATTCACCTGCTGACAATGCGAAAGAGAAATTATGTTCATAAACAAAATCAACATTTATTTATAAATTCATGTTTCATGTACAAAAAATGAATCGACACTACCCAAAATCAAACCAAATCCCCAAACATAAGATTTTTTTTTGCAGAAACATTTCTTGAACAGACCAAGAAACCTTTCAGTAGAACTTAATTAAAGTTTAACAGACAATGAATATTTAAAATTATATTTGTTAACTTTTTTGTCGGTTCCAATTAATGTAAATAAATTGTATAGAAGCGTTACGACCTAAACATTTGTACAGTATTAACTTTCATTAGAGCCAAATATGCTTCCTCTTAAATTTAAAATGTTTCTTAATAAAAGACTTGTCGAAAAGCACAATCTGCATTCAATTTTTATCTGGAAACAATCTTGAGTCTTCGGGAAGAGAATGCATGTTCGAATCATATCGGGAGATACAGTTTATTTAAAAAATTTAATATGAATTTCGATGATCTAGGTAATAGACATTAATTACATTGTTTGTAAATAAACAGGGATATCTACGCAAGCACGTGTACCCACTAAAATAACGCATATTTTTTAAAAAAATATAACGAAATATCGTAGAACTGGAAAAGTCCATGTATTGCTAAAGTTACACCCAAGATACAAACACAAAATGTGTGCGCAATTATATCTAATACATGTTTCATTTTTACAGGTGAATTTTTCTCATGAGATAATTGATGAATAAATGCAGTTGCAAAGAGATTACGGCTAAAAACAAATATTTGTGAGAAACAAATGTTATAGCTTGATATAACTATTTATATATATATATATATATATATAATTCATTATATATATTATTCATTATATATATATATATATATAATGAATAATATATATATGTTATTCATTATATATATATATATTATTATTATATACATATTATATATTATTCATTATATATATTATATATATACATTATATATATATATATATATATATATATATATATATATATATTCATTTACATTACTTACATTGTTCGGACTGTTTTCCTCGTCTTTATTGACGCTCCAGCCTTTTTTAGGTGATTGGAATTTCTAACCGCATCCTTTATTTCGTCCACCGAGATAGATTGTTTTTGTTCCACGGGCCATGCCTCTTCCGTATGTTTCCGTCATCTCCCTTTAACTCAACTCACAAAGCTTTGTTCAGCACTACAATAGCCAGGTATTGAAATCACAAATCTTTGGTTTAATCACTGGATCCAAAGCTTTTATCCAGTGGATAAAAATGGTGTACGAAAACTTGTAGAGTTGAGCTTGATTGAAATTATGCTGAAATTATATATATATATATATATATATATATATATATATATATATATATATATATATATATATATATATATATATATATATATATAATATTAGTGGTAAATATACACATACATATGCAATCATATATATAAAATATATAAATATATATGCATACATACATACACATACATATATATATTTGTATAAAAATAATTACAAGAGGATAGAATTCAGGTAGAACTCAGTGTCCAGGACAGAGTAAGGATATAGTAAAAAGGCTTAAACACTAATATTAGTGTTTAAGCCTTTTTATTATATTTTATTATTATATATATATATATATATATATATATATATATATATATATATATATATATATATATATATATATATATATATATATATATATACATATATTATTCATTATATATATATATATATATTATTCATTATATACATATATTATTCGTTATATATATATATTATTCATTATATATATATATTATTCATTATATATATATTATTCATTATATATATATATTATTCATTATATATATAGATATATTATTCATTATATATATATATATATATATATATATATATATATATATATATATATATATAAATATAAAACAGCCTGTTGCCTCTGAGTACTGACTTCAATGTTCACTTTTATATCTATATTTACATACGCTCTATCTCCGATATTGAGCACTTTATCCCATAAATATAGCACACCTTAACCTATATATTCTTCATATATATATATATATATATATATATATATATATATATATATATATATATACTGAGTGTGTTTTTATGCGTGCATATATATTGTATTATATATTTTATACAGTCTATACATTTGTTCATATATATATATATATATATATATATATATATGTGTGTGTGTGTGTGTGTGTGTGTGTGTGTATTCGTATAATTTGAGACAATAATTATGTTGTTTATAATAAACTCTCATACGCACTGTTGTATATATGCCCGACTTTGCTTAGCATTAGTAATTGCACTTTGACGGTATTCTTCTTAAATAATTGAACTGAAATTCAGTCGGTTCATGTTTTTCCTCAGAGAATCAAATTTCCCCGTTTATTGCAGCCGTGCTCTGTGAAATCCTTTTTCAGTAGTTTTTATCATTGCAATCAGGTGAAAAATAAAAAAAAATAATGAAATATTGAAAATCATTACAAAAATTGGATAATTATTTTTTTGCCAACTCAATTTCATCTATTCTGAACGAAGCCATTTTGAATCCAATTCTTCATTTGTTAGATTGATCCGTATATCATGAAACATCAACAAATATGTCTATCGATAGTAAATATATTATAGAATAGAGAACGGAAATTTATGCTCAGTTTTTGAGACCAAAATTCTATTTGTCTGGAACCTAAGTTATTTTGGTCAAAAATTTATTAATAAATTATATCTAGTAAAAAATTACAGGTTGTGACTATGTTATAAATAGATACTTGTTTCCAATAGTTTCAGAAGATTTCTTGTGTCAGTAATCATCATTAATATATATATCTATAATAATAATAATATTAATAATAATGATAATAATGATAATTATTATTATTATTATTAGTAGTAGTAGTAGTAGAAAATTTAATTATAACAATAATTATGGCAAAGTTGGGACACTGCTGAAGCAAAACTTAGGAAGAACTGGAAATTAAAAAAAAAAAAAAAATGAAGCTAAAATCCAGACGAGAGTTTTAAGGACTTGAGGACACTTGCGAGACCCACTACCGGATACTACTACTACTATTATTATTATTATTATTATTATTATTATTATTATTATTATTATTAATAATAATAATAAAGAAATCGTAGTTGATGTAGCAAACTGTGGCGATGTCAAAAAGAGTCAAAATATAATGAAGTGTCGGGATGTCGAAAATTCCACATTCGCTAGACGGTGGAACATAGAGGAGAACAGTGACAATTTTCTTTGGAGTAATGGACTCTTAAGTAATGTCTATAGTAGATCATGCAAAAGAGAGTTATCTTGATAATTGATCATTTATCAATATCAGCACGAAACCTGAAAACTAGAGATCAAACAAATATAATAATTAGAAAATTCCCTAGTATTTTGAAAGTCATGCATATTCGATTCTGTTTAGGATAGCAGATCTAATTATCGAAAAAATAAAAAAATAATTTAAATAATTCATATTGATGTTCGAGCAATTGCAAAATTGAAAGAAAATGAAAACCTGCAGTATTTATACTTTGCAAGAGGACTGAAAAAAGAAAAAAACAACGAAACAACTAAACAAAAAAAAAAAAAAGAAGAAAAACTCTGAATATGACGGTAATAGTTGTATTTATTGTTGGAGCACAAGAAAAAGTTCCAAAGACTCTTGTAATAAAACTGCAAAACCTGGAGATAAATTGAAGAGTCGAAAGAATCCAAACGACAGTATAATGAATTTCATTAGAATTCTGAGAGTTAGAGTGAATTGAGAACATTTGTCACTTGGTTTCTCGTATGAAAATTCAACGTTTACAATACATATAAATAACACTGAAGAGAATATCGGAATATTGAGAAGACTTGTTGTTACTTGATCTTCAGTGAAAGTCAGCAGATACATGTGTGAAAATTCAATTAGACCATAACAACAATATGAACAATATAAATAAAATAAAATATAAAGAAATTATTTTTGTTTTTACACAAACCAGAAATGTCAAAAAGGTCTCAAAAGTTAAAATTTGTCTCCTGGCTTAAAGATTGTATAATATTTTTGGTAAAACTGTTAAAACGCAACGCTTTTATTTTGGAAATCTCTGATCGATTAAGTAATCAATTATAAAATTAAACTGAAAAATGTCAATCAGTTTGCCTCATTGAAGATGTCATACAAGGCCCTCTCCTCTTAAGAAAAAAAGAAAAAGATATTCGAAGATTATCTAAAAAAATCATATAAAAATAAAAACGTTTCGTGAATTCATCGTAAGAGTCGAAGAAATCACGAGAAGGGCGCTTCAAAATGGTTTATTCACATTTCTTTTGCGAATTTACACGAGGGTTACGTTTTCAAAATCTTAGGTAATAGATAAAAAATGTTTAAATATCAAGGCCTCAATACAGAATGTAGGGGGTGAGACACCATTGTTGAAGAGTTAAGAAGCAAGATATTTTACGGCTAAATAAATCTATGAGTAATTTTAATGTATTTTGAAATACATGTGTGAATAAATATATAAAAAACAAGCAAAAAAAATGACGACAAACAAAAAGAAATCTTTTAAAATTATATATTTGTGAAAATAAATGTGTTTCGTTAAATATCAGGGCATGGCAAATTTGGTTTTTATTCAAAATATTCTTTGTCCGTTATATTTAATGAAACATGCATAAAAGAAAGATTAACCACGAAACAGACTGTCGCAGCTGGATGTTCAACTCAATGTCAACTTTTATATTTACATACGCTTTATCGCCGATATCGAGCACTGTAAATCCATATAAATATAACATAACTTAAAAGTTAAAACTTTATTTTTATCATATTTCATATGTGTGTGTGTGTGTGTGTGTGAGTGTGTGCGCGTGTGTGTGTGTGTGTGTGTGTGTGTATATAAAATATTTATCCTGAAGACATCGGCGAAAAACATCAAAGTCGACTTTCAAATTGTCTTATATTTACTAGATTATACATACATACATACATACATACATACATACACACACGATTGCTATGAACGTCACTGAAAAAAAAAAGAAAAGAAAAAAGGATGCCAACTTAAACACGCGTATAATAAGAAATGATGGATTAAAAAATTTATTAATTACATTTATATATATATATATATATATAAGTACATACATATATATATATATATATATATATATATATATGCATAGGTAAATACATTATACATATATATATGTGTGTATATATATATATATGCATAGGTAAATACATTATACATATATATATGTGTGTATATATATATATATATATACATATATATATATATATATATATATATATATTATATATATACATAAAACAAAAATACAATTGTAAATATTTATACTATAATATTTATATATAATTTCTAGCATGACAAACTCATCAGTATAGAATATGTTTTTTTTTGTTATATATTATATCGTTTACACATAGTTTAAGAGCTTCCGACATATGATGTCACTTGCATTCAATAGACGTAGCTTTGAATTAAAATTTGAGCGGTTATAGAAAGTATCAAAATGAATTAATGAAAACGTCTCTATTGTCACTGATGACGAGATGAGAGGTGATCAAAGGAACTAGGACAAAAACATTACGAATTTTGGATAGCTCAAGCTGGAAAAAAATTGAAAATCTTGAATGTCGAATTCAAGACACAGACACACGTTATGTGTGTGTGTGTGTGTGTGTGGTGTAAGTAAAATCATCTTGGCAATTAAGAGTAATTTGTGTGAAATTCCTGTTGATAAATATTCGATATTTAATAATTTTCACCGAATCCTATTATGTTTAATATATTTCATTTAAAAATGTATTCCATGCATAAATTCACACACATATAAGGTTATATAGGGTGCAGCAAAAATAACACTAAAATGTATTTTAGTGAGTATTTCTAAATATATATATTTCCTGTGTTATATATATATATGTATGTGTGTGTGTGTAGCTATATATATATATATATATTTTTTTTTTTTTTAACGTATCTGTGTGTTTGTATGTATTGGGACTAAAAGTTTGTTAGATTTAACAATAAAAAAAGGCAAATATTTCGAAATATTTCTTTCTTTTTTATCAGTGATTATTAATGTCAAATTCTTCTTAATAAAATACTTTAAAACAATTCACCGAATCGTTTCTATGTTAATTTTATTTTTCTATGTACTAAAGGATATTTCATAATTATTCTAACATAATTTTAGTTCGTATTTTGAGTTTTCTGTCTAATATTCTTTTATCCTGACTTGAAATTGAACGTTCAGTTGAAGAAGACCGATATATATATATATATATATATTGACACTATATTTGCAATATAAACAACGATATTTGCTTGAAGAATATCTAGTCATACTTACACGATATAATATAGATTGTATGTCTCTCACAAGGCTACTTTAATGGAGCGCGAAATTTTATCGAATTCACTACACTGACCAATATCTCTTTAAAGAAGCATGTTCCCAATAACTTTAAGATAATGAACAAAGCCAAAGTTTGGGCATACTTTTTGTGATAAAACTTTAGGACAGATTTAATTGGAAATATACACGCATATTATTTAATTCTATCAATGTCTATATTTCTGAGATGAGGCATTGTAAATTATTTACACTATTTACATTGTTTGGACTGTTATCCTCATCTCCGTTGCTATATTCACGATGTTTCGGTTGTTGTACGTTAGGGCCTTCTTCAGGCTATTGGAATTTCGAACCGAACCGTTTATTTCTAGTTCCACGTGCCATGCCTCTTCCGGAATAAAGGGATTCCGGGTACTGTCATTAAGCTTCCTATTGAATTTGTCACAGATTTGTACAAATATTGTACAAATATTTTCTTTTCTGAGCATAAAGTATATAAAAACTGTTAAAATATTCTATGATTCCGAGCGCTTTCGGCTAATCTATTAGACATTATCGAAGATGTTTTTTAAACGGAATATATATATATTTATATATTTTGGGGAAAAATGCGTGACAAAGTGGAAAAAGTTTTCTTGCGACGCGTTTCGTATTTTATGATTCCATCGGGCTATATTTGTTATGTTGGTGCGACTATACATGTCCATCAACAGGGGATACTGGGAATTAAAAAAAATAAATAAATAAAAAGAAAATTAAAATTAAAAATTCCCAGCGTCCCTCTTTTCGGGTACATTTTCTCTCTCACACACACACACACACACACAAACACACACACACAGACACACACACACACACATATATATATATATATATATATATATATATATATATATATATAGGGATGGGAATAGAAACGTTTTTATTAGCCGAACACGGTCAGCATGTTGTAACCGTGTTCCTAGTTAATATTTAAAATTGGCTTTTTTTATTATTAATGCTTTTTTTAACAGTTTCTTGCATGTGGACGAAGCTATCATGGTAGTATTTTCCACATCTATGTTGCAGACAGAGTTTGGTAGGTCTCTATGTGTGTCCAAATGGGTTTTAAAGGATCTATAATTTGTGATATATATATATATATATATATATATATATATATATATATGTGTGTGTGTGTGTGTGTGTTGGCTAGACTATAAATTATTTATTGATATTTGATAAATTTTGTCTATGTTTTGTTCTGCTTAACTGTTTTTATAATCCAACAAATCAATTAGAATGTTAGTTATGAGGACAAAGTAGGATAAAAAAAATGATCATATATATGATTTGCATATTCCTTTATATATACCAGAGTGTTCCATTTTAAATACCCTTAAAAGAGCTTATATATATATATATATATATATATATATATATATATATATATATATATATATATATATTTTATCATTAAAAAAAATGTTTTTCTAATGTTCTTCGATTTTTTCCTTTTATGGGATTAAAAGAGGGTAGAAACTATATATATATATATATATATATATATATATATATATATATATATATATATATATATACATATATATATATATGTCTGTGTAAGTAATTTCTAGATAAATAGTTAATGACATCAGTTTTTTACATCAAAGTTAATTAAACTCATTCTTAATAACGAATCATTGTTCTAAGTATTAACAATTCTTTTGTAATTGTGCCATAATTCTTTTCTATTAAAACAATATAGACAGAAATAAATGTCTGCACATGAATCAACAAAGAACTTTGTATGGTTTCTTTTTTTCTGAACAGTTTGAATATTGAAAAAAATGTAAACATTTATAGACATGAATTTTTTTATTACCGAAACCTTTATGTGGAACTTTATTTCTGTGACATTGTGGCGGACTGAGTTAAGTTTATAAGGTACAAGCTCTTTTTTTATGAAAAGGCTCAATTAATTTTCGCATTACAACCAAAGCTGCTATTTTCAGTGCGAATGTGTGAGTCAGAGAGAGAGAGAGAGAGTGAGAGAGAGAGAGAGAGCGAGAGAGAGAGAGAGAGAGAAAACGAGGATAGAAGAGAAGAAAAACAAAAGAATATTTTGTGTCAAAATAGTGATTTTATTCAGCCTTCAGGAATCGTAACAAAAATTAATTAATTATCTTTCTCTTGCTTGTAAAAATTAGTGTTATGTTTAAGTGATATCTCCATAAAATCCTCATATTTATGAACCAGAAAATCCCCTGAAGAAATTGGAATCGAGGCCTCGATTATTCGTTCAGTCATGAAAGTAATTCACTTTTAGAATGTTGAGAGAAAGACATTAAAAAATTTTACCAAAGTATTTTATCACATATGTAAAAAAACATTTTAAACTGTTGTTTCTTTACTACACTGAAAGTATAGACAATCCAGATTTTTGGCATGTGAAGTGGAGATACATTGACTCCTTATTACCAAGGTCTTTATCGTATAATCTGACAGAACTAGAAATAAATTTAGCGAACAGAGTTCAAATCCCGACTGAAGTAGATTGTTTTCACTCCGTACTTCTGCATTCACTTTAGTAAATCACATCGGGGATAACTTGGAATGTTATTTAGAAAGGAGATTGACACTATTATTAAGTAATCACCATTACCAAGGAAATGTCAGTAAGGATCCAGTATCATACTTTGGCCATCTACTATGTTATGAGATTATGAAGTTTTGAAAATCACCGTTTCGCCTCTTACAACATAGAGACACTTAGCAATTTAGTGTGCCATTATGGCATAATAAAAAGAAAAGTAAATCACCATTGACGTAAGTTTTATAGGGCGATTTTCAAGAACAGGGATTATGTTATTTCTCTAAAGTTATGAAAAGTTTCTACTTATACATTATTTAATTATTATGTTTGTGTGTTTGGGCAGCAAACCTTTTCAAATCAATGTTTTTTATTTTTATTCTTTACAAAGTACTTCTGTCAAGTCTTTTTTTATTGTGTTTTTGTGACAACCAGAGATATCTTTATTTTGTTTTTAGAATTAGTTCAAATGATCTTTCGTCCCGAGCACTTCCAACTAATCTTATTAGGAATTTTCAAGGATTTTAGTTGAGCTATTGCAATATAATTTATTGTATAATTTATTCAGAGATAGACAAATTTTAATTACACAAAAAGGCCATTAAATTATGGCCATGCTCCTAATTGATGTTGTTAAGAGTTGTATTTTGTTCATAAAATGAGATTCTATTAATTTAAAACTTGTTATAGTTTGAGGTGCGTATTATGTTTCCG
>OZ010588.1:58794233-58814233 GCA_963932145.1 Acanthosepion lycidas
CACATAACTTGAGGAATTTCAAAGCAGAAACAAATAAAATGCGTAGCAAATGCAATTCGAAGAGAGAATAATGACATAATCAAGATGCTGACGTTCCACATTGCCTCAAACAAAAGGCAAGGAAGGAAACTGCCATGAATACTGGTCTGAAAACTTATTTTAAGAGAAAGATTTTATAAATTTCAACCGACAGCAAGTTTAAATGCTTGGTCAATGAATGCCGAACGTTTCCTTATAAGGAAACAGTTTATATTACCATTAAGTCATATTTGGAGAAGCGAGACGGACCAAGAACATCTTAGCTTCTTCTTGTAGACAGACACAAATTTTGATAGGTATGGACTGAGGCAGATAGAAAGATACATAAAACCTATCGAGATAGATATCATATATATATATATATATATATATATATATATATATATATATATATATATATATATGTATGTATGTGTGTATGTGTTTTATTGATTAATCCAACAGTTTTTTTATTACCTTAAACGTTATTTTTAGTGAATACCAGTATCTGAGTAGACACTCCGTTTACTTTTTTAAACAGTATTTATTTTCGTCTACGAGGCTGAATATTCGAGAGGGCCCATTTTTTCTTTAATAAGATTTCTCAAATATTTAGGCCGGTAAACGAAAATACTGTTTAAAAATAGATGGAGCGTCTACTAATATATGGGTATCCACTAAAAATAAGGCTTAAAGTTATAAAAATGTCTCTGTGTGAAAACAGACTGAAGTGAACATTGAAGCCAACACCCAGAGGCGACAGGCTGTTTCATGCTTGACGCAATCGTCAGGCCGCTATATATATATATATATATATATATATATATATATATATATATATATATATATATATATATGTGTGTGTGTGTGTGTGTGTGTGTGTAATCAGATTTATGTATGAACGAATAAAGATACATATAGAGTTACATGTGCACATCAATATAAACATTTACTAGAAAATGATGAAATTAACAAACGTTTAGAATGAATAGATTAAGTCTTAATATGAACGCAGTGAGAGTGAATGAGAGTGAAAGAAAATAAAGAAAGCAAAGTAGAAAACCTTTTTTTGAATCAATCATTCGTGAATGGAAGACCAAATTGTTAAAAATACCAACATCTGGTTATGTAATCTGAAGCCAATTGAAAACAACAATAGAGAGCTGAGAAGCATCCTTGAATATTAAGTGGCAAGATAGTAGAATAGAAAAACAGAACCTGGTCGGGGGAGGCTTTTTAATAAACAATTCATATTAAATCTGCTACGATTTAGATGGGAACTAAACGGACCGGCCTTCCGTATTGTTATTGCTTTGTAATGAACTTGCACACACACACACAGATTATATATATATATATATATATATATATATATATATATATATATATATATATATACTAGCGTTTCGTGAGTAACTGTCAAAGACTATAATTACTTACAAATGGGATCCAAGTTTAGAGAATTTGCAGAGTCAACGAAAAATTGAAACTGTTCAGGTATTCTGAACAATTTCAATCTTTCATAATTCTGGCGTTGGCATGAATACTGTGGAAGGTGCGGTTGATGTGACAACCACCAGAAATTTATGTTGCTTACATGAAAATGTATCCAATAGTAATAATACTAGGATAAAATACTGAAGAATAGTAAAATGAAATTCCTGTGACATATTCCAATACAGACATTGACAACTAAAGCATGACAAACCAGATTGAGTTCTACTGGACAAACAAAAAAAGGATAGAAGTCTCCAGCCTATTTGACGTGAGAAGTGAACACAGAGAAAAGAAAAAATCGGAAATTTACAATGATTCGAAGTAAGAAATTCTGAATGTTTGAGCAGGATTAGTATAGAAAGTAACCAGTGATCATTGGGGCACAGGTGTGTTGTACAAAAAACAGAAGAAATCTTGCAAATATTGGATTGCGATTTGGAAACAGAACCATCAGAAGAAAAAAAAACGCTTGCTCAGCTCGGAACAGCAAGGATACTTCGAGAAGTATTTCCTGCAGCCAGTCAGCGAAATAAAGAAAGGATCAATCTATTTTCTTAAGTCGCGAGTAGTGATCTGAAAATAAATTTCTTACCAGCAACCAACATCAAATACCGTGAATAATAATAATAATAAGTAATAAATATCGCACATGTGATGCATGTATGTTATACTTTTATCAGGTTGGGTTTGTAGTTGAAGTGTACGTGCAGGTGGTGAATTGATTAGCGATTCGAAATAAGAAATCGACGAGCTGAGTTCGAATTCCGCTTTAGTTCGTTACATTCATTTTCGCGCAAATATCAATGGAATAGGCATGAGTTCATCAATTCCTGCCACCTATTTGGTTAAATATCTAGCTTTAGTTGGCAACCAGCCTAGGAGAGGGACAAGTTTGAATTAAAAACCGGTTGGGCATGTAGCCCAATAAAACCTACTACTGGAGAGGCTCTATACTCCACAGGGATGCTACGGGACTTAAACGAGTGATAGCGTCAATTCGTTGGTGTGCGCCTCTCGCACTTAATAATAATAATAATAATAATAATAATAATAATAATAATAAGAAGAAGAAGAAGAAGAACAAGAACAATAATAACCACTATCTGGGCCTGTAAAAATTCTCCTCTTTTCCCTTCAAAACTTCTTTGTCCTTGTTTTTATGTCAATGTTATAAGAAGATATAGTCGAAAAGTCAAATTTATAGTAAAAAAGGAATAAGGATTTCACAAATATTTACTGTTGCGGCGTCTCTTTAATCTTTGTTTTGCTTCAGCTGCCTATAAAGAATTTTAATATATCGCACATTTTATGCCTGCATTTCAATCTTTTATTGTCCCTTGATATCAAGCTAACAAATTTGTTCCACTATGTCTTTCTCGCATATATATCAATTCCCCTTCTCTCATTCTCTCTCTCTCTCTCTCACACACACACACACACTCACATATATATATATATACATACTTTTATCTGGTTATCTTTTTCTAGTTTCATTACATCCCCGTTTTCACCCTTTACGCCCCCCTTTTCTCCTTCCTTTCCTTCACTTTTCTTGTTGAATATCACGATTAAAGTTTCTCGGTTAGAAAGCGTAACTGATTGCAGTTTAGAATAGCCTGGGGACCAGACACATACTACACTCTGATCTTAGGAAGGTGTATCGGTCGCACATATATACAATAATAATAATAATGTAAACTAAAGTAATAAAAACAATTATGAAATCTTTTTATAAATTCCGAAATGACAAAAATCTTTTTTCATATATCTTTGAAAATAGATTCTCAGATCACTAATCAACCTTCTTATACTTTTTTGAATTTCCGACATTATATATGACGGGATTATTTTTGTCTATCATTTGCTCTTTTTTCTGTTGAATATTTTTAAAATTTAGATAACCTCTTGTTTTTTGGATCTTCTTTTGAAACTTTTCCCTCTTTTTTCTGGCTAATCGATTTCTTTTTCTATTAAAAATTTTCATGAACATAAAAAGTGAGAGTTTTTATAAAAATTAATGCATCAATATTATTTTTAAATGAATTAAAAAAAAATGTAAGCGACAATTATCTGATTGGCTGTTCTGTTTAAAGGTAATTAAATTTAAGGAAGATTTTATATTTACTTAAAAATGATCGAAACAGCTATATTTTTTAACACTACAATATTGATGTTGCCTGGTAACTATTGTTCTTCTGCCGAAGACAAGCATGCCGAACACTTAAAATAGTTAAGCATAATTGCTGCGTAATTTTTCTGAATTTGGAATTATTTATAATAACTTCTATTAGGTTGGTGCAAAAATAATGACGTAATAATGTCGTTTTTTGACGTAACGTCAAAAAACGATATTATTACGTCATTATTTTTGCACCAACCTAATACATAATAAAAAATGGCCGATATTAAAAAAGTCAGATATATACGTTTTTGATTATCTGCATACACACACACACACACACACACTTATATATATATATATATATATATATATATATATATATATATATATATATATATAGGGAGAGAAAAATCGCAGTCAATAAAAAAATTACTCTTTAAACAAAAGTAGTGTCCTTTATCAATATTTAATATATTTAATCAACAATTTGTTCCTGGGGCACCTGTTTTAAAACCTAATGCTGAGCAACTATTGTACTTGTTTTTTTTCTTAGTTAACATTTTGCATATTTTGTAGGAGGCAATAATCGTGTTTCTCGCCCGCCTTTTCCATCTTATTTTTTTATTCACTTTTATGACCCAGATTTGCTTGTAAATACGTCAACTGATTTAAAAGTGCTTAATATTCAGTTATGCGTAAGTTTTAAATTTGAAGACGAAGAACCAATGTAATAAGGCGAAGATTTTTTGGACTTTGGCGGCATTTTAAATTTTTGCCTCAGTTACATTTTGTTTTATTTCATGTTTGCAGATTTGCTAAATTTGCAATTGCCGCCATTATATTTTTTTTATTCATTCAGAATTCTCTAATTTTTTCCCAGAATTTCAAATCATCGGTTACACTGGATATTTTGAATTTCAATCTAATATTTAAATATTTGCACAAAGAATGTTGATGACTTAAATCCTCTGAGGATTTGTCCTTATAACAAATATAAACATTACGCGATACAAAAAAAAAAAAAAAAAAAAAAAAAACTCGAAATTTCATAAAAATTAAATATGAGTAAAAGCTGTAAAATAAAAAAAAAAATATAGTTTTACCAAGATTTTCTAAAAAAAACATTTTAAAAATAATTTAATTGAATAAATCCTGAAAATTTCATTAAAGTCTGACAGTTATCTGATTTTTGCAATAATTTACAAATGAATGTTTTTTCCACAAAATAAATTTCCCGTAAAAAATTTACGTAAAAAAATTCTCACACCTTACCTCTTAAAAATAACAAAGATATTGACTATAAAATTTTGTATTTATTATGTTTTGGGTATTTTCTCATGCATCCTTTTTTTTTTAGAGATATTTTTGGAGGTGCCAATGTCATCTAGACAAGTCAGGTGTAAATATATTTAACAAGTAGGCATGAGTAGTTTAGTTCTCTTTTTTTAATGTTTGAACAATAACATACATGGTGATCGAAAAGTAACTCCCTATTTTATGTATGATCGAATTTCTTGTCTAACTATGTTTTAAAAGACGTTAAAGTCCATCATACATAAAATAGAGAATTAATTTTCACCTTGTAGATTTCCATTGTGTAATGTGTAATCCATCGCAGTTTTTGTCTTGTTAACAGACAGACGATTGTTCAGGTGTGCATATGGACAATTTGTGGGAAAATATAAGTAATATAGTGATTAAGAAATGTAGACCGAGGAAGACATTCTATTTGATTCTAATATTGAATCCAGTGAACTAAACTATTTAAATATATTTACACGTGGCGTGTGTAGATTATATAAATAGCTCCAAAAATATCGTCTAAGAAAAGAACAAAAAGAGAGGTACACGATGAAAAAAATTAAGTTGAATTATTTTCCTAACAATCAGAATTTTTTTAACTTTTTTTTTATTTAAAGTATTTTATTTTGATGTTTTGAAATCTTGTGTTTAGAACAATATATAATCATTTTTAAAATATCAAATTGAATTTTTGTTCAGTAAGAATCTTTCAAATATGACTAGCATTTTTTTAAAAGATTTTCAACAAAATAAACTTGAAGAAAATAATTTATACACCGGTGCCTCGCTTATGTCCCGAAAATTAATATAAACTTATGTGTAGTGTGTGTGGGGGGTGTTGATGAACAGACTAAATATGAAATAAATATGGAGAGATACATAAACAGACGCACATATGAATAGACTGAAATCACTGAATAAATCAATCTATGACATGCGTACTCCTATACGCCCACACTCGTATACGTACAGCCGGCCATGTCCGATCCATTTCAATAGTTACACTAACAAAGTACTTGACATTTAAACACGTCCATATTTACTACAAAGAGGAAGAACGTAACTTGCTTGTAAGGCGAGAAAAAAAAAAATACAAAATCAGCTACTGTTCATATTTCCATTCACAAATATCTTGTCTATTATCGGTTCATTATTTCCCATCAATGAACTCGAATTATCGTAAATGCTTCATCGGTAATCAACTATAATATTGCATAAGCTTTTTTTGAAAAATATTGAAAAGTTTGAACTGAGTTTAGTGATTCGTTAATGGCTGCTAAATCGAAGTGAAACAAAAACGTGTGTCCAAATCCTTTAGGTGATTCTTGTAGCGAGAATCTTTAGAAGAGATTTCGTCTTTCTGGCATTTGTTTGCTTTTCATTCTTCAACAAGATTTACAAGCGTCATTTTATTTGCCTTGTCAAATGAAAAGACTCCGCCTTCCATTAGAATAAAAACGTAAAAAGCGTGTGAATTGTTAACGAGAAAAGAGAATTCGAAAGGAAAAATGTGACGAAAATTAAGATTTAAAAGGAAAATACCAATGAAAATGAATAAGGGTATAAATTGAATGAATAAAATTAAGAATGTGAGTGAATGAGAATAAATACGGAATAAAGTTTACATGAATAAGAATAAGAATACGGAATGTAAGTTTGATTCCTACCGTTAAGAGATAATAATATTCGATAATCTAGGCTAGTAGACTTTTTTAATTTTACTATCTGTAAATGAACAGGAATATCTACTCACGCACATGTACTCACTAAAATAACGTTGTTGACAATGAATAAGAATGAAAATTGTGTGAATGAAAATGGCAGGGAATGAAAATAAAAAGTGAACAGGAATAAGAAATCTTAAATCTGCAAATCTTCTTTGTGAAAATTTTAAATAATTTTTAAAAAGTAAAAAAAATATGTAGGTCCATTAATAATACCGCTGCCTAATGATGAAAAAAAAAAAAAGAAAAAAATCAAAAACTTTTATTTTACACAATAAATATTTTCAACATAATAATAGTCTTTGTTGTCAATGCCCTTAACACTTCAGAGATGAATATTAAATACATTGCTCGATTATTATACAGTGACAATTTCGGATCAAAATTCCAGTTAACAACTTTGGCAAGTTTCTGATTTGTTGATCCAGTCCTGTATATAAAGGAATAAGAAAAGTTGGTGATAAATAAAATTAGTTCACTTATGACTGTCATTATATATATATATATATATATATATATATATATATATATATATATATATATATATATATATATATATATATATATATATATATTGGGTAATTGAATCATAAAATGGAAAAATTCTCTGTAACGTGTTTCGTCCTTTAAAAAGGAATTCAGAGTAAAGTAAATTTTGTATTTATGGAATTATATATATGTGTAAGGGGAGGGGTAAATATAGACTAAAATATTTGTTATAATTATGCATCGAAGGAAACGCTGAACATGTAACGCTAAATTTGAAGTCATGTTAAACTGTACTAAGTATTTATTGTAAAGGTACTAATAAAAATAATTTAAGTTTCTGATCGAATCATAATAAAATAAATTCCATAATAATTATTGCATTCTATTCAAGAGCATTTAGAATTTGAAGTCCTAAATTACATACATTGAAAATACTTTTAAGTTCCTCCAATATCCTAAATGTTCATTTTTAATGAAAAGAAGCTCATGAAATATATAAAAATAGGTACGATAATAAACGATATATTGTTAACAAATCTAGACACATACCAACCAAGTCTATCACAATTATAATCGAGAATAATTTATCTAAACTTAATATGAAATTTATCACAACTACTTCTAAAACAATAAAAGATTTAATATAAAACAAAATAACAACCTAAAACCTGAAGTAGGAATTTACAATACAGTCTTTAATAATGGTCACAAAAAATACATAGGTGAGATTTGGAGGAATGTAAAAAAAAAGATTATATGAATAGAAAAGAGATCTTTTGCAAAACAACACACCCAGTCGTTCATCGCAATGACTCTGACCATAATTCTGATTTAAAAAATGCTGCTTTAATTTACAGAGAATGTAATTTATTAAGACAAAAATGTATAGGAGGCGAATTGATTTCTGAGTCTTCCAAGGTAAATTTGCATCCAGGTTCTTACATTTCACCTTTCTTAAGTCTTCTCTTGTCGCAGTGTGGGATGTTTAAAAACCACAGCGTTGTAAAACTAAATGAAATCGGCTGATTTGCGTCAAGACATGTCGGACACCAGAAGTTTTAAAAATTTAGCTTCGTTATATCTTCAGTGTTTACTCTGTGCATAATTATAACTGACATTGATATTCCAGTCCCCTCTCTCTGAATGTAATTCCAAAAATAAGAACATTTACTTTAGGTTGATGATGCTCTTTAAAGGATGAAACGCGTTAGACTGTTTTCAATTTTCTCATTCACTTACCCAACATTGTTCTGACATAGAAATTTATATGCAATATTCTCCCCGCTAATCTATCTATCTGTGATATGTGATAAAAATATAGTTTTAAGGTATGTTATATTTATAGATTAAAGTAAAGGACTAGAGTGTATGTAAATAGAAAAGTGGACATTGTGGTTAACACCCAGCGGCGACAGTCTGTTTCATGCTTAAACGTAATCTTCAGACAATCTTTAAGAAGATGGCCTGAAGATTGCGTTTAAGCATGAAACAGACTGTCGCCTACACACACACACACACACACACACACACACACACACATATATATATATATATATATATATATATATATATATATATATATGAATGAGATGATGCCATAACGTTCATGGAATTTGGCTATACAAGAAATTACTTAGCCTAACAGTTTTTGGCGCCTGTCTCCTTCGAGGTTGTCTCCCTGGGTATGTACACAGCGATTTCACAAAGGATTGTGTTAATAAAGAATAGTAGCTTAATGGTTAAAATAGTTGTATAATTTTCACCGGTGTCATTTGTTTTTGCGGTAAAATCTATGATATTGGCGTTAAATTATCTTTGGATCTTTTCTGTTAATTCACTTCAAAATAAAAAAAGAATTTATCTTTGCTAAAATTAACACCGCATTCTCCCATAGCGAGACTCTTCCATTGCACTCCCGTTGGGTTGACCTTGCGATTGCTCCAAATGTGGGTGACTCGGGTGCGCTATTTCTAAGTGTGGGGTTTGCATCGCGCTCACCCCGATATACAAGCCGAAAACAGATTTTCTTCTTTTAAATTGTAAAAGAAATTAAATCGTAAAGAAATTAAATTGTAAAGAAATTCATTGCAAGTACCTCGAATATCATCTGCACTTACGAAATCTGAATAACTCCCTGATTTTTGGTAAGTTTTAATTTTGAGGGTTGGAGTTGTTGCGAGGTAAGCTAAACAAATTTTGATTTAAAATTTATAATTTCAAAAGAGTGCCAAAATTTTAATAAAAAATCAAACAAACTTTGATTTAAAATTTATTTCTTGTGGTGAATTAATATTTGCGATACATTATTTGGAGGGAATTAAAAGAAAAATTCTAATCTTTCTCCGATCGCATCACTTTTTAAAATTTCTTTTGAAACCCTATTAAACCGAGTTTATCGCTATACAAAACTCCCTAAAAGTTAAGAACGGATTTTAAAATTATATCCTCCTTTTGTTCATTTTTCTGAATGAAACTTGTAAAAGTAATACTTTTAAATGCTTTTTTATAATCATGTAAAGATAATGAAAATTAAACAGGTTTCAAGCATTAATTCAAAACTTTAGAAGAAAATTGTGTTTGGTTCGAAATTCCAATCACCTGAAGAAAGCCAGAGCGGACAACAACCGAAACGTCGTGAATATGGCAACAAAGATGAGGACAACAATCCAAACAATATAAATAGTGTAAATAGTTAAAATACCTCATCTCAGACATATAGGTAGATACAAAGATAGGTTTCATTTTATTTTCAGTATGATACTTTAAAACAATTTACGATCAATCTGACTCCTCTTCTATTGATATTTTCATATTCCAAGAAATGACCAAGAAGGTTAGTCTGATCTTTGCATAAGTTACTATCACAATTATTAGTCTTGACGGCCATGTGTTTGTATTTCACACAAATATTATGACTGAAACTAGAAACTCCCTGTAGTTACTTGGCAGATGTATTCAGAAACCTTATTTGACTAATCATTGTCATTTAACATGCCATTTGTTTAATATTAAGGAGACATATTTTGTGAGGTTGTTCAAACACACCATGGCATTAATGGAGCATTAAAAATGAGGATTTCCACAAGTGATGTAAGAACGGGATCATGTACGAATGAAATGGGATTGTGTACGAGGGAAATTAAATCATAAAAATGATTTTCTTGTCATTTTGTAGCCGACCAATGATGCTACCATTGTTAATACTCCGAAATCTTTTGTGGTAGTGAGAATTCCTTTTCTACCTCCTGGTATTCTTTTGGAAGCTACAAGTTTGAAATGGTCTAGCGTGTTGTCATGTGTTAAGGTTTATTGGGAACACAGGAGATGGTATCTTGAAGTACATATGATATAATTAATGTGCATATATATACAGTGGGGGTGGGGAGAGAAATATTCGTACACCATAATTTTTTTTATTTAACATAGATTTTATACAAGAATTTTATAAGGCATACAATATTTGTATACTATGGCATAATGCTGCAATATGCAAAAAAAAAAAAAAAAAAAAAAAAATCAGAAAAATTTGTTATATTAACGAACTTATATGAAATTAAAAAATTTGGAGGTGAAAAACTATTCGTGCAAAATTATAATAACTATTTAATACTTTGTAACATATCCCTTATTCAATTCACCATCAATCAATCTCTTTCTGTAGCATTTAATCAATGATTTTCAAGTTTCTGTTGATATTTTACTCCATTCTTCTTTGCATATTCTCTTTAGGTCCAGGATATTTTTCGAAGCTCTTGCGTGGTGCACCAGATCTCGATTTGTTCTCAACAGTTTTCACCTTTTTATACTTAACAATAATGAAACTAATAGTAGTAAATGGTATATTTAGGATATCTGCCATTTTCCTTTTGCTTTTGCTTTTCTTTTAATGCTTGATGATCAATTCCTTTTGTGAATATGATAATTCCTTGCCTTTCCCCATGATTTGTGTGCGGAGATAACCTTATATAAGAAATGAAGTGCGGAATGTTCTTGATTGTTCCGGTAATAAGATAATTGGAAAAATCTAGCAAAATCTTACAAAGAATTATGTAAATTATATTTTATAAATAAATGTAATTTAAGCCTTTTGATGTTAAAGACATATTTTGTACGAATACTTTTTTGACTTGAAATTTTATAAATAACACATAATTTCATTTATAACAAAATTTTTCTAATTGTTTTTTGCATATTGCAGCATTATGCAATGGTGTAGAAATATTATATGGATTTTAAGTTTTTCATAAGTTATAATTATGCTTATTAAAAAATTTCATTGTTTACGAATATTTATTTCCCCCACTGTATTAGTATTAAAATAAAATAAATAAATCATATTCTTTTTGCGCGGTCTCATTCCCAGTAGCCGTTACAAATGAGGCCAAAAGGAATTCTAACAAGCACATAAACATCACATTGGTTCTTGATAGTCGAATATTTGAAAAAAGTAACAAAATATGAACTTCAGACAATTTATTCACAACTTCCAGCACAATATTCAACGCCTTATCCGAAAATTGGAAAAATATAATGAAAAATTCAACAGACCATTTCGGTTCTTTTAAATAAACCTTATTTGGATGAATACTAGCTGTGACTATATGCATTTTAGATATATCTAAAGAATGGTATATAAATTATTATAAACTTTATGTTTCGATATTATAATATAGGTTTCGAAAGAAATACCACCTTTTTCTTTTCACGCAGACTACAACAGGGAACAGACTTCTCATGATATAATTAATAGAAGTAGAATATTCTATCATTTAAATTTGGAAATTAAAATGCCTGTCTGAATTTCTGGAATGAGGAATTATTATTTACATTAATTACATACAGATTAATGTCTGCATCTTTGTTCTCATTAACACAATGTTTCGGCCACTGTGCCCTCCGACTTTTATGTCGGTCCGAGACACTAGTGGATTAAAGTATTAGTTCGTGGACTTGGTGACAATGTAATTGTGAAGTAAATACCTGGGTCAAGTCGTGTGAACTTGGTTTCAGCGGAAACGTGGTGAGCAATAACTAAATAAGAACTAAACGAGACATCCCTAGACATGGCCCGTAGAACGGAACAATCTGCATCTGTAGATTAAATAAGGATTTTAATTCGAAATTTCCTGTAGATTACCCGGATCAACATACACTTGATGAAGGCCGGAGGGCACAACGGCCGAAAAATTGTGATAACAACGACAAAGATGAGAACAATAGCTTTTGTATTTAATGTAAATAATTAAAATGCTATTATTTTTGTCTACATTACAAAATTTTTTTTAAATAGGAGAAAAAATATTTACAGCTATGTCAAAATGACTATCGACTATACAGAACGCAGGCAGAGAGAAAATGATATAGTTCCTAATGGCATTGATGCAAAAGAAAAACAACCAATCACCTAGAATTCGAACTCCTTTCACCGATTCCAAAGTACATACCGTTAACCACCATACCTCGCTCCTCCTCTTATGAGGGAAAATTTCTTAAATTCCTCTCATTCCTGTTTTTTTTAGTCTCCTTTATTTGTTGTTATCTAATAGATTCGGATACCTTATTCGCTTTCTGCTGGAACTGGTCAGTCAAGTGGGAGGTGCTTTTTGGTTTCTTCGAGAAATCGTCATGTTGGGTCTCCAACATCTTTGATCAAGCCGCTTCAAATTTTTTAATGCCACAACCCCAACTACGACTGGTTGATATTCACCTAACAACCAACCTTCTTTTGCAAATGTTTGTTTCGCGCTAATGATTACCCTGTTGAGAGTTGGGTTATTCAGAAGAGGTCACGTATTTCCGGATTCTGGAGAAGAGATATTTCAAATCGCCAAGAATATAAAAATGTTTTGCATGTCCGGTACAGGTGAGATATGAAATTTATTGAAGAAATCGAGTTTCCTCCAACTCCCTCCATCACACTTATTTCCAGGTGGAGCCAAATATTTTCACCTGTTTTAAAAATCACTTTTTTTTGTATTTTCAGCAAATGCTTGGTTGCTCGGAAGTTATTTGTTTAATGTGCGAACTAGAGACTAACTGCAGGAAACAAGGGTAATTCGTTCTGATTGGAAATAAAATTCAAATAAGACAGCTTTCTTCTCTGCTGAATTTTCTGCTGGGCATCTAATTAGTTTTCGAGTTTAGAATAACGAACTTCACAACGGTACATTGTGTTTTAGAGTTTTTATTAGTTTTTTATGTTATTTAAAAGATCACCCCATGCAAAGTAATAAAGTCACGAGGACGCGAGAGGTTACTGAGTGTTAGAGAATATGAGAAAACTACTATTAAGAAGAGAGGACAATAAAAGAATAAGAATTAAGATAGTAAGATAGTATTGCATTTAAATTTTTAAAAATCAAACTTGACTGAGAAGCAAGCAGTAAGAAAGAAGAAACTGTTAGTATAGAACTTACGATGGCATTTAGCCATTTCAATTGTAAATTGATGGGATCTTACCGTCAATCTAGTACTGCGGTTAAATTTATAAAGTCTAGGTACCATAGAGGAAAGTTCATCAGAACAATTACTATAAAAGTATTTATAGAAAAGGTACAGGTTAGCTACATTACGGCGGTGGGAAAGGGACTGAAGCCGAAATACCAGACTAGGACCAATAACATTATATAGGTTTATATTAAAGATAACTACTACGATTAATTGCAGAACTTTGTCCAAGATCTACAGGAATTATGGATTATAAAGTTCATAGTCTTGCACAGCAACTATTTCATAATAGTCTATTTTTCTGGTTCTCTTTAAAGGAAATTCGGTTGTTGGTCATTTGAAAATTTCAGTAGTTTGAACCAGCAACAACAATCGCCATTTTAGAAAAGAGGTTCACTTTCGCCAATATACCCTTGAGAAAGGTAAGAATTCAACAGTTCTTTCCACTGCTATAGGTTAAATAGTAAGGTAGACTGGGCTCTCTAGCAGTGGTAGCAGAAAGTCTATGTGAAATAAAACGGAATCCAAAACCTGACTGTAGCCTTCGTGAAGGATTATAGGGTTCACATTTATCCGTGCTGAGGGATTGTCGACTCTGAACTCGACCACAGTCGATGCATGAAAAGAAGTTTCATTCGCGACTATCTTCAATACCTGACTCTTCCGATATAATTATTAATAATAGTTTCTTCATATATATGATGTATACTTTAGGTTTCGCACCGGACGACAGGTACATCGTTCTAACCATATTAGCATTAGTATATCTCTATTTCTTCAGTATGTATCAGATTTTCTTTCTCCAACGCCTTTCAGTTTCGATGTCCTTGGTTTTCAATGCAACCGCTTTTTATTCGTTTACCTAATAAATCTTTTTTCTCTGTTATGCAGCATGGTATCTGGTCTACATTTTCTATGATAACATGTATTCTTGTGTTATCTACAAAGTAATATACCAGCAAAATAATGCCTACACAGGCAAATATGTAACATTTTCTATAGCAACATTTGGTAAACATTAAAAAAAAACTATGACAAGGTGGAAAATGTTTTTCGTGTACGTCGCGTTTCGTTTTTTCTAAAGTGATATTTACATTTGTTGAGACTACGCATGCGTACGAACGAAAGGAGGCGCTGAGAATTTAGAATTTATTTTCTTTATTTACCGAAAGCATATTAAAAAATACTGGAAAGGTATTAATATTAATTCCTTTTACACTATATAATGAAAGATTATCAATGTCTGCATATATGTCTCTCTGATAGGTCTCAGATGATCTCAGCCTAATTTACGTAGTAAAATTTGTCAGTTAAACTAGTCGCAGCAGTAATGACTAACAGAAAAACACAATACCCGCCCCCAATATATATATATATATATATATATATATATATATATATATATATATATATCGTTTTGATTTCGTCGTAAGCACACAACAGGACAGCTGGTGAGGAGCGAATACTCTACACAATCATTGATCTGCAAGATTAATTCTTTTTTTCTAAGTATTGGCGATTGTGTTCAAGGATAGAAAAATGCAACTAGTGTTAAGAGCCCCCACTTTATTCGGCTGTCGGATTGGGAGAGAAAGAGCGGATGTAAAAAGTGATGAAGTTTCTTCTATGATCGTTTTTATAACATTTTGTCTGATCCCTTCCAGTTATGTAGATCCAACGCGCTACTCCACACACAAAAGGTGGTAAGCGCTCAAAAAGGGTAGTTCGGTTTTTTGAATGATTACTGATAGTTTTTGTATTAATTCTATTGCAAAATCCTATCATAACGCCTACTTAGTTCTCGTGACTAGTTTACGTGTATTGCCTTCATTCTATTGCGTATACTACTGACGCCTTCCTTGAACTCCTGATCTAAGACTTGTAATTTTGTTAATTCATAGTTGCCGAACATATTACACAATTCTATTAACAATCCCTCTACAGTATAGACATTATTAAATTTTCACTTAGCTTAATCCAGTACAAAATGTCATAATAGTAAAGCATTCAGTGAATATTAAACTCTGTAGCAACATCTTGCGAGATGAGCTTGCTAACCATGAAAGCCTTTTTTAATATATGCTGTCCTAATACTCTGGTCAGTGATTAACTTCCCCCAAAATAAAACAATGGCTGAATAAATTTATCTGAATGTTAAATGGCGTTTTCTTTTAGTACTTATTTCACTATTTTATTGATTGCATTCTACTTGAATGTAATTTCAGCTGTTTTCCTGCTCGTTTATTCCGAAAAGATGTAAATAATACATCGAAATATTTTTCTTCGCTGTTTAAAACTATTTTGTTTCTTTTAATTAACATATCGAGCGTTAACATATTATTCTTTTAACTTCTCCACTAATTAACTTTCAAAGTGAAAAGTTGGTGCAAAGTACTGATATAACACACAGATGAAGTGGTTATTTATTAATCACTTTGTTAATTAATCATTAACTGCCAATTAATTCCCTATTGACCAGTTGTTTACCATCAATTGAGATCCTGATTGATCCAAGAACATCCTCACATTTTCTCCGACCACAGTTTCTCCATGCGCTACACGGCGGTCAACAAAATGAAAAGCAAATTTATCGTCTGTTGCGCATGCGTACTGGCTAGATCTGCCGTTCTGTTGATGAGCAATTACATTCTCAACTTCGCTGCTTTGCTTAGTTACAGTTGTCAGTTACTTGATCTGATCAGTTACGATTAAATCATGTCTCAGTGGGGTTCGGTCAAACCGGATCCATTAGAAAGTAGATGTTGCTTATTCATTCATTTAAACCGATCCTCCGGCTCGTTCCGAATTGATGAAATGCATCGCAACCACATAAAGACTCGAGTTAAACCAATGATAATCCGGTCTAAGACTTTGATACTGAACCATTGGTTCGAAATTAATTTTAACTGTGAATGCTGAATTTCTGTGATGCTTATAAAAACTTCGAACGAGTATCAATGTTTTTATTTATTTTGATCACTGATTCAACCAGAGTGCTCTTCGACCTTCCTACGGTTTCCTGTAATTCTCAAATGTCGTAGTGTTATTATATGAAAAATTTGGACGAGTATTTTCATTTCATTTTAACAAAATGTTTAACTCTCCGGCCTTCGTCAGGTATATGTTCAGTCTTGTTGTCCTTGAGTGTCCTGCAGTTTAATTCATTATATCTTCACCAGTAATACGAGATTACTGTAATTGAATCTATCAATGTGTGAGAGTTAGCTTGTCCATTTACTATGATAAAAGAAGCAAGCCTCCTTTTCCACTTGGAAGATTGTTGTAACAGTCTGCTTTTTATTAGACTTTGTACTGGAATAAGCTTAAATTATTAAATATCACTTAAAGAAAAAAAGAAAATTAGGAATAAAATTAGTATATAAAAATGAAACAGTTAATGAAAACTCTTTTATGGTATTCTTCAAGTGAAATAAGTGAGATTCTCTGAAAATACAAGTGAAACTTAGTGATTAAAAACGCTCCCAAAACAAAAGAATGAAACCGTTAATTTTACTGTATTTCCACCCCAAATATAAACATTTCATGAATTTGTAATAAATGCATTAATAAATAAATAAATAAATAAACAATGAACAAGGACAACAATTTTATTAGAACTTCATGGCTGTTTCTTATTTGTCCGATTAAAAAATTTTTGTGCTTGTTCATTGTTTGTTTATCTAACATTTTTTTATCTAACATTTTTTGTTTATCTAACATTTTTTGTTTATCTAACATTTTTTGTTTATCTAACATTTTTTACTGAATATTCCATGTTGAAATGGTAGGGTTTATTATATTCCCATAACGACATTTTTAAAGGATCGATATCATTACATAATGAACCATAGCATTTAACTCTCATGAACACACACATACACACACACACACACACACACACACACACACACACACACATATATATATATATATATACCGGGTGTAACAGCAAAATTGTTCAATTGTTAGATTAAGATCTGAACCAATGTATCTTAGAAATGATTAAAGATATCCTACTCGAATTCTCCGAGTATTTCATAACACTATTGGACTCTACTTAGATTTAATAAGAGTGTATAATTATTCGCCAAGCTTAACAGAAGAATCGTAATGAAATCAATCATAAACGAAAATGACATGTTCATAATTAATTAATAATAACTAAGGATCAGAAGCTCATGAAGAATTGAAATAAAGTTCAAATATATATATATATATATATATAATATATATATATATATATTATTCCAGGATCATTTTCCAACTTATTCAAAATGATCTTTGCTCTCTCTAAACTTTTAACTTTCTGTCCTGGAGTAACAAGTTGCCTCACAGCTTTCACGTACGATTTCATTTTCAAGTTGTTTTTCGCTGTAGTTTGGGCTCTCATAGCTGAAACTCCTCTATTACGTGCCAAACATCTTTTGGATTGAGTTGGATCTTTTCCAATTGATCTCTTTAGCTCTATGTTTGAAATGATGTTCCCTTTTCCTGTTGTGACTTCCTGATCAAGTTGACTCTACTGTTCCCTCTTTTAAAAACTTAGTCACCGTTGTCTTGATGGCTCTTGAATGGACTTACAAGATGGAAGCCAGAGTATGAATGTTGGTACCATTACTCAAGACCTGAATGATCTTTTTCTTTTCACCATTTCTTAGTTGTAAAGTCAGTGCCACTGACACAAAACAATTTTAACCTGCTCTCTTTATAGCTGAATAACTGAAAGTGTTTTTCGGTGATTTTTACAACAAATGGTATCAAGATGGCTAAACGTCTTGTCTGAAAACCTGGAAAAAATAAACTCAGTTTAGTGGTTTTTTAGATATTAAAAATTTTATAAGATGGATAATTATACTGTTACACAATTTGGCCAATTTTGCTGTTACACTCGGTATATATATATATATATATATATATATATATATATATATATATATATATATATATGTATGTATGTATGTATTAGATATTTTTATTACTTCAAACGTTATTTTTATTGGATACCTGTAGTTGATATTTATTTCGTCTACTCACCTGTACACTCGAGAAAATGTTCACATTTTCTCGAAAGGCATAACTATTCTGTTTCGTATCCGAAACGCAAACAAACAATTTCTATAGAATTCATGTGATTTTTGTAATCCTACATAATTTTATTAGCTCGAAAGTTATTTTTAGTGGATAGACATTGAGTTGACGCTTCGTTTATTTTATATAATATTTGAAGTTATAAATGTGCGGATTAAAAAAGTAAAATTCATTAATTCTTTAGAAATCTTTTGTTTCATTTTTACTTTCACTTACCTATTTTTACGTGTCTTTCAGTTGTTTTTTTTATCTATGCTTTTCATTCCCGTTATTTATGTTTCTTTGTTTCTTTCTATTTCTCTCCTCCTCTTCCTCTCCTCCTCTTCCTCTCCTCCTCTTCCTCTCCTCCTCTTCCTCTCTCTCCTCTAATCGTTTTATGACGTTGACCAGTATGAGTCTTCTGGTTACTTTTAAGATGTACATCATAAAGATTTCTACGACAAAATATAATTACTTTCTTTCAAATATATATAATTGATGTTAAATATATATAATTTGTGGTACATTTCAAATTCCAAAGCCATCTTTATTTGACCTTGTGTCAAACTAAATTAAACTTAATAATATATAATTGATGTTAAATATACATAATTGAAAATTGCGTTGGCATGAAACTCAGTGTTGTGCAATCAATGTAAGGTACAATATATATATATATATTTTAATATATAATATATATATATATATTTTAATATATAATATATATATATATATTTTAATATATAATATATATATATATATTTTAATATATAATATATTATATATATATTTTAATATATAATATATTATATATATTTAGTTTATTTGTTGTTTAATTAGAAAAACTAACTTCATTCCAGTAAATCTTTAGTGCAGCCAATTCCATATTAGATTGAAACCATTTCAAATCATCTAAAGGCGATTAACTAGAAAAATAATTGGCAAATGGATTCCATTTGAATGAAATTAAGGCTAAAACTCACAGAAGACAAACATTATGGAACTCGTGGTTTACATAACTACATTGCAATTCCATTTTATTCTATTGTGAGAATAATTTTCTTCCATAGTTTAATGTTTATTTTTAAGCTAAGATACGTTAATCGAATTCTGAGTGAATAGTTTCCAGGATCTTGTGAGGAATATTTACGGAAGTACAAAACAGATTTGACAGCTAACAGGAGTGAACATATCGTATGTAAGTATTTCATAGTCACGGAACAATGAAAAGCAATGTTTGGAGCCTATTTATTATTTTCCGTCTGTACGTGAATCGGGAAGTATTTAAAAATATAGAGGAAATGACTTCGATGCTTGAATCTTTTGCTTCCTTC
>OZ010588.1:58821733-58841733 GCA_963932145.1 Acanthosepion lycidas
ATATGCAAATTATTATATTTGAAATAAATATTTTATACATTAATTAACTCATAGAGGCTCATACGTTTATATATATGATAGGAAGCACATTTTCTTTATTAAGACTTTCGATCTATGCCGGTAGACATTAATTTGAATGTTTAAAAACAGATATACACAAATATTATATACACCTAATATGTGCGTGTATTTGAACTTGCATAATATACAAACACTTGCTTTAAATTAAAATGAATTAAAATGCATATTAATATATCAGACAAATTATATATACATTATATATCTCTATATACATACGTTTGTTAATTTTTGAATCATTTGTGAAAACGTAGATATGGAAAATTCTCAGCCTTAGAAAGAAGCTCTTAAAAAAACTGAAAATAAAATATCTAATGTTTGGTCATTTGGTCAGATTGTGGGAAGAGTGTCGGTCCGGGGACTATTTCAGACAATTATGGGGCAACTCGTGAGAATTAAACTCATATAATAATGGTCAGCGATGTTTTTTTGATAATTATTGCTCCGCGAATTATATTACTATAAATTATACGTACGTGTTTTTATCTATCTATCTATCTATCTATCTATCTATCTATCTATCTATCTATCTATCTATCTATCTAAATCTTTTCAGGTCTCTCTAATTACCTGAATGCTGATTTAGAAGCCAGTCTCGTAAATCATTTCCTTGGTGGAGCGAAATCGGTTTTCGCTGAAGGACCAATAGACTAAGTTAGTATTAGTAAATAACAATATAAATTGATGCAAAAAGTTAGAAAATTGATATAATACAACATTCCCTACTCGTTAATACTGTCAGGTACTTGTAATATCTTCTATATTTCCCCAACGTGTCATCCTCACATAAATGTTAATCTCAGTGGACGTCATTAATTTTCGACAAAAATTGTTATGTCTGTTAAACCGCCTACAAAATCGATCCGGTTCTTAAAGTCCAGGATTGCATAACAAGATAGATATTTTAAATTAGTCATTAAAGACGTTGGGAATTTATTTAAAAACAAAACAGAATCAAACGAAGACAAAAGACAATAGGTAAGTTTATGACATCAAAGAAGAAAACAAAGACAGAATTGAAAATGTGCGCCAGAATTCAAAACGAACATCAAAGTATGCAAATCAGATTCATGGCAAATTGAATGCGAACGATGTCGGCAAATTATTTTCTATTAAAATGGTTATTTGGATTCATCGGTAAATTATGATCTCTTAAAAATATTAACCATGAAAAGTTATATGAAATACAAACAAAGACACAATTGTATTTCAACTATAAGTAGTAGTCATCCATTGATCTCGCGGGATAATGGTAACACCGTTGGACTAAAATTCAGTCCTTTGGTGGTGAGGCTGGATTGACCTATCCAGGGCACAAAAATGGGCGCTGGCATATGGAGGCCGTGTACTGCCAAAACCACATATCCCCTTAGCCATACACACAATAACCAAAGGGATATCATAATATGTGTGTGTGCGCGTGTGTATGTATATAAACACATATCAAAATAGTTTTAAAATATGTCTTTTTGCTAATAATCTATTTTAATTTTTTGTTTTGGATTTTTACATAGTAAAATTTATTTTGAAAATTGAAATTTTTCAAACACGGACAAATGCAACTAGAAAAGCCCTCATGACATTGGGAAACTATATGTATGTATGTATTTATGCAAAAAATAATATGCTTTACACACGCAATATATTATTACTGTAAAGGTCATATTTAGTGAGTACATGCATTTGAGAAGACATCTCTGCTCTTCTTTCTAAACAATGAAATTAATGTCATTCCTTTCAGTTAAACAAACAAAAACAAGTATATTTACTTAAACGTTTACTTAAACCCCGCTTGCTCAGCCAAAGTTCTTTGTGGGTGAGTTGGTATAAGAACGTCGGATCTAACGATGGCTTTTCCTACCAAGAGGGACGCAGGTTCGAATCCTGCTGGAGGGAGCAAATTTTTCTTTAATAAGATCTCTCGAATATTCAGATCGGAAAACGCACACACACATATATATACACACACACACACATATGTATATGTATATATATATATATACTAGCAGCGTTGCCCGTGCTTGATTCAAAAATCGTACGACTCATACAGCAATCACTATCACTTGACTTAAAATATTTTTGCCCTTCCTTGCCTTTAAAGGAGTGCCCTTTGCCGTGCTGATGTTGCTACATGCTTCTTGCCTATCTCACACTGTGAACTTTTTCTAAGCTCTATACTAAACATTAAATCTGTTACGAAAAAAGAACTAAACAAAATGAACACAAAACGATCAGCTTTAAAAAAGGACTCGTAACTGGAAAAACTGAATGAAAAAAGAATGTTAACAACAAATACTTTTTCACACCCAACCCAGTTCTGCGGAATCAGAATCAACGTTAAGCAAGCGAATGAGCCAATTGGAGTAAAGTGCCATGCAGATTTAAATTTTTCCCACTTGTGACGAATGCAGCTATCGATTTTTTTTGCATGTTAGCATGCTAGCATGCTAGTTAACATTCGTGTCAGTCAGCTGTTGGCTCTCACGCTAGCCAATAGAATCTTCCTGCCTAATCGTGACAGCCAGCTATAGGCCTGTACAAAAAGGCCGCAAACTACCTGAAAAGTGCCGAAGAAGCATGAAAAATCGAATATTTCCACTATCGATGGGAGTTGGGAAATGTAAATTCGGTCGAGGCCTTCCCGCTAACTTGGAGCATGTGCATGTAAATTTTGGTGCAAATCCGTCGAAAATTGCGCCCGTGCATTCGTTACACACACATCCTGCCTTTTATATGTATATATATATATAAGTGAACATAGAAGTCAACACTTAGAAGCGACAGTCTGTTTCATGCTAGATGCAATCGTCCAATTTTCCAAGTAAGAAAAAGTTTTTGAAAATTAGTTTATTTGCGAACATTTTTGCGAGTGTTTTCAAACTGCAAATGTTGGCAGCAATGTTCTTGCAGGACATTTCTTCTTGTGACATACGCAAAATTCTGTGAAAGAACTCTGCAGACTGAACTCTATTTTGGCTTTGAGAGAATCGATTTGACTTTCATGTTTCTCGATTCTTTTTATTTCAATTAATATCTATCCCATCACAAAAATCTATCGATACTAGGTTTTTTAAAAGTGGCCTTGATCCATTATTTAAAATATGCTATCCATTTTTTTTAGCCATAGAAATTGTTCTTTTGATAAAAAATATTCTTTAAACAGATCCCAAATAGGCCATGTTACGATTTAAAAATAACCAGTCTTTGCCTTGAAAATTTACAATTCGTTTGTCTGGTGTCGGAAGTGGGGAGTTGCTGCCCCATCGCGTAGACACTTATGGGGTCAACAATTACAACAATACTATTTTTGAGAATTTGAAATTTATATGTAAATTTAAATTAAATTTAACATTCTCAAACCTAGTATTCATATATCCAATCTTCGAGCATCAAGAATGACAAATTGATATTCTTCAACAAGTTGGTATTTTATTAATGTTAGGGTGATTTTGACAAAATCAAAACAAGCAGCCTCAAATTCTATTTTGGAATTTAAAAAAAAATACTTTTTAATTTTAGGAAATTTACAGGGCACGACTTTCACATGAGGTCGAGGTTTTTACACGTCGACACATACAAGTTTCTATATTGTTTTATTATTATTATTAAAGAAATATTTTTTGCTTGACAGTGTCTGCATATGCAACAACACTAGAGAAGTTTATAAAATCGAACCGATATTTATACGCGATTTTAGGAAAATTACAGATTCTTCTTGATTAAAATTTGGAGGCTGTCATTTAGATGAGACTGACATTTTCCCGATTGGAAACTATTTTATAAAGATGTGCGATCAATATTTTATAGCATGTGCACAAGAAATATGTTGCAATTATAAACATAAAACTTATAGAAATGGCTTATTTAGTATTTTCTCTTAATGTAGAGAGAGGTTACAAAAGAAATAGTTCTCGGCTCGATGAAGACCTTTCCCCTCAAATTTTGATGTTTGGTCATTTCTTCAGATTTTGGTGAATGGGCCGAGGACTTTTCAGCCTCACTATATTTTTTCTTTTTATTTTAGACGTTATATTTAGTAGATACACGTACATGAGTAGACATTCTTGTTTTTTTTTTAAAAACATTTTTGTTTTATTTTTAAGAAACAAGTATCTCTACGCAAAAAACATGTATCTAGTAAATATAACGTTTATAGATTAAAACTAAAAGATTACAGATTAAAAAAATGAATTGCTTATATGTCGGATACAAAAATACAAAAATCTATTACATATATATATATATATATATATATATATATATATATATATATTATCCGACATATAAGCAATTAATATTTTTTTTGCGCCGGAACAGAGGCTATGTGTGTGTGTGTGTGTGTGTGTGTGTGTGTGTGTATTTATTTATTTCGTAGAAGTGCTGCATTTTTTAGTCGATTTCATTCGAGATAATAGATTCAACAACTTCACGTCGTAGTTAAGTGTGAACTCCGTGATTTTTCAATCGTTGTATAATAAGCCATTTGCCGTGGCTATATAGGTTTGAATTCAGAATTTTCTTTCTCATTGGCTAGTTAACAACCACGGCAAGAGATCTGAGAGAAATGATCGTGGCCAACTAAAAATGGACCTACAAATAAATTCTGAAATTTGTCTATTGGGTGTGATTTTTGAGACATGGGCGGGGATGAGAAGCTTTCAAAACACACGCACACACACACTGACACTCTGATATAAATATGTGTGTATATATATATATATATATATATATATATATATATGTATGTATGTATGTATGCACGTGCCCGTATGTGTGTGTATGTTTGTGTGTCCTAGGTTTTATTTACGTTCGTATCGATATTTCTGTATGAATAAAATTCTATTCTCTAATTCTGAAAGTTCAAGTGAACATTTAACTATTCATTTTTGTCCGGACATTGTTTCCCCTCTCCCCATATTCATAAAAATGGGAACATTTTGGATTCACCTGCTTCATTAATATTTATGAAGTACTCAAAAGCCTTATGCGTAAAAATATTTAATTGTCTTTTAATTTTTAATATGTGTGTATGTATGAATATATGTATGAATATGTAAGTATACATATGAGCAAGAACGCGTTAAAGTAATAAGAAATAATATCGGATTAAGAATAAAATACATTAATTCTTTAAAAATTACTATCCAAGTTCTTTTATATCTATCAGTATATCTGTCATTATCTCTATCTTTCTACACACAATTCGGTAAAAGTGAACAGTTCTCACAAACCAACAGCAGTACGGAATTTTGATTCCGTGTGCAAATTTTGAGAAAAAGACTTTTAGAAATAAAGTCTTTAATATAATTTTATTTTTTGCCTAAGTCTTCGAAAATTTTTGTAGCACTTCGTCTATCGATATCATTCTTTTCATTATCTATCATGTGCGTTAAATATTTTCTGGGGACGGATATTTTTAAACAATTACACATGGAAAATTGGCAGGATAAATATAAAATTTGAAAAATTCTCTGTATTCTTTAACAATGTATACAAACATACAAAATACATGCACAAACATACAAGCACGCACGCGCACACACACATATGTGTGTTTTTGAGTGCGTTTGTGAGTGTGTGTGTGTGCGTTTGTGAGTGTGTGTGCGTGAGTGTATATATATATATATATATATATATATATAAATATCCTACACACACACAAACAACTTCAAACTATTTTTAGAGGATACACGTGCTTGAAATAAACAGTTCTTTTTATATTTTAAACAGTGTTTATTACGTCTATTGATCTGCGCAAGTTTTTACAAAGTTGTCAGGAAGGCATAGACGACAGGCGTAATACAGTTTAAAATAAATAAAAACGGGGCGTCTATTTCTAATATCGGTATCCACTAAGAAATAACGTTTGAGTAAGAAAAATATCGAATTAACAATTATGTGTATATATATATATATATATATATATATATATATATATATATATATATATATGAAGAAATATAGTTTTAAGGTATGCTATATTTATGGGATAAAGTGCTCATTATCAGAGATAGTGCGTATATAAATATAAAAGTGAACATCGAAGTCAACACAGGTGACAGACTGTTTCATGCTAAATGCAATCATCAGGACACACACACACAATCACATTTATTTACGCACACACATACACACGTACGTATATATACATTCATATATATATATATATATATATATATATATATATAAAGGGGGATATCATATCAAATCACGTAGTGTCCCGCAGTTCACTCTTTCAGATGCTCCTGAAAACTAACAAACATTCTTTTCGAAAGTGATTAAAAATTCTCAATATTATATCTTTATCTCTAATAGGTTATATTTAAGTCTTTGAAAGTTTACTTAATTAGTCAAATGAACATTTCATCCACTTCTAGACATTCATAGCTCATATATCTTTTATTATTTTAAAGTTTCTAAAATGTAATCAGATCATGTGTAGATTCCATACTTCTTCCTAGAATGCTCTGAAAATGGCCAAAAAGCCAACATGTGGGAGCGTTATGTTAGAGAAAATTTCACAGTTTTTTTATGTTTATTTATTTCTATTTATTACTCTTAAATGTTTGAAATGTGCTTGATCATTTTAAGAACTTAAAAATCACCTATTTTTTACGTCATCAATGAACCGTGTAGAGAGTTTTAAGTGTTTTTCATGATTGCTATGTATTCTCATTTAACTGAAAATAATATGACATGGCCTAGTGGATAAAAGCGTTGGTTGAAGTGATCCAGTGACTTGACCCAATGAGTTGTGAGTTCAATACCTGGCTACAGCAGAGGTGAACAAAAAAATAGAGAATTGCGGGAAATAACTGAGAATGAGATATCCGGGGGAGGCATAGCATGGGACTAGAAGAATCCATCCCGGTAGACGAAATAAAGGGTACAGTTCGAAATTCAAATCACCCGAAGAAGGCCGGGGCGTACAGCAGTCGAAACGCCGTGAATATGGCGACAAAGATATGGACAATGTCAACAGTGTAAATAATATGACAATGTTGCGTTTGAGCTTCTGTCTGAAAGAATGTGCTCTTATGTACGATTTAGGCACTTTGTAACATTGATATTTAAGCTGAAATTTGACATCCCCTCTGGCTTCCTATTCAAAAAAGTTATTTCTTATTTCATTTTGCTATAATTCTTCGAAATTATAATTTCTTCGAAATGGAAAAATGGATTCGTAGGAGCATCTTCTAAATTTTAGGCTGCCTGCTGAAATTAAATATTAAAATAAAAACTTTACTGGATTACTTTCATTTGATGTATTATCTTGTGTAACATTAAACATGTTAAAAACTTTTCAAATGATAACAGCAGAAAACAATTAGAGTGAAAAATCAACATTTTACATGCTTATTGGATGCGTGACAATAGTATAGAAAACAGAAAAAATATTTCAAATAAATCAATTTAGAGAAATTAGGACATTAGAAATCAAAGATTGGCATCATTATTAAAGTAAAAAAAAATATTCTTTGATAATGTTTTTGTTATATACGTTCAGAAAGGGGAGGATATAAAACGCAGGAGTCAGTTACAATTATGCACCGTCTTAATAAATAACTAAATAAATTTCAGCATTCCCTATCGGTGTAGAATTTATAACCCACGCTTGTGTTAATGCATTTCTTTCCTTAGACATAATTCTATAAAAAAAAAAAAAAAATCCGATTAAGTCCTAGTGAAAGAAGCGCGTTACACACTTTGTCATTTATTTACTATATATATATATATATATATATATATATATATATATATATATATATATATATATATATATATATATATATATATATATATATATATATATATAGTGCGTGTGTGTGTTGTGAGTTATTTATTTCTACCGGCTAATAATCATAGATATGTAGATACATCGTTACACACATATAGAAAGTTGTTTTTAGAGAGTGTGGTCTCGCACTGGTTTACCTTTTTTCTGCACGTGTGCACACTCAGTTGGCCAATCCACAGTCCTGTTAAAATCTATAAATATTGATTTATTAAATTTTTCATAGTCCATCGCAGTCAAGTTGACGCTAGGTAGATTGTGCTGCGCCAGACTTACAGTTGGAAAGGAAATCTCTGGTTAGATAATCAGAATTCGAAGTTTTACTTTTTATTCGGTCTGAAACATTGACTTTTATCGCTTATGTTAAATATGTAACAACCAAGCAATGTAAATTTAAATCTGTTCGTGTCTTCCTCTTATATATATATATATATATATATATATATATATATATATATATATATATATATATATATATATATATATCAATCTGTTCATATATATATCTAAATCTGTCACAAGTTCCAATGAAAGAGAATTTTTTAGATTGTCGGGTTTGAAATTCAGTATTTTTGCTTTGAATAAACGTTTATTATCAGTGCACTATGTAAAATATTACTCACACAGGGCAATTTGTAAATCTTTTATTTTCAAAATTCAAATGTTTTCCAAATTATATTTTCTATATATATTAATGGTTTCTCTTTATCCATAGTTTTTCTTTCAATTACCCTTAGATAAAGTAAGAGTAGCGATGTAATTCTGATATTGCAAGATGAACTATAAAGATAATCATTCGTAACATAGCTTTTACTACAGTATCTTTGAGATTAATAAAAACCTTAAAAATGCCCTTAAAATAATTGGAATATCTTCCTTTCAGTAAGATTTTGGTTTTATTTGAATGATAATAGCTTAAAGCTAATCCATAAAAAAGCAAAGTAATTAACGCTTTTCAATAAAGCTTTAAGACATTTTAAAAACGTTCTTGGGGTCAATTTATCATCGACACGCCATTTTAATTGACAAATGATGACGGAAAATTTCAAAATAAAGCTAACATCTATTTTAGATATTAGTTTCAAGAAAATTTTTTAAAGTAACGATCATATATCAGAATTTGGGAAAAAAACATTACCCTACGCTTAAAATATATCTAAACACCCTTGGACACAGCAAGGTATATTCTACCTGTCAACAAGTTCATAGGTCAAACAATAGCCGTTACTACCATTATAAGAACTTTTACCAAAAAAAGTCGGATTTAATTAAATATGAAAGTCCAAAATTGTGAAAATACAGAAACTGGTCTCGTTTATGTTTAAAAAATAATCATTTTTAACTTTATATAACCAATGTGGTAGCAATATATTTTTTAGTCTATAAATAAAATTGTTTTTATGAAACTTTATGTATTTCTATATTTATAGGTATATAAATATATTTAAAGAACAATAATAAAATGAATAGTTTTCATTTCTTGCATTTTCTTTTTTAACTATTTGACATTTTATTCTGTATTTACTTATTTTTTTAATTATTTGATGTGAAATATTTAACTACACTAAATCGAGTAAAAAAGAACAAACTGGGAAAAACTGATAGACTTATTGAATTAATACTGTTTATTGATTGCTTTCTTTCAGTACCAATGTCAAAATAAACGTAAACGCCTGTAGACATGGTACATAATTATTTTAACAGGGAGGTAATTCAGTCTTTCGAATTATTTCATATTTGATATTCCGTACAAAAAATAATTTAACAGTTGTAAAAAGAAAAAAATTCTTTTAAAAAATAATTCTAATGTGAAAATGACATTAAACTTCACATACATTTTTCAAAAACATTTTTATTTAATAAAAAATGTATGACATCAGCAAACGAAAGTAAATTTTAAAATAAAATATTCATTGCAGATTTTTCACTTTGAAATTTAAAAAAAAAAGTATTGTGTGAAATTATGCAAGCACTCTCAAAATATTTTGAGTTTTATTGAATTATCTTTATTTTCACTATTTATACACTATTTAGTTGAATTATTTTTGTAAGATTTCAGGACAAATTTTCTATATATTCTGATTGGATTTTTTTTATTGAAATAATATCATCATAGATGTTTCTTTATTAAACTATAAAAAGTATTTACGGTCGCCCCACCCCAATTTTAAAAGTATTCACGATGTATTGATATGAAGTGGGGGGGGTAAATATATTTCTACATGTTTTTCTAATAAGATAACCCACTCATTATACAATTCATTCATTAATAAATAAGTGCTGAGAATTTCATTTAAATCGGATAATTATCTGAGTTTTGCGAATTTTTTAAAACACAGGGTAGCGTGTTTTTGCTTTCATTTAGGAAAAAAGGCGTCCATTTTGGCGGTATCTAGTATATTATTATGACTTGTTCTGTTCTATTATTAGCTATTGTAATTAATCTATTGTTTTACCTAATTTATAAATTAAAATTAATCATTGATTTGTATAAATGGCAAAAAGGATTTCGTTTATATGGGATTCCGTATTATCCTTGTCGGTAAGCAGGAATCGCGAATATTGAAACATATCCGTGGATAATGATGGATTATTATCACCGATAATGAGTACGCTTCCTTCATATTCATGTATAGATAATTATATTAAACAATGTATATGTACATATTTAGATAGACACTACGAATTTATTTAATGCAAGTATATGTTTTCATCATAAAATTGATATTAACTAAACAACATTCAGGATATATTTATATAATAAATATACCTGATGAATTTCAGCTTTTAATCTATGTTTTTAGTATAAATATTTACAATAACGTTTGCTGGTGTGACATTTTATTATACAACTCTCAGTTTTTCTATTGTCAATAAATATATATTCTAGTATAAATATTGATCTTTTGGAATTTCCAATATATAAAGATTTTGATGTATCGCAATAAAGATATAAGTTTGAAAGATAAACAAGATATAAAATTATTCATTGAATGTAAAGCAACGCTGGAAATTACGAAAAAGGTTGAACAGAGAAGAATCCAAAAGGAAATCGAAAATATTGGAAAAATAAGAACATGAAAAAGAATGGAATTAAAAATATCGCAGATTTGAGAAAAAGTAAAAGGGCAAAAAGCAATAAAAGGGGATTTATTTACTAATAAGAAAATATTTGAAAAAACAAAAACAAAAAAACAAAATAAAACAAAAACTGGCATTGTGAATGGTAAACAAGGAGAAAAAGACGCAAAATATAAGGAATACTAGCAAAAGACACGAGAAGCAACGAAATTGCCAGAAAAAGAGAAACGTGTAAGTTGGGTGAAGAAAGGCATGAAAACGCATCTTTTAAGAGTAATTCCCAGTGATGAATGCAGAAATACATTGGACTGACCTAGTAACTGGGCAAGTGAGTGAAATAGTAACTCAATATAACTTAGGGTATACCAATGAGAAAGTGGAGTAATATTTTGCGTTAGTATTGCAGACAATACAATAATAATCATACTGCCTAAGAAGCTTTAAGCTAAAGAGTATATTTAATAAATATACTGCTTTTTCACAAAGGACTTTTCTTTTTTTTATTACAAAAAATAGGTGAAAGAGAGCTAATTAATAGAATGGACCGAAGCTTTCAAGGTATTAATCCAATGGAAAGCTTGTCATCTAGCATTTAAAAAGATATATATGAGAATGGAAAACTATATCTGGAAAGCAATAAAAATTGGTGTAAGTAATGTTAAAGTTGAAACAGTTAATAAACCTAATAATTGAAAGACTGGTGAAGATTATAGAATGTCAATGATTCCTTTTTATCGTAATATAATAAAATAGTAGTTCATTCAAGTATATGTAATATTGAATGAATCAAAGATATTTCTGTAGCCATTGTCTTTTTGATTTATTTATAAATAAAAATTTATGCCGAATTTTGTATAATAAAACCTGACGCCTCAAAAGAATATATTACTATTTTTAATAGAGATATCCACTCACTTGCATAATAGAATTACAGTGTGTGTGTGTAAACGAGGTCTGGAATTATGACAATTAACAGGTCAATGTTTTTCGTGTCTTTCAATTAATAATGATGCGGTTTGTTTGACAAGATCACACCACAAAAAATCTAAAAAAAGTAAAAGAACAACGACAAAACAACAAAAAAAAAAACAAAACAAAATACAAAACAAAACAAAAAAAGACTCTAAATTTCTAATTCTTTAGCACCTTAAATTTCTAACTCCCTGCTAGGTAAGTGTGCGTGAATAAATTAACGGATTTTTAACAAGTCATATTTTCCTTAAGAAATAATGTACCAAAATATTCATTAACAGCTAAAAAATGACTTGGCTTCTGTTTCTAGTACGAAAATAATAAGTTAGTATATAGACTTAGAAACGTCCTAACGAGAGATATGCATTTCTTAAATAGGATAATTGGTACTTATTTTGCTGTCATGGCATCTTGTAGCTTATTTGTAATGTTACGCTGTGCTCAGATTAAAAAGGGAATATAGGTTCGATTCCGGTTGAGAGTCAAATTTTCTTTCAATAGATATGATTTGATTATATAGGTGAAGGCTTGTGTAGAACGAGCTCCGTTTTTCGGAACAACCGAATACAGAGAATTGGTGCACAGTGTGCCAAAAGGTCTCCAAACGACCCTCTTCAGGCTTTGAATTCAGAGTTGTCCTTCACTTAGATTGGTTGTCAAATGTGACGTCTGCCTGGCCGCGTCCGTCGTGCTATCCTGTGCTGTGACGACTAACTGGCTTGGTATTGGTCGCGACACCAAATGTGACGTTCTAACCTTTTGGTGATTCGGATGGGAATCTGGTTAGATTCGGTATCAGCCTTGTCGTTCCCAGCTCGCCTCCAACGTCTGGTTACCGAAGTAACTGTTTTTATTTCCAGTCTAACCTACCCACGTTGTGATTTGATCTTAGGCAGACGAAATCAATCAGTCGCCAGGCCGTAATGCAAGCCGAGTTCGATCAAGGGCAACACCGCACAAGTATATGTAAAAGAAAATAAAATAATAACTCGAAAAGTTCAAATGTGTTAAAAAAAGGATAACAATGTTTTATATCTGGTGGCTGAATACAGGACTGCGTCTTCTTCCCAACCCGCTATATGGATTCGTGACACTTTGTGTTTGTTAGGCGAGTCTTAACATCTTAAGTTGTTTGTTCATTAAGAAACTGGTTCTTGGTGTATCTTCAGGCGATATTCGTAAAACTTGTTTTGGTGGTATGAGTCTAAGTCGTTCTTCAAAATAAAATTGTTCTTGGCTAGAAGTTGAGGTCGTGATGCCTGGAATCTTTCAAGTTAGCTATCTGCGAGGCGGGTGCAACTCCAACTGCGAACTTCACACAACTGCCTGTCAACTGGAACTCGAACTGGTACTTAACTGCTATTCACTCGCTGCGACTCTGCTTATATGGACGCCGACCAAAACCGGGGTGGGCTTGTCGGGGTTTGAGGTTCCTTGATAATTCTAAATCCACAATCCACTTCTTTGTTTTCGGTCAGGAAAATTTATTATTTTCCATTTTTGGAAGTCTTTCGTCTTCCCACCTTCTTCTGTTCTCATATTGGTATCTCACCATACTCTGAGAGGGTGTCAACTGGTTTCCCCTCTCTTTCACAGTGGCATCTCACACCTATCCCTTCAGGGGGGCGCAACAGGCCTCCCCTCCTTCTTCACATTATTACCTCCGCCTAACGCTCATGTCACCATCCAGCCAATAGGCGCTCAGCGGCGTGGGTGTGGCCAGACTAGCCTCGGTTTAAAAAAATTTTGATCAAAGAAAAAAAATTATCTTCCTTTTTTCTTTTTTTTTTCTTTTTCTTTTCTTTCTCTTTCTTTCCTTCTGCCCGACAACAAACCTTAGACTTTTATCTTAGTCAAATGTCACTTGGACTTTATCACCCGGGGCCTTCGCCAAACAAGTGGGTGGTCAATTGAACGTATTTGCATTCTGTTGCTAATTAACTGTTCTGATAAAATAATTTCGCTATCATAGCCAGCCCTGACAATAAACAGGTGTTTTTCCCAAATGACATGGAGGTGGTTCCATGGATATTTTGGTTTCGGTCAAGCTTGACCTAATTAATTTTTATCTCTTTAGAACTCTGCGGGAGGTCGCGCAGGCATTTTGTTTTTTCGGTCAGTGCGTGCTTAATTAATTTCTATTTCCCAGTTTCTGTTTCGTAGGGGTCTCGGCTAACCTGAAACTTTCATTATCGTTGTCATAAATTAATTTAAATCCGACACATCCGCGACCCTACTCTCCTCGCTAACGAGAATAAAAACCCATAGCACTTTTCTTCTGTTAGAAAGAAGATAACATAGCTTAGTGTCCTTTTCGTGATGGCTTCTTATCACCTAAATTTAATTTTCGCCTTTTTTTCTTCTTTCCTTCTAGCGACCTAAATAGTGTCACACAACCAAGGCTAAAGAACCTAGTCTGTCCTACGATTTAACACATACCAAGGGGAGACTGACTCATACCTTTTCAAAGTGTATTTGTGCGTAAATGAATATATTGAACTCGATTGGAATTTGAACTCGAAATTATTTTCCTTTCCAACCAATGATTTTCTTCTCGTAATCGGTAATGATTGATTAATAATGATTAAGTAATGCAGTTTGTTGCATATTTCTTTCGACACAATGGTTATTATTAAGTGATCAGATGGTAGATGTGTACTACGCAGAGTTGTGAGTTTGCTTCTTAATCGGTGTTTCACCTACCACAATGGTCTTGGGCCAGACTATTGTATACTTAATAACTGACCACACACACACACACACACACACACACACACACACACACACACACACACACACAAACACAAACACAAATATTCTCTTCTTCGCTCTCTTTCCCACCTAATAATTAACACATATACATGCATTTTCAATTACGACTGAATAGTGAGTTCGATCCTCACTGGGTACTCCATAGTTCGGCTTTGTGACACATCTAAGCTACACTTAGAAAATTACCATATACGTGCATCTTTTGAGAGGGACATATTTTGTGAATCCTTGTATATTGAATAAAGTGGCGTGATGAAGTATTAAGTACGAAAAAAAACAAAAAAAACAAACACAAAAAAAAACGAGTTCGATTTTTGGATAGGGCTCTTTGAATTCCTTTAACATTAATATCTGACAATGGTACCAGGCACGGTGCGACAAAATAAAATGGCAGGATTTGGAGGGTGGCGGGTGCTAAAACAAATGATAAAAGTTGGGAGGCAGCTGAGATTGATGTTAAGTTTTAAGGCTTTCTGATACGATATTTTTTATTTGATCTTTTTGTTTTGATGTTTTATTTTGCTGTTGGTTTGTACTTATTTTCTGTATACAAAAATTATATTGGAGGTTTAGAAGTAAACGCCCCGAGAAAAAAAAAAAAAAAAAAGAAGAAAGAAAAAAAAGATGAAGTTTTATTATTAATTTTTTAAATTAATGTCAATAATGATTCTGTACAAATGATAGCAATAGAATTGTTATAGACTGAAGCCAAGAAGAAAAATTTATTCTTAGTTTTTCCAGAAAAAAAGTGGGGAGACTGAATCTCCACCACCAAACTCTCCTATAGTGCATTGAATGAGCATGGATTCACATCCCAGTCCTAACTTGACCAAATGTCCAGACAAATGGTTGATGGCGAAGAGAATAAATGAATTAACACTAAGGCAAATCATTCCACCATAACCACTCGACCGGCCAATTAGTGGTGAAAAAAAAAAAAAAAGAAAAAACTATTACACCCATTGCCAACCTTGACAGAGGTCAGTCATACCGAAGATTCCTGATGATCTTTCATCACCTAAGAATATCGTCGGCTCCAGGCTAGTGGAAGAAAATGAAGTCGTTTGATGTGGGTGTCTTTTTTATGCTGCTACGGCTCCCTCCTGCCTAAAACAGATATTGGGGACGAGTCATGCGGCCATTTCAGCATACCTGACGTCGCACAAATAATTGGAACAGCATAAAGCAAACCATGTCACAAACGTCGCCAATCAAAAGAGATGTTCATTTTCCTTCCGCGATAGTAACGAGGACGGAGGTGGAGCCGTCAGAGGAAATACCTTTCCTATCTTTTCGTCGACCCCTCCTTGATTTCTCTTTCTTCCGACTATGTTTTCTACCTAACTTTTTTCTACTCAGTTCCTTTTCACCTCTCCCTTTCCTTCGTTATTTTTATTACTCGGTTAAAGAAAAGCAGAAGACATTAAAAAAGCGAAACGTGTCCCTGAATCTTCTTCAACCACTATTCCAAACGTCTCTTTCCTTTCGTTTCGTTCCGTTTCGTTCGTTTGTTCGCCTGAATAAGTTTATTGTTGCAGAAAATAGTCCATTGGCAGAGACCTATGTACATACAAATAATCCTACGCGCCTGTGCAGTTATCGTCGTATAAAGAGCAAATACTATCTTTACAGTGTGTTAATTAGCTCAGCAGTCCCCTCTCAAAAGCTCTTACACAACATCAAAGGAGGAAAGAGAGCAAATTTAGAGAAATTTCGCAGACGATATGCTAATAAGCCGTATAACGACAGGTTGAGGGCAACAGGTTTGACCTCGGGCGGTATATGGTATATTTATTCTCACGGGTTTGTTTAAATGACTTAGAATAAAGACATAAAGCTGACTGTTTGTTACATAGCTGCTGCTAAGTATTCCTCTTTTTATCAATAAATTGGGTAATTTGAAAGATTTAAATATATGGAATTTACTTATATCCAAGAGGCCTAAATATATTGGGAGCCTTGTAAAAAGGTAGTTGGTTGGCGATATAACGAAATAGACTTTATAGTTTATTGTATTTAGTTAAATTAATTTTGGTGTCAAAAAACAAAAGTATCAAATCTGTTTTTCTTGAGACATTTTAGCGATCGTCTCGTCTCTTCACTATCAATCGCCTCGCCGTGGAGCAATTGTAAACAGTCATCTTGCAGACCGTTACAATTCTAATACTCAAATAGCTCGTTTGGTTTATTAAGTAAAAATAAAAGAAACTTCTTTTTAAATTCGATATTCTTTATTGAAGAAAATTGGATATTCTTTATTGAAGAAAATTTTTACCGTCTTGTTTCCCAACCTTCTGTCACCAAACAGCTTTTTAATTTCATCCTATCAGAACATTTTAAAAATATTTTTCATCAAAGAACAATCTAGATGAGTATGCTGGATATCAGGGACAATGATGTTGATTATTCTTTTTCGTTTACTGGGTCGTGGATGTTCGATCTTTCACAGTTCTTTCCCCAGATAATGCACAATTCATATTTTTCACCAGAGCTGCATTTTTAGCTTTCTTAAAATGAAAATTAGATATCGAAATTGCTTACTTTATATGTTTAACTTTAGAATCAATTAACAAAATACGTCAGATTTGAAAAAAATAAAAATAAAACTAAAAACAAATCGATTTTTATGAATTAATTTAAACGCTTGGAATACCATTTAAACAAAAGACAGGCTCAGTAAATATCGTTGTATCTCACAGAGCGTTTCACCGTAGAACAATCATTAGTTTTTCATACCTGTTGTTTTGATTATAGAGCTTCGGCCAGTAAAATCTTCAGTCCTAGTGTTGTCTGAAGTATTGAAGTTTTGCAGTAATTACATGTATTAGTATCATCATCGTTGTTTTTGTCACAACACATCAGCCAGTTATGTTCGCGGTAATACTAATTCTTAGTACCATCTCTTCTTAGGATAAAGGTGAATTTGCTTGCCACGATTTCTAATATTGGAGTGATTTCTTGTAGCTTTCTCAAAGAGATTCAGAGTCGTCTTTCTTCTAGACTGTTTGCTACCCAAGGCTCGAGACCTCAGTATACCCTGTGGTATTTCTCTTACCATCTGAAATTTCGAAATGGAGTATATTAGTCGATGAAAGATTCTGAAACAAACTCAACTTTGTCGTTCATAACAGAATCTTCCAGCTAATGCATTTTCCAGCTTTCTGGAGTTTTGTGTTGTACATAATTAGGACCGGTGCGTGCTACTCCCGAATCGTTCGATCGGGGAACCAAGCTTGATTGGGGGCCCCGAGCAATACTACGTGACCCTCGCTATCTTATCAACATTTGCTTTTTTCTACCTACATTTATATACGTTACAAATTAAACTAAGCACAACTGACTATTAAAGGATGAATTTTCTTTGCGGTTTTTGATGTCATTCTGGGGATCATTTTTTATCCTAATCCATGAATTTGTTTTGCTCATGTTAAAAAAAAAACACTATATAAAATTCATTATTTTATCTATAATGTCTTAAAATTCAACAAGAAAGATCTCAAGTTAATGTTCTAAAAATGCCGCAAAACTTTTATTTATTTAAGATGGGATTATCTATTATGACAGGTCTCTAATTTGTATTTAGATACATTGTATTTAATTTTCAATTTTTCTAGTTGAATTGTTCATTTATATTACGTATGATCTGTTCTTTCACATAATTGGGTTACAATAAAATTTGTATTTTTTAAGAATGCTAATTTATAAAAATTGAGATATGATTGAGGAGGTGGGGGCGTATCATAGCTTCTGGAGAGTACAAGACCCTTGCACAGGCGCTGTTTATATTAATGTTTGAGGGTCTTTCAGTAGAAACATATTTCATTGTAACTGTAGTGACAAAGCTTTCAATAAAAAATTTCAAACTGTCATGGTCAGCATTCTCTCTTCCTTATTTCTGTCTGGTTCTCACAGATATACAAACTTCCATAAACATGGTTAGCGACTCTGAAAGAAATTGGTGAAACGATTTCAAATTCCGAGTTTATTACGTTCAGTTCTGTCACTCCTCCTACTCCAATATAAAACATACTTAAGAGAAATATAAAATTAACCCCTCCCTATACTTTATATTGTCTGTTTAACTACCACTCTCAACCCCTTCTATTAAATTATAAAAATTACACTACCCACCAATTTCTAATCCCATTTTTCCTCTCAATTCGTTGTTGGAAGTTTTACCTGATGATCCTGAATCCTTAAAAAAGGATTTAGGTGAAATAAATTATCGTAATGGTACCTTAAAGTGGTTTGTTTTTCATTACATATTAGCTCTGTCCTCACATTGAGCTCTCAGGATTTCATCCTCTTTGGATTTACCAATTCGGTTTACCAAGTTCCTTATAACTTAAATATATATATATATATATATATATATATATATATATATTGAGGCACGTTTCACTGAATAATTTAGACAAGTTTTGTCTACTTATTTATATTTGGATCCTTTCATATTGACGAAAAAGCTTTTTGGTGTCATTATTAAAGGAAGAAAGAAAATTACCGTGTTGATACATATTATTTTATTCCGAGTACTTTCGACATTAGGATATTTTCATCTTGTTTATCATTAGAATGTATTTGGTTGCGATATAAAAGATTAATATGTTTGGGGTTAGTTGAAGAAATATTGTATTCCACACACACACACACACACACACACACGCGCGCGCGCACACACACACACATATATAAATAATACTAATAACAATAATAATAATAATCAGATAAAATAAACATTATCTACCATCTCAATATCTACAATTCAAAATAATCTCAATCTTAATATTAAATTACAGCTACATCCAAATCAATTATGTAAAACCAGAGCAAAAAATGATCATAATTCTGAAGCAGGTATAAAACACCTGTTCCTTACAATATATTGGTGAAATTGCACAAATTAAAAACAAAACAAAAATGAATTTGTGGACATAAGACCTCCTACATAATTTATCCAATGCATCAGTTATACACAGAAATAATTCCAACCATTATTTTCATCTAACAAAAAAAAATAACAAAAAAAACTGTACTTAAGAGATGAAAAGTTCTTGAAAGTACAATAATTGGTTCTTGCCAGAATATTAATACACGCCTTCAATTTTTTCAAATATCTACTTTCTTAAAATAAATCCTTTCTCAAGCCAAGAAAGAAAACTGTTAACTCATTACCCTTAAAAATAAACAAAATGAAATTAAAATATATAAAAATAATTACATAATTAAAGGAAAATCAAAAGCAACATTATTTCACTTTCGTTTAATATGCCAAAACTTACGTCACTTAGCGTCTTCTCTA
>OZ010588.1:58846733-58943795 GCA_963932145.1 Acanthosepion lycidas
AATCGATAGGACTCCTACTCAGCTATAAAACAGTCTCTAGCCTTGTCTTAGTTTCATTTCCCTTTGAAGATAATGTCCTGTTTAATCTTTCATCTTTTCGATACTGGCACTTTTTTTTCTGTTAAAATGAATGCAAGTATGCGTGCCAACGTGTAAATGCGTGTGCCAATTTGTTCAAATGGGATTTATTGGCTTAGGCGAAAAGTTTGTATTGCGAAACGCCACATCTTTCAACTCAATTTTTCTATCAACTAAATGGTGGCAAATATACGCGGGGCGCCACGACTGCATAAAGAAAAAGAAAGAAAAGGCTCTTTGCTATGAGCTTAACTATAGAGGCAAAAGAAGGATAATCGGAGTAAAAACAGATATGGAAACAGAAGATAGAAAAAATTAAACAAAGTTAGAAAATTAGATTTTATAATATAATATACGTCAACGCATTATGTAAATATATCTATCGAAATAGGAAGCAAGATGGATAAAAAAATAGAAAGACTAAGAATAAAAAAATTGTTAAAAAGGGAGGGTGTAAAAAAGAAAGAAAGAGGAAGAAGTAAAGAAGAGTGAAAAAGAAAGAAATAGGAAGGTAAAAAAAGTAAGAAAAGAAAAAGATGGGGAATAAATTGGAGAAAAGAAAGGGAAAATTCAAAAGCTGGGCATTTACTTAAGTTTAAACAGCACTATTCAGCCACCAGAGATGTATCAAATGTAAATAAATATTTATTACACTGAAGTGCCAAAAGTCATGCGTTGCTGCATAATGTCCAGCGGGGCAACATCCCGACGTGGCATCAATCCTACAAGTGGTATGACCTCTATGCAGTTTCGATACTACGCTCATATTTGGAGGTTCAGGATCTTTCGTTCCAAAGGCCTCTCCGTGATGTTATATAAATGCTCTGTTGGAATAATATCGAGTGAATGTGGCGGCCACACCATTCGTCAAAACTCTGTAGAATACTCTTCAAACAGATTCTGAGCAATTTATGCATTTTCTTCTAGAATAACATATCGTTGTTTGTGTGGATGGATAGGTAAAAATGGTCAACGTGGTACTCACCGGTTAATGTTCGGTGCCTTGTTGACAACTGGAGTTTATGTCCGACTCTGGGTCTGCACCACACCCAAACCTTTCAAACAGCACTCCCCCTGGAAAAAAACAAAACAAAACAAAACAACAAAACAAACAAAACCTGGAACAATGACTCATCTAACCACGCCATATGTTGTCAGTCCTCCAGGATTTCACATCACGAGCCTAGTTGAGGCGTTGTATATGGTAAATAGTACTGATAATAATCGGACATTATATATATATACATACATACATACATATATATATATATATATATATATATATATATATATATATATATATATATATATAATGATATTATAGAATCGTACATGAAATAAGCTTAGTTGTTTAGAAATGTAAAAATAAAATAAATTATCTAATTTAATACACACTGATAATTCCAATCATTCACTGTTATATGGTTTCCAATAGTGACTATTTGTTCTGCTTTAGGTTATTTCTTTTTAGTTTTTCCTGTGTTCATTTATATAAATAGATACTGTCATTCTGATCTTAATGCAAACAAACATCAAACTGTCAACCCTTGTCTGTTAACCTAATATCGATTACCAATAAACATATTTTTTACCTTATTCTTGACAATCGAGCTAATATCCTATGTAATTGTTCTGCTTGTACAGAAATATTGATTTTCATGATTTTACAACTTAACCTTTTTTTGTTGTAAAATTTGAAAGTCGATTTTTTTTCACTTGGGCTTTATTAAATGATTCGTTCTTCAAAAAACTGAGTCGCGTTAATCTTTCCTAAAATGTCGATGTGTAGTATTCTTATTCTTATTCGAGGAAGAATTCATTTTTATTTCCACAGTTGTTATCTTTTATTCAGTTTATAACTATTTTAGTCAATAGACTCTCCAACCATCATCAGCTGTACATCATCACTGAAGCATTTGCAATACCAAATGAATGTTTTTCCTGAAAATATTAGGTGAGAGTTTTATAGTTTACTGGATGTAATGATTATCTTAGGAAGTTCGAAGCCTGTGCTGTTCACTGAATCCTGTTTGCACCATTTTGTCTGATCTTTTTTTTTACATTCAAGCACACCAAAACCTTGACACACATTCATTAGTTTGAAGCCTAATAATTTTGAAATCATAAAAGGACAATAAAGGTTAAATCGCTTATGTTCGCCAAATGGCTATCCACTTCAAAATTAGTCATCCTTCAAGTTTCGTGTACACACAGCATTGGACACAGAGGCAGTACTTATTTTTCTGATCAATGGAAGCACCATAACTTCTTTTTGTTTACTGCAGTGAATACTCTCTGGAGTACAAAATAATTCATAAAGAATTATATTTCTTTACATTGATAAGCATGCATAAAGACTACAGCGAAGCTATATATAGATTGATGGAGCCACGATTTCATTTAATTCACTGCTGTTATACTCCTTGATTCAAAACAACTGAAACATTAGTCTTTACTCTTATAGTCATGGATACAGATGACGATGTACATTGACGGTGTATCTCATTTTTTATCATGTCCCTTTATAGTAGCCCACCACAGCTTTACTTCCTTTATTATCTGGGAATAGCCATAGCTTTTGGGGAAATATAGTGGTGTGGTTTCCCGTTACCTTCACTACTGTTTTTCAAATCAGAATGGTTATTCTTCAAGATTGTTGCCACCCAAAGACAAGAGAGCCTCCTCCCTTTAGCTATTCAGCCCATGGCTAGAGGAAGAGAGGAATACGTGCATATCCAAGGGTATTAGTCTAACAATAAATATAACCATTTTCTGTTGCTTTTTTGCGAAAAGTTTTCATGACAGGCACATTATTTATGACATCGATGATATAAACATTGTTTTTAAAAGTAATTAAGCAAAGAATAATGTAACGAATTGGCAAGCTAATATTTTATTTCCGATTATATATATATATATATATATATATATATATATATATATATAAAGAAAGAACAGTAAGATATAAAATCCGGTGTTCTTGTTATTTTTTATTTTTACAAAACAGTGCTTAATGTAAATTTACAGAGCATAAGTATTATAAATTAACTGATTTAAAATATGTTTTTTTCGCTACACAGTAATAACCATGTTTCAAAAATGGATCCTAAAAACTAATGCTTTTTAATTTAATTATATAATTAAATTAAAAGCATTAGTTCAGTTTCATCTTCAAGCGAATATTGGAATAACTTATTTTTAAATTTACTGAATTTTAAACGCACAAATAAATTCATAATTTACTCTTTCCAAGGATACAGAGGAATCCAATCATTCGGACAGGGGCTGTAGTGTGTTCATTTTTATTAACTATTGTTGTATCAATTATGAGTTACTTAATAAAAATAGTTAATAATAATGGGAAGACATCATGATCGGGTTGTTTCTTAAGTTTGAAGAATAAATCAACGAAGGCTATATGAGCATCATATTTATATATTTGAGAACGCCTTCAATCTGACATCATTTGAGCGGACTAGTTTACCTAACCTGAAAGTATTTCTAGTTGGTCTCTGGAATGATATACAGTGCTTTTATCAAAACCTATCATTATACCGTGTAAATTTTACTGTGATGCATGTACTTGGCACACCTTTATCAGACTGGGTGTCATGATGGGTATACTGAGCTTCGTATATTTGTACCGCGGTGTCAATTTGTTATATTAATTAGGAATTATTTTGCGGATCCTGGTAAATGTGTGACGATTGGAGAATTGGAAAATATCATCAGGTAGCTGGAATAAAAGCGAAACACTCACACTGATGAAAGGATTTCCTTTCATCAGTGTGAGTGTTTCGCTTTCGTCGAGGATAAAGAAGGGGTTCCTTTTAAATACAGCTGTGGGGTCTGTGCTGGAATATAATTATTAAGACTTTTGTGTTAAAGGAATCAACTTGCTTTAATCCAATTCTGTGCAAGCTGAAAACGTGTCAACCGAAATACGATTCCTTTATAAACGAGCCCCGCATTTGTGCAGGATTCAAAACAATACAAAATGGGTAGAATTTTATCAATCCACTTAACTTCATATATGATATTAGATTATATCTTGCTTGGTCAGGCGCTTTTTATATTTTTTGTTGTTGCTTAATATGCCATTTCTAAACAGAAGAGAAAAACGCTATTTTTACTGTGGATTCCCTTCCTCTAACCCATTTAATCAACCTTCTACTATAAAAAAATTCCCCCAGGAGTTTTATCCCGAGTCAATAGCTTCTATCCGGCGCTGTAGAAATTATTGTTGGCTGTGAGTTGTCTAATAGCCAGACACAGAAGAATGATTCAAATATGTTTGTTTTAAAAGTGCGCCTAATGGGCCAAGATATTATATTGAGTTGCAACAACTGCTATTACTATTTCTGGTGCTATTGCTGCTACCCTTTTGGTATTATTTGGCATTTTAATACCCATTGACGTAATTGGACCTTGAAGATCGTGCGGATTTGTATGGATCCCGGTAGTTCGGCGCAAGCATTTGTGTTGCTTGAAGAGGGGAAAGAGGTAGAAATAGATGGATGAGTGGGTAGGTAGGTAGGTAGGTAGGTGAGTGAGAAAGTGAGTGAGAGAGAGAGAGAGTGAGAGAGAGAGAGAGAGTGAGAGAGAGATTGAGAGAGAGAGTGAGAGAGAGTGAGAGTGAGAGAGTGAGAGTGAGAGAGTGAGAGAGAGAGTGAGTGAGAGAGAGAGAGTCAGAGAGAGTCAGAGAGTCAGAGAGTCAGAGAGTCAGAGAGAGTGAGAGAGAGAGAGAGAGAGAGTCAGAGTGGGAACGGAGGACAAACGGTGAAAGAGAACAATGTAGAAAAGAAACCAAGAGAGAAGATAAAAAGAATGAAAAATAAATAATTAAATTCTTCAATTAAAAGTTGGTGTTAAAGAATAGAATTTTAATCCAGGACAATTTTTCTAAATGTGGAGATTTGTTGGATGAAAATAGTTGTTGGATGAAAATGTAGTGCCATATATTTTATCACTTATTGGACCTAAAAACTAGTGTAACAATATTTTGCTGGTGATCTTTTGGGTTGTTCTTTTTCCTTCGCTTAAAGGTTACTCCGTAGTGCCTTCCATGGTCGTATCTTAATTCAAGCGACACTAAATATAATTGATTCTGTGATTTGGCCTCGTCGTGTCACTGGTTCAAGATTCTTTACCCTGGAAACAGTAGCGAGTTCTGCCTTGTCTTTTGAGCGTATGAGACAGAATTGCAGAATTAGCGCGTTCAGTGTACGTGACAAGATCACGGATAACATTCATGAAGAAAGCTTTCAGGACATAGCGGATCTTTTCGTAGATGTAGCTAGAGATACGCTTTATATCACCTCTGCGAGTGAAATGGCGAATAGCTGGCTTTGAGATAGCCAGCACATTATCAGAGAAGACACTACAGTAACGCTTAGCCCCATCCTTTTTTAATCATTTTCCGCGACCAGATGTGTTGATCGGCTCAACAATTTGATGGAGATGCTCATTTCTCAAATACAGCTACTCTCCGAACGAGAGCCAGGGATTAGTGAGTGAGTGAGTGAGTGAGTGAGTGTGTGTGTGTGTGTGTGTGAATTACTTCAGATTTGTACAGTTCTTTGTTCAAAAAATCAAATATAGAAAATTATTTTCCATCAGAAAACCTACACTTCCTCTTGTCTTTTGATTGGCCCATCAATCTGAATCCTGACCAATTAAACACCCAACTCTGAACTTCCCAATGTACTCTTGGTACCTACTATTCATGGGAAATATAAGATACTTTATTCGGAGAGCCTGTCTACCAATATACTAGTCCTGTATTTATAAAATTCCACAGCAACTATTGTCATACAAAAGAAAGTTTCCATACACCTGTATATACAAAGATTAAAAAATATTTCAATGTAAATTGTAACCGGCAGTTTGCTGTATTTCCTCCTCCTCATATATATTTATATATTTATGAATAAAAATGACAATAGGAAAACTAGTAATTGCTGATGCGTTTCGTCCAATGTGGACTTTATCAAAGCAAAATACGAAAATACGATAAAGTCTACATTGGACGAAACGCCTTAGCAATTACTAGTTTTCCTATTGTCATTTTTATTCATAAATATTATCTTCTCTACTTGTTAAATCGGAGAAATTTTCATATTTATATATATAAATTTTCTTAGGGAAGGGATTTCGCCATTTTATATCATTAACTTTACTAATTTACTTTTTGTATGAATGATTCATTGTAATATATTAGGTTGGTGCAAAAATAATGACGTAATAATGTCGTTTTTTGACGTTAAAAAATACGTCAAAAAACGACATTATTACGTCATTATTTTTGCACCAACCTAATAAATTGATATATATATGTGTGTGTGTGCGTGCACGCGCGTGTGTGTGTAATCCCGTCATTAATCCGGGTAGAAGTTTCTACTTCTTGGTACGAAACTAGTTACTAAGAGGTTTTTCCATCTTGATATTCATTTATCCAATATTATTCTGCGATTATATCACTTTTACTCCTTTTAACTGAATTTATTCCCAAGTTAAACAGTTTATACGATGTAATAACAATACACCTGTTGTAGTTTTCCCTGGAGATTCTTAATTGGCGCTCTCTTATTTCGGCTTTGTGTCACTGAAATACCTTTAGTAAAGCTTTTTGTTGAACGATTGTTAACAAGCTAGTTTCAATAATCGTGGTGTAGCACAGTCACGCCCTACAATTGCGGCCTTGCGCCATACTGAACCATATCAATATCAAATAAGTGAAATAGAGGATAGGAAGATTATGTTGCCCCAACCTGAAGCAGGAAGTGGAGCTAGGTAAATAATTAAATAGATAATTAAATGTAGTTAATTTTACTACAGGGCGAAATGACGAGAATGAGAGAATTACATTGCTTGAGAAAGAAACAGCTGAGCAAGTTTCGTCATTTGATTCTAATAATCTCACTTCCAGCATAACATAAATTTAAACGAACATTTCTATCGTCGGAGACATCCTAGCTTCGATGTACACTATTAAAAAAAAGCAACTTGTGCATCACTGTTGTTTTATTATGGCCCAAAAGGTAAAAAATGCATATTAATTGTCAATCTTTAAAATATAGTTCTTTCAAGATTATCTTTTCACCTCCAATTCCCTGACGTTGCTAACAAGAGCGACTATCCTATTAAAACGAATGGCATTTAATTTATTTTTTTTTAGATCGCCGGAGCCTAGGACAAGACTGGCCAAAACCTGTAGGAATCTAGAGAAAGTTAGCCAGATTAGATAATGAATAGAATTACGAGTCGGGTAGTTTTTTTTCACTGTCTTATTCAATTTGGACAAAAGTTCAGGATTTTCTGGAGTAGAAACATATCGATGTTTGATGGTATCTTTGCCAGTGGAAAAGTATTTAATTCTATTTGCATGTGTTCAGACTTTGATATTTTTATACTATTTTATTATGCAATTTAATGTTTTCCCAATTTAAAGAAACAAATACATTCAGACTATACCTATATTTATGTGATAAATAGACTGAATTTCAGCTTATATCTGCTTTTAATAGAAATCATTACAATGGAAATAGTCAATCAACAACTTAGAAGTCAAGAGTGGATGGGAGAGTAATATAGTATTGTATATTATAAGAAAGGAGAGAGAGAGCGAGGGAGGATGAGAGAGAGAGAGAGAGAGAGATCAGGAAATAAAAAAGAGACGGAGAGAGGTGAAAAGATACAAAAGACAGAAAAAGGAAAGCGGAAGAAGAAGAAAGAGGGCGAGCGAAAGCGACAAAGAAAACGTTTTCGAGTTGTTTTGTATAGACAAATATGAGCAACATGCTTGCACAATAGCTATTAAACAGCACCCATATTATCTGCGTGTGTGTCCACTATATGTGGTATGGGACCTATCCTTTATTAGGGTACAACGATCTCTTTCACTTACGTAATCCAACTCAAAACTGAAAAGAAAACTGAAGATGTTTATTCCTGTTCGATCAGTTTCTTCGATAGACACATCATTATAAACGTTATTTTAATAGGGACCCGTGTTTGAGTAGAAATTAATGTTGATATACAAAGCATTTAACGTCTACCGGCCTAGATCTTGGCAAATCTTATTGAAGAAAATGTACTTCTCGGTGCGAGATATTCAATAATCTAGGTCGGTAAACAGTTTTACGGTTTGCAAATAAGAGATGTTTGCTGAAAAATAATGTTTATAATCATAAGATAAATATCTGATTGAAAAAGAAAGTACTATATATATATATATATGTATGTATGTATGTATGTATGTGTGTGTGTGCGTATGTGTGTGCCAACTCACTGAAAGAGGGCGGCCACCAAACAGGCAGCGGTGGATGAAGCGTTTCCTCCCAACTGCCGAAAACCCGATGGAACACGGGCAAATCATTCAACAACTATTTGAACTCTCAGCGTCAGCCATTTTTGATCTTGAAAACTGTCTCACATACGATTCAAGTAGGCTGATATCATATCACGATATGACCTTTGTTACAGACACACACACACACAGACATGCAATATATAAATCAGTAGTCTGTTCATATATAGAGAAGACATAGTTAAAAGCCGTGCCAATTTATTCACTTATTTACATTAATATTTTGTTGTTCTTATGTCTAAATTTAATATGAATTCACAGTAAACGTGTATCCATAAAAAGTGAATGTGTTGTTTTTTTATTATATGACAAATGCATGCAATTATATTGAAAGCTATTAGATGATCAATGGAAGTCAGCCTTTTTGTTTTGGGTAATAAAAAGAGGAGCTAATGCTTAGACTATTGATTGACTGGCCACATGGATGTCACATCGGCCATGGTTCTGTTTGAGCATAATTGACAGCATTACCCGACGGATTAAAGCAGACGATAACATCCTTCTGCTTTTCCAATGACTTATTTCGCTCGTTTATTAAAGGTTACAAAATATATATGAGTGGGTAGGAAAGATGAATCAATGGAAATTGTGCAGACTGATATATATATATATATATATATATATATATATATATATATATATATATATATATATTATACAATAGGAATTAAGATTACATTAGGTCAATGATCATTTTCACCTTGAATAAAATTTACAAAGATTTTTCAAAACAGTCAATAGACGATAAAATATTGAAATAAAACTGGGCAAATAGAAGAAGGAAAGAAGGGAACAAAAATGGAAAAATGAAAAAGAGAGCAAATAAAAACAAGGAATTAATGTAAGTCTGGATATGACGGGGGAGGTTAGAGGAGAAAGGGAAGGAAAAAGAAAGAGAAAATAAGGGTGAGTAAAAGGGAGAAGGAATGATCTATTTATTTTAGATAGTTCAGAATCCTTTATAAATCTATTAACAAAAATAATATTATATTAAATAAAGAGATAAACCCATTTATATGAAAAAGAGTTAATTCAGAATTAAAGGTATATTAAAATAAACAATATATCAGAAAAAATAATAAGAAAAAACATAAAAATAGAAATTAATATACTGAAATGATTAAAATTTTTTAAGGATAAAGTGTCTAAATTAAAATCTACATTTAAATCAACACATTTAAAGTTAAACCTATATTAAATAATTAAATAATTCCCATCTACATTGAAAAAAAATATTTATCATCTAATATATATATACTCGTCAAAATTAATGATTAACTATGCTATACCCAACAAATAAACAGCTTTTAAATTTTTAGTTTTTTTTATTGAATGCTAATTTTGTATTGATGGCCTGAATGAAAGTCGTGATAAAAATACTTTAAATAAAAATACATGTCAAAATTAACTGTTGATAAGTGTAGTTTTATGCTAATTTATACGCTGTCCGTTTTTTAAGAGTCTTGGGAATGTTGGATGTGATTAACTAATATTTAAATTTATTTCTAATACGTTAAATATATTTGCATAGAAATAAACTTTTAAATATAATTTTGTCCATCGAATAAACGGAGGAAGCATGATTATTAAAATTTTGAAAATCAAGAGACCTATCCACTCCGGACGTTGTACTCAACATTTATTAAAATTTCATCACAGCAAACAACGTAGGTCGTTAGTTGGTTGATTTTGTTTAGCGGCATATCAGTGTCTATGGTTTATTTAATGCCGAAATCTAAATATTTTGAACGCAATTTTACATTAATATTTAGATAGATAGTTCAGAATCCTTTATAAATCTATTAACAAAAATAATATTATATTAAATAAAGAGATAAACCCATTTATATGAAAAAGAATTAATTCAGAATTAAAGGTATATTAAAATAAACAATATATCAGAAAAAATAATAAGAAAAAACATAAAAATAGAAATTAATATGCTGAAATGATTAAAAATTTTTAAGGATAAAGTATCTAAATTAAAATCTACATTTTTCAACGACAGAGAAAATGTATTGTTGGTAATTTTTTATATAAAAATGTATTGCTGGTCTTTTTACTATAAAAATGTATTTGCATACTTTCATAATGTTTTGTTTTTGTTTGAGGGTTTCCTATATGCCCATAGCTGGGACCCTAACAGGTACTGCCGCCCAGAGTCAGTGTGGGTCTGGGAACAACAGCAATAAAGAATTGGTCCCACGCTCCTCAAAACCTTCAATCTCCCGAACAGAGGCCTTGCTGCCGCATGTAGTTCATCATCATTCCCAGGACTAATGCGCATCGTGAAAAATGAATGTTTCATGCTCGTTATTGTGTATGTAAGTGGATACGTTCTTGAATAGTTAGAACGTTTGCGTACCGACAGTAAGGCTAATGAATTCCGCTATGAAGGCACCGTTAAAAATCATGGCACAGTTGACCCAAGTGAAAGTGGGTAGACAAACTGTTCGGTTGCTAGTACAAAGTCACAAGTCTTCGTGGCCGAGGGTTTGATCGTGCTAGCCAGATTATGCGCTCTATCTCAGAAGCTGTAACTAAGTTCTGCTTCGTATAGTAGCAGTTTAAACCATAAGTGGGTGCTGAAGAAAACCTGTTTGCCCCAGCAAGTATCTGCAACAGGTATTAACCAGCTACACCCCATGGTCTCCCGTGACTGACGGACTTCTATTTTTAGTATATTCTAGTACTTTTGAAATCTCAATACGTCACATTCAGCTTGAGGCATGTTTAATACATTTTAATTTCCATGAATAGATTTTAATTACTGCTTACTCATTTTATTTGAAAAATAACACCTTACTCTGTTTATTAGGTTTAGGGGAACTGAAAGAAACTCCTTATTTGATAAACCAATTTGTTCGTGCTGAAATATTTTCTATATAATGTTCGCTCTATCTTTACATTTCACTACATAATTAAGCACATTGACAACGAAGGATATTATGCCGAAAACTAAAGTTCGTTTGTAAAATACATTTTTTTATCATTAGGCTACAAACTTAGCTTATGTATTTATTTTATATTGTAATAGGAAAATGTAAGAGGATGATCCCGAAATGCGATTTGCAAGTCGGGAACACTAGAATCAAGCAGATGCAGATGTTTAAATATCTGGGAAGCGTCTTGACAGAGGACGGTAAGTGCGGCACTGAGATCCGTAGATGTATTGGAATGGCCAAGGACACATTCCAAAAGCTGAGCAGAGTTTTGCAAGACTGGAGGATTTCTTTGGTAACAAAGAAAAGAATACTGAGCTATTACGTGACATCTGTTCTTCTTTACGGCAGCGAATGTTGGACGATTTTCTCAAAGATGAAGAAGAGACTCGAGGCGACGGAGATGTGGTTCTACAGAAGGATGCTAAGGATATCATGAACCGAGCGTGTAAGCAATGATGAGGTCTTAGAGAGCTTGCAAACAAGGAGAAGGCTTATACTTAACATCGGAAAGAGGGAGTTGAAGTTTCTAGGACACAAAATGAGGAAGAAGGGCCTGGAGAATCTGATACTCACGGGTCGAATAGAGAGAAAGAGAGACAAGGGAACGCAGCGCGTGACATACCTGACATGGTCTGAGGGAGGAAACAGAGGGAAGGAACTTACTGAGAGCTGCAAGAGATAGAGGGAGTTGGAAAGGACATCGCACATAAAAAGAAAAAAAAATCTTAGCTTCGTTTTAACTCCAACATTTATTAAGTCAGAATTGTTTTCAAGTACCAAAGTTTTACGTACTAACGTAATTTGATTGTTTTTGTTCAAAACTTCTGTTTGAAGTGTCAGCTGTTAGTTGGTTACCGTCTGGCTCCATCTTTCAAGCACCTATTAGTAGTGAGTCTCACTTGGATTAACACTGCTACTAGTAACACAAACTGCTAGTGTAAATTTACTTTGAAGTAAAAGAGAAGTTACTTGTAAAAGTTACATTTTCTTTTTTTTTTATAAATTTTCCTCGACTAATCAATTTCATGATGTGTCTGGTAAAAAGCTAAAATAGCTCACCGATGACCGGGAATATAAGTGAATGAATAAATTATAAATTCTTCCGAGATTTGGTCAAATAAGGAGCATCATAATGCATTATAAACCATAATATACAGGGTGTTTCAAAAGTCTGTCACATTAAGACACTGTAAAGAGACATAAAACAAAATTAAATTAAATTAATTAAATAAATTAAAATAGAAAAAAAAACTTGACACTTTTAGCTTTTAAATGGTACCGGTTCAATCATGCTATCATTTGTAGTTCATGATATAAGAGTTCTTAGAATGTGATAGACTTTTGATAGATCCTGTATTTACTTTACACTTTATTACTCTAAAAATCTTCATGGTGATATAATTGGAATAAATATCCTTTTGCAGGACAATTTTAAATTGTGGTTAGATAGGTACCTCCATAGACATTCTAAGAATAGAAAAAGTTAAAAACAAATTTATATAATTTAAATGGTCTTCGTTGAAGTTAAATTGTCATTTTATTTGAAAGAAAAGCCAAAAGTTAATCTGAATAGATTTTCCGTTTTTAAATAAATATTTTAGACATTTTTAAAACAAAATAAAACACCCTCCACCCAGTTCGATAAGCGAATTTGGCGACAAAAAAGAAATTAAAACACTTAAAAAAAACTCTTAAAATCTAATATCTGTCCCAGAGGGTTGTTTCAAAGGAAATAGTAAATTTAAGGATCGATTAAATTTCGTAAAAAATAATACTTTATGCTTAAAATATAATAAATACATCCTCCTTCGCCAGCAGGATATATCCTTGATTTGTCAACACGTTCAATTTTCATTTTACAATTCTACTATTACCACCACAATCAAGAAACTAGAGTTTCTTTGAGGAAAAAAAACAACAAAAAAAAACGTAAAAGACTTATGAATATTTAAATGAACAATTTCGAATTTCTTACATTATTAAAAGATATAAGAAAAATAAAGAGAAAAATAATAAAAACTCGTTAAGTGATACTTTTACTCACAATTACTTTTGGAAAATTTTTTAAACTGTCGATGTCAGAAAAACTGAAAGAAAAGCTGAAAAAAATTGATCGTTAATTTAACTTAACGTTTTGATTCCTTTTCGCTAATAATATATAACAAAAAATAGTGATACTTCCAAACCTCATGCACACTTTAATATGTAACAACTACCCTACGAATAAATACGAATACGAGCAATTATTAATGAATTATTTTATTGAAACCTTGAAACATTTTTCAGGTTGGTTATTTATTCCATAGTATCCAAGTGATATTTTATTGTTATTATATTGCTAACATTAATTTAATGACAAAACTTTATATTTTCAGTATGATTCGATCAGTCAAAACCTTCAATATTTTTGATGACACTGAACAACGACGTTATTTTTTGGTAAAGTTTAACATTCCTATCCGCAATAACTACATGAAAAAGAACAGTTTTTCTCTATGCACCGTTATTACTGAATCCTCATTTGGTAATTTGTTTTTAAAAGCTATTTTTAGAATTTTAATAAAACCCAAACATATGAAAATGGATAGATGCATTTTTCTTGAGAACTGACAAGAATTAAAAACTATATTTTAAGATCATAATATAATAAAACAAGAACAATTTTATATTTATAACTTTATAAAAATATGTGAACCAACTAAAGAATTGTCACCGCCTACGAAAAAGTAATCAGAACAATAGAGCAAGTAATACAAAGCACATCTACTGGATTCAGTTTATTCATTTTCATTGACGCTGTCATACATCGAGAAGGTCTGTAGGGGCTCGTGTCGACCATCTGAAATAGAAAATTAAATTATGTAGGGGTAACAAAACTTTCGGACCACCCTGTACAATGTAACATTTATTATTTACCATATTATAAAGACCAATATCTGAACAAGAAAATTTACATAAACACAACGACTAACTAATTATAAAGTTTGGAAAAATAGTTTTCCAGATTTTTTCATTTGCTCGTGCCAGAAATTCACGAACATATTTTGCTAGCATCGAAATTTATACTTTTTTTCGACATTTACAACAAAAATGTTAATTTATTTATTAGACTTTAATTACAGGAACAGCACTTAATACTATTTCTCGAGGAAAAAATTATTAATTCCAATTTCATATGTTTGGGCTTTATTAAAATTTTAACAACATTTTAAAAATTGTCGAAGGAGTACACAGTAATAGCGGTTTCAAGGAAAGAACTGTCTATTTGATGCCCCGTGTTTTTGTTTGCAGGTACGAATGTTAATTACCTATTCTTTTATGTCACGAGGCAATGCAGAATTTTTAGTTTTAGTTTTCTACAGGGACAAATAAAAACATTTTTTTTTAAAATAAAGACTTTAAATATTCACAGCCGAAAATGGCATTAAACTTAACATTTTTTCCATTATTTTATATCAGCAACGACCAAGATCTGAAAGAGTTAAAATCGTACTGTAAAAATACATGCCAATTTATATAAATATATAGATCTTTTTTTCCTATGGAAACCAGAAATATTCAGTACATTTGATACTCAAGGACAGAATGAAGGGAAGAGGGATTTAGGGAAACAAAGCATAACCCTACCTAGCAGGCTTGAGTGAATGGATGGCAGAGCAAGGTTTAGGAGAGATAACAAAAAGACAAAATTTGCTAACAGCTACAAAGAACAAGAAATTGTGAAGAGCTATAATCGCGTACGCCCAGAAGTAACAAGGCACATAAAAGATCAGCAACTCTTTTTTTGGAACTAATTTTTTTTTTTTTATTTATTAATTCTTATATTTCGGGTCGTATTTTGCAATGTATCGAATTTTCTTAAAATAATAAAACACCTGAAATTTAGCTTTATAAAAATTTAAAAATTGGTACAATCCGAAAATTCAATAGTTAGTGGGAGTAGAACTGACCTGAAAATATATAAAACTTAAAAAAGAATTTACTTTCAAGTTCCTTCGCTAATGAATAAATATTGAAAATTTCAATGAATTTTGTAAATTTTCAAAAAAAGAGGGTATAATTTTATTTATTTTTTTGCGAAAGTGAGCATGATTTTGGGGGTAACTATGGTTAACTTTCATTAATAGAAGCCTAAACACATTCCAAGTGTGAAACATTCTGAAACAAAGCATCTAAAAATGGTCTATATAAGTGGATAAAAGTGTAGTTATCTGCGGGTAGTGGGTGAATTTACTAGTTTGCACTTAATCCCTTAACACGAAGAGAACAAAAATCGCTGGATTATGTAGATTAGCAAGCCAGACATCGTAATCCAAGCTAAGCAGAATATTTGAACGAGTGTAATAGCCACTAGTATGCGTCGTTCACCCATTCATTTTAAGGGACCGTTAAAATGAACGTGTCATTTAACTCGTTAATGACAACAATAAAACAGCATTAGTTATTGATTTTTAATAAGATCCAGTAATTATTTAATTAATAATTATACTTATTATTGGAAAGTATCTTACATCTATAACAATATTGACTTATTCTCATAAATGTAAGTACCTAAAACAAATAGCGATACCTGTCTAAAATATACTAGAAAAAAGTCTTAAAGTTTTAATTCGAAACAAATTAAATTTAATATAACCATAAGCAAAATGTTTTAGTGCATTTCAAACCGAATTTAAATTGACTGGAATCTTTTTTTCTTTTCGGTAAAATCTATGAATTCGTCCATGATTACAAATCTCTCAATAATTCTCTTCATTAAAAAAGTCTTTCAAAAACAAAATATACTTTTCTCAAACTTGAGAAAAAGTAACTCATTCAAATTTTAATTAATCTGAATTGAAACATTACTTTAAAGATATAGCAGAAAAGCATTTTTTTAACACGGAGAAGGAGTTTTTTCCTGAGGTTGTGACAGCCTGATATTTGTGAAAGTGGGACAGTACTGAAAGGAATTACTTGAAAATAACGAACACCTTTTATAAAATACATTTTTAAAACTACACAGTAGTCTTAAAAATCTAAGAAAATATTTTAAGCAATCACGTGACCGCTACAAAATACATATTTTAAAATATTTTATAGTATATAAATTATTCTATTTAAAATAAAAAATGAAAATTCTTGTAAAACATCATTATTTATCGAAAAAAATTATTTCAATAGTATATATATATATATATTATTCATAAAAGCAGTTAAAACATTTTATAATTAAAAATGACTTTTATTACATTTTTATTTTTCGATTCAGCGTGTCCTGTTTGAATTAAATAATTTGATTTAAATTCTCCGAGGACGTGCCCTGATAAAAACAATAAGCGATACAAAAATAATTTCTCTATTAAATGGATGGAAAGATACAAAAAAATGCTTACAAATATTTTTAAATAAGAAACATTTAAAATTTAAGTTACCATGTTGACGAAAAAAAATTAACAAAAGTGTCGAAGGTTAAAACATTGGACACTTTTGTTAATTTTTTTAACGATAAATATATTTAACATCAAAATATCGTTTGATCTTAAAGATGTTGGCAATAAAATTTAGTTTTTATGTTTTGAGCATTTTCCACTATCCGGATTAGGAACATTTTAGATAATATTGCAAAAGTAATGCTGTTTGAAAAGCACAAAGCAAGCTTAATATTTTAAAGAAGTAAAAAAGTAAAATGAAGAAAAACAGTGAATCTCAAACAAGCAATAATTGATAATTTTTGCAATTTTTATTGTGATTTTTGTCTCATCTACACGTGTTGTTTTACGGGAAATTAATAAAATATTCATTTCAGTATGATATGATAATAGATATTAACAGTATATATAATTTTAACAATAATTGAAATCAGTTTACATTAACAGGAACAAAAAATTAATAGAATTTAGTGAGTTAAATTCATTATATGTAAAGTGGTGGAAAATTAAAAATTATTTGGTAAATTTTTCTCTGAATTCTATTTTAATGTAGCTTCTTGAACACTTTTACAACTTGAAAAAAAATAATATTTCATATTTAATCTTCATAGGAACTTTACAAGAGCATTGTATAAAGATTTTATACATAAAATTAAGAATTTCAAAACTTAGTCATGGTTCTTTAGTTGTATTAGGAGAACCAGAAATAAAAAAAAATATATTTCATAATATATGCTCCCTTTTCATATTGAAATTTTACATTTCAGAATCTAATGGTTTTTGTCAAAGAATTCCTACAAATTTTCAATTTAACACCAAGCATTATAAAACAAACACCTACTGAACTGTGGTATCCGAATTTAGGTAATAATGGCACAGGTAAAAATGGCACAAATGGGAAAATATGAAAAAATGGCACAAAGCGAAAACGTACAGGAAAAAATAAAATGCACATGTTATGTATTCAGTAAATTCTGAAAAAACATATAATTATCAAACCATTAAATCTGTAATCCGACGCCAGTTGACTTCTGGTTCAGTTGTCATTGGTTTTGTTTTTAGTGGTTCAATTGCGGGAATTCTGGTTCAATTATTGAACAGAGCACACAACTAGAAAGCATCGCGCTGAACCCTGGATTAGAAATTGGTTCAGTTGTCCTGGAGTTGTCAAGCACACCATTGAACATCAGTGGCTCTCTCACAACCACATCATGGAAAATTATTGCAAGTAATAAACGAAAAGAGAAGATTTGCTTCTAAGGGTATATATATATATATATATATATATATATATATATATATATATATATATATATATATATAAAAGAAACAGATTGCAAGATCAACTACTATCAGATGGAGATGTGTTAAGAGAACATCTTTTTGTAAAGGTACCATGACCACCAGCCTTGATATGACTGATCCTGTACCAGCTAAAAACCACAACTACGCTCCTGATTATGCGGCTACTGTATCCACGAAATGCATCAACAACCTGAATTGAAAAGCAGCAGAAACAAAAGATCAATCTAGCCAGATTTCTAGCAATAACCTGGATAACTTACCAGCTGAGGCAAAGGCGTTACTCCCAAGTGAGGACATCATAAAAAGAACTTTGCATAACCAAAGATCAAAACTGTATCCACAAGTACCAGAAAGACATGACGATCTGAAACTTTCTGGAGAATGGACTATTACTGCTGCTCCCGAGCATTGTGCCATTTTTCTGATTTTCCCACGTGCCATTTTTACCTGTACCATTTTTACTGCGCCATCATTATTGTGCACCGTAGCATCTGGTGCAATTAAAAAATCACAACTTGTTTCTCTAAAAAATTGTTTTCTCGAAAAGTAGTTAAATATTTTTTATTAAATATAATATAATTAGAGATCTTACTTTCAAGTTCTCGTAAGTTATCAAATATTTGGTATGAAATTTGATCCAGCAAATAATTACATTGAGCAAATGTGGCCTGGGCCAAAGTGTTATTCTTCAACATCAATATTCAACTGGACAAATAATTTATTTTTTTCTTAATAAGACGTCTTGTAAAAAATGTTTTGCCCTGTTATGTCGTGTCAAAAACTAGTCAATTTTCTAAATTGTCTGTGGTGAATTCACCAAGCATAAATTGAGTCGACTGTCTAGCAAATATCTATAAGCATCAATTAAACAATTTCTAGTGTCATTTGTAAAGGATTTTCAAAATTAGAAGTATTAGATGTTCATCTAACTCCTATACCACATTTTAAGTGCACCATTTTTTAAAAATATAACTATATTTTGACAAGTTTTCAAAATTGCAATAATTTTTCAATGAAATGAACTGTTTCTGCTTTCTGCTTCCAATGTAATAATAGGTGAGTTTTGATTGTGGATACAATTTGATTGCAAGACATTTAAAGAGAAACTCTCATCAGGTTTTGGGTAAACTTCTATATCAGTTTTGACAGCTTGAGTTTTTCATACTAAAAAATTACAACATTCCTAATTTTTCTATTTTTAAAAACATTAATTCAGAAGTAACTTGTAATCTAATTATTTTAATTATGTTTAAATAAGTCAACATAAAAATATAAGCAATTTTTACATTGACAAGGCTTATTAGAAAACGTGTCAAAATAAAAAATGCTTTTATGACAATTATTTAACTATTTGATTGTTAACAAAGATGTAACAAAATATTCAAAGGGTAATAATATTGGAATCAAAGTTTTACCCCGATGATTTATGCTGATAATATTGAGATGTTCTTTTAAAACTTATCAATTTTTAAGTTACTAAGTAAAGGAATTGTTTAAATGATCTGTGATCAGTGCTGAAACATTAATATTAGATGTTTTTGAAAGAAAATGCTTAATATATACCAGCAGAGTAACATTTAAACCAAGTTTTGAAATATTGGAATATTTCCAGTGACCCCCCCACTACCCAACAGACTAAATGAACATACGATTGAGAATGGCTGACAAAATCCTGTTCATGACACAAATTTCCAAAACTGACTATTTTGAATTTTCTAGAAATTGAACCCGCACATACTGAACATTTCAGAGACTTGTTTGTATTTCTTGGTTTTGATTGAGTATTAAATATCTATGTTTCATGTCCCTTTACGACATTGGCAATCATGGCTCTCCACAATCTCCTGTCCTTTGTAGCTCTTAGTAAATTTGGTCTTTTTTGCTGTCTTAAACCAGGTTCTGCCAACTATTTACAGAAGCTTGGTAGGTAGATTATGCGCCATTTTCATATATCCCTCCTGCCTTCCATCTGTCCCATAAGTGTCAAATTTTCTAGCCCCTCTTTTCTCGTTATGTTCCTTAGAAATTTAAACACTGATGTTGAGCATAACTGCCCTTTTTGTTTCTATTTCCCCTAAAAAATCGTTCGTCGTTGCCCACATGTTCTATTAGATATTAGGTTGGTGCAAAAATAATGACGTAATAATGTCGTTTTTTGACGTTAAAAAATACGTCAAAAAACGACATTATTACGTCATTATTTTTGCACTAACCTAATAATATACTTGATAGCAAATCAAATACTCATGCTAGATTTTGGGTTGTAATTTTCCTCTAATAGTAACTGTTTAATAGCCAGATGTAAAAGGACTTTCACAGTATCTAGGGGTGTTGTCTTGAAGTATTGCCTTTAACCATCGTTCTCGCTCATTCCGATCCGGAAGACGAAATTCAGGAATCTCATAATGTTCGTCATAATTAACTTGTTAACATGATACACAGCACTTTGGATAATGAAATTATACATTAATACTAAACTTATTTTTCAAAAATTATAAAGGTGATTTTAAGAAAGGCTTGAACATTAAATCACAAGTTTTGAAAGATTTAAACAAAGAATCAGAATATACAATTTAAGGTTTGAATGAATGTAGGAATTTGTCATTTTTTTAGGTTAATTTATGTATTAGGAGACTCCAGGATATAGGTTTTTATGATTCAGACATGGGAATTTTAGATTTCAGAAAATGAAGTAGGGAGATGTGAAATAAGTAGAAATTTAAAATCCGAACAAACACCATTAATGTTGCTTTAAAAATAATGTAAAGTTTTCTACGGTATATTTTTGAGAACGGTTGTAAAATATTAAGCTTACTGAATTAAATGGCGTTTTGCATTAATTCCATACGTTTTTTAATAAAAAAAAATGAATACGTTTTTTTTTCCAAATTGAAAGCAAAATAAATAAATAAATATCGCTACCCATTATTTTTTAAAATATACCTAAAATCAGAGAATCATCAGATTCAAATGAAATTTTCTATGAATTGTATACTGAATAGGTTATTTTATTAGAAAACCTTTTAGAAATATTTTTTGAGGCATCAGTCATTTCGATACATCGTGAATACTTTTTAAAATTGGGGCGTGTTGACAAATATTTCTAAGTTTTATAAAGAAAAATCTCTGAAGATATTCCAGTAAAAATCATTGCAATATGAAATCAAAAAAACCTTAAAAATTTGTCTTGAAATATTACAAAAATAAATCAAAACTCAAAATATTTTTTGCTGATAGTACTTGCATAATTTAATAAACCATCTTCAGATTTGACAATGAAAACTTTTGAAAAATTTACCTTAATTTTATTTATATTTTTTAGTGCGATTTTGAAATTCTAACGTCTGTTGATGTCAAAAGACTCTTTTTTTTAGAATTAAATATAGGTGCATTTAAGTAATCGAGTAAAATGTAAAGATGTTATTTTTGCATTAGAAACATTTAGAATTTTATTTTATTATTTTCACGATAATAATTTTTTGTATGGGAGATCAAATAGGAAAAATTCTGAATCACCTCCTCGAGAGATTAATACCTTTCAGTATTTCACCAATCCCATTTTTTAGCAGTTTCTTTTCTTTAATATATTTTAAAATCAGTAAATATAAACACCTCATTTTGCGCAATTACATATTTTATGATATCAAACAGGTGAAGTAAAAAATAAAACTTAATTAAATTCAAAAGTATCATTTAACTAGATTTTAATTAATTTCTTTTCGTAGCATAAATATAAAGTTTCATAAAAACGTATAGAATAAAAAAAAACACTCTTAAAATATTTGGTTGTATAAAGTTAAAGAATTTATCTTTAAACAAATACTAATTTCTTGATTCTGTTCCGTTTAAACTTTTTCGCGCGCTTTTTAAAAGTCACGGGTGGCGGTATTTTTTAAAATATTGTTAATCATGACGTAATAAACGTGCGTAAATAAACGTTATTTTCGTTATGACTGAGCAAAAAGTAAGCATTATTTCTACAAAATCCAGGTAGCTTTTAAGTTTATTAATTTACTTTGAAACATCTCTAGGACAATATATTTGATTTTTTAAAAAACTTTTTGTTTACTTTTTTCGTCTATAATAACGGTTCGAGGAGTGAACATAAGAATGTTTTAAAATATTTAAAAATTTAAACCTCCCAATTGAAAATTACGCCACTGAGGTTCTTCTTGGGTAAAAACCGGCATGGATGCTTTCATGCCTTTTCGGAAATACCAGGTGAAACAGCAGTCCTCTCTATGGTTCACAGCAGCATGCTCGGCGGCCATAGCACACAGAAACCACTATTTTCGGCTATACCAGCGTGTCAGCTCTCGTCATAACAGGTGACTATTTGCTATTGCGCGTAATAAATGTAAGCGAGACCTTGAAGAGAATAAGGCACCGCATAGCTTCTAAAAATTTTAGCTCTCGTGACTACTGGCGTCTCAGTAATACTCTGTAGTACTAAATAAGTGCAAAGCTTTTATCCTAACGCCTCTTCAATCGATTTGAGATGTTATCATCCTCTGCTGATAAAGTTGAATGCTTTGCCCATAAATTCTCCTCAAATTCTACTCTTGATTCATCTTGTATATCCTTGCCTAACTTCCAACTTGGAACTGATTCCCTGTTGAATGATATGCATATAACTCCTTCCATGGTTTCTGCTATCATCTCTAACCAAGATCCCCACAAACTATGTAGCCCTGATGGCATCCCTGTAATAGTCATGAAATGTGCTCCCCCCACCAAACTAGCTCCTGTTCTCTCTAAAGTTTATAATAAATGCCTCGCTGTCTCATACTTTCCTTCTTGCTGGAAGTCATCGTCTGTTATTCCAGTTTTTAAGAACTCTGGTGAACCGTCCGACCCATACAACTATCGGCCTATTAGCATTCTGCCTCCTTTTGAGAAACTCATAGAGGCCCTAATCATTGCTGAATTTGTTGGTCATCTCTCATCATAGGGACTTTTTTCAGACAATAAATACGGCTTTCGTTTCTCCATTTCAAATGCTGATGTACTAACGATAATTGCAGAAAGAGTCTATCATGCTCGAGCTGTAGCATTGAACATCTCAAAAGCCATTGACAGGGTCTGGCATTCAGGTCTTCTATACAATAAGAAAAGTTACGATATCTCCGGACACGCTATTGTGTCCGGAGATACCGTAACTTTTCTTGTTGATCCAGTCGTTCCTATCAAATCGTGAAATGAAAGTTGTCCTGAACAGCCACTCATCTAGATCCTTTCGTACTAACGCGGTTGTCCCCCAGGTCTCCATCCTTCGTACGCTGATTTTAATTTTCATTAAAGACCTTCCCGATGATATCAGCTTTCAATTTGGCATCTACACTGACGACACACTACCATTTACTCCTGCCTCGATAATAGGGTTGATCAGCCAGACAAGATTAAAATGGCAGCTGATGAACAAAACGACCTCAAGCCCGTCGTCAACTGGGGCAAAAGATAGCTTGTTAATTTTAAACCCTCCAAAACTAAACTTCTTTCCATTAATCATCTCTGCCTTCTATCAGTATGGCTGATGCTATCCTCCAGGAAAGTGACTCATTGCGTTTTCTCGAGCTGACATTCCCAGCTGACATGAGGTGGAAAAGCCATACTAAATCCATTCCTAGATCATCTGCTAAAAAAGTCGGTTCAATTTTCTTCGGGATTTATCTTGCATATCTATAAGTCTACTATTCGTCCCTACATAGAATATTGCTGCCATGTATGATCTGGTGCCCCTGCTATTTACCTGGAGATCCTTGATAAGCTCCAAAGGAGAATTCCTGATGCGGCTTTTCGGCTTCAGTCGCTTGTCCACTTTCTTTAAATACTCCCATGGCAATTGTTCGGGTGAGCTCCTCTCTATGGTACCAAGACTGTATAAATTTAAAATCAATACTAGACTGGTGACAAGATTTCATCAATTTATAGTTGAGCTAGGTAAATGCAGCCGTAACTTCTATGCTAACAGTTTCTTATCTCACACTTCTAGCTTGTGGAACTCTCTCCCGGCTCCATACATTCGAGCCAATCTGCAAAAGTTTAAATACAATGTCAATCGCTATATACTATCCTCCTGATTGCTCTTTTCTCTTTCTCCTCATTACTAATGTTTCTGATGCTAATTTATCCCTTGAGTGCTAGTGGCAGTACTGCCTTTTACCGATAAAATAATAATAATAAACAAAATAAAAACAAGTTTAGCCTAATCTATAATAATCTTGGTGTATGATTGTGACTAGCCTACTTAGGGATAAAAAATAGCTAAGCCCCACCCTAAGGTTAGTTCATGCCCTTTTTTTACTATTAGTATCAAGAAGTGATTTTTTCTATTTTAAATAGAAAGTTATACAAAATAGCTCCAGTCTACAAAGGTTGGTCATAATGGCTGATATGAACCCATTCAACAGTGATCAGATAGTCAAGATTTCAGACTCTAGCCACACCAAATCTGCATAACACATTTTCAGAGAATCATCCTTAAATTATAGCATATGTAGTCTACACACATACACACACACATACACACACAGAGTAGGCGATCACAAAAAATGACCAGTCTTCAATCATTTTGGCCAATATGCATCTAGAATTTAGGCCTACAAATTATCCCCGACTATCATCTGTGGATACAATAATAAACATATTATTGCATGGGAAAATGGGAGGGTCTAATGTAGCCCAGAACTTTATTATTCAGGAATATAAATTGGCCTAACTTAAATTATACCCCGGATAAAAACAAAAACAAAACAAAAAAAAAAACCCAAAAAACAAAAAACAAAAAACAAAACAAACTAAAACATCGTTATTCAGCACTCCAGTAAATCGTAATGGTTAACAAGCTTTTCTTGCTATATCAACTACGAATGAGTAGTGAGTTTGATCATTACTAGATACTCTATATTTAAGGCCTTGTGCCAGATCTAAGCATTTAGAAAATCAACTTCACTCATCATGGCATCTTGCGAAATCAAAACTTAAAGTACCTGTAACGGTACATTAGAAATGAAAACACCAAACTGAATCTGTTATACATTTACCTATTATATTTTATTCAACTCCGAAATTCGTCAATTAACGTCGTACAGTTGATGTGTGTCTTTGGGTCCTTCTCCGAACAGAAACTCCACATTCTCACGTGGATGTATCGGACACTTTTCTCTGGCGGGTGTTTATATATCCATCTATCACACAAACCCCGCGTACCAATCATATGCGCAGCTGGGTAGATCACGTGTCGGGTGAATGGTGGATCTGCAGTGGCGGCATGGACGTCAACTCGCTCATAAAATAAAGAATCCCGCATTTACATGAGGCTTTGTATAAGAAAGCCTAAAAAGGAGTTGATTCTCCGTTTGCTCTAAATTTTTGAGAGTTTTTTTTTTTTTGCTTTAAAAATCAATATTTCTGGCTATTTTTCCTTCTTGACCCTGGTGGACAATTTTGTACATGATGGTCGGTAGAATGTCTAGATTTCTTTCAATTTTTCGTGAATGTTCTGAAGCTATAACATATAATAAAAGGAGAGAATGTTCCCTTCCTTGAAGAGTAATTTACTTTTAAAAAATCGTTTCACCCCCTCCCCAGCAAGGCAATAAAGCAAGAGGTTACTAAACAAGAGGTTACTAAACAAGAGGTTACTAAACAAGAGGTTACTAAAGCAAGAGGTTACTAAACAAGAGGTTACTAAAGCAAGAGGTTACTAAACAAGAGGTTACTAAACAAGAGGTTACTAAAAGAGAAAAAATGATATTAAGGAGGGCGGATAATAAAAGAACAAGAATTAAAAATGGTAACGATTAAAATTGCATTTAAATTTTTGAAGATCAAAGTTGATTGGAAAAAAAAAGCCGGAAGAGATTTCCACAAGCTTGAAGTGCGATAGAAGAAACTATTTGCATAGAACTTACGGATACATCTAGCAGCCATTTCAACTGTAAAATTATGAGACGTTGCCCCCAATATAGTACTGCACTTAAATTCATAAAATCTAGGTAACATAGAGAAAAGTTCATCAGAAAAATTGCTATGAAAATGTTTTTAGAAACGGTACAGGGAAGCTACGTTACGGCAGTTGGAAAGTGACTGAAACTTAGATGCCAGGCCAGGACGAATAACATTGCTGATTCTTCTTTGTATTTTACCAAGAATCTTTAAATATATAGCAGGAGCACCAGACTAGATGTGGCAGCAATATTCAAATGAAGGACGAAAGGTAGACTTATAAATATGTAAGATAGTTTCTGGCGAGACAAACTGTCTAGCATGATACAGCGAACCAACTTTCCTAGCAGTTGGCAGTTGATTCAGTATACTCTTTCCACTTGATGTCAGCGGAAAATGTTCGTCCGAGTAGGCGCAACGAGTCACTCTTTTGGACGTTAGCATTAGCCGTGCTTATGCATAAGCAAAAAGGATTCTCTCAGACAATTAAAATAAAGCAGTTTCGTTTTGGAGGCGTTAAAATTAAAAAGCTACCCTTTGCCTCATTCAACAACAAATTGTAGATCATTTTTGAGATAAGCTGCCAATTTGACCTTATCGAACCGAGCAGATCTACTATTAAGACAGGGGTAAATAGTTGTGTCGTCCACATAGATACCGAGTCGAGAACAGATGACATAAAAATAAAAAACAACGATGGTCCAAGGATAGAGTCCTGGGGAACACCTGCATTAATGCAAAAAGATGAAGAAGATTGGCCATTCAAGTAACTTTCATTTTGTAATTTAATAAGAAAGACTGAATCAGTTAAAAAAATCGTCCAGAAATGCCATAACCTTTCAACTTGTGAGAACCAATATGTCAAACCAGGAAGAGAAAAGACGGATAGATAGATAGATAGGGAGAGAGATAGATAGATAGATAGATAGATAGAGAGAGAGAGAGAGAGAGAGAGCGAGAGAGAGCGAGAGAGAGCTTTACCAGTCTAAATCTAAAGCTTTATAGTTGACCTGGAGAAGCAAAAAGCATTATTGCTTATTTGAAAGAAGACCCCCTCCAAGGTGAAATACTTAACCAATTCAGAGTTAATTAGAGCCTTTAGCAATTTTCCAAAAAGAGGTAGAAGACTAATAGTTAGAAGGATTAGACAGTAGGTCAGAGTTTTTAAAGGCTGGAAATATAGAAGAGGATTTCCAACAAGCAGGAAAGTAAGAAGCAGTAAGGCATTTATTGTAGAGTTTAGAAAGAACAGGAGCCAGTTCAGGAGCGCAATATTTAAGAACTATTGTAGGTATGTCATCAAGTCAACATGCTTTGTGAGGATCAAATTTAGAGATGATAACAGAAACCATGGACAGAGTTATATGCCGATATCACTCAATAGAGACTCAGTTCTAAGTGAAAAATCAGGCAAAGGTACTCCAGATGAATGAAAAGTAAAATTTGAAGAGAATTTACGAGTAAAACATTCTGTTTTATCAACAGAACATGTTAATACCTCGAATTGAGTAAAGAGAGGAGGAATAGAAAACTTAATCTTACTTTTACAAAGCCGCCAGTAGTCACGTGACACAAATTTGTTTGAGGCTATACGGTGTTTCATTCTATCAGCAAACAAAGACTTAGCCACTTTGGGGACACGTTTACAATTATTTCAAGTAGACACAAATAAGCGTCTGTTGTGATCGGAACTATCACGCTGGTATACCAGGAAAAATGATTGCTGTGGGTTATAGCGGCTGAGCAAGCCGGTGCGAAACAAGATTGTGACATCACCTGGTATTTGCTAGAAGGTGAAAAAACATCAATGTCGGCTTTAATCCAAGAAGAAACCAGGGGGCGTCTCGAATAAAGTTGCGAAATGAAATGAATTCCAATCAGTACACTGGTAACCGAAAGAAGTCTTGTGAATAGGAGACTCCTTTCTAATAGATGACTCAAAAGAAATGTCAATAGATATTACAGCGTGATTCGAATTGCCAAGAGATCAGAGTTATGATGCTCTACAAGAGATAGGAGAAGAAGTAAAGAACAAATCAAATAAAGAAGAATGTTGATTAGGGAAACAAGTAGGGAAATCTACTATTTAACTAAGAGACTGAGCAACGGTAACATTGAAATTCTGATTACCGGCGACATCAATAACATTAGAATGCTTAAGCCACTTTACATAATGAGTATTAGAATCACCAATGACAAAACTATTCGCAGATGGATATATATATATATATATATATATATATAGAGAGAGAGAGAGAGAGAGATAGATTTATGTATTATCAGAGAATTTAATATATTATGATCCTGAAAGAGAGCGATAAACGAAAAAGCGATTAGCTAACGAAATAAAATAACGGAGGAAGATGAAAGAATCATCTGGGGGGGGGGGACTCAAGAGCCAAATTCCCTTGCAGTTGGGAGATTTTCCCGATTATAAACACCGAAGCCATGCATGTGTATGCCATAATCTTTTTGGTGAATAGGAAAATAGCCTGGAACAGATAATTCATTGATAGCAATAGAAGAATTTAAATTAGTTTAACAAAGTGCGAAGATATCTAGAGATTGTTTCAAGAGAAGAGATTCTACACTACAGAAATTGGAACGAATGCCACGACTATTGGCGAAAGAAAGGTTGCTGGGATAGGTCATATTTAGTTTATTGGTCTATCCGTATTTCTCTTCATTTTATCTGTTAAGATTTTGTTTAATAAGAAAGGCCGATTTTATGCAATTATTGATCAGAGCAGTTTCCTCTGGGTGCTACCAGTGAGTTCAGGTTTCTTACTACCAGCAACCTGAAAACTATCAACCCGGTAACCTCATAAGGAAAAATGGCAGTCACCAAAAAGTTAAGACATTTAAATCATTATGGCCATGGAAGAAAGAACATGTAAACCATGTCCTAAACAGTAAACAAGCGATAAACCAGTTTAATATACTCATGTTCAATAAATATGGACGGGCGATAGGCGAACCTATTTATTCCTATTAAACAGCTACTTCATTTACTGGAAGAATCAAACCTAAAGCAAATGGATTCTTACTCAATGTAATTTAATCTTAAACGAAATAATTCCAGCTTAGAAACTGGAAAAAACTGAATCTCTGTTTATTTAAATATAAAAAATAAATCATCTGAAGTACTTTGTAGGTATAAGTAAGAGTAATGAGTTTTCAAAATTCTGTAAACGCCTTATAATAAATGTTGAAAGTTAACAAACGAAATTTGGCAAAAATGGTGGTGGGGGGACTATTTAAACCAAATCTTAAAAACGAAAATAAATCAATGAAATAATTTTTTCCACTTATTTGGTTCGACATATTGTATAATTGAGTCAATGTGATCAAACCAAAGAGACCTTTTCCCGGTTATTGACTGTTTCATCAGCCTTAGTTGGGCAGCATCTACTATGTATCAGTTTGAGTAGACCTTTAGATTTATGTCATTTAGAAGATATAAAATGCAGAATTATTAAAATTAATAGGCTACGTTTTTTTTCCTATATATAGTGGGCTGAAGATCTCGAGAGCTATTGTTCGCTGGGTTTTGACGTTGTGAAGCGTTTTTTACCTTGTCTCGATTGTCTAGGAGTTGAGCACTTTTATTTAATGTGTTTCCGTTTTAGTTTATTTTTTCTTTCCTTGTTCGGGATTTTTTTCTTATCTAAGGTATTACGTTTTGGTAAGCTGTCTATTGCTCACACTAACATTGTATATATATGGGATTGATACAAATATAAAATTTGTCACTTAGCTGTTTGATGCTATATGTTAGGAAAATCAATGAAAAGTGGAAATTTTATTTCGTGTGGTGCATTTCGTGTGGTGCGTTTCGTCCTTTAGGACTTCATCGGACTAAAGTGAAGTGATGTTTAACGTTAATGTGTCTACTACTTTGTCATGCATTTTTCTAACATTGTTTTTGGTGTAAAAATTATATATATTTCTCCCCATATATATATACATATATATATTTATATATATATATATATATATATATATATATATATATATATATATATATTTCTGTAGTTCAATGCTACTAACAAGCAGAATTTTTTCCCCTGATGATGGATATGCTGGCCGAAACTAGTCGAGGAATCTAAATGAAATAATAAAACAAAAAAATATTAATATACAACCCAATGTATCTGAAAATTTTAATTTTTAATATTTTTTATTGTTCAAAACACACACACACACGCACACACACATATAGTTGTATATTTAGGCAGAAATCCTTCGTTTATGCATGTTTCATTAAAAACGACAGACAAGGTACTACGGTTAAGCTTTTTATTTAATTTTTCTTGTATTCGAACAAGAGCTTTCTTTTCTGGACAAAGAGTGTGTAAAAACTGTTCAAATGTTTTATATTTCCGAGCGCTTTCGGCTATAACTTTAGCCATTATCAAGGATGATTCATTTTTTCAGCTTAATTGAGTGTGTGCATTATGTGTATGTTTTAGTGTGTTATAGAGATGTTTTAATTTCAGAATACGGTTAGCACATTGTGACCTTGTTCGTAGTTAACATTGTTAAGAGTTAACTTTTTCTTTTTATTATTAAAGCTTCCATTATTTTAAATATTTTTTTTACTGGTGGAGGAAGTTAATACATTTGTGTTTTCTACTAGTATATTTCTAACGGAGTCTGGTTGTGTGTTTATAAATGGGTTCTAATGGAGCTGTGATCAGATAGGTGTAACCCAAGGCGTCTGGATAAGCATGTAGTTGTGTAACGGATGCAATTATTTGAGTCCGGTTTGATCAGGAACACAGTTTCTTAAGGGGCATTTGAACTCATAGATAATGTTCGTTCTTTGTAATTTTGACTTAACTGGTGTGTTGTTATTTTTGAGGATAAGGTTAGCTGTCTTAAATCTTTTATAATAGATAATTAATTTGATTTTTTTATTCGGGTCAATTGGGGTAGTGTATTTCTTTATAATATTTCTAAGTGAAGATTGTTTGTAGTTAATGTGCATTTGGTTTTTATGTTTATGTAATTTTTGACTGTGTTCCCTATCGTTATTATTTACTTTGGGCAGAAAAAGTCTAATTTGGTGGTCTGGTGGTTATGGACGCCGTTGTTGATTAGTGTTTGTTTTATATTATTAAGTTCTTTAAGGAAGAGTAGTCGAGAGGATGAATTCTGGTGTGCTCTTTTTAGCAAGTTTTTTTATTACCGCTATTTTGTACCTGAGTGAGCATTCGCTTTTAAAGTTAAGGTGGCAAGAGTTTTTGCTAGTGGGTTTTTTATATAATGAGGTGATAAAAGTGTTATTGCTATATTCTACGAGAACGTCTAAGAATGGGAGTTTGTTTTTTTACTAAGTTCATAGGTAAAGTTAAGGACGGAGTTATTCTCAAATGTGGTCTTAAGTGTCTCTATTTCTTTAATGTTATAAAACATTTGGACAGTTTTTACAAACTCTTTGTACAGAAAAGAAAGCTCTTGTTCGAACACAAGAAAAATTAAATAAAAAGCTTAACCGTAGTACCTTGTCTGTCGTTTTTAATGAAACATATATATATATATATATATATATATATATATATATATATCACAGGTGGCCTACGTCTAAGCAGATGGTAGAAGCTATGTATAAAAGATAAGGGTTACTTTGTTCAAATTCACCGTGCATTTGGGTAGCAATTACACACACACACACACACACACACATACATAGACACTTACTTCCTTTCTGTAAAAATATTGCTATCATGATACCTATTGCTTTTGTTTGACATGGGATTTTTCCGTGCGTCCACTCTACCGGAATTGTAAAGTGCGTGCATACGCATACATGAACAAACTGGAGAAAAACTGCTCCAATCTCCCTCGTTTGGCGACGCTTCAGGTGATTGGTAATAACAAGTAAGGTGTTGGGGAATGGCCCCCTGGGATTGAGCTATAGTACAAATGTGGGATTTAGTACTTTGTTTTGTCTGACATGACGCAAGTTTTGGGCGCCAACTATATTAATAGTCTGCGTACTTCGAATACTAATCATTACTTCATGGCGAGGCATTCATTATACACGAGGGAGTGCTGATAAGTTCTTGGCTCGATCCACTTAGCTAAATCTGAACAAATATCCAATCATCAGTATTTTTTAATGAATCCGTTCTTGGTCGCGCTGAGAACTTTTCTGTACTCCCTCGTGTGTGTATATATATATATATATATATATATATATATATATATATATATATATATATAGTGTTTTAGAATTTGAATACTGAATTAAAAGAGAAATTAAATCACTAATGGCCGACTGACACCTGTGTAGGAAAAGTGTTGTAAAAACAATCTTTTCCTTCCGCCAGTACTCCCCACTAATATCTTTTCATCGAATGTGAACCCCTACCTCATTCTACCCTACCCCGAAGCATCCATCAGCTCTTCTGAATGAAAATTTGGCTCTTTCTGCGGCGTCGTTTGGCTTAGAAGAGCATAACAAACACCTTTTTAGAGTAATGTCGACTTTCATCCAACAACAACACCCCGTCCTGCCAACCTGACGATCGCCTTCCTCTGGCTTTTCTCTTTATTTTCTTTCTTTCTTTCTTTCTTTCTTTCTTTCTTTCACTCACTCACTCATTCACTCAATCACTCACTCACTCACTCACTCACTCACCCTCACACACGCGCAAAATCAGACCAAGAAAAATAAATTAAAAAAATTAAAAAAGACCGGATTACAGCCTCAAGTTTGTATTTGCGAGGATAGAGAAAAATCGTAACGAAGACACGGCTTATCCTTGTCAAAACATTTCTGCCAAGGAAGCGCAAAGTTGTACGGGAGGGTAGCGCTTAAGACATAAGAAGAAGGAAAACACGACGCTCCTTTGATGTTTGTTCCCACCCTTACTGGTTGAGGGTATCTCTCGAAGGCCAATCAAAACACCTTTGTCAGCGAACAGAAGCTGGAGAACAACAGTCCAGATCTGACACACCGACTTAAAATATTATTTAGGATTATATTGAGAGACGATATATGTATTGGTATGTGTACTTTCATATACATTTGTACGCACCTGTGAAGATAAGTGTTAATATATATATATATATATATATATATATATATATATATATATATATACAAGGGCTTGACCACAGAACATAAACACTGGTTTGAAAAAGCACGACGAAATTTTCATTTTTTCTTTTCCTAATGGAAATGGAATCTTTTTCGGCCAACAGTTTTTGATTTATTCAATATTACCTCTTGTTTCGTCAGATTTGTGTCAACGGTTACCTTTGAAAAAATATTGTCCGAAAAGAATTCCTTTAGGAAAAGAAAAAATGAAAAATGCAGTCGTACTTTTTCAAATCAGTATATATATATATATATATATATATATATATATATATATATATATATATATATATATATATATATATATATATATATATATAAGATGATGCTGAAGTTTTTAATATTTTTCAAATGCTTCTATTCATATAAATACATAGCATCATTTTTCAGTATTTTCCTGAGTTTCTGTGAAAGGACTCCATATTTACGTTAAACCGAAAAGATCAATAAAGAAAGTTTACACTTTTCAGTTAAATTTTTCATGCAATGTTTCGACAGTAAAACATTCATGTGCAGGTTGTGCAATAATTGACTGTTTGGAATAAGAAATCAGAGATCCGAGTTCAAATTCCAGTCGGCTTCATTACATTAACTTAGGCACAACTCCGCTTGGTAAAAATGTGAATCCATTTCCTTTGCCACTCTACTGGATTAAATAGTAGAACTTATATCTGGAAAAATCATTGTTATTCTCAAGACACTTTTAAAAGAATATTCACATGTTCCACCTCCACCAAAAATAATTATTTTTATAATCAAAAATATTTTTCGCCTTTAAATAGTTGATAATCCATAAAAAATCAAATCAATTTGATAGTAAAATAAGTTGTAGGCTGAAGATGATAGGTCTGAAGACTACGTTGAATGTAAAACTCGGTGTACTTGAGGACAGGATCTATTAGGTTGGTGCAAAAATAATAACGTAATAATGTCGTTTTTTGACGTATTTTTTAACGTCAAAAATGACATTATTACGTCATTATTTTTGCACCAACCTAATATTATTTACTAAAATCATCGAGCGCTTTTCCTCTTTTAATGAATTTCTCAAATCTGTTGACTGTATCATTTTTTGAACGGCATTTCCCTTCGAAGATTATTTTCTGTACATCAATTTTAAAGTTCTGAGGTTTACCACAGTATTATTACTATTGAGCACAAAATATCTTTTTTTTTTGTATATATGAAAAGGATTTGAAAAGTTTTCGGTTCTTGGTATGACTATAAAAAATAGACAATAGGAAAAACTAAGCCGACGCGTTTCGCCTTCTGAAGGACTTTATGGGTGTGATGTAGGATTTATGCTGCACGTGTTTATATACACAGAGGTGAGGATGACATTGGTTTACCAAAGCTTATAAATTTAAGAATATTCATGACCGTTCATCAGGTGGTTGAAAGGTCAGTCAAGGCAAATGGAGAATACAAAGTGTCATAATTCAAAAACTGGTGAAGAGTAAATTAAGCGAGTAATATTCAATATTTTTTTATATGAATATTGTATGGATTGTGTTTAGATTGTTATGGCATGAGACGGACGTATGTGCTGTACATCTTCAAAGGCTGAAGTGATAGATTGAACCATTTACTTTTCATTTTTCGACATATTTGTTGTTGTGCATGTTGGCTTGGGAAATTAATCATTCTTTCGGAAAAGGTGAAACTGGAAAAAAGCCAGTGCGTAGATTTATATTTTGATAATATTCGATGGCGGCACTCTCGAGGATATACATACACATCATATCTCAGTTGCATCGCAACACTCTTTGCCTACGTCACAACACTGACTAGCTATACGAAATTCATCATTGTCTGTACCCCCTCTAATGATGGCTTAAAAAAGTCAAAAGCTTGAACCATATTTCTTGTACTTTTCTTCTGAAATGTACTTCGGACAATTTTTGATGGAAAATTTCCTCTTTATTCGAGAAGGATTATTCGAAATTTGGAAAAGTTGATCAGTAAAATTACTCTACACAAAATGTCTGTTTTTAATAATATTTGCTGTCTAAATACACAGAATTAACATAAATTGTAGATAAAGTATACTAGTTGACGAGTTGCAATAATTTATCTTAACTGGATCTTCGATTGATTATATCTTTTTTTTGATAAAGTCTAAGCATTTAAAAAATTAGTTTTGGTATATATATGTATCAAATGCGAATACAGAGAGTGTAATGTATCGGGTATTCATTCGCCGCTCGCGCAAAACTATGTCCCAATTAAGATGCCTTATAAATTTTATAAATAAAAATCCTGTATAATCCCACGCAAAAGTAAATAATCCTTAAAAACTTATTATTTTACATTTAATCAAATATATTAGTTGCGTATAGAAGTTTCACTAAAATGAAAAAAATAATCGATTTTCAGGTTGTGTATTCAGTTTCTACATTTCGAAAGAGATTGCTAAAAAACTTTTGCGCACGTCTTTATATATTAGTTCTGTCGTAAATCTTTGGTTAACTTTATTTTATTTTTGTTCATTTTAGAGTAAAAATGATGCGACTCAAATATAAGTGAACATTTTTCATTTTAAAAGCTATCCTGCTCACAATCCTAATATTGGATTCACATACGTATAAACATATAGTGATTTTCTAAGCCCGGCTTAGATGTGGCACAAAGCCGAAAGTATGGAGCACCCAGTGAGGAACTCACTACTCAGCCGTAATTAATCTAGCAAGACAAGTTTTCTAACCATTACACCATGTCGAGGTGCCCTGAACATATGCATATATATTCACATTTTATATATATTTATATATGCATATGTACATACATATATAAGGGTCTGTTTCAACGTATATATATATATATATATATATATATATATATATATATATATATATATATATATATATATAAAATCAGGACCAAATTTTTAAACGCTACTTCATGGATGGATTGACGGATGGAGAGAGAGAGAGAGAGAATTTCTGTTGGAAGTACGCAGCCTTAAGGTTGGGATTTATGAAGTGATCCTCTTAAGAAACTGCAAAAATTATTTGTAGCATTTTAAAGAAATCTCATTTAAAGCACACATTAAACCAACAAGAATAGGGATACTTCTACTCAATCTATTGTATTCAGCACCTTGAGGGTTACCGATGTCTTGATCAAACAACATGGTTTTTAAATTCGGTACATATTGCATAACCAACTAAGTACCCGTGAGCCAAATTTGAAAATTTGTGATGTGAATTTCAGTTCTTTTCTCAAATCCACATCAACGGCGAACTGCGTTGTGTTATCGACAAGATACGAGACAATAAACTATCCGTCTCATAATGTTTATCTATTAAAACTTTGTTTCATTTCATGGTCAACAAATTCATATTGCACCATACACTGTATGACACTATATAAAACACTATTTTGTCTATTACAGAAAGGAGAGATTTGAATTCTTCGTCACCTGGTGATGATGACAATGGTCATAAAAGTAAGAAACCCCGCAAGGCCCGAACGGCGTTCACGGACCACCAACTTCATTGTTTGGAGAAGTCGTTCGAACGGCAAAAGTATCTCAGCGTCCAAGACCGAATGGAATTGGCATCAAAGCTCAATCTCACAGACACACAAGTGAAAACCTGGTACCAAAATAGGCGGTAAGTAAAATATTACTGATTTTTATTCAGAAATCCCGCCCTCAAAAAACAGAAAATAAATCACATACAACGACAACCAACACGAAACATGATTTAAGGCAATTTTCAATTGTGTTTACGTTTATATTTATGTTTTCAAAGTTCCGGAAGTTTTCCAAAAGTTTTAGGATGTATTGTTGTTACTATTCCATGAATGTTTTTGACTATCTTCATTTTAGTGTTTACCTCTAAGACTTTGAGATGAGGTGTTAACAGTCAATGAACATTTTGAAATACCCTAATCTTTTTGTACTATCTTCATATTCTTTTTTTTTTATTTCTTAAAATTTTAAGATCAGGTTTGAGATGAAATTAATATTTTGGAATATTATCATTTTCATTATTGTTTTCATCTCAGACAGTGAGAGGAATTGCTACTAATATACATTGAATATTTTGGAAGGATGAAAATGATACGTCTGTTCTTTTTTTGTTTTTTTTTTAGATAAACATGCTTGAACTTGAACATTTCAAATACTTACATTTCCTTGGCCCTGAAATTCAACTGTCGGAAACACTCATTATGGGAAACATTATGTGATTAAATGTTAGTCGGTTGTTTCGTTTTCTACAGCTTATCAATCCTTTTGCAGATTATTTAAAATCAGAAAATATTTTTAGATTGGAAGAATATTTTTATTTCAGGTAATAATGGTTTAGTGATACAGATCTTACTAATTAAGCTGGGGGAGAAAAAGCGAATTCATACCTGTGCCAATGGCGTTTACGTGTAAGTGAATATAATGGATCCAACGGGAATTGGAACTCGGCTCGCCGATTAACAATTCCGAGCCATTATCCATTACACCACACGCATATATTGAAGTTTACACACTTGGTATTCCCAAGCAATCACCCATCTAGGTACTAGTCAGGCTCGATGTTGCTTAACTTTTGTGATCGTATGCGAAGCAGTATTGTGATTAGACCGTAAGCCTGTGATTAAATAAAGACACGTATCATGTGACCAACTAAGTACACATTCAAACCAAATTGATCTGTAAGACTGGATCCCTAACCATTGTCTTAAGGCAGGAGCATGAATATTTATAGACTTTTACAAAATTTGATGGAATATCACAATCACACAGTCAAGTCCGAATATTAAATGAGACACGGAAGTTCATAGGAGCTTTACTTTCGAATGTGGGCTTTTTAATGCAGCCTCCACTCCACATTAAAAATTACTATAACATAATTATCCCCTCAAAACCGCCACTCTACAGTAGAGATATTTAATGTCTGTTTTAATTATTTAATTACTAAGCATCAGATAGTCTAAAGTTAAAATACTGTATGCATTTATATATATATATATATATATATATATATATATATATATATATATATATATATATAAATATTTATATATATATATACTGTATATATACATATATATACTGTATATATATATATATATATATATATATATATAAATATATTTACTGTGTATATATATACATTGTGTATATATATATACAGTATATATATATATATATATATATATATATATATATATATATATATATATATATATATATATATATGTGTGTGTGTGTGTGTATATATAAATATGAAAGTTAACATTGAAGTCCACACTCAGAGGCTACAAGCTGTTTCATGCTAGACGAAATCGTCAGGCCACGAATGTTGGATTTTCCCCCGACTATTTATATATGTAGGTCAGTGGTGCATTGTGGGTAATCCATTCTGGCTGTTATTTTGGCAGAAGTGGCTTGTTTATTTATTTATTTATTTGGGTTAATTTATTTTACTTGTTTTTCATTTTCATTTTGTATTATTTATTCTTTTCGGTTTTTGATGTTTTATTAATGTTATTATTATTTTTGATGTTTTATTAAGGTTATTGTTATTAATGTTATTATTATTAATTTTTCTGGTGGGGGGGTTGGTTGCTTAGGTCGCTTATTTAATAGTTTGTTTCGGACTGTTTATTCGCCCAATGTTTAGATTGCTTGCCGTAGTCTATTCTGTTATTTTGGCTGGGGACAGATTTTAATTTATTTATTTGTTTAGTCATTATCATAATCGATATGTAAGAAATATTTTATTAACAACGAATATTAAGTTGCATGTTTTTAAATATTAAGTCATTGATTACTTCTCGTTTTCAACGGAATTTTGTTTATTGTATTGAATAAGAAAGGATGCAATTGTAAAAGTAAATTTGTGCTATTTGTAGTAAACATTATTGAAGTGTTTTGAACGACCCAGAAATGTTACTTTGGTGATATGTGAGCGGATAATCTAAATTTGAAATTGTCATATAAATGTTACTTTTATACATAATATTTTGCAGATTGCATAAATAAAACATCTAAATAATAATAATATCAATCAATCTTTTTGATTGAATACCAACAAGCATAATAGCAATTTCTTAGATGTAGCATGATCATTATTCCTAACTTTTGACTTTTTCTCTCGTTTGAGTTTTGTTGCTTTTCAACAGATTACTCGGGTTAATTTTTACTTTCTATCACTTTTGAGTAAGCAGCATAAATAGGACAAGTTAGGATTTTATGTTTGCTAAGAAGAGGTGGAAATAAGCAACATAGTGTGCAATAAATCGCACAAAGTAAGGTGTAGAATGCTGTAGAATATTTGAGTAGGTACATAATTTCTTTGATAAAACATTGTCATTGTTAGTATTTTTACTAGATTTTCTTTCAATTTATGTTTATTATTTGTTTAATTTACTAGTAATATAAGATGTAATAGTCTTAAGTTATCCAAGTTTTCTGATGAAGCTTTGTTGCCATGATTAATATTTGACTAGTTCATTTTCACTGGTTAAGTACGATATTTTCCCAAGATGTACTTTAGGCAAAAATTTGAAAATAGCTAGTGTGTGTATCGACTAAGAGTGTGGTGATGAAAAGTACATAAAGATTGTAGTAAGATATTAATTTTCAAAATCCTTCAGCTAAAAATTTCCAGTCAAAAATAAGAGTTAGTAAAACAAATATGGCGTTAAAAATCGGAGAAGAAGTGTTAAAATGGCCACAGATTGTGCTTTGATTAATCATTGAAACTTCCATATCCAAGGTACGTGGAAGTTGAGAAAAAGTTTTCAGTTCAGAACGCTTCCCAAATCTAACCAAATATCAATGTCGTTTTTGGAAAGGCTTGTTGATCATGCTGCAAAATGTTCAGTACTCATTTTCAGCTAAGGCAATGTTGATGAAAGGAAAGCTTCCAAGGTGTAGGATGCAAGTTCAAGTCTTGCCTTAAGCAATTTGTTTATTACCGATTTCTTGTTCCGCAGTCGAAGACATTAACGGCTCTGAATTTTGTAGTCTAAATCAATAAATCCATATCCTAATGATGAAAAAGCATTTATTTTATAGAAAATATATTTATTTTTTAACATAATCTCTTAAATGTTAATGCACTAAGTCCAAGTCTTCCCTATTGCATTCTTTTTTCTTAAATGCTATGTTCCTTAAGGATGTAACTAATTATGACTCTCCACGGCTTTTTTTAATAGACACAAACAGCCAGAACATCTTGGGTAAGATAACGGAGTGGTTTCTTGTTACCATTTCCCTGGGTCAGAGTTATCTCTGACCGCTAAACAAGTCTGGAGAGTCGATTCTGCTCAACAATTTTACTGTGAGAGCGGAGAAATTAATTCATGCCTTTCCTAAAGACATATTCATCATTATCTTCTGTTTTCTTAATTCCTGTTCCTTTATTGTTCTTTTATTTTTTATCATATTTTCTCACATTCAGTAACCCTTTGCATCTTAGTAGCTTTATTGCCCTGCTAGAGTATGAAATGATACAAAATACACTAGTGCGAAAGGGAATGCAGCATAGAATAGAATTTGAATTCGACTTGTCAATTCCCTTTGACGAGTCGGATGTGAATGCAACCTATACCATCCTATGACTCGCGCAAATAAAAAAATTATTGAGTGAAAGTTTCAGATGAGAAGTTTGCTCATAACTGTGTTAAATCTATTGTTACACTTTTATAGAAGAAGATATAACCGATAAAATAGTTTTGTACACTTGGAAACTAAAACAGTAGTTTATAATTGACACAATTCAATTCAAAACACGGTAGAAAGATTAGTAAGGATCGAAATCATGGCTTGCGTAACTTACACTGCGAACACTTGTGCGTGTATATATGTGTTTTTATACATACGTGTCTTTGAATATTTTATTATTAGCGTCTTTACTGAGGGTTTAAGGTGCGTCTGATAACGATATTCTCAATCGGATGGGTTATCTATCTATCTATCTATCTATCTATCTATCTATCTATCTATCTATCTATATATATATATATACTTAATTATTTTACACCAGGCAAGGCCAGAATACACTGGTCCGCATTAGGTTACAGACAGTGAAGGTGAGAAAAAAACTAGGTATGGGGGAACCGAAGAAAGAATAAAATCTGAACAGTGTTCAAGAAGATAGAAGATGGAGATTAACGTTGCATTTAAATTTTTGAATGTGTAGTCATCAGGGAAACCGGGAGTTCCACAGGTGGGAAGTGCGAGAAAAGAAACAGTTGCAGTAGAAGTGGTGGTTACATTTAACTAATTCAACAATAAAAGGTGGGATCTAGATACCAATCTAGTAGCCGGCTTAAACTCACGTTGTCAGGGCACCAGGGAAAAAGCTCGTCAGAGTAGTTGCCATGAAAAATATTTGTAGAAAAGACAGTGGGACATCACATCACGTCTTTGAGAAAGTGATTGAAGCTAGGATCGATTACAGTGCAGATCCTTTTGCCAAGATGAGTAGAGTAGCAGAAGCACCAGACCAGACATGGCAAAAGTATTCGATACACGGATGAATGGTAGATTTGTAAATGTGCGAGATGAACTCTGACGAGAAAAGCCTAGCATGACGCAATGCCCTAGCTTTTATTGCAGTAAATGTAGCTATTGATTCGGTGCAGTTATTTCACTTCAAGTCTCTTGAAAACGTGAGTTCAAGAAGATGAAGTGTGTTGCTCTCCACGAGTCTAACATCAGCCATGCTGATGGCGGACAGGAAAGTTTGTCTGTGATGTTTAAATGAGAGCGGCTTCATTTTGGAGGCATTAAAATTTACGAGCCATTTCCTACCACAGTTAGAGATTGAAGGTCCTTTTCAAGAGCAGTAGCTATGTTAACTTTGTCAGCTCCGACGGAATTGCTATTGAGACAGGAGTAAATGGTAGAGTCATTAGCATAAATGCTTACGTGAGAACTGAGGGCATCAGGAAGATCATTGATGAAAATCAGAAACAGCGTAGGACCCAAGATCGCGTTCGTTTGAAACGATCTGGAAGCGAGCCCGTTCAAAACCACCATCATTCCACGATTTGATAGGAATGATTGGATTAAATCAAACAATCGTCCAGTAATACCGTAGCCTTTGGGCTTACGGAGAAGACCAGCGTGCCAAACTCTGTCAAAAGCCTTCCAGATATCTATAGTCGTAGCGGTAGACCTGGCAAAACAGAAGTCATATTATATGTCAGAGAGTAGGTCGTGAGAGGTAAAATGCTTAACCACATCAGCATTGATTAAAGCAAAAATTCTTTGCTGAAACGCGGTAGGTGACTAAAAGTGCGATAGTTAGAGGAGTCAGAAGGTTCTCCAGAATTAAGAACAGGAAATATAGAGGAGGACTTCCAACAAGCTGGAAAGCAAGAATCAGCGAGGCAATAGTTGCAGAGTTTGAAGAGAACTGGAACCAACTCGGGGGCACATTTCTTTAGGACACTGGCTGAAATCCCGCCAACTCCGCTTGGCTTATCGGAGACTAATATATATATATATATATATATATATATATATATATATATATATATATATATAATCATCTTAAACTATATTTTTAGTGGAAACTCGTATTTCAGTAGGCGCTCCGTTTATATGTAATGGTCGAAAAATCTTATTAAAGATAAATATATAAATATGCTGGAGAGTACAATTTTTCTTTAATAAGATTTCTTTAACATTCAGGCTGGTAAACGAAAATAAATAAATATACTGTTTAATAAATAAACAGGGCGCCTACTCGAATACGAGTACCCACTAAAAATAATGTTTAAAGCGATAAAAATCTATTGAATTAATAAAAAAGAAACAATTTTGTATATATATATATATATATATATATATATATATATATATATATATATATATATATATACAATTGTGTATTTGGCCAGCAACCCCACTCTAATAAATTTTTGCATTGGAAATGTCTGACAAGGTACTTCCCTAAAAATTTTTTTTATTGCGCTTTTCTTGTGGGTGAACAAGAAATTCCTTTTCTTTGGATATGGCGCATGTAAAAAGTGTACAAATGATTGTTCACTACTAAAATATGATTCCTTCGCTACATAAGAGTTCTCATGTTTCAAAAACGAGAGTCGAAAACCTCAATATAATTATTGAAATTAAATTGAGTTAAAATACCAAGCCCTGTTTCATCTTCAAGCGAAAATTTCTCTACTTCTGTATGGAACACTGTTTTTTTTAAAAATAAAAGCAAAAATACTAAAGAACTCCGGATTATTTACCTAACGTGTTCTTTCCTATTTTTCTACATATCTGCGCGCGTGCGCGCACACACACACACATATATATATGTGTATGTGTGTGTGTTATTTTCACACACAGACACACGCACACTCACACATATATATGTTGGGATCAAATATTGATCACCTATGGATCGGAATCCGACAGAATGATAGGATAAAGTATAATTAAGAAATGTTTAACAAAGAAATTCTGATATTTTTACATCTGTATCGTTTGATTTTTATTGGTTAATCATGTTTCACGTGCATTGGACTTTTTAAACAACTTTCCCAAGTCAACATAAGAAAAACCATCAAACTTAATGTCTACTACTACAACTCCTACTACCACTACTATACACACACACACACACGCACGCACGCACGTTTACGGATATACCTTATCATCTGAATCCCACATAGAAAAATTAGAATTATTATACACTTACATACATAAAGCAATACTTACGGTTTTTCAGTCCGTTAATTTCTTGAAACGGGGTGAACGCGTCGTCTCTTCTTGGGCGTTAGTTTAAAAAGTTGAATATACGTGAAACATGATTAATCAATGAAAATCCAAAAACGCAAAAGGAAAAATACCAGAATTTCTTTTTTTTCTTCTCCATATCTCATTCTCTGATGAATTTTTAATAAAAGTGATATATATATATATATTGTGTGTGCGTATGTGTGTATCTGTGATTGTCCTGAATGCTCTGGGAATTAGAAGAGTGAGCTCAAACCGAACATAGTAGGGACTACTGTGAAGGTCACAACAAATTTCCTCAAATATCCAGCACCCTCATCAGAATCTTTATAGATGTATCCCAATATTGTCGCAGTTTAGACAATCTGAATCTTGCCAAATTTTCTATTGTTCCATTCTCCAAACAAGTGAATCAATTTTTATGAACATGGCACAAATTTTATTTCACTGATTACCTATTTTCCGGGCAGGGACCTGGTAATATTTTTGCTTTCTTTTCTCTTTTGCCAGTGTCAAATTATATTGGACCTTTAGATCTTTTTAGTATTCAGTTACCAGATCCAACCTTTGGCTTCAATGGATGCATTTGTTTGAACCCCAAAATTCCAAAATTATTAAGTATTTATTTTCTAGGACATTCTTAGTACTCAACGCACTACACCATTTGCCCTCAAATGAAAAAAGCTCAGCTTCAAAAAAAAAAATAGCTTAAAAAAAGTTGAATTTCAAATTTAAAAAAGCAGACGTACTCAGAAGTAACCAACAGGAGTCTGCTATTGCCGCTTAACTAAAGAAATTTGTTTTCGTCTGGAGGGACGAATGACCTGTTTCACATTAAGAGCAATTCTTTTAAAAAGTGTTCCCTCAGATTACCAGTAACTTTGTTCAGACCAAATCTACAAGCAAGCCGCGGTGATGAAGTTGATTCATAAAAGTTTTACCACACTTCATATAGTGAATGTTGGATTAGTTGAATAATAATCCACTTTTAATCTTGACACAACTGAAAGAGAAACAAGTTGCTGAAGAGCAAATATGCGTGCCAGTTTCCAAAATCCGCAAAAATCTAGAGCCATTGTTTACTGTTAAGAAATTCATCTCGGGATCTAACGCAAAAAACTCGCTAAGTAACAGGATGAAGCGAGCAGCGTACGTGCAATCGATAATGAAATAAAGCCACTGCATTTTTTTTAACGGAGTTCGCAGAAAGATCCAAAATAGGGACCAGATATTGTGCAAAGCTTGCTTCATCCAAACACAAAAATGTACACACATATCATTGATCGTCCTGGGTAAGACGTTGAATTATATCCGCGTCCTGGGCAAGACGATAAACTACATCCAGCAGCAAGGCCTTTGATGAGGAGGTTTTGAGGAGCGTGGAACCACCTCTTAATTGCTAGTGTTCCCAGGTCCACCCTGACCCGGGGTGGTAGCACCTGCTGGGGTCCCAGCTATGGGCAAATAGTTATCTATTACCAGCAATGCTCTTTTGGAAAAAATTATTACCAGCAGTACAATTTTGAAGGAAAAATATTACCAGAAACAGATTTTTGACGAAACAAAATATTACCAGCAATAAAAAATGTTGTCGGCATTAAATAACCCATTGAGGTTGATATGCCGTAAAACAAAATAAACCAAGCATATCATTGAAATCAGTCAGTGAAACCGCTCTGGTCTACTGGGAGAGACAAAGACGATAATTTACAAAGGACAAATGCTGAGAGTGTTTTGGAAAACTTCTCAGAAGCATGTTAGTTATTGTCTGCCACAATGCAATCTGTTCATGTAGATTTAGAGAATGTAATGGTAGTGGGTGAATTCATTGGGACCACCACTCCGCGATGCCCCCATACAGCGCGCCTCTGAATCCAATCGAGGAATGCTGGAGTGTCATCAAGTCAGCTATGATACGGCCTGTGACCTAAACATTTGAAATTATGATAGCTTCACTACCAGACTACAAGTAATCGATGAAGCGATGTCGGAATTTACCGTACCACTATGTATGAAAGTGTACAATCATCTACAAAACGATTTCGTCTCAACTTTGGTATAACAAGATGTATGAATTGGTTAATTTCTAATTATACGTTTGTTCATATATTGTTTGTTCGTTCGTTTGTAATCTAATACTATATCTTTTCACACGAATAAAATTTCAATTTGAAATTCAAGATTTTTAAGTTGAACTTTTTTGAGAGTAAAAGATGTTTAAAATTTTCACAATTCTTAACAGAATATAAATATTGTTAGATCAATATTTATATTCTGTTGCTTTCTTTTTTTTTTGAAATAGTATTAGCTAGCTTACAAGGAGTGCCGAGAAGATTTAAATATAAATATCGCAATGATATAGAAGTTTTAACCACCGGTTTCATGCTATGGCTACTAATAAAGATAATTTACTAAGCTTAGCATGATTTTGCACAGGGCTAAATGCATGGTTGGAATATTTAGATTTACGTTTGTATTATCTGCTGCTGCTCCATGAGATGAAGTGCATGTAGTTTTTGGTCATATTTTTCTAGCGTACGATTGCATATCATCGCTTTTAAACAGACCCAAGAAAAGGGAAAGGTCATGAAAAGCAGTTCAACGGTATAGGAAAGAAAGGAAGAAAACAATATAGCGAGGAAAATAAATGGAGAATTTCCTTCTTTCATTAAACTAATTCTATCTCTTCCTCACCATTTTTCCTTCTCAACTACGACTCGTTGTGCACTATAGAATATCTGTCTCGCTATTGTTCCAATCAGATGACATCATGAAGGACTTGGGATCATTATCATGGCTCATTGGTCAAGCTGGAGAGAGAATTGAGAAGGAAAAGGAAAGAAAGAAGTGGCAAGTTCACGTGAAACCAAAAAGCACATAATGGCTGCCATTTTCGTGACTGTCAATAAGTGATGCATTACACATGCGCAAAAGGCAGTTTCCGGTACCGGTCGTTGATCTGCGAGCCTAATGGAATGGAAAAATGGGATTTAGGATTGAAAAGAGGCTGCAAAGAGGAGCAGGATCTTGGAAGGATCAAAACAAGAGAAGAAAGCATTTGGCCAGCATTTGACAATTCGCAAATTCTATTAATTGTATGTTTGGACACTGAATTTCAATTTGCACAGCACGCACATTTCCTCAAGTTACAAGCATATTACGATAGATATTGTCGTCAATGGCTTCGTGATGCTGCCTGTATATAAATACACGCACGCGCACGCACATACATGCACTCACATATACAAGTACGTATACGCACGCAAACATGACTACAAAACACATGCACATATGCTTACTTATAAAGGCGAATGCACAGGCAAACACACATGCACATACATACATGCAAACACTCGCATACACTCATGAAGCTGTTTGGTGGGCGAGATAGTTGCGCATTTCATAATAGTCAGCTTTCGAGAGATAATAACAAGGATTTCGAATGTTATTTTCAGGAAATGCAAGCGGGACGTCTGTCACGGTAAAGAATAACGCAAGATAATCTTACAGTCTTTATGACTATGTTAAGTTTAATAAATATCTGCACATACGCACACACGCACAACAGCGCCTGGTGCAGGGTGGTGATTGGTAAACGCATTCATTCATTATGAACTCGTATAGCAAATCACGAGGAACCCTACAATTTTAACTTTGGGCATATATATATATTATTTGTTAGTCTATCTATATACATCAAATAGCGCTTAAGGGTTCTCGGCTCAAGCAAGAAGACGTCCCTACCAAAATGATCTGATGTTTGGTTATTTATTTAGAGTTTGGGAACTGGGTCGGTCCAAGAACTTTGCAACATTCGCATCTTATATATATATATATATATATATATATATATATATGGGAGAGAGAGAGAGAGAGAGAAAGAGAGTGAGAAAGAGAGAGAGAGAGAAATTGGTTAAAATGTACTATATTTATGAGTGGAAAGTGTTTACTATTGGAAATAGTATTTGAAATATTTGTAGATATTGAGAGTATAGATATAGAAATCAACACTGCATGATAGTATGTATTAGTTTAGCGGTGCTATTTTAGACCATCATCAGGACATATTCATAAAACATAATTAACATTAGAACATATAAAATTCAACATGAAAAAGACGATGGACATAAGAGCGCAACTAATCCAAACAGATAACTGAAATTTTTATATAAGATCAGCGTTCCGTTTAGAATATGATCACGTCGTCGTCAGCCTATTCCTGTAAGTCAGGAAAGGATTTATTAACGAACTGTTTTAAAATTGTTCCATCGTGCCTGTCTAATATTTTGAAATCATTTTTGATTTACTTTGTAACATGGAAGACTTCAAGCTTGTATGAAAATATAAGAACCTATTGATCTATGCGTATTCCTATATCAACGGAAGGGATTTCTTGACGAACTGTTTATATGAGAAAATAGTTCAATCGAGTTTGTTTAATATTTTAATAATTTGAAATCACCTTCGAATACGTTTTCACAACATCGCCCACGTGTTTTATAAATATGTCCTGATGATGGTCTAAAATAGGCCGAAACGTCCGACATTGACTTTATATTAACATTAATACAACATAATTACATATTAAGATTTTTGTTTGTTTTTTCCGTATATTTTTCTTCATATATATATATATATATATATATATATATATATATATATATATATATATATAAAGAGAGAGAGAGAGAGAGAGAGAGAGAGAGAGAGATGGGGTAGGTAGAGAGAGGGAGATGTGTGTGGGGGTGCGTGTAGACACATGAACCAATATTGCATTTTGGATTGGGCGGCCGTGAGCACGCAAATGATTTAGAAGTTTTCCCAAAATCTGATCAAATTTACTATTCTGATATTTGATGACTGAATTTCTTATTTTGGAAACTGTCAATCTGGAAACTTTCCAACATGGTGCATGCGTACGAGTGTGTGAAGGGAATGTTTCCCAAGTAGATTTTGAAATGTCACTTTTGATCCATATTTGGTTTCAATAGATTACAGTAAATGTTTCACTATTGTCTGTGACCAAAATAAATCTGGATGCTTTTTAAAATATTGAAGTAAGTAGTCAGTAGGTGTTAAAAGAAGCAGAGAGATAGATAGATAGAGAGAGAGAGAGTGAGAGTGAGAGAGAGAGAGAGAAAAAAAGCCAGTGAGAGAGAAAGTGAGTGAGAGAAAGAGAATGTTAAAAAGAAAGAGAGAGATAATTTTTTTTGTATATATTCCAACCCAGTTTTCTCTTTGAAGTAACAGGGTAGCCGAGTAGATCACGGTAGGTGTCCCACCCGCACACCGTATTAATTACAGCTTAAAGTGACCACACAAGACGATTCTTAGCCATTGTCCACCTGTGAGCGATACAGATTAATATGGTCAGTAGTTTTTACGATCATTGCGGCCGCCGATGTGTGTTCTTGCGCGTTGAAATAATTGCTTCAATATTGTCTTTTTAATCACGATTCTGTGCGTGTCTGGGGCTACGTCGGTATGTGCTCATATGTCTACATAAATACGCCTAATTTCAAGAACTTATATATATATATATATATATATATATATATATATATATATATATATATATATATATATATATATATATGAATATGTAGATGTCTCTAATCTTATATGCGTAAGCAACGGCCGAGGTGTAGGAATAAAGAAACAAGAGGTCGACAACAAAATTAAGTTTTCCTTCATCGCTTTGTCTGGCTAACATCTATTAATTATTCATTTGATCTGTCATTTCAATAAACACTTAGGGCACTACCACGCGTTCTAAGCTATATAACTTGATGTGAAGAGAAAGAGAGTGGGGGGGGGGAAGGGATAAGAAAATATACACACGAGGGGAAGAAATAAGTTGAGAGCGAGAAAGAGAGATGTGACAGAGTTTAGCATTTTGATAACTCACTTGAGAGGCTTGAGAATAAGTCATTATAAAACAAACGATGTAATTACTATGAAAAATGAAATAAGACTATATATATATATATATATATATATATATATATATATATATATATACACATATATATGTGTGTGTGTGTGTGCGTGTATGTGTGTGGATGAGATATATACATCTCTGTATATCAGAAGAATGTTAAACAAATGAATTAAAAAGTGTAAAAATTCTGTGTAACGCGTTTCGTGCTCCAGAAGGACTACATCGAATAAAAGTAATATTTTTCTCGATGGAATTATGTGTAGGAAAAGTAGCCGTGTATAAAAATGTAAGCGTTGATTATGCATCAATAGGAAACACTGAAGGTGTTGGAACACTGAAATTTTAAATTCAGTGTTTTAGACGTGTAGCAGATTTAATAAAGTTTTCTTATACTTTTGTTTTTGTTTTTATTCCTTTTATTATTAAGTATACCACCATGAGATAATGGAAAATCTGGCAAGAAAGGGGAAATGTTGTAAGAATCGGGACGTAAATTTACCGCGGACGATTTATCAATCAAAGTACTTGATATAGACTTTAGCTTTAGTAAATTGCTTTCTCTTTTAATTAAAGCAGCATTTTTAAGCGAAATTATGGTCAGACTTATTATTTTGAGTGGCTAAGGTATTTACTATGTTATTTTGTAAAAGATCTCTTTTGCATCCATATAATTCTCTTAAAATTCCTAGAAGTTTTTCCCATGTATTCCTTGTAAGAATCATTACAGATGATAGAAAAAATTCCACCTTCAAGTTTTAGCCTATTATTTTTTTCTGTCAGGCTAAGAATCTTTCAGCACACCTCGTATATCTATCTTTGATGTGGATGAAAAGACGCTTAAAATCTCTATAAATAAGAAAACCTGCCTCAAAACGTAATCTTGGTTTGTTTTATTCCCCAAATCATCAAATATCTGCTGATTTTTAAAATTAAACATAATTTTATAAGTAAATAAGGAAAAGAAAACAATCTATAGATTCTGTTAAATTCAACTTTACCTTTTAAAACATCAATCTATTCATTCGATATGAATGAAAAGAATAAATGAAATATTTTGCTGAATCTAAAATGAAAGCAAAATCATAATTTTTTATTTTGAAAAATGATACTTTTCTTATGATTAATTCTTCGCTCCATCGATATTCAATTTCATTTCATATCGACAATCTAACGATTATTAATCGTTGCATTCAGTTAAATGTTCAAACAGCACTTAATTTAGCTCAGAAAAGAAATCTCTAGAAGCTATCCTCCTCACTACATTATTAACATATTTGAAAACAGAAGCATCCTACTACATCTTTATTTAGTTAAAAAAAATCAAATTACTGCTGAGTTTAATATCTATTTATCTATCTATCTATCTAGTGTTATTTATTAAACGTGTCTTGGTTTTGGTATATGACCATAACTATAGAGCAACCAATATATGGTTAAGAGCAGGATAAATATAGGGCAAACTATTACAACACGGCCAGGTGCCCTGATATAATCATCTCCAAAGATTCACGATAAAAATGAGCATACATTAAAAAAAAATGCTTAAATTTAATAAAAACAAAGTTAAAACCTTTGTGTTATTATTAAGTGGAAAGACCAAAGAATTTTTTTCATTGTTAAATTATATTTTTTAATCGTTTTTAGAACCATCAAAATTTTGGTTAAAATTTTTGTTTTTCTTGTCAATGGGTGACCATACATTCGTACGTGAAATTTGAGCATCTTTTTGCATTGAAAAACATTAATTTGGAAATTCTTGCGAAATTCAGACAATTGTCAGATTTTAATGAGACTTTCATAACTTATTCACAAATTAATAAAATTATTTTAAAAATTTGACATTTTTAGAAAATGTTGCTAAAATAAATTTCGTTATTCCCCTTTTTTGTAGCTTTTAATTTTATATTAGTTATAATTTTTATTAAATAGAATTCCCAGTTACAGAAAATCTGCTCTGAATCGTTAAATAAAAAAATGCAATAAAACTAAGACATTATTTAATTAGAAAAGCTTTTAATTGCTTTTATGAATAAAATATATTATGAACACTACTGCCTTCAGAAAAAAAAAAACAAAAAAACTTTCGATGAATAATGAATTTTTACAAGAATTGCTTTCATTTTAAAAAAAAATCATAATATTCATAAGTCATCTACTTCCGTGTTAAAAAATGCTTTTCTGCGATATTTAAACTAAAAGTAAGTAACATTTGTTTTAATTCAGATTAATTAACAGTTAATCTTCCTCAAATAAAGTTTCAGAAAAGTACACTATACTTTTGAAAGATTTTTTAAATAAAGAGAATTACTGTGTTGACAAATTTGTAAATATGGCCGATTTTAGCGATTTAAAAATAATTCAAATTTGAAATAATTCAAATCAATTTAAATTCAGTTTGAAATAGAGCAAAGTATTTTGCTTATTGGAAATATTAAATTTAAACTACTAACTTTGAATTAAACTAAAATAAAAACTTCAATAATTATTTTTAATTTTTAAAATGCATTTTAAATTTTAGCTATTACTTTTTAGGGGGTTTACACACACAAATATATATGTATATGTTAGTACCTTTTTATAATCATTACACACAGTTTGACATCGTAGCTATAGGTTATTCTCTCGCTTTATCTAATTTGTACTTTACTCATGTAGAAAACAAAGACTTGAATAATTTCGTCAAGTCCGCTATATAAGTTATCTATCTCTATATGGCGTTTTCATATCTATCTATCTATCTATCTATCTATCTATCTATCTATCTATCTATCTATCTATGTATGTATGTGTGTGTGTATGCAAGAAAATATTCATACTTGGTTATATCAATAATTGTACGTCACCATGAAAATTGTACTCAATTGTATTTTTGTACGACAACTCTAATAGGCGTCGTCTCAGCGTAACCACCGTGCCGATTGATTTTAACGTAGACAAACAGACATGAAAAAGTACATTATAATATAATGATTTGGTATGCATTGCAATGGAGAATTATGATTGACGTGTATACTTTTATGGACGCCAAAATTCATACAAAACAAGTTATTCAAGTTATTTCTCCAAATCTGGAACAATTACGCTTTGTATTGGTTTTTCAAACTTCTTATTCAGAAGCTACACCATTTTCAAATAAGACTTGAATCTTGGCAAAAGGTTATTTTCCCTTTCCAAATATATAGTTGTTCATTTGTCACTTCTTATGAACTAACAGTTAAGACTGACTTACGTTCCTGAAAGTGGGAAAGAAAGTTACATCTGAAAAAAGTTGAAAAGGAAACGATTAGGTTTATATACTCCGACTAAAAGCGTAGCTTGAATTGAAGTTTGGAATCCAAAGTAAGCTAAGAATAACGAGCTAAAAAATTGCAGTATATAAATCAGTTAAGTAAGATTGTATAGTTCAAACCACATATATAGTCAAGATGATGAGTCATGTGGTAGCGATGGTGATGATAAAGGAAGTCACGAGGGCATTGTAATGATGACGAGTCTTGCTGCAGTGGGGACTTTTTTGATAACAGCGCGGATGAAGATGATAATTTTATTGGTTACAGTGCTGAAGAAAGAAAGGTGATTCGTGTTGAGGAACGAAGTCATTTAAGTCTCAGAGAATCGAGTTAGAAAAGTGAAGAAGGCAGGCTCGAGTGGCTGACGTTCGCTAGTGGTTGGCCACACAGGTTGATATTTTCGTTGTTGATCCTTGAAAGGTGGACCACCGCTGATTGCCCGAAATCAACGGCCCGTCTTTTAAAAAGGATACGCGTGTTTGCATATCTATGTGTGAATGTGTGTGGTAACTTAGAATATGTGTATAGCTGTAAATGTATATGCGTGTGTAAAAGAGGCATATATACGTAGATGCGTATGTGTTTGTCGGATGCTAAAAGATAATGACTTTTTCGCTTGAATGTTCCGTTTTTATATTGAAACTCTAGTAGTTATAGTAAAGAAGTAATCTAAGGGAAAGTTTTTCCAGGTGAATATTTGAAGATCTTTTGAAATAAAAAGTATTGCGAGTTATTATTGAAACTAAGTAGTTAACTCTCAAAGAGGGAGAAACAGAGAGTGAAAAAAATTGAGAGAGAGAGAGAGAGAGAGAGAGGGAGAGAGAGAGAGAGAGAGAGAGAATTAAAATGAGGTAAGTTGAAAATCAGTGACAAGTTGATGGGTAATTTCTTTTTTGTCTATTTGAAACCAGCTAAAAATATTAGTTCTGCTGTGAGCCGAGTCATAATATTGAGTACCGAAAAATTCCTCGAAAATCATCATTCGAGATCCTGCTTTCTTACCCGAGCTTGAATAATGACCGCTGACATTTGTGGAAAGTACGCAGCAAAATGTGATCTTGTGGCTTTTTCTGCATATCTTGTCTGTAAGATTTTAGACATGTGGCATTTTAAGTGAAGTATTAACTGACTTAATAGCAATTGCATTTCAGCTGGTGGTATGCCAAATTCATTCAATCATGAGACATCCATATAGTCTCGAACTCACTATATTAACAGAGACCTCATATATATATATATATATATATATATATATATATATATATATATATATATATATAGTACAGGTAAATAATCCGTTGGTATATAATCCAAGTAGATCCTAGTAATATCAAATATTAAAACTGATCCACAAAAAGACCTCAATGTATTTCTTATAACAGAGCATATAAATTACACAAAAAATCCAAAATTACCTCATAGCCCCACCTCATATGAGTTAATTGGATTTTGTTGTGCAATGTATATATATATATATATATATATATATATATATATATATATATATATATATATATATGTTTGTGTGTGTGTGTGTATAGATTTAATAGACTGGTTAATGAAATTCGTATTTTGAAAATGTATTTTAACTGGAACTTTCACCATTCATGTTGGCACGAAGACGCTAAAAGCACGCATCTGATATTTAAATGCTGTGGTCCGGTTGGTTGAAATGTGCAGCTACAGGCTTCAGCTACAGGCTGCAGCTACATAAACATAAAAATTATAGTTTTAATATATACTATATCTATGGGTAAAAGTGCTCACTATCAGAGACAGGGTGTATGTAAATAGAAAACAGCAAGCGGCAACTGTCTGTTTCATGCTTTAAGGCAATCTTGAAGTCTGAATATTGTGTTGAAGCACAGAACAGACTTGGTATTGACCTTAGTATCCACCTATATATATATATATATATATATATATATATATATATATATATATATATATATATATAGATAGATAGATAGATAGATAGATAGATCCATTACTGTGAATGAAGAGCTTCGTAGCTTGACATATAACTTTTAGCTGAATTTGATTATATATATATATATATATATATATATATATATATATATATATATATATAGAGAGAGAGAGAGAGAGAGAGAGAGGTAGAGAGAAAGAGGGAGATGTTTGAGTTTAATTAAGCAACATTATTTAGTTTATACCAAATAAAAGATATCTAAATATAGTCAGTACATTATCAAAAACTATTTGATAATGACTTATGAAAAATTCATGAAAGTCGAGAGTACTCAGACATCGACCAACTTATATGTAGATTTTCACCGAAAACTAGGAAAATGGTCCGAAATGTAGAAAAAAATAGACAAAAATCCTTAACAAAGACTTTCGTTGGTATGTTGTGAATAGGTCGGATGTGTGTGAAAGATGCTTTAAAACTTAAGAACGTGTCTCAACTTCGTTTCAAAATTTGTGAGGTATAGCGTGTGGAATAATAGACGGAGCAATTCTGTTTATATATTTTTGAATACTAAGTCGACTTCAGAATGTCGTTATTCGTGTACCTCCACAGTTTCCATTTCTTTAACATCTGTGAATTACATTGTCTTCTTGGGAAAGATAGAGGTAATCCGTTGCCATCTTTACGGCTTTGAATAGAGTAGCCTTTGTCCTGTACTGAGTACCACTGAAGGCCAGAAAACCCCGAGAATTCACGCCTTTTCCAATGACATTAATTCAAAGTGAAAACTACAGAATTACAATTATGCCCAATGAGTTCCCTTTCACGCCTGTAACCATAACCTACCCACACATCCACATATCCAATAATTCTATTAGGGTGGTGCAAAAATAATGACGTAACAATGTCGTTTTTTGACGTATTTTTTAACGTAAAAAACGACATTATTACGTCATTATTTTTGCACCAACCTAATATTGCGACCTAAGAACTCAACAATCATGAATCTCTCTAAGGAAGCTGCAGGATGGTCTTGAGGATATGAAATTATATAGTTTCCGCGACATTCACCTGAATCTTCCTAAACGTTCTTCTATTTTTCGACTATTTTGACTTTTATTCGAGATAAAGATATTCCACAATCAGAACGAAATAATTTAATCCATAAGACGTTCCATCCTCTAAAAGTTATTTTCATGACAAGCTGGTTTCAATTTGGCTGCAAAACATTTGATTAAAACAGAAACATTTGATAACTCTTTTATACATATAATTTCATTTTTATTCAGTCATCAAAGTCAAATGATTTTCTATAAACTTGTAACATATTTCAAGCAAATTGTATATTCCATTCTACGAGGGCAGTTCATTCTTCAAGTAATGTCTTGAAATTTTTAGAACTGATGACTACACATTGAGGAAAATAAATTATAATCTGATGCTAATAGAGCTGTAGAATAGACCACAGCAGATGGAAGAATTTTCCATTCCAATTTGGATATAATTTACTGCATCATATTTGTAAATTGTGGTCGTGCGTCGTCAGACATTAAAATTACTGATCGGATTTTTAGCTCAGAATAAAAGGGGGTCTTTTCAATTTCAATACGCCATTTAAACAAGTCAGTTGCTAATTTTAAAGAGGTACAGTAACAATTTGTCCACGTTCCAGTAATATGTAAGAAAGTGTTCGCTTTGGCACCCCCCCCCGTCCCGCAAAAAACAAAAAAACCCAAAAAGGACATAGAGAACTTTTTCTTTAAGTGATTCTTTCCAGGTTAGAATGCACTGAATTTAGTTGCGATTTCTTTCTTGTAATAAATCCACTTGTGTCTAGCAACTATGAAAAGGCAATTATTTAAATACCCACCGATTTTTGTCTTCGAAGTTAATGTAGAACCCATTTTTCTTGATTATGATTTTTACTGAGATTTGTAAACGTCTGATTGCACAAGGAATAAAATGTTGAGTAAGCTTCATAGAGGCATCTAAACTTCCCTAACATTCTACAAAGGATGGCGTTTTAAGTTTTTGTGTCATAGTTAATGACACATGCACGTCAGTACAGAAGTTGAAAGCAATCCTGAATCTAGCCACAGTTTTCTTAAATTTAGATTCTCGTAAATTCTTTCTTCCCATCGTTCATAATTATCTTGTTAGGAAATATTACCTTTTCTTATATTGAGCAAAAAGTAAAAACGATTAGTATTTAAAGTGACTGTTGTTCATTTTCGTAAGTTTTCGTGGAACCCGTTGGCCCAGTTTGTGAATTTTTCTAACGTTTGTAAACAACAGTAATTAAGTGAATATGCGAAAAATAAAGAATGTAATAAACTTAATAAAATCTTCTTACATTTTTACAATGTAACGCTTGGAACATTTGTATCGATCTCTGTCTATAATTTTGAGAAGAGTGATTAGAATATACCAAATGGTTCGAGTAGGTGAACCTCTCATATATTTGCTGCATTAACACAATATATTGATCTATCCATTATTCACATCACGTCAGGTGTATTCCGTGAATAAATGAAAATTTTTCTGATGAAATCCAGATGATTGACAGGGAGTGAGGAAGTTGAAGGAGGCAGACAGATATTTTGGCTTGTCAGCTATGCACATAAACCCGATTATTATGCATTTTAACTATGTAATTTTCTTTGCTTAGCGAAGTGAATGTTTGTATAATATGGAATCACTTGGGTTTTTCATAAACCCATCAGTTCAGAAATGGATTACCCGTTTGCTATATTAATAAGCATTTTCCGTCTTATTTTCTCTTTCCTGGAACTGGTAATATTCCTTTTATTTCTGACTAATTATACACCTGATTATAAGTGAAAAATAGCAAGTTTATTTATATGAATTTTTTAAATCCATTTCATCGTTATCTATCGGTTAAATTTTGAAACAAAAACGTCATTGCCCGTAATTGTTAGAATTAGTGAATTAAGAGTCGTGGTCATATTTGCTCAAGTAGACAGGTTAAAATGTTTCGATTGTTGAATCCAATAAACATCAATTGCTAGCTTATTACAAATTAATCTCCCAAACATTATTCGCCGGATTGTCCTTATGTTAGCAAAGACCTTAATAAATTGATATTACGTTGACATTCTCAAATAACCCGGTCACAATCTGTCTACCTTGAAAATCAACTTAAATTTCTACCTAGGTTCAAATAACTGATCAATTTCATCAATGTAAAGTACGCAACAATTTCAACCAAGAAATATGGTACAGAATCTGACGCCTTGTTAGGTTCTACTCCAAAGTTCGGGAAATTTTAAACCCGAGCCGGATGGATTACTGTTTACCATCAATACATGGAATATGGAGAAAATTTTCTGGTTCCGCTATATTCATAAGGAGACTACTTCAAAGGAGATGGTGGAAACTAGATATCTAGATAATTTTTTCAAATCTCCAGATATTTTGAGTAACAACTTGTACCAAGCTTAGTTTTATAAGTAAATATACCAAGTTTAACTTTATACGAAAATCCATAGACGAATGATGCTACACCAATCTTCAAATTGGGAAGGACCTACCTGATTTGAAAAACAATATTTAAAATCCTAGCTTTTATCTGGTTCTGAGCATCGATCATGAGTTATGATAGGAAATGCGCAACTACCCCAACCACCTGGTAGGCTCAAGTTCTTTTCTGTATGTCTCAAAGAAGATGTTTAAAATCCTTCTTTTTGGAGAGACACGCATGCGTACATTGAATGAATAATAGACAAACAGTAAATTATATATTTTGAGTAAAACGCGATTTTTTTTTATATAAAAGAACCGGACTAAAACTTTAGTCTGGTTCTTTTATAAAAAATATATATTCTTTTAGTAAAAGCGGAATTATTTTGATTGAAAAAGAAAAGGAGAAAATAAATATATCATATAAAATAAAAAAGAAAATCATAATTGCAATAACCAATAAGATACTCCTTGTGTACATCCTCTTATTTATATACGCACATACAAAGAATGTGTGTTTATATATATATATATATATATATATATATATATATATATATATATATATATATATATATATATATGTGTGTGTGTGTGTGTGTGTGTACGTTTTTAAAAAAAGTAATGCAGGCCATTTTCTTTCTGTCTTTTTCACTTTATGCTGATAGACTAACCTTAATGTTTTCTAGTCAGACTATCAGCCTACATCATAAGTACCGAAGTGGGATTTGCCTCCGACACTCTTTTGTTGTTAGCAACCTCCCCGAATAAATATCAAGCAAGATGAGACGACCAACCAACCATTTTACTATCAAACCATCCAACCAAGTACATCGGTTATCGTTTCCCTTTCTTGTCAACTTCCAATCATAGCTTTTAGCCACCGTTTTCCCCTGCTCGTCGCCTTAATTGCTTCAGGCGGACTCTTCTGTTGACACAATGAATCCTCTCTTTTATGGTCTGAAGACTCATAATCATAACCATGTCACTTATTAAGAAGACGAAATAGAACCTGTCTGTCCAATCATCTTGTTCTCATTCGCTGGTGGCAAAACTTGAAAGACACTGCATGTTTGGGGAATCGGCTGTGTTTCCGCCGACAGACACAGGCGCCTTTTTCGTCAAAATATCGCCATGAATTTGAAATGCTGGCCGACTACCATTTAAGCTAAAGAAATGACAACATCAAAAGCAGGCAAGTCATTGGTTGATTGTTGAGAATAGATTTTAGGGGTCTTCTCTGCTTTTATGGGCGCACTTGCATGTGGAGGAAGAGGTTGCAGATACCAGTGTGGGTTTATGTATAGTTTTAAGTATGTATTTGAAATTATATCAAAACGTTTACATAACGTTTCATTTTTCAAACATAAAACATAACCAATCTAAAGAAATACTTCCTTTTTGAAATTTATTTTTTGCCAATAAAATACCTTTCTTGTTCTTTGTTATATAAATGCATTTCTTGTTTTTTCATTCATGTTTGACTTTCAATGTCTCTTTCAATATATATTCTTCTATAAAATGGTAGACAGGATACGATGATACTCCATTTTTTATTTTAATTATAATCCACATTTAAAAATAATAATTTTTTATGTATATATATATATATATATATATATATATATATATATATATATATATATATATATATATATATATATGTATATATATATATATATATATATATATATAATATAATGTGAAAAAGACCAAGGAATTGGAGTCTAGTATCATGTGATATTCAATTTATCCCAGAGAAGTGTAGTAACTCGATATGGCATCGATTCTACAAGTGGTCGAAAGATCCCTAGAGATATATTGTACCATGCGGTTTTGAAAGCAGACCACAACTCCTTGATACTTTTAGGGGTGAATAAATCTCTCTACCACGTCCCATAAATGATTAGTGCTTTCCTTGGAAGCCTTCAGCATGCCAAAGACCAATTAGCAACACCACGTATTCAGACGAGACGCTATTCAGTGCCTTGGCCTTAACTATAATAGCACAAGGGTCACAATTGTTGGACCTGAAGTAAAGTAATAATGTTTCTTTCTATGATTACAACCTAGCATTAGCTCATTTCGAAATGAGCTAATGATAGGTCGTAATCATAGGAAGAAATTTCTCTTAAAATATTTTAATTCTGGATAAATATATTATCCATATTTCGCTTTCATTTTCCATATTTTAAGTATTTCCATATTGATTACCCCCCTCCTTTAACCATTTACTGTCTATTATTACTTAACGTGTTACCCGGCGTCCCATTTTAAACTTTAAGCTTGCTTTTTTTTCTTTAATTTTTTTTTATACTTTCTGTATTTACATCCCAATATTTTAAATTTGATCTGTGAATCTGAGGGTGATTTAGCATTCCTTCCATAAGACCCAGTATATTATTATTATTTTAAAATCTTAAGTAATATTTCGTGCCTGATGAGTTGGTAGAACAACGAAACTTAACTTGAACACCAAACGTAGGTATAGGTATATTTATTAATATATATTTCTTAGCACTGTCTAACCACATTGAGCACTGTTTTTGTTTATGCCTTAAAGTAAATTTAGTAAATATTTCTTTGCTTATATACAGTTGCTAATATCTATTTATTTGATTTACCCACATCTCTCTCTTTCTGTCTCTGTCTCTCTCTCTCTATATATATATATACATACACATTTACACGCACACAAACACACACACATGTATATATACATATACACACACATATATAAATATGTGCACATATATATGTATATATATTTGTGTATTCAGGCAGCAAATTCTCTTTTAGCTATGTCTAATTCGAAGAATTCCTTTGTAAAAAGTCTTGCACTGTCAACTATAAGAGTGAATGTCCTAATTACTACAAAATAACACTTACACAGAATTTACTTAATCGATCACAAATTAATTCTTCCGCAAAAAACATTTTCTACACTGAACTAGAAAATTTTAAGCAGACTGTCATTAAAAATGACTCCCAAAACCACATTGTAAATGAACGTCCAAATCAAATTGTAAATGAACAAAGATTTAGCAAAAAACTCAACACGTCAAATAGTACATGCCACTTACTCAAGGGACCCTAAATATATCAAAGACTTATATTGTAACCAGATGCATACTAACTAAAAACAGGATTCAATCAAGCATATATATATATATATATATATATATATATATATATGTATATATATATATATATATATATATATATATATATATATATATATGAATATGTATATGTATATACATATGTATATATATATATTTATATATGTATATATTTGTATGTATATATACATATGCATCCATATGTATATATATCGGTATACATATGCATATATATATGTATACACGTATATATATGCATATGTATACCTATATATGTATGCATACATATACATATATATGTATATATACATGCATATATATGTGTGTATGTAGATATATACTAATTTATATATGTATATGTACATATATATGTACATGTATGCATATATATGTATGTATATATATGTATATACATATGTGTATATATATATATGTACATATATATATGTACATGTATGCATATATATGTATATATGTATATACTTATGTGTATATGTATATGTACATATATATGTACATGTATGCATATATATGTATATATGTATATACTTATGTGTATACGTATATGTACATATATATGCACATGTATGCATATATATGTATATATGTATGTATATATATGTATATATATATATATATATACTCATATATATATACATATGTATGTATATATATATGAGTATATATACATATATATATGTATATACACACACACACACACACACACACACACATATATATATATATATATATATATATATTTATTTATTTATTGTATTGGGCAGGAGACCATTATTTAAACATATATTATTGAATATAAGAGACAATGAATGTCTATTATGTCTGATTATGTGCCGTTCTAATGTTCGAATGTTTGTTTTAATTTCTGGTGAAGATGAAGACAAAAAGTGGCGGAGTGGTTAGAACATTCGCTTTCTGATTATGAGATATTTAGATCGGTCCCAGCCTGCGGCACCTTTGGAAAGTGCCTGAAAACCATACCACGGTTTGGCCCATTTTGAGTGAAACGGAACGCTTGTGGGCCGTTAACAGTTGTGCTAGCACGAAGCCACAAGACATCGTACTGGCCTTGTTGATAACACTAGATACCAAGCTCTCTTCCAGAAACTGTAACTAAGGTCTGCTCAGCATAGTTGCAGTATAAAATGTGCGTTAGCGAACGTCTACAATAGTGATTGGCTAACCGTCCTTGTAGACGGGAATGCTCGCATACCAATGACCAGCTATTTTATATATATATATATATGAAATAGAAATAATAAAATGTGTTTGTGTGTCTGTTGGGATCGGGGTATACATACTTATTAATTCCAATGTATAAACAGCATGTAGAGATTGGCAGATATTTGCTGAAGACATTTTGTCTGCTAAAAGACCACGTTTATGAATACTCGTATTCTAATTCGTATAAGCATTCTACGCTAACCACCGCTGGGTGTTACCTCTAGTAGCTTAGTCTGTAACAAGGCTACAAAAATTCTCTATTCAATGTTGATAGAACTAGTTAGTGTTTTTAATTTAAGTTACTAATTATCAAATTATTGCCCTTGTACATATTTACCTGCGTTGGCTTAGTCTAGAACAAGATAATGGTGTACTCAGTGAGGAAAGTAACTTGCTACATCAGCCGCAGATTACGAGATTAATTTGTTCACCAGAGTCTCTCACATACACACTCTCTCTGTCGCCACCTCCGCCTTTATCATTATCTCTCTCTCTCACGCACACATACATACATGAGATGTTATGCAAAAACTTCAGTCGCGAAAAAAAAAATTTATAGAAAATGACTTTTTAATTTTCTGGTAGAGTGATTTCCAGAGATATATGAAATACGTATGTGGCGAGACACGGAAAACACTGTTTAACTTGGCAGATGAAGAAATTGATTATTCTATTCAAATTACTCGAAATTTCAAGTAACACCCAGCCCCTCTTTCTATCTATCTATCCGCATAAATCTCTTGTACATTTATTTGTTTTCCAAAAAGGCAAATGACGACAGTTCATGGTTGTCCTTGTAAAACGTTGTCTCATTCGTCGTTGTAGCAGTGGTCGTCGTAAGATCATCAAGTAGAATACAGAAGTGTCTGTGTAATGATGTGTAACTTATGATACTTTCTGTATTTACTAAGTCGTGCTTTCGTTTGAGCAGAGTTGCCTGCTGCGTAATGTCCCAGCCGATAGGAGGACGACAAGTGGAGCAATTATTTCCATTATGTGTTTCGCCAAATCATTGTTCAGCGAATTTGGTGAAGGAGTGGTAGAGATAGATAGATAGAGAGAGAGAGAGAGAGAGAGAGAGAGAGAGAGAGAGAGAGAGAGAGAGAGAGAGAGAGAGAGAAGGGAGAGAGAGAGAGAGAGGAGTGGAGGTTTGGAGCCGTCATGGAGGGCGGTCATGAGTCTAGGATTGGTTTCAGAAGGTTTGTTCTGGAATCGCAGGTATAAAAAGAGAAGTTGGAGAGGAAATATGTGGATGTGTGTGGTTGAGAAAGAAAGAAAGAAAGAAAGAAAGAAAGAAAGAAAGAATATATACAAACAGAAAGAAGAGAAGGAATAAATAAAAATCAAAGTAAAAAGATAAATAAAGAAAAGAAAGAGGAAAAGAAAGGAAAGAAAAAAAAATCAAACAACAGAATGGAAAGAATGAATAAATTGAAAGAAAGTAGGGAATAAAGAAAGAAGAGGAAGAAAAAGAAAGAAGAAAGAAGAGGAAGAAAAAGAAAGAAGAAAGAAGAGGAAGAAAAAGAAAGAAGAAAGAAGGGGAAGAATGAGAGAGTTAAAAATCGAAACCAGAAAAAGGAAAATAAAATAACGAGTGAAAGAAGAGGAAGAAATGAAATAAATTAGTTGAAGGGAGAAGAGAAAAAGAAGAAAAACGAAATAAAAATTGCACAAAAAAAAAAGCAAAATAGAGTAAGAGAAACTAAAGAGAAATAAAGTAGAAAAACAGAAAAGGAAAAAAAGAAAAATGCAAGAAAAGCGAATGTGAAGAATGAAAGTAAAACAGAGAAGAAAAAGACGGATATATAGATAGATAGATAGATAGAGATAGAGATAGATAGATAGAGAGAGAGAGAGAGAAAGAGAGAGAGAAATAGGCGATAACAGGGAGTTGTATTTAAAAAATAAAAGGAATTTTTCCTAAAAGGCCACAAAAGAAAACAAGGAAAAAAAAGAAAGGAAAACGCAATAAAAATGCAAAAATCGGAAATTGATTCGAGTTTCTTTTTTTTATTTAGTGAATGCATTTTTTAAGAGTTCCAATGTTTATGATTTGTTTGACTTCCGCTAAGGCATTCATCCGTACAGAGCTCATGATAAAAATATTTATCCAGAGGGGGACAATTCTTAGCTTAGTTTTGCCCATGGGCAAATGAGAGATAGAATTATTATGGTTAGGACAATCAGCATTTGACAATCTGACTTTTATATGTTCGAACACTAACCGCTGTGGGAAACTATATTAACCTTGAGACATCATGATTATAAATCCCCTAAACATAGGGGCACCATCTTTATTGCAAGACAGCCTGAGAGTGCCTATACCCTTTTTAACCGGTTTTGGACGTTTTTCTTCTTCTAGGCTGGCTGACAGCTAAGACAAGTTTGTCGTGCAATTTAACCGTTCACTGTAGGAAGATGGATTCATGCCTTTCCCAAGGCCATTAGCGCAAAGTGAATGAAACAGAATCGGTTAAAATTTGAACTTGACACAGATTTTATTTTCAGTGTTCATAACCTTTACGCCATCCTCATACATTATAGATTTTTATGTTAGAATAAAATTGTTTCCGAAATTTAGTTTGGCCAAAAGCCACAACAATGAAACTTCTTATAAAGAACGATCACTTTCTTCTCTCCACGGCTACATTTTTCTTTAATATTTGTAAAATATTTATGGTTGTAGGTTTTCTGAATTTATTCCCAAATACGGAAGTGGTTGACCCACAGAAGGGAACTGTATTTAGCGGGATCAGAAATAACCATTTCTGTAAAATAGGAGAGATTGATTTGTGTGTAAATACAGGAATGAGTGAAAAATTGGGTTAAAAGACTAACCAAACGATTCTATATAAGAAAATGCTAATGTTAAAATCATAATCAGAACAATTCACGAAAGTTATGCTCTTTGTCTAAAAATTTTGGGACTGAAGCCGTTGTTTGCCTCCAGCCAGTGGAACGCTCGTCACAACCCAGAAAATCCGACCAATTTTGGTAATTTTTTTACTTATCCAACTGACCAAGAGTAAATAAAAAAATAAAACAAAACATTTGTCTCAGAGAATAAATGCCAGTTGATATGCTTTCTCTTTCTTTTGTAACTATTGATCTGAAAGGAATCGAACAGAGAAAGTCGAACGAATTGATCGAATACAATCACTTTCTGTTATATGTGCGCCTCATCCATCCAAGTCAGACAAAGCAACGCTTTGCAACTGGAAAAGGTTATTACTCCGCGTCACTCTATTAAAAAGAAAATCATGGCTAACGAGACACGTATTTGACATAATGATAAAGTTGATAGGTTCCCAGTTACCATGATTTTTCTTGGGAAACATAGAGAAGTTCTTTTCCATTGTCTTTTGCAAATAAAATTTACAAATTTTACAATTTTAATTTCAGAGTTGACCTAGTATTAGACTGGTTGTCAACCAAGTCTAGACTGTCCATCTGTTTAACTCGTCAGTGGGAATCAAGGGAAAAGAGATAGGTTCGTACCTTTTCCAAGTGAAAACAAACTGTTTCAGCTGTAATTTGAACTCAGTTCGCCATTTACATTTTCGGTGCCGTTATTTTTTACAACAGCCGCGCCCCAACTCGCTACACTCACGAATTATTAAAGTTTGCTGATCCCCTAACCACTGTAATAGGCACCACGCAGTATTCCTTTTTTATTTTTGCGGCACACAAGTAATATAGAGACCCTTCTAAGGATCGAACACACAACACTATCGAACAGGTCTATGAGAAGAGCTACGGCACGCACACGGAATCTATTACTGTATATACTGACTCATTTTAGCTTAATTTTTCCCGAAACCAAATATGGAGATCAAGATTGTGTCGCACCAACGAGAGAGTTTGCAATCCTTGAAAACAATTATTCAAAATCCTAGTTTTTACTTGGTATCGAATAGCACTGGCTTTGATGGATTTTGATGGATTCTGATGGAAAATACGCAACTATTTTTACTAAGAATATCACATATTCTTTTAAGATGACAAACAAGCAAATTAGCGTGTTGTAATTTATTAAACTTGGCATAGTTTGGCACAAGGTCACAAATGTAGGACACCAAGTGAAGACACTATTCAGTAGTAATGTTAATCCAACTATTACAGCGCTCAGATTCGGGCAAGCAAGGAGGTCAAATGCCGATCAATATGTAACAGTGGATGTTGCGAGGCAGGAAGGTCAATTTGCTTTTGAAACGGAAGTGTGCAACAAAACGGTCAAAGAGCGCATTTCTTACCATTCCGTTACTCTGATGGTGTCAACAGGGGAAATAAAATATAATTATTGATTCTCCTTTTTTGCTTCGAGACCCACTCTTGAAGTAAAAAAAAAAAAAGGTTTAAAAGTCGAATTCAGCCTACAAAACAAGCATATTCAACGAATAAACATATTAATAGACTAAATTGTTGGTCATATCTTGGTTAAGAGTTATTCTGATGGTTTCCGGTCACAAATAAATATTTTCTAAACATAGAAAGCAGCAAGCATAGTGGTGTCAAATAAAAGAAAATGAGAATTATTTATTATAATTTTCCTCAAAATAGACTCTTCAGGTTTATTTGTTTTCTAAAATTGTTTATTTTTAAGAATATTCTTATTGAAAAAAATTATTCATATTGTCATTTTAATAATACTTAGATTAGTTAATAAGATTAAGTTAAAATAACATAATATAAAGAAATGATTTTTTAAACAACAAAGATATCAAAATTAATAATATAGTGTAACCCGGATATAAGAGACCCGGATATAAGAGAGATTTTCTCTGGTCCCAAATTAGAGCCTGTGTTAATGTAAACAAAATAGACCAAACCCGGATATAAGAGAAACCCGAATATAAGAGACTTCGTATCCGGTCACGACAACTCTCTTATATCCGGGTTACACTGTATATGTAAAGTTTTTGATAGTTCTTAATTACTTATTTTTTTACCATCTATATAAAGATTTAACTTATTACTACAGGAAATGAATGTGCTTCGCCCTTAAGTACTCGATTTAAAAATTAAATTACGATACAATTTTGATGATCTAATTTTAATGTTTTAAAAAAATAAATTCAATCCAAAGAAAGCGATAATGCCACTAAGATTCAAATGGCTACTAGGAATAAAAGAGAATGAAAAGACCTTTAGAAAGAATTGGAAACCCAGTCATAAATAGGAAATAAGGGATAAACCTACTCTTAAAAAAAAAAAAAGACTGGGGAGCAGAGTTAATCAGGTGATAAGCGAACCGCTCTCAGAATTCAGGCAGAGACGTTAGAAGTATAGAGTTGACTCAATTTGATAATCTGACACTTAATAAACAATTGAAAGGAACCGTTATTCAATAGAATTAAACCATATTTTATCTTACTGCACGATGCCCGAATAATAAAAAAAGATCAAAATATAAAAATACACATAATTAAAAATATAAACAGGCATAAAAATTATCAGCAACATTATGTTTAGATTTTGATCAAAAATTCCAAAAATTGTTAAAATATAAGATTTCAATTTTCATTTATAAGGAAAACCAGGAAATTGGTTGATTATATATATATATATATATATATATATATATATATATGTGTGTGTGTGTGTATACATTTTTTTAACAAAAACTTTCATGAGGTCTTTAAGCAAACTTATATATACAGACAAACATACATATATATTAAAAAAAAAATATTCTGGCAGAACGTCAGTAGTATGGCGTAACCAGAGAATTTATAAAGCACTAAAATAGACAAACTGTGAGGAGGGGGTAACTTATTTGTCATTGCTCTACAAAGTGACACCCTTTCTATCAAAATGTACGACTAATCTTGCACAAATGTGGAGGACTCAGTTAATATCAGCCTCACAACTTTATCAAATACTCTTTAAGAATACTGTTTGAATCGTTTGACAACTTCACGTACACCCACGCAATATGCCACACAGATAGAAACACACGTGTAACACATATACACATAGAAAAAGAACGTTTTTCCCTTTGATTCAAATAAAGTTTTCTTCTTTGGCTACCTTGATCAAAGCTAATTTTTGTTTGTTCAATGAAAACTTTTTCGGAAAAATGGACAAAAAAAAAAAAAAACACAACGAAAAAACAAAAAAAAACAAAACAAAAAACGACGGATCTCAACAAAATCAGTAAGAAAATAATGGAAAAATCTTCTGCCACGCTTTCAAATATGTTATTTTTCATTCGGTCAAATTTTACATTTATTTGATTAATTAAAACCAAGAATGAAGCTTTGTGCTGGATGAAATATTCTGACGTGTCTCATGTAATCAGCATTTGTCTTTCATTGAGCACTTCGACGCAAAAGAAAAACTTTCTTTGCTGGGATCCCTCAAGATTGGGATAAAATAAACCCGTGTTTGTAAAAAGCATTAATTACTGCGTTTGGCAGTAAAGGAAAATAAAAAAAGGGAGAGAAAGACTTTTGAAAAAGCACAGAATTGCCGATGAAGTACGTTCAAAGCACAACCAAATAATGAAAATTAACTGATATAAATATATATAAGTCGATTTCATGTATAGAATGACTGATTTTTAGCCAAGAACTCGTTCATTTGTTATAGGCTTCGTATATACGGTCAGTTTTATTTTCAGGCTAATCGAACAATAAATATGGTTCTCGAACCTTAATCCGTTTAACTACTTTGGGAATGCCACAATGAAGCTGAAAATCTGTTCTTTTAAAAAATCCAGCACTCAACACTGGGGATAGTTATTTTTATTATCAATTCGCCCATGAAAGGTGATAATGCCACTAAGACGCAAGGAGTTACTGGGAGTGAAAGAGAATGAGAAGACTTTAGAAGGGACCGGAAACCCAATACTAAACAGGGATAAACCTCTACACCTGTTCTAAAGACCGGGGAGGAGTGTGTCAGATGATAGGCGAACCTATCTACTCCTACTAAGTATTAGTTTAAACAATAATATCTTTACGGTCATTAGCATTTTGCTTTGTAATATTTAAGCCGACAACTGGATGTGTATTATGGAATTCAGCGCTTTCAGAAAAGTTCTGCACAACGGTAACATCATATATTTTATATATTTGCGTGAAGCAAAGAAAAAGGATGTATTTTTTATAAATACAGTGTAACCCGGATATAAGAGAGATTTTCTCTGGTCCCAAATTAGAGCCTGTGTTAATGTATATATAATAGACCAAACCGGGATATAAGAGAAACCCGGATATAATAGACTTCTTCTCCGGTCCCGACAACTCTCTTATATCCGGGTTACACTGTAAATAGATACGATTTAAATTGACATATTTATTAATGAAATATCTACGGTCAGTCGTTCTAATCATTTCTAACCATATCTCCGATTGACACAAGACTACAGTAGTGGGTCATCAAATGTAATTCAACTCATATCTACGAGACGAAAACCTGTAAATCATAAAGGTTAATATATCATCTGGGACTAGTTCAGCATTTCTATTTAGGATCAGAATATCTATTCGCTCTATGAAATTAAATTGATTGTAGTATATTATTTTATAATCTAAAAGTATTCAAATCATTAAAATGAAAAAATAAAAAATGAAATTCTCAGATGGTTGATACGAAACAAAATAAATAAAAAGCAATGTATTACTGATTTTGTTGTCACGGTAACTTTGAGTGGAGTCAGTTCTTGTTACCATAACGGAATATCTCATTATCTGAAATAGGAATGTGACCGATAAATAGTTAAAGACATGTGTTTTTTTTTTTTATTACAGAACACACACGAAAGACGCTCCAAATGTTTGGTTTGTTTATCAACACCTTATGGGTCGTTTAATGCCAATATTTTATTTCCTTGTGAACTTTGATAATTTCTTTTTCAAAAAAATGTATTGCTGGCAATTTTTTTTAATATTTTTTTTTTTATTATGAAAATGTTTTGCCGGTAATTTTTTTAATATTTTCATGTTTTGACACCAGTTTGGGGGATTCAGTATTTGCCCAAATTTGGGACCCTAACAGGGTCAGGATGAACCTGGGAACAACAGTAATTAAGAGGTAGTACCACGCTGCTCAAAACCTCTCGATCAGGATCTTGCTGCCGGATGTTGTTTATCGTAATACCCAAGACGGCGCTCTGAATGTAATGCTTCCTATTTATTTCTCTATTTCCATGGAAATTACAACATATAAAAGGAGCTTAATAACTCTTAATTGCATCATGTAATCAGTCTAGCCCGATTCCGGAGAAAAAAAAGAAAACAAAGAAATGTGACAATTACAATGAAACACTGAGAAATGAACAGGCGTAAAATATCGAACATTAGTAAATTCACTGATAAAATAATCAATTACTTCTCTTTATGTGATAAGGGCAGGCTATACATTTAATGATTTTCCCTTACCGCGAGCATGATAAAATCCTATCGAGAGCATAAATCGACACGTAGACCGTTTTACAGACCCTGATAAAGTTTATTGTTGGAAAAATAAATTCAAGAAAGAATCAGAGGAGAGAAAAATATTCGAGTTTTATATCTTCAAGTTTTTCTCGCCGCCAGGTGTTATGTTGGCGAATCCTGGTCACATGTATTTCAACCAGTATCATATCCGTAAATTATCAAGTGATATATTCAAACATCATCATCATCATCAGTCTCGTGATAGATTGTAATGGTAGGGTTGCTGAGCAACTGGCTAGCTTCCTGCACATATCTCGGTTGTGTGCCAATGTTTGGGTCTCTGTTAAAGATCCAGTAGCAATCCTAGATGACAGGCGATTTGATTTGAAAGTCAGCGTGCTTATTCTTTCGTGCGTAGCTTGTCTTAGGTAAGCAAACTTAACCGGCCCCCATTCCTATTCATCTAAAATCAAAGCTGATGTCAACTTGAAGGCTCGCCTTGGTTAGTTGTTATGTCCATGATCAAATGTCATATCCACGTTACCAGTCGATATGTTTCTCGTTTTGTTATGCTTTGGATATAGAAGTTAATTCAATGAAGCCAAAATTTGTTTCTACTTCTGAATACGTTTGATACAAAGACTTGTTTAGTAGAACACTGAGCAATGGTTTCAGTACAACCAATTATTATTAAGTTTTTCATGTATTCCTTATACAGACTTAGTTTTAAAACGGCTCTCTAATCGGTATGAAAACCTCGTTCTATCTTGTATAGGAAGCGCTGTTACCGTAGGACTCCTCGATATTGAAGAAGACAACTGAGTGAACACAGATCACTTGTTTTTATACACAATAATATCTTTTTATAACTTCAAATGTTATTTTTAGTGTATAACCGTATTTGAGTGCACGCTCCATTTATTTTAAACAGTGATTCTACCGGCCTGTGTACTCGAGAAAAATTAATAAAGAAAATGTGCCCTCAAGCAGTATTCGAACCTATGTCTTCTTTTGCAGTAGGAACTACTGCCTAATCCGGCGAGTTTTTCCTGTTAGGCACTAAAAATAACGTTCGAAGTAATAAAAATATGACGGATTAAAAATAATAAAATCCATTAATTCTTTAGACAACATTATATGTAATAATAAAGGTGGTAAGAAGCTGGCGTCGTTAGCAGTAGTGGAGTCGTCATTCAACTATGCAACCAACATTGAGAGCGAACATTGCTTAGGGAAAAGTAGACATTCAGGACAAAAAAATTAAAGGAAATTATAGACTATCTATCTATCTATCTATCTATCTATCTGTGAAAAAGCTTTCTTAAATTCTATTGGGAAGGAGTCTCTTCAATTAAAAATGTAGATAAACAGTCTAAAGTTCATATCTATTTACAAAGCCTGACCAAGAAGGAATTCCTCACCAAAAGTAGGGATTTCTTACCAAAATGTAATGTTTAGATTTAAGGTTATATTATTTTATGGAGTGGTTCTATCTGTTTGATTATATCAATCTAAAACTTTACATTACACACACACACACACACACATACTTACTTCATAATAATAATAATAATAATAATAATAATAATAATAATAATCAAAAAGAAGTAACTGGCTGCTCGGGGTAGACACGAAACCGGTACCATGAACAATTGGCTGATTATAGGTCTTCTATTGAGTGTGCGCCGTCGTTTATGTGATTTCAACGCTACAGAGCCCGTATAGAACATAAGTTAATTAGTAAAAATTTATTGGGTCGGTCGAGTACATATCAGCACCCTGTGTGTGTGTGTGTGTGTGTGTGTGTGTGTGTGTGTGTATATATATATATATATATATATATATGATCCATATTTTTTTTTAATACAATCTAAGCTTTCGGCTTACATAAGCCATTATCAAAGATGTCAATTACAACATATTAAACAATATACGGACAAGACAGTGATGAAAAAAAAATATGGATCACTATTGTGAATTTCTTTCTTCGTTCAACGATAATGTTATTAAACGTATCAGATGTTACGAAAAAAATTTACATAAAATAAATAGACAAAACTTGTCTATAATATTTAATGAAACGTGTATGAATGAAAAGATGCTGCCTAAATACACACAATATATATATATATATATATATATATATATGACAAAGTATAGTTTTAAGGCATGCTTTATTTATGGGTTAAAATGCTCAATATCAGGGATATAGCGTACGTAAATATAAAAGTGAACATTGATGTCAACACAAAGAGGTGGCAGTCTGTTTCATACTTAAACGCAAAATGACCTGACGATTGCGTTTAAGTATGAAACAGACTGTTGTCATCGGGTGCCGACTTCAGTGTCTACTTTTACCCTAACATACTCTCCACTTCTCATATTGAGCATCTCAACTCACAAATATAGCATATCTCAAAACTATATTTTTATCAATATATATGTGTGTGTGTGTGATAAAATATATTCACAAGATACGTTGCACCTATCGGTTAAAGTGCTCAACCTCATTGACAGAACGCATGTAAATACAATTGTGTCGGACTGTCACCTTTGGCTGTTGGCTTCAATGGCCACTTTTGTATTTACATGCGCTCACTCCCTGATGTTGAGCACTTTAACTTTTATGATATATATTGTTAATGTTCTTCATTATTTATTAGTTAATTATCTGTTGTTGAATATTATTATGGCATTTAATTGTGTTTATGTGTGCATTCTTAGTTTGTTAATTTTTTAATATTTACTTAACTTGATTTTTTATTTGTCTAGATTTTTATTTTATTTTATTTATTTTTTCGGTGGTTGATTATTTTATTTCTTTATTTTAAAGTGTTGGCTTTGTGTAAAGTATCGGCGCTTTATACAGTGCATATATTTGCATTTTTCACGGTGGTATTTTACAAGATATTCGTTTTTAGTTTTCGAAATTTAAGTAACGTAGTAAAAATTCATTTTCTTGTCGTTTGCATTTTGAGATAAGTTATGATCAGTTATTTTGAAATTTCTGTTGGTCTGGGAAATTAAATTACCTTCCCAGATCCGACGGCCAGAAATCAGAGTGATCGTTTGTTTATCATATATATATATATATATATATATATATATATATATATATATATATATATATATATATATATATATGACAAAATATAGTTTTAAGGTATGCTATATTTTTGAGTTAAAGTACTCAATATCTGTGATATATATATATATATGCATGCACATTTCATTGAATACAGCAAACAATGTGCTTTTATTTATTTATTTTTTATACAATTTCTAATGTGATCTAATATTTTTTTCTTTTCAGATGATTATATAACAACTGTCCGAATGTTCTTTTTATCCGAGCGCTTTGGGCTATACATATAGGCATTTTCAATGATTAAATTATTTAACAGTTAAAATATTTAATCTTTGAAAATGGTTAAATGTATAGCCGAACGTGCTCGGCAAAAAGAACATTCGGACAGTTTTTATATAATTTATCATCTGAAAAGAAAAAAATATATTAGATCGCATGAGAAATTGTATAAAGAACTAAATTAAAGCACCTAGTCTGTCGTATTCACTGTAATGTTCATGAAAGAAGGATTGCTGCCTAAATACACAAATTTTATATATATATATATATATATATATATATATATATATATATATATATATATATATACCTACACATGTCACGTTCAGTGAAATGCGTCGTCTATAAGCTTTTCCGCTCTGTATACATCCAACATATATACGTATATATATATATATATATATATATATATATATGTGTGTGTGTGTGTGTGTGTGGGATCAGAAATTCGTTGTAATATTTTGCTATCAAAGTTTGGTGCAAAAATGTATGCATTTTATAGCAGATCGAAATGTTTAATACAAAATGTCACTTTTAGCCGTCACGATCGAAAGATGATCGATTGCAATTTCTTGTCAAAACGTACCAAGTTAAATATATTTTATTCGCAATACTCAAGAGAACAGATTGACTGCAAGAACAAAATGTATGTATGTGTGTGTGTACTGGTGATATTTATGCATCAATGAGAATTAATGCCTATTCGTGTGTATACAGGCAATATTTCTGTTGCGCTACGTAACTCTTTTAGCGCAACTACAAGCGACAACATAAATAACCCTTTATGGAATTAATTGTTGTTTTGTTAGGAGTAGAGGTCGATGAAAAGCCAAATCGAATGGATAGAACAGTAATTAATGAACTGTAAAATGCATGCACACATATAGGCACAGAAATACATACATGATGTGTCTTCATAACAGTACTAGTAATATTAGCCGTTTCCTTATAGAGAAATAACAATCGCAACTATAATAATAGTAAATAGAATAGTGAAGAGACTTGCTGTTACTCGAAATCTACTAATTACAATTTAGATAAAAATTCCATAAGTATAAATAATAACAATAACTATCAAAATACATGGACCTTGAAGTGGAAATCTAAAAAAAAAAAATGTGGCACACGAAGACGTTAATAATTCCAGTAGTAGTAGTAGTAGTAGTAGTAGTAGTAGTAGTAGTAGGGATCCTGAGTTTGATTGGAAAAGGTTCTGATAGACTCGTTGATTAATTGATTGAAAGTGACATGTAAAAGAATATTCCGTTCATTAACCTTAACCAATTGACCATGGCCCCTAAGGGTCGAGACACTGTGCATATCTGTTCATGAGCAGAAGTAGTAGGGGTGCATCATGACACCGTTTCAAGAGGGTTATTTTAATTTTGAACGATGATGCAAACAAATTGCAAGTCACATCTAGATACGTGGGAGCACCGTCAGTCAGAGAACTCCAACCAAACTGCGTTATCCAACCTGAAGGTATTTCGAACAAAGTTATGCTCTGCATTTATCAAAACCTCTCATAAGAGTGAACACAACTTGCTGTGGTGCATATACTTGGTATCCTTAGTAGAGTGGGTATCACAAATAGGTTACTGAACTCAGTATATTTGTACACCAACGTTTTTTTTTTTTTAGATTTCCACTTCAAGGTCCATGTATTTTGATAGCTTTGTTGGCGTATTGCTCTCATACAATACAATTATTTGGCGTATTGCTCTCCCATAATATACAGTTTTTTTTAGATATAGCAAGAAACCGACATCATATATCATTATTATTAAATAATGATATATGAGGTCGTTTTTTTGCTATATCTAGAAAATTAATTATTACATCAATGATTACATATCTCGTGTATGAGTTGAATTTGATTAGTCACTAATAAAGTTCCAGATTTTATATCATAAAATACATTTCAGGAAGCTGTCTCCCAAAATCTGCTACACATTGTTGTCAGGGAGTGTGATGAACTGAACGTCATCAAAGGCAAAGTGCTTACTATACTTTATAACACCATACCACATTTGAATATCTGAGGTATTAATAAAAATATTCTGTTTTCAATCAAATATTTATTCAAGTTAAATAGAATAAAATATTATTGTCTTTCCACTTGTTAATTTTTGTTAACTGAAAGCATTTCAATAAAAGATTTACATTCTCTTGAACAACAGTTGAAGGCGAAAATCGATTAAAATTTGATATTTATTTTCTACTGAAATATTTTTGTCATTTCAATAAACAAAAAAAAAGAAGCTTTCTATTTCCATGCGTTTACTAAATCAAACAGACTAAATCGGATAACAGTGTAATAGAACAATAGTGAAAATTGTATATATTTAATAACGACTTATAAACACCGAAGGCACTCAGAAGACATTGAATAGTCTGTATTCAAATCTTTCTTGGAGATCAAGAAAAATGATCCAAACAGATTAAAAAAAAAAGAAGACAAAATAAAAATAAAGAAAATATCTTAAAAACTCTCGTTGGTCTTCAACCAAACTGACACAGACTGACACACACACGAACGCGCGCAAGCACACAAACATACTCACACACACACAAACACACACACAAGGACATGCACACACACCCATGTTCGTTGGTTATGAAGAAATAATCATTTATTTTACAGAACAATTATGTAATTTTTAACATAATCTTCTTTGTCGGTGGACTTATCAAACAGTGAATATTAATCACATAGAGCAAACATTATGCAATGAAAATTGATGGTTGATTTTGTTTAGTGGCATGTCAACCTCTACGGGTTATTTAATGCCGAAATGTAAATATTTTGAACATAATTTTATGCCATCAGCTGCAGATAAAATATATTGTTGGTGATTTTACTTACTATAAATATGTATTGTTGGTCATTTTTATATAAAAAACGTATTGCTGGTATTTTTACTATAATGATATATTTTTATACTTTCATAGTGTTGTTTTGTTTGGGAGTTCAGTATTTTCCCATGGCTGGGACCCTAACAGGTGTTACCACCGCGGGTCAGAGTGAACCTGGGAACAACAGTAACTAACTACGCTCGAATCTCAGGACTTGTTCCAAAGATAAAAATGGTCCGATCAACATGCTTTCAGACAATGGATATTTGATTAACAATGCGTGCTAAGTTTTTTTCTTTTATTTTTAGGTCTAATCTGTCATTATTCAGAAAGAGGATGTAATCATCTATTAGTTATCAGAAATTGTTTCAAAGGAAAGGGAACGAATTAAGTTAGTGTTTTAAGCAAATTTACATATTACCCAAAATCTTTGAACATAATCAGTGGTATATCTAGGGCATGGCAAGTCGTGCCTAGACGCCACTGAACACTGAACAAATAATTTGTAATGTAATATTCATGAATTAAGTATTAAACACTAAATCCTCTGCCAACATTTTAGATTGTAGAAATCTGCTACCAAGTCGAGTCAATATCAAATATGAAGATGAAAGTGAGTTCACAAACCTTCAAATTGTTGATCGAATTGGAGTCTCGATAGAGAGATCTTTCAGCAAGCTGCAGCTAATTTTGATCTACTTGAGAGTATTCATCGTCCAAGTTAGATTGTGTGGCTTAGCACTACTGAGTGGAGAGAGAGAGAGAGAGAGAGAGAGAGAGAGAGAGAGAGAGAGAGAGAGAGAGAGAGAGAGATGGGGAGAGAGACGAGACTGAAAAAATAAGTTGACTTTGAAGAGGATTGAGAAATTCGCGTCAGTAAAAGAGTAAGAACAGATTTAGGCCTTCCTTATTTCCTTACTCCTACTTATCTTCTCGTAGTACTTACGCAACAGCTAAATAGATCTTCTTGTGGTGCCATTATATATAGATACTGCCAAAGAAACGCAGTACCTAAAGTTTAAAATGAATTTAAAAAAAATGAAAAATCCTTCTTGAAGCTTTTAATTTGAAGCTAATCGATTAAATTTAATATTTTTAATAAGCAAACTAGTTTGCTGTATTTCAAAACTAATTTAAATTGACTGAAAGGAGTTTTTAAATCGTTAAAAATCGCTGATTTTAGCCATTTTTAGCCATCTGTCAGTACAATGTACTTCTCTTTATTTAAAAAAAATCTTTCAAAAATAAATTATACTTTTCTGAATCTTTATTTGAGGAATATTAGGTGATTTAAAGTTTAATTGATCTAATTTGAAACAAATGTAACTTTTAGTTTAAAACATCACAAAATGCATTTTTAACACAGAGGTAGGTGTTTTGATTAGGTGTTGACAGTTATATTGACAACTTGTCAGCCAAACTTGTATGGAATAAGATTTGAAATAAAGGTATCTTAACAAATAAACGCTAATAAATGATTTTATCGTTCACTTCAGTTGATGTCTGAGCTTGTAACGAAAATGAAGAGAAATCATATTGAGACGTGTCAGCCAATAAAATATCACGAAGTTCAGCTTTGGGGTGAAGAGAAGACGTCACTAAATTTGTGACTTCCAAATGATTGTTACACGCTTGAGTGAAGTTTTTGGCATAAAAAGACAAACCGAATCTAATGGCCGTCGGGCGCAGAGTGTTTACAAATAGGATACGAGGTAAAAGACAAGTTGAGTGAAATATCCCTGGAATAGTTGAGACCTCGAAATGCAACGTTTTTGAGGGTGGCAAGAATGCTAAAAAGATAATAGAATATCATGGCGGGGTAGGATCATACTTTTTTTTGGAGAGCATGTAGCAGTCTCGGAGGGATGGTAGGGGTTGTGAACGAGAGAAGAGAGATGATTAAAATACCGTGTCTTCAAAAGAGAGATGAGAGAACAGCAGTAAAAAAACAAAAAAAAAACAAAAAAACAACCAAAAAACAACCAAAAAAAAAACAACAAAAAACAAAAAACAAAAAAAAAACGGACAACGCTTATTTTCAAGGTTTTTCTTCTCTCTGACTTCGCTGTTGCTTGGAGTTTCTTCTTTCTTCAACATAATTATCCTCCATTGAAACTCCTGAAGCATCTCCAGTGTTGATTGTTAGTCGCTTTGGTTTGCTCAATTACTTTCAGTCCCCCTACCACTGATATTTGTTCCGGATTATTTGACAGCCTGGGACAGGGACAAGGACAGAGGAGGAGCTATGAAAGCTATGAAACTTCTACATTTTGTTTTTCTTTTATATTCCCCTTAACTCTCTTACTTTTTTCCTTCACTTTTTCATCACACACACACACACACACACACACACACACACACACACACACACACACACACACACACACACACACTAAAAAAACAAAACAAAAATATATGTATATTGCGTATTAAAGCAACAAGAATTCACATATACGTAAATCTGAATAGTAACATTTAGAAATACCAGGATGTAGCTAACTAAAATTTTCTCTACGATACTGAGAACATCCAGTTCTTGATAATGACCGACACTGTCGAAAGTACTCGAATAAAAACCGGACAAAAACATAAATTTTGGACAATTTATCCACAATTTTTGATCTGGATGTGCAATAACTTATTTGAAAATGAGAAAACTGTCAAAAAAAAAAAAAATTAATCGCAATTGTCTGTTGAATTTAAAAATAACCTGTTTTGATATATATATATATATATATATATATATATATATATATATATATATATATATATACACACACACACACACACATATATATAGAGAGCGAGGTCCGACACTATGAAGAAAAATATACGGAAAAAACAAACAAAAATCCTTATATGCAATTATGCTGTTTTAATGTTAATATAATGTCAACGTCGGACGTTTCGGTCTAGTAGACCATCTTCAGGACATATTCATAAAACATAATTAACATGAGACTATATTTAATTCAACATGAAAAGACGATGGACATTAGAGTAAGACTAATCAAAACAGACAACTGAAATTTTTCAAGATCAGCGTTCCGTTTCAATATGATCACGTCGGCGTCACGTGGGCGATGTTGAGAAAACGTATTCCTAAAATATAGTATTTTGAATGAAAAATGAAAAGAATTTTATTTTAATCTAAAACTTATATGTACGTTTGTCGAGCATTAATCTTTCTATTAAAAGGGGAAATATATTAATACTAGACCTGGCTTCTTTAATATTTCCCCTTTATTAAAGAAGCCAGGTCTAGGGATCATCTTCAAGCGAAATCTATTTTGAATCTTTCGCTTGAAGATGGAACAGAGCTTAGTACTTCAATTTAATTCAAATAATTATATTGAAGTTTTCGGCTCTTGTTTTGAAGCATGAGAACTCTTATGTAGCGTGTTGGAATCATATTTTTAAATAAATAATTATATTTATGCTCTACTTTTGTATCGAGCACTATTTTTAAAAAATAATAACAAAAATACTATAGAAATTTGGATTATTTACCTAACGAGTTCTTTCCTATTTTCTATATATTTTCACACACACACACACACACACACACACACACACACACACACACACACACACACACACACACATATATATATATATATATATACACGTAATAATCCGTTGGTATATAATCCAAGTGAATCCTAATAATATAAAATATTGAAACTGATTCCCAAAAGGGCTCAACGTATTTATTATAACAGAGCATATAAGTTACACAATAGAGAAATGTAAAATTACCTCATAAGAATAGCTATTTCAACCAAACGTTACTACGTTGGCATTTTTCAGCTCAGATAGACATTTAAAAAGAAGAAAGGAAAAAGAAAAAAATGAAAGAAAAGAAAAGAAAGGAAGAAGGAAGCCGCCGTTGAAAACACAGATATTAAGTTAACCCAACCATCAGTATAGTGGAAGTGATGGCGCCTTCAATAAAGGCGTTGTGGAGTAATTGTTAGCAGCTCGGATGGAGGAATCGGAGTGCCGCGTTCGAATTCCAGTCGGATCCATTATTTTACATGCTTGGAAAATCCTCTTCTCCCCACCCACCCCAGTTATTGGTAAATAGCGTGACAGACCTGGTTCTATAGCCTTGGTTGTCAACTGGTCTACCGCAGAAAGAAATGGCAACCTACTCCGGGAAAAAGTCTGCCTCGAAAAATACATGATCGCCTAAGCGTGTATCAGGTATGGCACATAACTGACTGAAGCCAGATATTGTCGGGCTAAAATGGAAACGATTAACACAGCCTTGATCTAAATTTTAAATTTTAATATCCCCCCACAAGTCAGAGTGGAATTTAATTGACAAAGTTAAAGACACCGAGATCAAATAATTTTAAAAAATAAAATAAAATTATTAGTTATGAAACGAAGGCAAAAAAATATATTTTCTCCTTTTTAAAAAAATTACCAAAAATATGTTAGCAAATAATACAAAATCAATAAATCTTACTTAGATAGTTTATATAAAGAAAAAATACTAACATAAAATTTAAAAAAATAAATATGTGTGTAAAACGATAAAATCTAATAACAATGATAATAATAATTAAACAATAAAAATAACTAAATAAATAAATAAAAGAATAATAAAAATAAATAATTAATTAAAAGGATGATAAGGAATTGAAGAAAAATTTATGATGAAAAATGACGATGATAAAAAATAGTGAAAAATAATAAGGAAAAATATGAATTTTTTTTTACATATACAGTTTTAAAGAAAAATAAATTAGCGACCATATATATGGAAAAACCCCCCAAAAAACTTTAAAAAACCTTTTCAAAAATTAATAATTTAAAAATAAAAAATGAAAAAATGAAAATTTAAAATTTAAAGGATAAAATCAAAACAGGGATTTGCTAAGGTATTGGAGGGTTATCAGATAAGATTGAAATGGAGAATATAAAAAGTAGAAATAACTATAGTAAAATGTATAATAAAGATGCATTAGATGAGAAAAGATTAAGTAAGATCAATAATATATTGGATATTAGATAAGTTTAAACCTATTCCTGTGATGACATTTAGAAACTTACTCATTTCTTTGGTTTAGTAGTATGCTTTGTTTATCGAATTTTATTAGTCTAATTTTCTCTTCTAAACATAGTTTACATCTAATCTTAAAATTATTATGAGTATGAGCAAAACCTATAATTTTTTATAATATATATATATATATATATATATATATATATATATATATATATATATATAAGTGAACATTGAAAATCATATATATATATATATATATATATATATATAAGTGAACATTGAAATCATCACTTAGAGGCGACAGTCTGTTTCATGCTAGATGCAATTGTCAGGCCAGGAGTGCTGTTATTTTTCTCAGCTATTTTATACGGGTCAGTGGTGCATTGTGGGTAGTCTATTTTGGTGGTTATTTTACCGGAAGTCGTTATTTGTTTATTTATTTATTTCGGTTAAATTATGTTGCCTGTCATTATTTATTTTTATTTTTATTTTATTTTTTATTTATTATTTTTTTTCTTATATATTTATTTTTTTTAAATTTTAATTGGTGTTTTTATTAACGTAATAAAAATTTGTTTATATCGCTTATTTAATGGTTTTGTTTTGATTTGGGAAGATAATTAAAGCTATTTATTCAATTTTGTGGTTGATTGTTGTAGTTTATTCTAACTATTATTTTGGCGGGAACAGTTTTTAATTTGTTTATTATTTCGTGTATTTATTTGGATTGATTATTTGCTTTTTTAGGGTTTTTTGTTTTTTTCTAACGGTTAATTTAATAATTTGTTAGTTTATTTATTTGGATGAATTTAGATTAATTTATTTTACTTGTTTTTTTTATTATTTATTTATTATACTGTATATTTTCATTTACTCTTTTAGGTTTTCGATTTTTAAGTAATGTAGTATTTTTTTTAATCGTTATATAACAGTTATAGCTATGTTTTTCCTCCGATATTTTGGTTTGATTTTTATAATCTAACTTATATTTTGATCATAATGGTTTGTTAATTTGTTTATTATATACTTAATTATTTGGGTTCATTGATTTGTTTTTATTTTTTATTCATTCATTCTATTTCGTCTATTCTAACGGGTGTGATTTGGTAATTTGTTTGAGTTAATTTACTTTACTTATTTTATTGTCATTTTGTTTATTTATTTTATTTTATTTTTCTGTTTTCGATTTTTAAGTAACGTAGTAAAATTTGTTTTCATGTATGCATTTTGAGATGAGCTTGGATCTTTTATTTAATGATCTATATTGGTCTGGGAAGGTAATGGTAGCTATTTTTGACTCCAAGCAAAGTTTGCAAGTTTTTGATTGGTTGTTGTAGGCTGATGATCTTTTCCTTATTTTCCAAGATATTTTTGGTGTGATGTGCGTTTTGTTTTTAATTTCTCTGATGTACTTAGAAAGCATTATGCTGTTCGCATATTTACTATTTGTGAAAGATGTTTTGTGTGCATAATTTCTTTGTTTCCAGGGTCCTTCAGTTACTCCTATGTATACTTTTTCTTCATTATCTGGTGATTTTATCGTGGCTTGGTATATTACGTTGTTTTGTAAACAATTACCGTTTAAGGGACATTCTCGTTCTTTATTCTGCAGTTACACGTGGGTTTAATTTGTTCCTGTGGTTTGTTGATAATTTTCCTGTTGTACTTTTTTATTATTTGTGCCATGTTCTCGGTGCAACTGTAGCTGATTTTTACTGCGTTTTTGTTGAATATTTTGTGTAGGGTGCTTGATTCCGGGAAGTATTTGTGTAACAGATTGAAGAATATTTTTGCTACGTTTGTTTTTACGTTTTTGCTGTACGGTGGGTTGAACCATATAATATTTCTGTTGCTGGGAATCCACTATATTTTAGGACTGTTTCGTAGTCTTTCTTAGCTTTGTTAAATATGGATTCATTGGAGGAATTGCCGGAAAGCCTGCGGTTAATCGATTTTGGTATCTGTTTGAAGGCGGGTGGTTGGAAGATGTGTGTATATAGAGTGGTTTATCATTGGGTTTTCTGCATGGTTTATAGGTGCCTTTTCTTAGGTTGAAGGTAGCATCTAGAACACTTAGAGGCGACAGTCTGTTTCATGATAGATGCAATCGTCAGGCCACGACTGCTGTTATTTTTCTCGGCTAATTATATATACGGGTCAGTGGTACATTGTGGGTTGTCTATTTTGGCGGTTATTTTACTGGAAGTCGTTATTTGTTTAATTAACCCTTAGAAAAAAAAATAAAGATAATCAACCCAAATAAATACACGAAGTTATACACAAATTAAAAACTGTTCCCGCCAAAATAATAGTTAGAACAACAATCAACCACAAAATTGAATAAATAGCTTTAATTATTTTCCTAAATCAAAACAAGACCATTAAATAAGCGATATAAACAAATTTTTATTACGTTAATAAAAACACCAATTAAAATAAAAAAAATATATATATAAGAAAAGAAATAAAAATAATAAATAAAAAATGAAAATAAAAATAAATAATGACAAGCAATATAATTTAACCCAAATAAATAAATAAATATACAAATAACGACTTCCGGTAAAATAACCGCCAAAATAGACTACCCACAATGCACCACTGACCCGTATAAAATAGCCAAGAAAAATAACAGCACTCGTAACCTGACGATTGCATCTAGCATGAAACAGACTGTCGCCTCTAAGTGATGATTTCAATGTTCACTTATATATATATATATATATATATATATAAAAGTTAACATAGAAGTCAACACTTAAAGGCGACAGTCTGTTTCATGGTAGATGTAATCGTGGCCTGACGATTGCATCTAGCATGAAACAGAATGTCGCCTCTAAGTATTGACTTCAATGTTCACTTTTATATTTACACACGCTCTATCTATGATAATGAGTACTCTATCCCATAAATATAGCACACCTTTAGACTATATTTCTGATATATATATATATATATATATATATATATATATATATATATATATATATATATATATATATATATTATTATAATATACATTATTTTTTTAGATATGTCTCTGTCTTTCTCTCTTTCTCTGTGATAAAATATAGATGTGCAATATTTATTTTTCTAAAATCAATGTCGGAAAGGTGTAACACCTATCCTCACCCCACTGGATCGATGTACTCTACAAGACCGGCCGTTCGTCCTGTCCTGGTCCAGTATTACAGGTTCAATCAAAGTCTTTTTTAGGTTTTTACTCGCAATGTCGATTCGATTCCACTTTCCAGACACCTTGTAATTTTTTGATCCTGGAGAGCAATTAACAAATCGTTGATCCCAGAAGATTCAGCTGGTCTACCTACAAGTTCTTTGGGTCGAGAATCGGGCCAAGTAGAAAAAATCAAATATGAACAAGTCAATTCGAGTCTAAAGGAAGAAATTGGTCCAAAAAGAAAAATGCATCTTTTACAAGAAAGTAGTGTATATGAAATAAAGCCCAGAAAAAAGAAAAAAACCAAAACAAAACAAAACAAAAAAGAAAAAAACAAAACAAAAACAAATATTGCAAATAATTATGAAAGGAGAGAAGTTTTTTTTTGTTCTTAGTAGTTGCTGTAATTATTTCACTATCAGGATACAAGAGGGTCCACTGGCAGTATTGCACCAATATTGCAGATAACCTGAGTTCACTTCCTCCCTTATTACAGCAGCAAGCGTGCGCTTTTTCTCTCACTGCCTATATATCTCTCTCTCTCTCTGGTCGACTGGTTGTCAACTCACTTCACCCAGCTCCAATCCCAACTCGACTTCGACTGACTGTTTTCGCACAAACACGCGCTTTAATAAACGTTGTGGTAGCGACCAAACCCCTGGGTGTTGGAAAACTTAGAATGCAACCTGATTACCGATCTCTCCTTCATGATTAAATGAACAGTCTCTTCTTCTCAATTGGTATTCCATAGTTCATATAAGCACTATTGTTTTGACATTTTATATTAATAATTCTGACGAAGTATAGATTTTCTGGGCACAAACTTCACCACGGATTATTTTTCTCATCTATAAACAAAATTCTATATTACTATAATTATTATATTATTATATTATTTCAAGGGTGGCCATTGCTCCACAAAGGAGCTTGTAATGATCTTCCAATCCTATATGACATCGCCTTCTTCGGATTCGATCCGGGTTTTAGCATGGTTAATGGTGGCTCAGTTCCTTTTCCCCAGGATCATTTTCGTTCCACATTGTTGTAAATAACTAATTTACATTGTGAATTCAAAAAAAAAATATCGTTTTTGCTGCGTTTAAGAGAATCGTAGATGGAAATGTAGTCATTTAATTTTTTTCCGTTAAATCGTGAGGCACGCAAACCTCGTAGTGATTAACGTATCCAAGCGTCTTCAAATGCTTTAAAACGTTAAAACGCTCATATGAGATATGTGGAGTATCTCTGCGATGTCCCGTGTCGTGTGAACTAGATTATTTTAATCATCGATTTGATCATCATCAGGCCTATCGGGCTTTTCTCGGTTTTCCAAATCAAAATTTTCGCTATTGAATCTAGCAAACCATTTACGAAGTGTACCCTCAGTTATGGCACCATCTCTATAAACGGCAGATATTTTTTGTTGTTGCTTGTACAGTATTTCTTTTCCTTTCTGGAAATAAAAGAGCGACAAATGATGAAAATGCTTATTTTCTTCCACTTTCTTTCTGTTAACGTAAAAACATTTACAATTTATAATCCATACACAAATCATGTAGAAAGACACGCTGAAATATTACTTTTCTGAATAAGTATATATGACATAAATCTCAGTCACGTGTGAAACAAAATCACGTTATCTATTGAAAAACTATACGAACTTTTGTTCTAAACCAATTGTAAGCCGTGCTTTAGAACCAACGAAAGCCTATTGCTTGTCCAACCATTTCAAAGTTCATGTTCGCAAAACAGTGTCAAAATAAAAATAAAATGATTTTATCCTGTTTAAAGAAACCGGTCTAAATACATTTTTTATGTTCAAAGAGAAAAAAATCATTTGAAGAATACAAAAGAGGTAAGTCATAATTCATTCCATTTAAATTTCTCATTACCACTTTTCTTTATGATCCGCTGTCGCTTTTGGCCGCAGCACTTGACGCGTTGCCAAGCTGCTCATAAAAGTGACTTCCATTGCGTAGCCGTGGCTTCCTTCCACTTGAAGAGATATTAGAGAGGAGGGGACGCTTTGTTGCTGTTATTTTTATTTTCTTTCTTTTCATGCAGAGAAGGGTGGGAAATCTTCATTAGGAGACTGTTCTTGGGAACTTGATGATGAATCGTTTTTTTTTCTCTTACCTGGAGATGTTTTGAGCTCAATTTCCCTCATCGACACTCATTGAATAATAAAAGCTCTTAAATAGGATAGAATTTTTAAATTTGCGTGTAGCATAAAGGTTATCGACATGGAAAGTGGAATCGGTGTGCCGAGTTCAAATTCTGACCTCATCTATTGCGCTCACTTTCATACTATTGCCGCCATCGGAAAAAAAAAACTGAATATATTTCTTCTTTTTCAGCTATGGATTAAATAGCTTGGAAGACGAGTCTCTCTGGACAGATAATCCAGCTTGATTGTTTCTTCTTTATTGATTTGCTTTTTTACGGTCTACGATTTGCAAGTTATTTAAAGCCAGAAAATATTTTTAAATTGTAAGATTTTTTTGGTGGGGAGATGATAATAAATTATTGATACAAGTTCTATTAATAAAACCTATAACTCTTGAGTGGGGAAGAAGCGGATTCATGCCTTTACCAAGAGTATTTGCGCTTAAGTGAATATAACAAACTCGACAGGAATTGAAATCCGTTCTTTGTTTTCCAGTCAGAGTCGTTCTCCATTAAACCACCTGCACATACAAGCTTACAGTACTTGGTATTTCAGCGTGGTCACCCATCCAGGTTTAATTTTTTAAAATCAGATTTTCGATCTCTAGGCCGGTAGATATTAATTTCATTGTTAAAAAAACTGGGATGTTTACTCAAACACATGTACCCACTAAATATAACGTTTATAGTAATAAGAAATAATGTCGAATTAAAAAATCTATTAATTGCTTAAAATGTACATATGTGCGTGTGTTTAAGCATTAGTCCTTCATTAATAGAACTTGAATTAAAGACAATAGACAAAGAATAAAAAAATATGTGTCTTGTCCACGTAAAACAGGATACGTGTTTATATACACTTAATATAAAGAGGCTATCTCAAGTAAAGGCTTAGCAGTCACGCAACTTGTGTATGCACGTCATGAATTACTACTAATCTACAATTGTTGAGGATATTTTTAGCAATTAATAATTATACCTAATAGTAAGAATAATTTAGGAGTAGAAGTTTATCCCTTATTTAGGATTAGGTTTCCGGTTCCTTCTAAAGTCTGCTTCAGATCTGTACTCCTACCGCTTGTCCTTTCTTACACAACTCCACATAGTAATCATCTACCTTGAGTAGCACTTGGGCCTTGTATTGGGTGAACATTAGTAAAAAAAATTATTTGTTCTTGATCAAAAAGAAGAGAAAATGTGTCACGACAAATCAATCAGAAATTATTTCAATTTACAAAAGCTCTTCAACGAATCATAAAAATACTTCAAGAAAAAAGAATGAATAATGAAATTTGATGATTTTGAAAATAATCGAAGATTTTATTCGCTTTATCTCATTTGCACAGAAGTAGAAGCCTTTTTTTTTGTTATTCTTACTTTTGCTGAAGAACTTCATAGCAAACTGGACACTAATGATGTATTTTTGAGATGTATTTTCCTCCAACAAACACAGTTGAATAACCAAATGGAAAATGACTAAAAAAATGACAAACTTTCGCTGATCAGGGGCGTTGTCTCTTGCAAAAGTTAGCACGACATATATGAAACAATTTAAATTCATTATAAATTTTAAATTTGTCATTTAAAATCAAAACACAAACAAAACAATTTTAAAAAAATTACGTAATTGTTATTTTGTTTTTCAGTTCAAAGCAAATAAATCGTTATTATTCGTGGCTTTTGATCCCTTAGGATGAAAAACCAAGGATTTTTTACAACAAATCTCAACGTTTTGCTAAAACGTCCCAAACTTGTTGCATGTTAATTTTATTGTAATAATTTTAGTGTTATTAGTAAGAAGAAATGTCTGTATCTAAAATTATCGTATAAAAATCATTAATATTATATGAACTTGTTGGAATTGACCGAGTTTTTCCTTGACAACAGGCGCGATAGTTTGAGGCGTTAAACTATCAGAGGAGACAATAGTTTTTATTCGGACCGTTAATTCCGGTATGCCGTGTACAAATATTTTACATTTCGCTTATAAATCTATAATGAATATATAGATATATAATTTGAATACAAGAAACTCTTGTTTGATTATATTTTGATTTGGAATAATATCTGAGCCAATATCTGGTAAAAATTCTAATTCATTCACTTTATCGACGTTGTCTTTGGATGTAAAACACTAAAGCGCTATTTGTCAGAAGTTCGCTTTTGGCCGGAAGGGGAGTAAACTGTTTTCCTCAGTTTTGATGGAAAAAGGCACCCGGGTCCGGTGGATTCCAGCCCTGCGGCGGCACCTTCCCCAATTGCACCAAGAAAAGTGGGGGCGGTGTAATATTGACGCCAGCGTGACAGTGGAGATTTAACGCGTTTTATTCTTGGCCAGTAAGTGTATGGGCTCCCCACATAAAAATTCGAACATGTGTCACACCCTACCTTAATGGGGAGGCCGGGTAAATACTTACCTGCTCTATTTATAATTAAAACTAAAGACAATAAGTAGGATTGCAGTATAAATTCCAAAGAAAATTATTTAATATGATTATTATAAAAGAATAGATTTTTCTCAAGCCTGAATCGGAAACATGGTAAAGTACAAGAGAAGAAGCTGTAATATTTGTACATGAACTGGATGAATTGTTAGGAGGATTGTTCGATCAGTTGAGTGGTCAGAAAGAAAGTTCTTGCGGTTTGTAGAAAATTAAATTTATTTAGAAACCGGCAGAACTTTCCTTTCGATCAAACGCAAGATTGACTTAAATAAATGTACAGTTTTGTAAACAAATAAGATTTAATATTTGTAAAGTGTAGTAATATTTTATCAATCTACTTTATATTCATGTACAAAAGCATATGATATAAAACTTGAGTTTCAAAACCAGAGACAAAATAGAAATTATCTTGCGTTTTTGCAACATATATGATGTGCATATCGCAAAAAGTAATAACCTTTCAGGCCTTTATCATATAATACGTTAATATTCATTAAGTGCACAGAAATTAGACAAGAACTAACTCAACAAGCGTTGTCCTAAAATCAACACTACCTAACCTAATAAGTATCTACTAAATTTGGAAAAGTCTGGCAACAACATCTGTGGGGATCTCAGTGAAGACTGAATTCACTAGATGACAGTAATGACCTTCTAGATAAAACTCGGCAAATATATGCGGACATATTGATAAGAAATGTCAAGGTTGTCTATAATGGTAACAGCTAATTGCTGTATCTGTCTCGGAAGGAAATGTAATTATGTGTTTGCCTCCGTGCTCACACGCTCGCTATCAGCTATCGTGGCATACAAGTGTCGAAACGTTAGGCTAAGGAATTTGATGTCGAGGTAGGGATAAGTGTATTCATACGTTTTTCTATGAAAAATAGTGTGAAATGACCATCTTGTGTTGGTTCTCTTCTATGCCATTCTCCGTGGTACTACAAGAAACTAATGAAACAAAATACAATAATAGTTCGCAAGTTCCAACAATTTTGAAGATTATAATAAAAGGTGCTAAATACAAAGTAGAGCGTATATAATGTAGAAAAATACAGAATAAGAAATAAAACCAGTGCTACTCCAGTTATGTATATATATATATATATATATATATATATATATATATATATATATATATATATATATATATATCGATCAAAGTATCGCTTCTCCCAGATCAAGGTTAAGATTTGTGTAATTATTGTACATTATTGTATTTATGCGCTCTGCATAGGATCAAAGTATTGCCCTTTCGATCTCTTCCTAGGATTAGTGTAGTATATGTGAGATTTGCTGAATTTAATTCTAGCTTAGCGGAAACATCACTTGCTTGCATATCGCCATACTGGACGTTTGAGTCATAGGAGGATTCACTTATTAATTTTATATATTTGTTTGTTTTAACTTGACAAACACAAATATATAGGAAATTCATACTTTTTATTATTTGTATAATAATAAAAATTTTGGTCCTATAAATTACACTTTATACTATTTATGCATTACAGTGCACCGAAGGAACAGTGGAAATAAATTGTGATGAAGGAGAAAAATGGCATTGTAAAACATGCATCTTATATATAGTTACTATTCTCTACCTAAGCTGAGCCGACATTATACAGCTAAATATTCATTTTAGAAGGATGTGCCGTTTCTTTATTTCGGTATTTTTCTCGAGTTGAACATCGGCTGATGAGGATAAGAAAAATCGTTCCCGATATGTCCACCACAGCAAGACATCATCATAACCTAGATGAGTGATTTGTGCCTAGCCGCAAATTAATCGAGCATTTCATCTGTAAAGTTACCGCATGTTCATCCCAAACATATGCATACCAAACAGGTTTCATGCCGTTAGTAGCCGACAGAGGACGCTAACGGATATCTGTTTATAAGGTATTCCTACTGTGTAACATAAAATTTGGAATATGGTCGTCCACAAATTATGATCTTTGTTTTTTATTTATTGTATTATCTAAATTGCTAATGTCATTGTAGCCTTTTATCTTAATCCGTCAATTTTCGATGAATTAACCGTCTGATTAAAAAACAAGTAGGAGTGACAGAGAGAACGAGTGAGAAAAACACATAGAAATTTGGAGAGCGATAGATAGAGAACAATATAAATCCAGAGAGTGGAATATTGAGAGAGAGAGAGAGAGAGAGAGAGAGAGAGAGAGAGAGAGAGAGAGAGAGAGAGAGAGAGAGAGAGATTTTTCTTACATTATATATGTTCTACCTTTTATTACCAGCTTCATTATAGTTGGAAGTAACCAACTATTATTGTATTTCGTAGTGATATATATATATATATATATATATATATATATATATATATATATATATATATATATATATATATATATATATATAGTGTGCGTGTGTATGTGAGAGAAAGAGAGAGCGAACGATAGAAATACAGAGATAGATATGAGATATAGGGAACGATAGAGAGTGAGTGAAAGACAGAGAGCAAAATAAAGAAAACTAATAGAAATACTGAGAGAGAGAGTCAATAAGAGAAAGAGAGAATATTATGGATGCAAATAGGAGAAGAGGAGAGACCATTGAATTAATTTACAGAAATTCAGAAATCTAGAGGGATAGAAGTTGTGGAGAGTTAAGAATGAAGTTAAACGAAACAATGACGTATGAGGACCTAACGATTCCAGTTCTCAGAACAGAATTGCTAGACTATCCAAACGATATAATTTGATTATAGTGAGGAAAACTTGTGTTGAACCAACCAACCTTTTCGGAAGAACTGATGACATGGAAATGTTGAGAAGTGTTGCCATGATGTCACCAAATAGCCCTCCTCCAAATGGAATTTAGAGATTTCCTTCTTCAACATTGGCTGAATAAATAACGACTGCGCCAACACTTAAAGATGTTAAAATTGTAGTGATCAGGGAAGCATCTTTCGTGGAGGGTGCTGTTGGTCTGTTCTGCAAACTAGTGCTAATTGGAAAGAAGCTTTCTTGGAAAGTGGAACATACTTCTTGGAATGAGGATGATTCAACCACGTGGACGTAGCAAGGAGTGTCTTGGTTGAATTATATATATATATATATATATATATATATATATATATATATATATATATATATACCGGGTGTAACAGCAAAATTGTACAAATCGTGTAAAATCAAAATTGCCCATTTGTTTCATTAAGCTTTGAACCGTTGTATCTTAGAAATGATTAAAGTTATCTTACTGGAATCCCCCAACGTTTTTATAACACTATTGGACTCTATTACGCTCCAAGTTTAACAGAAAAATCGTAATGAAATCGATCAAAAAAGAAAATGACATGTTCATCATTAATTAAGGATTGAAAGCTCATGAAGTATTGAAATTAAATTCATATATATATATATATATATATATATATATATATATATATATATATATTCCATGATCATTTTCCAACTTATTCAAGATGATCTTCGCTCTCTCTAAACTTCTAACTATCTGTCCTGGAGTAACAAGGTGCCTCACAAGTTTCACTTACGATTTAATTTTCTAGTCTTTGGTTCACTGCTCTTTGGACTATCATAGTTAAAACTCCTCTCTCACATGCCAAGCGTCTTATGGATTGATTTGAATCTTTTCTAATTGACCTCTTTATATCTACGTTGAAATGATGATCTCTCTTCCTGTTTTGACTTCCTGATCCAATTTTCCACTACTGTTCCCTATTTTTTAAACTTATTCACCGTTCTGTTGAGGGGTTCTTGAATGGACTTTGTAGATAGAAGCCAGAGTATGAATGTCGGTGCCATTATTGAATGTGTTGAAACTTGACTAATGCATGGAATAATAATGCAACACAAAATGTACTTAGAACAAAATGTATTGAAACAAGAAAGTGTACACAATATTTACATATAGTCTTTTGTATATTCCTGGGAAGACTGTTCCTGGAGAATGTGTTGACTGAGTCGCAGTCGGGCAGAGTCTCTGGTTGAATCTCTTGATTCCTCCCCTCTCTTCCCGGTACCAACCATATTTATATGGTCGGTACTCCACTATGCAAATTAGGTAGATCCTACCACAACAGAATGCTTGAATGATCTTTTTCCTCTCACTATTGCTCATTTGGGAAGACAATGGGGCTGATACAAAACGATTTTAACTTATTTTCTTTCGAGCTTTCATGCTGTTACACTCGGTATATATATATATATATATATATATATATATATATATGCATTTTCTTATGAATATATAGGATAAATTCAGAACAATGTGATTAACGACAATACCTGATAAAAAATAGGACAATTATAACAATATACTGTAATAAAGGTTATGTAACGGATATAAGATTCGTTTTACCGAATATTTTATTCGGCACGGTAGAAGATTAACAATGAAATCATATAATAATTATCAATTTGTATTAATTTATGTAGTTCCTGTGTATTTATTTTTATATTTTCTGCCCCATCTGTAGTGGGAATGGTTGTAAATCAACTTAAATTAGTAAATTTATTTTTTAATAATCTATACAAATAAAATATTTATCTGCATTTAGACAATTAGTTCCCTTACAAAATGGACATTTTAATTAATTAGTTCCTTTACTCATACGTTTCCTAGATTGCAGTCTTATTTGTTCAAACCTTTCATGTGAGGAACTCACATACCTTTATCTATTAAGTAACCGTTTTATTTCATATTGATCTTGAAATAGGCTTTGTCGTCGCCGTCTTTGTCGTCGCCGTCTTTGTCGTCGCCGTCTTTGTCGTTCAGTTGCTATTTTTTTCTCCCGAGGTTATATTTCTATTTCACTGTTATATTAAACACAATTTTTTTTTAATATGAAAAGATATTGAGCAAAAACCGATTTATATAATACCAGGAGTAATCAATGAATACCATTGAACGTGTAAAAATATAAGAGGAACGAATTAAGAAAACTGTTTATGGGTCTGTATTTTAGTTGTAAATTCTTTATGTCCGCTTTATTGAATCTCAATACATTGTTTCGAGATTTCTTTTCGTTGCATCTCACTATTAAAACTTTCTAACAATTGCCGTCATTTTTGACGGCACAGGTTCACTAGTAATTATTAATAAAATAGAACAATTATAACAAAATATGATGAGCAGAAGAGCAGAGGCTTAACAAGCTGAGCATCTGATTTTTATCTTTCTTTTATGAAGTATGAATATTCACTTTTTCATTTAATTAAAGAACTTTATAACTTTCTTTGGCATATCTGATTTACTCGTATCTCTCTTGTCCTTTTTTAAGGAAAAATTATGAATTGATTATTTGGGAGGGCGGTGATCTTGTGTAAATGAAACTGCGATCATTGTGGATCACTGTATTTTTACTTTTCTTCACATCATCCTCAGATCATTATAAATAAAAGTTTCTCCGCCTAAGGAGGCAACAAAAAGTAACTTCACAAATAATCTTCACCTTTTTTAGCCATACTTTGTTTCATTCAATCTATTTTGTAAAGAATTTGCTTATTTTGTTATTCTAATATTCAGTTTGCTACTCATATTTATCAATTCATCTATTTGAATGTTTATTCATATCTATCTATCTATCTATCTATCTATCTATCTATCTATCTATCTATCTATCTTAATGTTTGTTAATCTCTATCTCTCTCACTATATATATATATATATATATATATATATATATATATATTAATGTTTGTTCATATCTATCTATCTTAATATGTTTACATATCTATCTTAATATTTTTTTTATATCTATCTGTAGATTTTAATGTTTGTTCCTATCAATTTTAATATTTATTTCTATGTATGCATGCGTGTATTTTAATGTTTATTCATATCTATCTATCTATCTATCTATCTATCTATCTATCTATCTATCTATCTATCTATCTATCTATCTATCTATCACACACAAGTCTCATGATTAGCAATTATCATACATAGATGGAAATGAACTTCTACAAATACATTTGTAAAATATTTTTATACTAAAGTTCGCCCAATACAAGCCTCAAGAGCAACTCAAGGTAGAAGATTACTATTAAATTTTTACGATGAATGAAGTGTGCAATATAAATGAAAGGAAGTGAAGATTATTATAATAAATAGTATAGATAAAGATTGCCCCTTGTTTTGAAGAGGTTAAACTCATAGTGTTCAAGAAAGCATTCACATGGAAGTCTATGCTGCAAAGTCGCAGTTCTTGGAAAAAAGCACGGTGGAACTTTCTCTTTACATTTAGAATGAAGAGGAAATGAGTGTTGTAAAAAATAAATAAAAAAGAGATAGATTGAATTATATATATATATATATATATATATATATATATATAGAGAGAGAGAGAGAGAGAGAGAAATAAATAAATAAATTATTCAACAGACGAATAAAGCCATACTATCAAATTAATACAAACGAAAAAGAGCCTATTTAGAATTCTCTTTAAATTTTAGGTGGAAATAATTGGAACCTGCCGTCAGCACAAAAAACATTTAATAATCAATGAAACGTCATAATGAAAAAGAAAGAAGCAATTAATTAAACTTTCCCGCTTCCCCGTCCTCGCTTTTATTTTTGTCTTAAAGTTAGGTGTCAAAGAGCAGTTGACGCTTTCCTTACAGGCTTGAACTGTTGGCAAATTATTTTGTTGTGGGTGGAGAAAGACATTTCGTAGGTGACACTTTATGATTGGACGGTGAGTTTGAAGGTGTGGCTTACCGAGAGGCGTATCTTAAGCAGTATTTTTCGTATAGTTCGAAGTAATTTATCATACTTAGCTTAGTTTGGCACAAGG
>OZ010588.1:58943995-58946495 GCA_963932145.1 Acanthosepion lycidas
TCCTTCAGTAGATGAAATTTCACAACTTATGTGAGGTGAATTTGGCATACAGTGTTCATTGATTGTTAAAAACATTAATACAAAGTTGATATAACTCAGAGTATGAGAAAATTACAAGCGTTTTGTTATTTTCACATTTAATGGACATAACGGGAATATTGTTTGTTTAAAAGAAATATTTAAGCTGTAATGAAATGTGTTTTATATGACATAAAAATTAAAATCTATCTATCTATCTATCTATCTATCTATCTATCTATCTATCTATCTATCTATCTATCTATCTAAAATTTTCATCCCATATGGAATAAAGGATGTATATTGTTCTGACAGTATTTCTGTAGTTAAAAGAGGGGATGTTAACCTCGTGCCTCTTCCTCCTCCTTTCACACCCAGCCTTGTGAATCATATCAGCAATGTTAATGCTGTGGTACCTGAGTTGTTGTGTGACTATACTAAAAAAAACAAAACAAAAAAAAAAAAACTATATATAAAGTTGTATATCGATTACTGATTTAAAAAAAAAAATTATCACAGTCACAAATGTCAATATTTTTATAGTTCTGCTGAACAAACACGAAAGGAAAACGGGTCATGTAGAAAAATATTATAATTTAAAAATAAAATGTAACACTGAGTTTTAAGAAGACTTTGCTAAGTTTTATGTTGCAACGTTATTTCCCTAAATACATTCATATATTCGAGGCAGTTCTCGAACTGGACCTCCTGACAGACACCATAACAGAGAGAGAGAGAGAGAGAGAGAGAGAGAGAGAGAGAGAGAGAGAGAGAGAGAGAGAGAGAGAGAGAGAGAGAGACACACACACACACACACACACAAATCACCCCTCACAATATTTTCTGGTGTCTTGTTGGTTGTGAACGTTCAACATCTTGAACCGACAATCAAACTGGCTTTGAAATACGCGGTCTACTAAAACACTATGTTCACCTTAAACAATATTCGCCAAACATCCTCTGACGTAATTCCAGGGCCTCCGTAATAGATTTGCTAAACTAAGAAGATTTACATTTATCAGACATCGTATACACCGCAGAGCTTTATTTAACGCAATGCTATGAAAAAAACAAAACAAAACAAACAAAACAAAACAAAACAAAAATCAATACAAAACCAAAAACGCACAATAATTAAACATGAGTTGACAGAATGAACACAAATGGTAGATTTACTTTTATACGCTTAGTACCAGTGGATTTGAAATACTATTTCCAATAATGCATCTCATGTATATATATATATATATATATATATATATATATATATATATATATATATATATATATATATATATATAAATATATATATATATATATGCATACCAGAAGAGCTGAATATATATATATAGTGCTGTATAAAAGTAAGTTAACCCCTAAAATAATATTTTTAAAAAATTGTCTCCTTTATCTATATGATCAACAAACTTTAATTAAACTATATATTCTCTAAGAAAAACCATTATCAAATGAATTATTACTATTTTCAAAATTTTTTATCAAGCGGGAATAAAAATATTAATTAAAAATTAAGAAGTGAAAATGTAAGTGAACCCTCACATTTAATATTTGGTGAGTTCTACTGTTGAGGCTAGAATGTTAACCACCCTTTTTCTATATTTTTATGACGTTTCTGGCAGTAGTAAGTCCCATTATTCTTGGCAAAACTCCCACAATGCTCCATATTACTTGGATTTCTTGCATGCATTGCCTTCTTCCATTTGAATCACATTCTTTTGTTGATTTGCTTTGATGTATCAGATTATTATCCTGTTAAAATCGATTTAAACACAACTTTGGAACTGAGGACAAGTCACTGTTGCTTGGTATCTTGCATTGCACCATCAATGCATACTATTTTGCCTGTTCCATCAGTTCCACCCGCAAATTATAAAGTCACCTACTTGTTTAATGGTTGGTATCAAATTCTTCTCTTCAGAAGCCATATCAGACATTTGCCAGATATACCACCTATTGTTTCTTCCAAAATGTTCTAGTTTGGTCTTATCTGACTATAAACCTTTCGCCAGAATGTTTCTGGCTTATTAATATTAGCTTTGGCATAGTTGAGGCAAGCATGCTTGTGCTATTTCGTAAGCAGTGGTTTTTTCTATACATTCTGCCATGAAGATCAGAACTGTTCAGATTTCGGCGCACTGTAGATGTATGCACATTGATTCTGACCAGTGAGCATTGGAGAACCGCAAAAATCACAGCAGGATTTGCTTAGGCTTGCCCAAGTAGATGTTTATTTGCTTTTGCTTTTATTTTTCGCGGACAGCCATTTCTTGATTGTGATGCTATCATAACAAAGACCTTCCATTTATGAAACATTTATTACACGATGGAGAAGTGTACTCCAAATCGTTTGATAGTTTTTTGTAGCCTTCTCCATCATTATAGATTTCAGCAATACGATTTTTAAAGCTTCAGGAAGTTTTTTTACATATAATTTTTCAAAAAAATTCGTCTCTAACTGCAC
>OZ010588.1:58951495-58988995 GCA_963932145.1 Acanthosepion lycidas
AATAATAAATCCAGGTAGGATCTACCAACGACCAATAATATATCGGCCCAAAATTTGTTTTAAAAATAACAAAGAAGAATATAATGGTTAAAGAAAAATCTATGGAAATAACTTACCTCAGGACTCCAGATAACACCAGGAAAAATCAAGTATCGGTCAAACGTCTGCGTTAAAAAGAACGAAAAGGAAGATAGAAGTCTGAAAAATCTTTGGCCATGTTTATGTATATATTTACAAAAGTTTACATTTCGTTGTTTCTTTTATTTTTTTCATTTCACCCCAAACAAAACAATAAAGCGACTAAGCCTCAAGTGTGTGTGTGTGTGTGTGTGTGTGTGTGTGTGTGTGTGTGTTTAGGGGGAGTACTTAGAATGAAAGAATATGAGGAAAAACATTATTAAAGAGAGAGGGCAATAAAAGTACAGGATTCAAGGAGACAAAAGATGATAGTTGACATTGCATTTAAATTGTTGAAGATTAAAGTTGACTGGCAAGCCAGAAGAGAGTTCCCCTAGCGAAAAGTGCGATAGAAGAAACTATTAGCATAGAACTTACGGTTGCATATAGCCATTTCAACTGTAAAATGATGAGACCTTTTCACTAATCTGATACTGGCGTTAAAGTCATAAAGTCTAGGTGCTATAACGGAATGTTCATCAGAACAATTGTCATGAAAGTATTTGTAGAAAAGGCAGAGGAAGGCTACGTCAGGGCAGTGGGAAACTGACTAAAATCAAGATACCTGGTCAGGACTAATAGTATTGCATAGTCTTCTGTGTATTTTATCAAGAATCTCAAGATATTTAGTAGAAACACTAGACCAGATTTGACAATATTCAATGCATGGATGCATGGTAGACTGTAAGATAAATTCTGGCGAGAAAAATTGTTTAGAACGACACAGTGAACTAACTTTCTTAGCAGCATGTCTAGCAATTGGTTCAATATAATCGTTTCACTTCATATCAGTGGTAAATGTTAGCCCAAGAAAGTGCAACGAGTCACTCTCTTGGAGGTTAGCATTAGCCATGGTGATGAAAAGGAAAAAAAACAAACAACCCCCCCAAAAAAATAAAACAAAACAAAAACGATTCTCTAAGGCGATTCTACGTCAATTTTACGCATAGCTTTGCAATATGCCTGTGTAGCAAACGCTTTTCTATCCCTGGCATCGATAACTTATTAACATCAGATGCTGCAAAATATGCCTAACTGCTTCAGTCATATTTCTTTCTCGTTATATTTTTGTCTTGATCCTTTTTCTCTTTGACATCAATTTCCTTTCGAAATATTCTTTTTTCCTTTCCCAATTCCAAGGCTGTCAACATTCTGTTTCCTAAACTGCACTTTCGTTTTCCACGTTCCGCTTTCAGTTCCCGTCTGCCAAATTCTCTCCCTCCTCCGTTCTTTCGAATTGTCTCGGTGCCTGAGTCATTTTTATCCTGTCATGGCCCGTCCGCTTGGTCTCTCACTGCATACAGCCAGTGAAAATGGCAGTATTTAAAAGACATTAATTTCACAAAGCTCATTTACGATTTTTCAATCCACACGTTTTTCGTCTAGTGCAGATCGCCGTTAACACTCTTCTGTAAAGACGGTGAGGAAAGCATTGATAGGAAAAGCTAGTCTTGGACCAGTGACGTTCTATTCAAAGTTTCCGAAAAGAAGAGACGTCACTGACTAAGTGAGATTAATAGAGTCAAAATCGAAAGAAAGAGAAGCTAAGGCGAAATATCTTAAAAGATAATTGCTTACGTTCATAGATGGGAGCACGGATAGAGAATGACAGGCGATAAAGAAAAAGATTTATAGAGAAAAACGATTGAAAAAACGTTCGAAAGAAAAAAAGGGAGAGATTGGGAATTAGGAGAAATAAAAAATGAACGCCGATGAAATGAGTAAGGGTAAGAATTGAAGGGTAGCAGACGGCGAGATTTCAGGAGAGGCATCTTTATATAAATAAATAATGGCGCTAAGTGGATACGTTTGGAAAGAAATGGGGATGGAGACGGCATAATTACTGGACGCGCTTGATTGCGTGCGGATATGCTGGTAGGTAGGTAAGAAGATTAGTTTACGTGGAGAGGCGGCAAGATTTTGTGAAAAGGATTTTAAGCGACATAACCTTTTCTATTTTCTTTTTGCTTTACTCATTTCTTTTTAGTTTTTCTTTATTTCATTCTTAATTTGCTTTTCACTTTGTTCATATCTATCTATCTATCTATCTATCTATCTATCTATCTATACATACATACATACATACATACATACATACATATTTTTATATATTTTTTCAAACTTGCTTTAAACAAAATTCCCGGAAAAATGTAGAAAAATATTGAAAAATTAACAGTTTGCAATATTAAATACTTCCAATTCCTTTTCCATTACATTTTATATAAAGGCTAATTGAGATTTAAATAGTATAATACAATTTAACTCTTTTTCTTTGGGTAAATATTGAATTTTTTATATGATGGTATTATATAATTATATTGTTGAGGAGAGGGTACAAAAGAATTGAAAAACAATCATGCCAGTGAGAATTGTAACGGTCGAGTGTAGACGCCATATTGACGCATGGCCAATAATTAATCCTAACTTCTTTGATAAGAATGAACGAAAGCGAAAAATGTGATCTTTTTGGAGCCGGTTTCAAATGGCAATATCTTCTCCATTATTTTTAAAAAACTCCAGTGACATTTTTTTCCACTAACCATAAGAATTTGTAGTTTTATCAAATTAATTTTTAGAGATTATTCGGATGAGGAAAATTTATCTTGAAAGATCTGGAAAACAAAGATAATGAAGTCGCATTTATGGCAAGATTTCAAGAAAGAAATCAGAAGAAAAATCAAAGTACGATGAAAATATAATTAATAAGAAGGAGAGGGAGATAATAATAATAATAATAATAATAATAATAATAATAATAATAATAATAATAATAAGAAGAAGAAGAAGACGGCGTGGAAGAAGAAATAGTTCTCATGGCTTCTGATCATAATTGATTGAAGGTGTTAACATGTGCATATTTTGTCTTGCTGAAGATGCGCTACAGTACATATCACGTTCAATACCAAAGATTTGTTTGTCATTTGACTGACCTTTCCCAGCTGCTGTTAAGGAGCTCGTGTAGTGAGGGAACACCATAATCGGGTGTCGATAGTGTTGATTTTTTTAAGTTTGTAGGATGAAGCAGTCAAAACGACTTGGAAGTCACATCTAGATACTTAGGAACACCCTCAGTTTGAGACCGGACTAGATACCTGACCGGAAGATATTTCTGACTAGCCTTTGTCACTATATCGCGCACATTTGGATATGATGCAATTGCCTAGTATACTTTTATCAAACTGGTTGTCATGCTGGGTACATTGAGTTTCATATAGTTGCATCCCAGTGTAACTTTGAAGGCGTGCTGCTCTCTCATTCAATGATGAATGAATGAATGACACATTGGGGATGAAAAAAGTGGGGCGATACAGATAAAAAGGGATTATTCGAAAACGAGATAAAGATACAGAGGTTAAGTGAGTAAGTGGGTGAGTGCGTGTGAGAGAGAGAAAGTTTGAAAGAGAGAGTGAGAATATCAGATCTAAAAAGAGACGTGTAACAATATTTTTTATTGACTGATTTGTTTTTTACGGCTTTAAGGTTATTTAAAGTCGAAACATATTTTGGGATTATAAGAATTTGTGGGAGATAATAATGATTTTCGTATACAGGTTTTACTGTTCAACCAAGAGATGGGAGGAAAAGAGGTGGATTCATAGATTTCCCAAGAGTTTTTGCACGTAAGTGGATGTAACGAACCCGACTGGAACCCGACTGGAATTGGAACTCGGCTCTCCGATTCTCATTCCGAACCGGTATCCATTACACCACCCGCATATCAAAGCTTTTAGCACCTGGTATTTCTGAGCGGTCATCCGTCTAGGTACTGACCAGGTTCAACGTTGATTAATAATAACGGTAGACCTCTTTATATTGGAGATAATTAGTTTTCACTATTGTCAGAAGGTCAATGTTCGAGCGCCGGTAAACTATCAGGATTTTGAATATATAGTTTATGGCAAAAAAGATTAACTTGCATCATAATCTTTTTTTTTTCATTTAGCTTTGTGCAGAGCCATATTAAGTATCAGTAATATCGATGGCTTTGCATTGTGGCTGAGGTGGTTGCGTCTCATTGAATGTCGGTGTTCGACTACTGTCACCAGAAAAAGGTCAGAATGTTGAATACTGATGTAAAAGACATATTTTCCATGCTCATTTGTGTTGCGCATAAGTCAAGCCTAGACGATATCTATAGGAGGATGTCTGCTCGGAATACCGGAAGGACAAAATAAGTATTTTAGGGTAGTTTTGAAAAGTCGAAGGGAAGCTGAATAAGTGTGTAAAAGTTCAAATTAGTACACTGAAGAGGACTAAGACGCAATTGCCCTAGGCAGGCTGCATAATTTCTGGACATGCCTCGCACGTGCTGGTGAAAATGAATAAATGATTTTCTATCTATCTATCTATCTATCTATCTATCTATCTATCTATCTATCATTTTTCTCTTGTTTTTGCTTATACCGTCTCAGAAAAGAAAGAAAGAAGATAAAAAAGGAAAGCAAATTGAATGAGGTGATGAATGAATTGTCGATAGGAATCAACACGATATTGGGAGAGACGAGGCTGAGTTAATTCGGAATTACGATAGCTGAGACACAAGTTGAGCGGCGATATGAATACGTAATGCTTTTTGGAGAATTGGAAGAATTTGTGGAGTTGGGTGAAGAAAGATGTCGGAAGAGATTGGAGGATAAGAAATAGGAATAAATGACGAGTAAAGAAACATGAAAGCGAAGAAAAAGAGAAAGTTAATGAAAAGGAAGAAATTATGGGAGAGAGAGAATGAGAGCTAATGAAAGCAAGGGAAAGAGAGAGAAACGGAGTGGCAATGAGAATTGACTGAAGAAAGAGTAGAGGTGAGAGAAGAACAGGAAGAACCACAGAGGGAAAGAGAAATTGGGAAAGAGAAAAGAATTGATTATGGCATGTAAGGTAGAAATGAAGAGAAAGGAAGGAAAAGAAAAAGGAAAGAACAAATACAAAAAAGAAAAGAAATGGAGTCAAAAGATGGAATAAGGAAACAAATTTTAAAAAAGAAAGAAAGAATGAAAAAAAAAAAAAAAGAACCAATAAAAGACGGGGTACATGAGAAAAAAGAAGGAAAAATACAAATAAAGAACCAAACTGAGAAATAAGGAAAAAGTGAAATAAAAAAAAAAAAAACGAAAAGAAAGAAAAAGCCGAAAAAATGTAAAAAAACATACAAGCTAAATAAATGAATGAATAAATAAACAAACAAAACAAAATAAAAAAAACAACTTGATTTCTTTAACTCAACTTCGTTTTTCTAAACTTCATGTGTTATTCAGTGTGGTATTACATCAGGTCGCCAGAAGAGTGTTCTGTGTAAGATTACATGAAGATTAATGAATGTGACACATACCTGAAGAAGGTTGGAAAGTATATCGGTTGAAATGTTATAATAAAAGTAATAAAGATGCAGATGACAGTCTGAAACAATTATGGAATAATAACAGAAAAAAAAAAAAAACCCAGTCGCATATGAAATACAAAAATGTATGTGTGTGTGCGTGCGTATGAAAGTGAGATTAGATGAAGGAAAAGATAATTCATAAAAGGAAGAGAAACTATATAAAAAGAGGGGAGAAAAGGGATTGGAAGGTGGGAGAAGGAAGAATAAAAAGAGAGAAATACGTAAAAAGGAGAACGAATGTGGCCCAAAGAGAGATCAGAGGGAGTGAGATAGACAATTTGTAAAAGAAAGAGAAACAAAATATGAAAAGGAGAAAGAAAGAATAAAATTGATAAGAGAGAAAGAGAGAGCTATAAAGATTAGAGACTACTGCAAAGAAAAGGATATTTAAAGAGTAGGAGAGGCAGCAATGAAAATGTAGTTTGTGGTTCTGGGGGGAAGAAGGGGCAGATAGCAAATTGATTAATTCGTGCAAACACCATTTTGTATTTGTCATGTAAAGCAGAAAATTTGTTTTCTTCTTGGTTTTGTTCGAAAGATGCAAATGAATCTCATTTGCGCTTTTGGCAAATTTAGTGATAAGAGTGAGGCTGGAGATTTGTTATTAATCGAAGGAAGCGATTTACAAAGAACACGCAGACATAACCACATAGAGCCTAACCGATCTCACATTGTCGCACACACATACGTGCAAATATAGACACATAGACGAACACATCCACCAGATAATAGGCAAACATACAGAAAAAGATTTAAATACATACAGCCATGCCTACACAAAGAGAAGAGGTAATGAGAAAAGAGAAAACATTCGCCTACATATGTATACCATGACTGTGTAGAGTGATAGTTAAAACCTAGTTTTGCAGATGATTGTTTTTAAGTTTGATCCTCACTGGGCACCTCCAATATTTTGATTTTATGAGAAATTTCGCTAAATACAAAATAAATAAGCGACTGTTGTAGAGTAACGACTAAAACGTCTTGAATCGTTTAATTAGTGAATATGAACTTCCTTAAGTAGCAGGATTATCAGATTGAGCTAACAAGTACCAAACTTGTTTGATTTGTTCTATGGTGTATCAACCGTTTCCACGTTCGAATTCTGCCAATTTAATAAACAATACACAGATAAAAATAGGCTTGTTTTGCACGAGAATCAAACAGGTAGACATATATAGACCTTTTTTGAGAGATGGATTACGCCTTTCCACGGAAATGCAGATGGCGTGTTCTTGACACCAACAGAGAAGGCGAGAAGCGAATTGGGCTACATTTTAAAGTCGAAAGCTAGTAAAGTGCCTTTTTCTCGTTAGTAACCCAAATTAAAAGCTTATTTTAACAGTAGCCCCCCCCCTCCCCACGCAAAAACCGGTAAATATCGGAATTCAAAATTTAGTAGCGCACGGTTTTCGAAAGTACCCAAATCTAGCAGACAAGCTAAGTTCAGCATTACTTTGATCTTGTGCTACTCTGGGGAAACAAATCGTTTAAAAGCCCATTTTTTAAACCATTTCAGTAAGTTCCGTCACCTCTAAGTGTCTGAATGTTATGGATATATGTATTCGAGTCTTGAAAAAAGTAAGGCTTTGAAGATAGAAAACTTTTCTCGATTGTTTAGAGATTGGCATACGAAAGAATATTGACTTTGTATAAACTTATCCGATATTTTGTCTGATTTGAAATTAAAATTTGAAATAACTGATGAAAATATCAATCTGAAAAGAGAATAGCTCTAGAACCTGTTTGCTGAATGCAATTAAAATTCGAAGGAAAGACTCAAGAAAAAGTTTCGCGTCATTATTGTGTTATCATCATTTATTTTGTTTTGTAAGAAATAAGAAAGCCGTGAAACTGTAGTATTCATTTTTACAAAACACTGGTAAATTTATTTTTTATTTCTGTTATCAGTTATGACAGATAAATTTAAAAGATAATTGTGAAAAGCTTCCATACCCCCACCACCAAATCACAGATTATATAATTTTTTTTCTTTACGTTTTGTCCGGTGCATTCTCTGGCCTTTTTGAAGTACATATTTCACCAGGTAAACCGCGAGTATTGTCCAGTATTTTCTTTTGCCATCTCTTATTAAACAAGAAAAACCACTGGAAATCTGCAGAATGCACCAGCTAAAACGTAGTGATCACGATAAAAACAATCTGTGGATATACAATTCGATCCGAATAAATCATAGAATAATAAAATTTAATGCCAGTATTTTAGGGAAGCCATAGAATGTGCAAGCTGAAAATAATGGTTGAAACAACAAAGATTAATATAATTTTGGGGATGTTTAGTTAATAAGTCCGAATTCAAGACAATGCAAGTTTAATCCAGTTGCGAATGTTAATCATATGGTGAAAATTTTAAAAATACGTTGGAGTTTGTTGCTTTCACAACGTTCCATGACCTTTCGGAGAGTCACGAAGCCATTTCTTCTTAGCTATAGATAAATAGCCTGATAGATTAGGCTACCAGGGCCACCAGTCTTTGAGAAGGAAAACTCAGAATTCAAACATCCTGCCAACACATCATAGGCTAGTGTGGCAAAGTAAGACCCATTACTATGTCTGTTTGACAACAGACTAAGAAAATGATTTCTAACACACACATACTGTGTTTCACGTTATTAGGCACTTCATATTTTATCAATATATAAAAGAAATACTTTGAAAGTGGGCGATCATGGCTCTTCACAACTTCTTATCCCTTGTAGTTTATATTCTGCCATCAATTTACACATGGCATGTTAAGTATGTTATTTGCTATTTCCCACTAACCATTTTGTCTTCAATACGTCGAGTGTGTGTAAAATTCTCAAGCCACTTTCCTCACGTTTTTTGCCCCATTAATTTCAACTGCTGTTTTCTGATTTTAAGTATAAGCACCCTTTTTGTTCCCATTTTCCTGAAAACTTCCTCGTTGCTCACATCTTCTGTCTATGGTATTCTCAGCATCCTTCTGAAGAACCACATCTCTGTAGCCTTAAGTTTCGTTTTCATCCGTTGTCCAACATTAGTGCAACATAGGAGGATTGATATCACATAATTGTTCAGCATTCTTTTTGTTTTTTTTTTGTTTGTAACGAAATTTTCCTGTTTCTTAACATTTTCTTTAGCTTTTAGGAAACAGCTTTCGTTATTTCAATACGCCTTCGGATACCGGTGTCAAATTTTCTGTCCGCTGTTAAAATACTTTCTAGATAGCTGCTTTTATGTTTGCTTGATTTTGATGTCTTCAATTTGGAGCTTACATCTTGAGTTGTTCCTCTTGTTAATGACTGTCATCTTACTGTTTTTTTTTAATTCATTTTATTCAAACCTATGCTTTATAAACTGTGTACATGTTCTGTAATTATAATTCTTAATAGCAACATGTTTCTTGGAGTTTCATTAACCTGACTAATAATATGAAACTTGGAAAACCTGGAAAGCTTCATAAATCGTAAGAGCGATATGCAATCTACTAAAATTTATAAGTTGTGAAATATTCAGCATATTAATAGTGCAAATATTTCGGTGAACCTATTTTAAGTTTTCTAAAATTAGGAAAATTTAAGGTGGCAAATTAAACGTCGAAAAATTTTACTTGTAAATTGAATTTATTTTTGGTTTTATCGGCTTTTACCATTGTTCTATCAACTTTTTGAGTGCTTATTCTGTTTAAAAACAACAAAAACGACAACAAAAAGCCAACAAACAAACATAAGCCAAAATTATCGATATTTATTGAATATTTATAGAATTTATGCTATACAATATTAAGAGGAACAATTCCTTTAATCTGTACGTAGGCCGGTTGATATTAATTTTAATGTTTAAAAAACAAATGTGTGTACCGATTAAATATAACGTTTATAATAATAATAATAATAATAATAATAATAATAATAATAATAATAATAATAAATGCATACATTTTTATTACTTCAAACGTTATCTTTGGCGGCACCCGTATTTGAGTAGAACGTCATTTTTTAAAAAGTGTTTATTTCTATTTGCACTATTTACACTGTTTAGACTGCAGTTCTAATCTTTATTATTATGTTCACGACGTTTCGACCATTGTACGCTCCAACCTTATTCAGGTGATATACATTGGAATTTCGATCCGAACCGTTTATTTCATCCATTGGTGTAGATTGTTCTAGTTCCACGTATCGTGCCTTTTCTGAATCTACCCCAGTATACAAAATAAAGGGTTGGTTCAAAATTCCAACGTATATCACCTGAAGAAGGCTGGAGCGTACAACGGTCGAAACGCCTTGAATATGACAATAACGATGAGGACAACAGTCCGAACAATGTAAATAGTGTAAATAGTTACAATAACTCATCGTAGAAATATAGACATGTATTTATATCGTCTACCGGCCTGGGCATTCGAGGAAAATTAATACATACATACATACATACATACTGAATCAATGGATTTTTTTATTTCTTCTTCTTTTTCTTCTTCTAGGAGAGAGAGAGAAAGAGATAGAGATAGAGAGATAGATAGATAGATAGATAGATAGATAGATAGATAGAGAGAGAGAGAGAGAGAGAGAGAGAGAGAGAATATCTTAGCACTTGGTGTATTTCTCAAGGAAAGAAAACTTTTATATCAAATTAGTTTCATGATTTTCGAGATAAACAATGTACAATCGACGGAGTAACTGATTTATCAATCTGTTGAAATTATTCGTACTTCTGGGTTCCATTATATATATATATATATATATCTTTTTCTAATAACTATAAAAAAATGTAAACTATATGTGTGCGTGTGTAGCAGGGAAGAGAGAATGAGAGAGAGAGAGAGAGAGAGAGAGAGAGAGAGAGAGAGAAAATGAAATAAAGCAAAAAGAAACAAAACTAACGGAGATCTGCTAGAATCATCTTTAGGCAAAGAATTTTGTCCGCACAAGGTTCATTTGCGAATGGCTAACACGCCATCTTTAATTTAAAAATGTACCATCCACACAAAAATTTAGATATATTTTACATTTTTATAAATTCAATTGCGTCAGATTTCCGCGTTTACTTTCGTTTTTATCGCTTAAATTGACATCTGGCATCACCTTTTTCATGTCTCCTGTTCAACTTCTCCGCTCGCTGCTTCCTCGTCTTTTTGTTGAAGTTAATAAGCATGGGAAACAAATCATTACAAGCAGCAACCTTTTCATAAACATCTTGGCGATTAGCGTCCTTTGCCGTGTCTCCTATTTCTTTTTGGAGTCTTTTTTGTTTTAATTTTTGAAACGATTCGTCATTCTGAATTTTATAAATCAATTTACATCTATCGAAAAATATTAATTTGATATTTTACTTTCATCCATATTCATTTCTGTAATTCTCTTTATGCTCGGACGGATATATATATATATATATATATATATATATATATTAGGTTGGTGCAAAAATAATTTCGTTTTCTCACATAGTAACATATGTTAGAAAACGAAATTATTTTTGCACCAACCTAATATATATATATATATATATATATATATGTGTGTGTGTGTGTGTGCGTGCGTGTGTGTGTGAATGCCTCTCGTTATTTTAACATTTTCAAACAGACATTTCTCTTTCTATCGAAATTTCGCTCTAAAAATAACTGGTAGTTTTCAGTGGAGATCAAGTGATAGCAAACTTTCGCATTACTTCAGTAGATTTATCTTTATTCTCGCCATTATCAATAATGCTGTTTTCTGCCTGGCTTTGAATGTTATTTTTTTTTACAAATCTCTTCAGAATCATTCTAAGATTTCCAACAACTGTCTTCCTTCATATTTTTTAATGAATATTTGTCCAATTTTTCATTTTTACTCCACAGTCCACTATTTGCCAAATTTTCTTTCCTTCTTTAGGATAAGTAGAATCTGTTCTTTTTATCCTGGATTCGTCCCAGAGAAATTTATATTTGTTATTTTCATTGACATATTCTAGTTTGTGCAAATACCTTTCATTTTTATGACTAAATCTCTCATGTGCTTAAATTTTTGAGATTTCGATTTCAAGATCATTGAATTTTGATAGTTTTTTGAAGATCTTCAAAGATACATTGCAGTCTGCAGGGACTGCCATGTCAATATGAATGCACATTTTGTCTTTACGGTCTCTAATCACGATGTCAGTGCTGTTAGCTTTGATTAACTTTTATTATTATTATTATTATTATTATTATTATTATTATTATTATTATTATGTTATTATTATTATTATTAGTAGTAGTAGTAGTACTTATTACGTTTCACGCCAGATGTTCCTACTGTTGAATCATGCTGAAAACACTGATTTCCGTTTTATCACTGAAGTTAAGCAGGTTCTAACCTGGTCAGTGTGGGTGACCGTTTGAGGACACCGGCTATTGTAAACAACCTGATAAGCTGTAAAAACAAGTCAATCAATCAATCACGTCAAATGAATGTGGTTGTTCTATATTAGAGAACAAGTGACAGTAAATCTCTTCAACAATCTAGCACTTTTCAAAGTTTAGTGATGGTTTCTATTCTGACTCCGATTTCCAATTCTCCAAAATTGCTTCAATAATGATAGGCACGACTTTTTATTTTATAAGGTCTAGGTTGAGTGGGGTTGACAGTGTGTTCTTTCTTCTTCTTCTTCTTCTTCTTCTTCTTCTTCTTCTTCTTCTTCTTCTTCTTCTTCTTCTTCTTCTTCTTATTCTTATTCTTCTTATTATTATTATTTTCACGCATAACGCATTATAAAAAGTAAACCTGGATTTCAACATATTTTGATTTTGCTAAAATTGCCTCTTTCATCTTAATTTGGGTTTTTCTCTTTCTCTTCGATTTACTTTTCTATCCTTTATCGTTTTTCTCTTACTTTTCACTTATGGCCTCCTTATTGTTTGCTCCTCTTTTTTTTCTGGTTTCTTTTTCATTTCTCTTTTTCATTCCTTCCAGTTTTCATTCATTTTCTTTCTTATTTTTTCAGGACGCTTGACGTAGATCAATATTCAGCAAAGTAAGATCGCTGAAGAGTTATAGAGTAGAGAGGGTGAACTTTACTGGGCGTCGCCCGACTTTGGTCTTGTGCTAGATTAAACTCATCTTACTAAATGTCTACAGGATTCTAATTCTTTTCACAAAAATCTTTTCATTTATTACTGCTTTTTTACACAGCGGCTTATTTTTTATATGCCCAAAAACTCGTCATTCTTGATGCCTTTGATTTTTCTTTTTTACTGAACTTTTGAGCTGGTCTTTATGTAAGGTTTATCGTAACTGCTGTTCAGTGGAGACGGGAAAAAAAAGCAGTTATTCAAAAAATCCCGTCACGATTCAAACCTGTCATTATTTCTTTGGATTTTATATCTTTTTTCAACGAATTCCTGTCTTTCCCAGTTTCTCCGGTCAAGATTGCAGCGTTAAGGAGTTGCTTCATTCTCTGTGGATTTTTTTTTTTTTTTTTTTTTTTTTACCAATTACAGTCACTTTCAATTGATGGCACTGGACAGATAAGTCGGAATTCGTCGCTAGAGTTTCTGCAATGTCTTGATTCGTCCAAGAAGAAAAAACAACGAAGGCATTATTAAGTTTCAACTTGTCAACATTTTGATTGCTTATTGTTACTAATTTATATATATATATATATATATATATATATATATATATATATATATATATATATATATGTATATATATATATATATATATATATATATATATATGTATGTATATATATATATATATATATATATATATATATATATATATATATATATATATATATATATGTGTGTGTGTGTGTGTGTGTGTGTACATACGTATGAATATGTTTTATTGAATTCAACCGACAAGGCCTGTCTGTTCAATTTATCATTACACATTCCCCGTCCAAATCAAATTTTTTTAAGGAACTGTCTAAATTTCATAAAGTTTTATTCAAGTATTTTCGACCATCGCTAGTCATTATACACAACATTAATATTATAAAAAACAAACATAAGAATTTACTTTGGAATCCTTTCTGTACTGGACATGAACTTTTATTAATTCAGTCGTATAAACACACACATATATATATATATGTTAAAATAAATTGTAGCGGTAAATGTTCCCTAGTATCGTTGAATGATGTGTATAAGCATCAGTCTTCTTCACATGTACTAATAACCCAGCCACCTCCAACCTCTGACCTTATTTTTATATGTTAGCGTAGATGTGACGTTTATTGGTTAATCTAGATATACCCTTAAGTATATTTTTAATCCTGACATTATGCTCCCCTTTAACGTACGAAAAGAGGTAGAGTTTGTTAATTTTAAATTCCCCAATAAATCATTTTTATCATTAATTATCTACTATCGACTGAAGAAGTACCATCTTAGTACCGAAGCATGAAAGATTTTGTGTAGCGATGTAAAATATTTCTCATTTGGATATATATATACCAGACGTATATATATATATATATATATATATATATATATATATATATATATACCAGACGTATGTATAACAACAACAAAAACATACCCCTTGAAAATGGCTAAAGAGGTGTCCGAAAGGGCATGAGACAATGAAAAATTATTGTCTGCTGTATTTGATGAAAGTTATTTAAAAAAGTTTGCTGCTCAAATATACATTAATATATATATATATATATATATATATATATATATATATATATATATATATATATATATATATAAAGGAATTCTAATTACCGCAAAAACCACATCGATTCCTGGTAATGACTACAATGGTCGAAAATACTTGAACAAAACAATAACAAATATTAACAACTTCGTGCCAAATACTCAACACCTTATTCAAAGGTTAGAGAAATATAATAAAAATGAACAGACAGACGTTGTCGGTTTAAAAAAAAAAATCAAACTTGTTTTATATATATATATATATATATATATATATATATATATATATATATATATATATATATATAGATATATAGAGTTTCATTAAAGACGGCTCGCATGTTACTACGATTAATCTAAGACCTGTGATAAAAATTTAATCAATAAAGTCATTTTAATTTTTCTTTTGAAATAATTTTCTACAAAGAAGGAAATAGATTTCTTAATGATATTATCGACGAAGAAATAATGTCTTATTTATAGAAGATTAGTAAGTAAGACAGTAATCCAAGTAGAAAAAAAATACAAAATTTATTCTATTGGAATCAAACGCATTTATAGTACAAACAAGACCAAATAGTTATTAAAGATATAATCCATAGATACATAAAAATCACTGTTTGAAATAAACATCTACGATTCATTATTTATTTAAAATTTACTAATAATCTTGTATTAAAATTAAATTCTTTAAATAAGAACAGTTTTGTTTATATATTGACTTGATCTATTGGAGATCGTATTTCTGAAAATTGTAATAAAAATCCATTATAGGATATACAACCACAACTCTCATGTTGGCTCACCTGTCATATTCCCGTCCAAACTGCTCTGTGACAACGTATGGTACTGAGATGAAATTATAATAATATAGACAACTCATTGTGAATAAAAAATAATCTGACCATTTTTATTTATTTGAAATAAAATAAAAAATATGTTTAAAAGATTGCAAATTTTAGAATCTATTCGTGTTAATTCCATGTAACAACCAACAAAATTGCATATGATTCTAAATAGGCATTCTAAAAGTACTTAAATTTTCAGAATCGACCTGAGGTTACGGTCACACAACGGTCACACAACGGTCACACGACACCACATAATTTAAAATTCAAAACATAACATCGGGATCACGTGACAACATAAACTTTCAAAATTCATAATCATTAAAAAATGCAAACTACCGCACGAACGTAGAATTTCATCGAATTTCTTGATAATGATTGAAACCAGATAGAAGCTGGAAACATGAATAAGAACTAACAAGAACTGTGCACAGTTCCTTTCCACCTTCAAGATATTGTAACTTATAAATCAACATGAAAAACTTATTAAAAAAATAGATATAACTTGTTTGAATGAATGATTATCTATCTATCTATCTATCTATCTATCTATCTATCTATCTATCTATCTATCTATCTATTCACTTATAATATGAAGGATGCTAACAGGTTCTCGCCCACACAGACAAAAATCCTAAAAAAACTGGTGTCTGGACATTTGATTTTTTTAAAGTAGGTAAGTTCAAGAACATCCCACTGTATATTTATATAATACTAAAACTCTAATTTTGTATGTATGTATGTATGTATGTATGTATGTATGTATGTATGTATGTATGTATGTATGAGTTTTCCCGAAATACAGCTTAAACGATTCATAATAGCCCAACCAATTTAGGAGCATATAGAACTTGTACTCTTGTCGAGTCCATGGCTAATTTCCTTAAAATTAGACAAGGGCTTATTGAGATAGGGCCGTTTTTCTGTTTTTACGGCATTTTTAATACGAAATTCTGTATTCGTTTTAAATACACATTCTTATATTAATCCGCGTATATGAATAAACACTTACACATAAATAAACATGCATAATACATTATAACAACATTATTAAATAAATTTAATAATACATAACACAACATATAATTATACAATTCACTACAATACATTAGAACCTTTTTATAAACAAATATCTCGGATGTTTGGCAAGTACTTGATAAGTGAAAATGCTATGTGGGTGTCTCATTGTAAAACTTAATCCGTATATCTAGAAAATTGTGTCACATGACTTGATGGTAAATAAATAAATAGATGCATGCCGGTTTGCCACGGTTACGTATTTTGAAATAAATGTAGGGAAGAAACAAGTATTTATAATAAAAAAATATAATTTTTATTTAAAAAATACCTAGAAAAAAATGAAAATAAATGTGCAAAAAGAACTTTATTTTATTTTAATAAATAGGAATTTTCCTACACAGACAATTGCAGTTTCTTTACATGATCTTCAACTTTGAAAATTATAATTATGTAAATGCTAAAATTTAGTATAAATTATCAGCTGTAGCTACTATTATTTGAATAGAAAATCTTTAGTATGATACCAGTTTTCAGTTTCATTCTAAAAAAGTAAACTTTTTCCTGCAGAGGAATATTTGCTTTAAAGAATTGTTTCAGATTAAAGTTCGATTATATAATCCTGGAACAATGATAGGCCTCCTCTTGTGTCATTCTGGTATTGTTCATTTATTGTTCGTTCTAAGAAAATATGTTGTTTGATAATTTAACGTCTATTATTGAATTTCCAGCTGAATTTCATTAAGAAAATAACGTAAAGCAGCAAATTTTTTCACAAATTCTGAAAACTTTTCCATTTATTAATTTACTATTGCGTTTGATCTAAGTAAGATTGTGTAATGTGAGTAATAATAGTTATTAAAATAACTAAAAATTAAAATATGTGCAATTAATCATAAAATTGATAATATTGCTACCGTAGCCTTTTGTATCATGAAGTGCTTTTAAAACTGTAAGATGTCTATATTATATATAAAGTTGGAACAGAAATTCATAGTGTTTTTCAATATTTGGCATTTTTACATATAATTTCGTTTAACACGTGACTGAAATTTATGACATAAATATTCTGAAAGCTAACATTTCGACGCGTCTTTCTATACGATTCGTGCGTGGATCGTGAATTTACAATTTTTTTACGTTAATAGTGAACATGAAGAAAATTTAAATGCATTTTCGTTATTTGATACTCCTTTATTTTAGGAAAAGAAAAGAAAAAATGCTTAACAAATACAAACAAATATGTGAAGTTTATGGAGATGGTGCCATAGCTGAGAGTAATATTCTTAAATGGTTCGCTAGGTTCAGAAGTGGAAATTTTTATATGAAAGACCAAGAATGTTCCGGAAAGCTTGCAGTCGTTGAAGGTGGGAAAATTGAAACGTTATTTGAAAGTAATCCAAGTCACACGACACGGGACATCGCACAGATATCTCACATATCTCATATGTACGTTGTAAGGCATTTGAAAACATTTGGATATGTGAATCGCTACGATGTATGGATGCCTCATGAAGTAAAGGAAAAAAATTAATCGACCACATATCTATGTGCGATTCTCTTTTAAAAGCAAAAAAAAACAAAAAAAACCCAAAAACGACTTATTATTCTTTTGCAAATAACGCTCACAGTCAATGAAAAATGTTTGTTTACAATAATGTGGAGTTAAAAAATCCTGGAGTAAACGAGAAACTAATTTGCATCTGATGGTGATGCTGTGTATCTGGAGAGATTGGAAAGGATTTGTGTATAACGAGCTACTCCCCCTCCAAAAAAATCAGACGTTGAATTTAGACAAGTACTGTTCTGTATTGAACCGATTAAAGGCAGCAATCGATGGAAAACGTCCGAAATTAACCAATCGGGCGAGTGTTGTCGTCTATCAAGACAATACTCTTTGCAGACCTAGCAGAAATTAGTACGACTTGGCTGGGATATCCTAGCACGCTCAACGACTCACCTGAGCTTGCACCTTCGGATTACCATTTTCTTATATTAATTTTCTTAATAGGAAGAACATCAGTTCTCTTGGAGTCAGTAAAAACACTTAGGCACAGAAAGATGCCAATTTCTAGAAAGAAAATTGTACATACGTGGTTGAATAAATCTTTGTCCAAATATCTAAATATTGTTTCTCGGCTGACATGAAGTGGAAAGATTATATTGAAGCCATTGCTTTGTCTGCTGCTAAGAAAGTTGGTTCACTGTAAAGTGCTAGACATTTTTTCTCTCCAGAATCTATCTTATCTTACATATATATATGTCTACCATTCGTCCATGCTTAGAATATTGCTGTCATTATAGTCCCATGCTCTTGCATGTTAGAAATTCTTGATAAAATCCAAAGAAGTATCAGCAATATTATTGGTCCTGACTTGGCGTCAGTGACTTTCCCACCGTCTTATACCTTTTCTATAAATATTTTCATAGTAATTGTTTGGGTGAGTTCTTCGCTATGTTACCCAGACTTTTTGAATTCACGTGCAGTACTAGACTGGCAACAAGGTTTCATCAATTTACAGCTGAATTGGCTACTAGATATAACCATAAGATCTATACTAAGAGTTTCTTTTCTCGCTCTTCTCGCTTGTGGAACTCTCTTTCATGCTTTCCAGTCAACTTTGAGCTTCAAAAAATTAAATGCAATGTCAATCATTATCTACTGTTTTCCTGATTACTCTTTTATTGTTCTAACTCCTTTATAATGCTTGTTTTCTAATTATTTCACATCCAGTATCCCCTTGTGTCTTAGTGGCTTTACTGACTTGTCTGGAGTAAATTTGATTAAAAACAATTCACTTAAAAACATTAGAGAACTTGTTCCGATCCAATATATTATATATTCATGAATATTAATTTATTAAATTGAACTTATATGTATATGTAGTTACACAAGGCCGAAATGGTGAGGTACCTAGTAATAATCAAAATTACTTAATTTAAAGATGTTCAACAAGAAAACTTGCCCAACATTATGCAACATTAGACACCTATGAATCTTAGGCCAGACATGGCTTCAGAATTGAATATATTTCTGCTAAGAACAAGCGTCACTTGAAATTAGCAGTCTGTTTTTCATCACAGATGCATTTTCTTCCGATCATGGCGCTTCTTTATATATTTCCTTTTACGGTTGTTGATAGTTTGATACTTTCTCCAAGTATACTGAGGCCGATTTAGCGATAAAACATCAGAATTGGATAGGAAATAAACTCTTCATCCAGCCATGCCTTTCTTACAGATCTTGGCGCATTTTCAGCTTTTTACATTGATGACCGCGGACGACATTTTCTTTAAAGAAACCGTTATATGGAAGACGCGAACTTTTCTGAATTAACTGATATTTATTTCGTAATTTTTGTATAGAATGTGAGACAAGGACTGGCCTTAGCGATTGAGAAAAGGCTGATCTTATGTTGACTTTCCTATTTGTAGCAGATTCCTTTTTTACTCACGCATACACCATTGTTCCTGGCACCAAAAGAATCCCTTCATTAATCATATTTTTCTCAGCCACCGTAATACCACTTTTTTTTCTGTGTCACCTAACTATTGCTCTATAACAAAGCATACGAGTTGAATAATATATGTACAAATGAATGAAGATCTAAGAGGAGAAAAACAACAAAATAAAACTAAGCTCCTTTTCGTTTATCTTGTTAAGAAAAGTCTACAGTTGTTTGGGGTCGGATGGCTCGTATGAGGATCGGTTTGGCCGGATATGAAAGGTTGACATCAAATCTAAAAACTAGTGTAAGAAAGAACACGCAGAATAATGTCAAATCGATGTAGGTGTGTAAGAAGCGAAAAGAAAAAAAGAAAAAGGAGAATAGCACGTTAAGATGATCGCAGTTGGAAAGATGAAATGACATTTAAAACTTTCTGTGACATTACAATTTATGCGGCCATTAAACAACGATGAATTGTGCCGTTTTTGTAAATGTCTGTCCAGGGAAGTTTCCTTCTTCACGATATTTATTTTTTACTAATTTGCCTGTCGAAATTTTTTCAGCAAATTTGCAATATCTTTAGTTAAATTAGTAAGATTCTTCAGCACATGTCTGTGTTTTCACGTGTTGCATTTGAAAGAATGCACATAACCAGTGAGGATGTGTTTGAGGCTAGCAGTCTACCGATTGCATTAGTGTTTACGGATTTGACATTTAGCCATGTCATGTTTATCTCTATTTTTCAACCATATTTGTGTGCGGGGATGGATTTAAAAAGACATATAGGTTTACAAATATTTGTAAATATACATATATATTTTCTCTCTCTCTCACACATACCCATATACAGATGCATATATTTATATTATAATTATTTGAACTTTGTGTGCGTGTAACCACAACGCAGAAAAAAAGAGAAATAGTAAAGTAAGTTTTTTAATACCGATTAAATATTATAAGTTAGAGAATGATGTAATTTCTATTCGAGTCACTATTTTATGAATAATTTTAATTAATTATGCGTAATAAATAAAGAGAATATTGGTCTATAGGAGATAACTTAATATTTGTTAACTGCTAATTACATAGGCGTTATGAGTCCTCATAGCTTAATTATGACTCATTTAAACATACTACATCTACCAAACACTATCCGCAACATACTCATAGAAAATACAACTATAATAGACTTATCCATATAATGGAAGCGCTAATAATAAAACAGAAAAAAGAAGCACTAATTGATAAAAAAAGAAAAAGCCAACACTCAATAACATCAAATATGAACACGGCCACAATGTTCTGACCACATTTAGAAAATAACAAACATTCACATCCATCTAGAAACATATAGAAAATTACACACTCAGTTAAAAACATTCTTGTTAATTGCTAAAAGAAAAACTGAATACGCTCATTTAGAACGTTTGGACAATTATTACAGATATGTGTGTTTGTGTTTTTAAATAATACAAGAAATGATGTGCCTAGAACGAAATTCGAAACCGGATTGAATTTTTAGCAATCCCCTCCCAGTACATTTTCCTAAATTGGAAGTTTTCTTTTGAAGGATTAGGGGGATTAGGGGGAGAATCGATCCTGAATCTGTATACGACACTGGCAAACTCAATAGCTGTTAGTTGAATGATAAGATTTATTTTTCGTTAAAAAGATTATTCAAGATTCAAAATTGCCACTTTCAATTTACAATGAACAAACATGTATTATTTATTCCAGTCTTCTATATCCCCATCTATCCAGAGGTAGACAGGAACAGTTTGAGATTCACGTGACTGTGACATACAATGATATGAACAGATTTTGACAGATGTGAACAGATGGAGAAGGATACAAATTGATGGTTCGATGTGAAGATAGATATAAACACTGATACGTGTATATATATATATATATATATATATATATATATATATATATATATATATATATATATATATATATAATCTAGACTTATTATGTTTATTTATTTTAATTTTAATCCTCTCAAGTTCATGGATCAATTTCTTAGTGTTGCTGTTGAACTTATTAAGAAAGACGCCGTAGTGTAGTATGGTTACATTTTTTATTTTTCCAAGTACTTTCAATCTCATCAAGGATCATCTTCAAGGGTGAATTGCAAATTACAAAATATTATAGTAATTGATACGTTTTTGAAATTTTATGAAATGCGCTCTGTTATAGCCAATTTAAAAGTTAACTATTAAAAATATGTAAGGGAGGTAACTTACTTTATATTTTTTTATTATATTTTTTAAAATACTCAAATTGTAATTTAAAAAAATTACAATTTGAGTATCCCAACACATAAGCTTTTTAAAATATTTTGCTATACTCATAATTAATCTTATTTAGTGTTGGTTGTATTTTTTTATATCGAGGACTTCAATAATTTGAAGTTTGTTTTTTATTTTCATGGTGGTATATATTTGTATTGTTTGTCAATTAACATTACTCTCTAAAACGTGAATGTGTACAGGAATGTTCTTTTAAATTTTGTGCAATAGAACTTGAATCCGAGATGTGCAATATAGGACTTCTTGATAATGTTGTCGTGAAACTAACATATATATTTACTTTTTGTCAGAGATACACTCACCCAAAGGACATTTATATTAATATACAATATTGTTTTTTTTTTTTTTTGCAAAACGGAGTTATTGTGGATGATTAAGTTGGTTGTATTAAATTTAGTATCATATATAATTATTATTATTATTATTTTTTTTTTACTGTGATCAGTTGCACTTTTGCTTTTTTTTAGAATTTTTTCATCTTGTTTGTAGTTAGAGTGTATTTGATTGCGATATAGTTGGTTGATATGTTTAGGGTTATTTGAGGAAGTATTATGTTTTTATGTAATATTTTTAATTGCTCGTCTAATTTGTTCATCAACAATATAATTAGGAAAAGTCATTATAAATGAGAATTTGTTTAATCTTTTTTAATTTAGCGTAGAAATGTTTTTTTTTGTGAAAGATTTAACTTTTGCACGGTTTATTAAATTTTGTATAATCGATGTTGTGTAATTTCCAGGGTATTCATGTTTAGATTTGAGAGTGCATGTGTTTATGTTAGTTATTTTTTTATATGGAGGAAGTAGTAAAATGTATTATATTTGGTGTCTATCAATATATCAAGAAAAGGAATTCTGTTGTTATTGGGTCTGTCATCTCTACAGACAATACAATCGATTGCATAAAAACTGAAATTGAAATGTTATATCAAAACACACAAAAACTTAAAGAAAAACAACTAATAAAAGCATTATTTTGTGGCGCTTCCCTGAATGTTAATTAATAAAGAATAAGTATTATAAAGGATCACCTGTGCGATAATTTTCGTCGGTTGAAAACAAAATGTCTACCCAGTTTATTAACTTAAAAATTTGGAAGACTTTTTCGGAACATTTTGAATTCTTTGAATAAAATATAAACATCGAATGCTGTGCTAGACTTTATTTCAACTATTTTCTTCATTAAGAAAAGATTTACATTGCTTAATTGATAAACCATATTTTAAACAGTATTATCCCACAATTATTACAAGTGATATAATTATTTTATATTTATGGAAGTAGAGAAGGTAAGCTTGCGTATTGATGGACCCATTCATAATGTTTGTTTCTTACACATTTATGTTCATCTAAACAATAAGACCGAATTAGACGAAAACTGGCGGGTATAAGTAACATGATCCTACAATGTCATAGACTACAGAAAAACTAACATTTCTCCTATTGTGTAAACATATAATAAGTCTCCATTCTTACGTACACTGTAAATTCAATTTCCGCTTTTGAACCATTTCATTCGTTTCAACTTTAAATGTTAATCTTCTCAAAAATGAAGTGTATTTATAAATGAAGATCAGATTAATTCAAAACAGATGAAGCTACATCGAAAAAATAAATTTTCATGACAAAATATTTTGTTTTCATTGCTCAAACTTTTCGACATATCTTGTTTACATTATAAAACATATAACCCCTGCTACACCAGATAGACAAAACTCATGATAATGTAAACACTATTTTTCCCAAAAGAACAGTGAGTGGCCTTACCTCTAAGGTTTGGCTTTCGAAGTCTGTCTTTTCCTAAAGGAAAACTAAACAAGAACCCCCCCGTCAAAAAACCCCAAAATACCAAAAAAAAAAACCAACAAAAAAAAAAAAAAAAAAAACAAAAACAAAAAACAAACAAACAAACAAAAAAAACCCAACTATATTTTTTAATGCATTGAGAAACATTCAACTAATTCTGGAGTCAATATTTGTAAATGAATCATTAACTAATAAAATATTTCATAATCTCTGTTATTTCCACATTGTGAAAACTGATCAAGTTAAAAAATGTATTTCTTGATACATGCAAAATACATTGTATTACTTGAAAGTAAACTTAAAATTAAATGAAACTTTTCCAAATGAAAATGTTTGGTCGAAAAGTATAGCGTATATCATGGTATGCCACAAAATAGAGTTGCCACAAAAATTTGCTGCAACCATTTAAAAACATCACTTGAACTTCATGTGTGCTTAGTTATTAGGCATGCACAAAAGTTTCCAGTTTTTTAAGTAAATTTTCTTTTGCTTTCAAAAAAGAAGGATTTACACATAGTAAATGTAATATTTATTATTTGTTATGAAAGTGTTTAATAAAATTGAATCTAAGAAATACGGATGCTGTCAGTTACTGTTTTAGTTAAATGTTGAGGAAAAGAAAAGCCTGAATACCCTCATTTGATAAATTTTGCAGACGTTTTTGTCTATATTTTTTCAATTGATCAGAATTGTCATTTGGTGTTTATTATATTTATTCTTTGTTTTAAAAGTGCACGTTTGAATAAGATCTATCTATCTATCTATCTATCTATCTATCTATCTATCTATCTATCTATCTATGAATGCTTTGAAAAAGACAGGGAGCGTAGGATGAAGTTTCTGTAGAAATATATTTGGCTATACGAAATATGGTCTTGTGCATATATAAATATTAAATCTACTGTTTCTCTTAATGAGATCTGACACAGACGCAGCTTGTAACATAGTCTTTGTTCCGTTGATGTCATCGTTCGGACATTTCAAAAAATAAACCAATCAATAAAAACGTTAAAAGATTAAGAAATATCCAAATTTGCAATTTTTATCTATCTATCTATCTATCTATCTATCTATCTATCTATCTATCTATCTATCTATCTATCTATCTATCTATCTATGTAGTGTCACTTACTAAATGTGTCTTTGTTTGGATATGTGGCCATAAATATAGAGCATCAATATAGTGTTAGGTTATCTAAATCCCTTATATATAGTACTATCATTAGAGATATATTGGTTACGAGATTAATTTTGATTAAATATATTAAACTTGACAATATAGATGCAACATCTTTGAAAATAATCAAGGAACTTAAGATATATTTTGTAAAATCAATCACATTGTTGATGCGTACATATACACACGATGGCGCATACACACAGACATTCAATACAATACAAATTTAGAACTTAATATTTCCTTGACAAACTTATATATATATATATATATATGGGTGTGTTCAGATATGAAAAAAACTTCGAGAGATTTATGACGGGAGAAATTTCCCCTGAAAGAATGAAATTGGCTTCGCGTGACAGTCTTCGTGGCCAAGTAGTAAAGCGCGCTGGGGTAAACGGTGTCTTCCTCTGTTCTGAGGGGCGCAGATTTATTTCCTGCCGAAGGGCGCAACTTTTTCTTTAATAATATTCAGGTCAGTCAGTGAATAAATGGAGCATTTACTCAAATACGAGTATTCACTAAAAATAACGTTTAAAGTGATTATATATATATATATATATATATATATATATATATATATATATATATATATATATGTTGACTTGAAAAGGCACAATGACATTTTCATTATTTTTTTCCTTTAGGATCTTTACAATCAACACTTCTTCAGAAGATGTGACACGAGATGACAAAAATATAGTGAATGCGAAGGGGATACTTAGGAACACAACTAAAACAATTTATTAGTAAAATAATTCACGGATAAAAATAATTAAATGTTTCAAATAAGTATTAAAAAGGAAAAATGCTACCTACAACCCTTCAACTCAAACTTATGAGCGAATAAAATGTTCTTTTTGCTTATACAGTCCTGGTTTGTTTATCTTAATATAAACCGCCTCAAAAATCTTTAAATGGTGAGCAGAATGGGCCTTGTGTTGAACAGTGAAAAAATCATCATCATACTTATGAGCACAGTCAGGGTTGTCTAACAGATGCTAACCTATTGCTGAGTCATATACAGACTGGGTTATCATGGAAGAATGACTGAGATTACCTGATCTTATAGTAGCAGGAACATGTTGACCAATTCGGGTCTCTAGTCTCTGATTGGTCTGTCCCACTTATTCATCATCGCACTGACATTTAAACTTATATACAAGAGAACTATTTTGAAAGTGGGACAGACGATCTTTGACAGAAGAGGGAAAACCGAACGGGTCTCAAAAATAACACGCAACATGAAAGTCGAAAAACCTGATGTCATACACGCCGACACCCTGTCAGCGAGTATTTGACTCTTCCTAAAACATTTATTTTAAAACTACCGTGGCTAGGTATAGCCACGGTAGTTTTAAAATAAATGGGACAAAGAGAAGGGCCCCAAATTACCGCGTCATTGAAACATTTGATTTTACGTTCAATAATACGTTTGATGCCATTAGTTAGAAACCATTGTCAATAAAAGTACAATGAATTTTCTCAAGTTCCTGGTTAAGGGTACAGGGGAAACAAATCATCAACGCATAATGAAATAAGGTAGATATCAGGTTAATTTTACGGGATTTAGGAACAAAAGAATTCCAATTAGTGCGCAGATCCGTGAACGTAGTTTTGCGGTAAACACTGGTAATAAACAAACTATCGTTACATTCAAAAACAACGTTCAAAAAGGCAAAGTCCAATTATACTCCATTTCCATAGTGAATTGCAAGGATGTATGAAGGGAATTGAGTTGGGTGTGAAAAGCCGTCATCAACGTAACGCAAATATATATACGGCATTTTTCAAACAGAAGAATCTAGGTAGAAACCAACAAAAATGTTGGTTTCTACTGGACCCAGGGAAGGGCTCATCAAGACCCCATTGATTTGGGCATACATAATATTGTCGAAACTAAACTCAGACCCTCTGCAGATGATTAGACGAGTTAAATTCCTTAGTTTCACCAGTTCAGACCTTCACAGTTAGGACCCGACATGTCTAGCAAATCATCATCATTCTCTCAGTGTTTCTTTGAGTTAGGAATAAGAATTTCTCTAGAGCTGTGGAACAAACTCCCGAGAGAATGCTTCCCTGACAACTAAAATCTTGGTCTCTACTAGTCCAAGGTCAACCGATATCTGTCCTACACATCCTCATAAAGTGCACTTTTAATCTCTCATTCCTCCTCCTCCTCCCTTACAACAATCTCGTTCAGTAATCCTCTACCTTGAGTTTACCTTAGACTCTGTATTCAGTGAACTAACAGTATTAAAAAATCTGCTTGATTTTGAAGTCACCAGTACATAGCTCATACTTTGGGTTGCTTTTTTGATTGACATTTAAGTTTTCTTACAGTTAATAGTGATATTTTCTTGCTCCCCAAATTGTATGAGCTTTTGATACAAAAACAACTTAAATAATGCTGATATATTTATCGTGAACAATAAGAAGAAAATTTGTTAGAAGTCTACAGAGTTAAATTGAATATATATATATATATATATATATATATATATATATATATATATATATATATATATATATATATATATCCGGTTTGCCTGAAAGACAAACAAAAAGGTAAACTTAGGCCCGAATTGCACACGAGTGTCAAAAAGGTAGACATATCTATATATAAATATAGTAAACAGGTGGGCTTTTTTGGTGGGGGTTACCCCTCTGCAGGTGGATGCAGTCTGCTTATTCTTGATTCAAACCGAAAAGTTTTGAACAAAAAAAGAATTGTGTAATGTAACACAAACATGCCAACTCTAGTCATGAAGTGCTTGAAATAAACCAGGAAGTTGTAAATATTCAGTAAAATTAAATCTAAGGATAATACGAAGCAATGAAAATAATAATAATATATAATAAAATAAATGAATACTGGGGAGAGTCCTGGAGTATTGAGAAGACTTACTGTTGGTTGATCTATAGTGAAAGACAACAGTGACTGAAAAGACAAGAGAACAAATAATCAAATACTGGAGAGAGGCTTTGATTATTGAGTTTTGCTCTCACCTGATTTTCAATGGAAGTCACCAAATACCGCAGGAGTAAAAAAGTCAGTGAATGAAAACAAAGGCAGCAATTCCTACTGAGGTAAACACTGTCACCTGATCGCGGTTGAAAGCCACCAGTTGATATTGGGGTGAAAGCTCATCAAGTACATAATAATAATAATAATAATAATAATAATAATAATAATAATAATAATAATAATGATGATGAATGGAGTTGGTGAAGAATAAAGTGATGAGTCTTCTTACAAGAATACAAAAGACTGCAACATAATCGAAGCATGGCCACAAAAATTTATTATGAACAATAGATTCAAAATATATCAATAACAGTTCGCAGGTTTTTATCGTTTTATTTCAAATTCGTCCGCTTCAGAAAGGTTAGTTTTTTTTTGTCCGAGAAAAATATATAATAAATAACATGGTTAGTGAAAACCTGGAGTCATTGTTGGGCCGTTCTCAACTGATTCTTCTCCTTTTCGGAATGAACAATGAAGCGTCGTCGTGGGTGGCCGTGGCTTGGAAATGAAGCGGGAGATAATCGTCGGCTGGCGGGAAAGAAGGCTTAATCTGAGGTCACACGACCAGTGAACTTTATTATACGCTTCGTAGCCTATGACTAGGTTGAAAACAAGGTAAAGAGTAGTTAATAAGTCGGAAGATAATGATGGGATAAGAATATATATATATATATATATATATATATATATATATATATATATATATATATATATTTGTATGTGTGTGGCGCGTGTGTATGATTATTGTTTAAAATTTAACTTCATCGCATTGAGGCGTGATTGTTGATTCCTATATCTACACTATTTGTCCGTCTGTCTGTCTCTGTTTCAGTCTCTCTGTCTTTGTCTCTGTCTGTCTGTCTCTCTCTCTCTATATATATATATATAGTTAGTAACTGGCTATTCATTTCCAAGTATATCCGTCTCCAAGACTAGCTAGTGATAATCCCTCTTATAGACGTCTGCTCAGGCACATCTGTATTTCTTTAGCGTTCACAATGCTTACCTGTGGTTTATACTGCAACTATACTGAGTTGATCGCATTTACAGTTTTTGGAGAGAGAGCGTACATAGTGTAGCATGATCAACACCTTGATCAAAGCCAATAAAATCAAGCCTTCGGTCACACTGATTTGTGATAGTGTTAGTGTAATCATCGATCGTTTCCGAATTTCCGAATGAAATAATTCCCTTAAATTATATATGAATTCATACTGAATTTTATAAATACATTTACTTGCAATGTTTGGCGTTTTTTTTTGTTTTTTTTGTTGTTGCGAATTCTATAGTTTTCTATATCTTAGTGAGATGCGTGTGTGTGTATCCATTAATGCAAAGTTCTTTCTTGGACTGTTTGAAATGAAAGCGCTTTTTTCATATCTATCTATCTATCTATCTATCTATCTATATATATATCTATCTATCTATCTCAGTTTATTTATATTGTGGTCTTGTATTGTTCTCAAAATGATTCGGCTCGTAGGAACATTTAGAACTAATCTGCAGAGAGATGAAGTGAAATTCATTATCTCTTTATTGGTTGATAAATAATTGAATGATTGGTAGAAATATTCTTAGCAGGAAAAATAAAAGCAATAACGTTTAAAACACAAACTGCAAACTATTGCTAGCAAGACAATTCAATGACCAATACTGCTACTGAAATATTTACAAGGAATTCAGTTATCTTGGGAAGGGCATGAATTCATCACTTCCTTCCTCATATCTGGGCTAAATAGTTGGGTAGACTGATTTCTATAGACTTATTTGGTGACTGGTGACTAGTAGGAGGGCAACTCAACACTTATTAGAATTTGGGTTAGCAACTTCATCCCATAAAATCTTACTTTTGGTAAAAACTTGAGCGAGTGAGTGTAATGAGAAAGAAACAGAGAAACAATGTAGATAAGGAGTCAGAGAGTTTGGTCTCACTTTACTCACCCGTCCATACATTTTATTTAACTTTTATCAAAGTTGATATTTTCAGTCTGAGTGGATGAAGTAGCGATAGGACAGTGGTTTGCATGCAAACCCTTCTCAAACGTCATTATGGCTGCCCATTAACGATTCATTTTGCTTAAATATCTGCATATTACAGGGATTGAGAAGTAGATTAATATTTTTTCCAAACGCAGTTAATGCTAATTCAAACCAAATTTAAATTTTGATAATTCTGTTCACAATTATCCACCACACACACAAACACACACACACACGCACACACTCACACAGAGGTTGCGATGGATAGATTATCGCCATTTTATATTTTTAATTTAGCGCATGCGTGTTGTGTGCTTTTTATTTAGTCGACTGCACAGTATAGTAGGGTCAGTTGGACACCATCTGTGAGAAAAAGAGCTCCATGATGCAATTCACTTATCCAGAAATTTGGAAACGGCATTCTCTGTTGCTTGGCATTCGAACCGGAAGCTCCAATACAAGCATTTCAGAGTGTTTGGGTGTCAATCTGAGGACATTGCAGAATATTCGGAAAGAGTTGGCGATTTTATTGAATAAATATATTGTTTAGTATTTCAAGATAATTTTGTGTAATTTGGTAAATATATCTGTTAAAATGAGATGTCAGTGTTATTTTCATTTTCGTGTAATTTAGACGACAATTTACCCATCACACACACACACACACACACACACATACACACACACACACACACACATATATATATATATATATATATATATATATAATGGTCGACCTTTCTAATCGACGTTCGTAATCTAGATTTGTCCTCGGACTTTAATTCCAGTCAGCCCAAAATAAAATGAGGAACAACCTCTTCACAACCTGTCTACACACACACACACACACACACACACATACATACACACACACACACACACACACACACACACATATATATATATATATATATATATATATATATTACAGAAAGTATACATAATTAAATATACTCAGACTCCGGTTAAGGCACTCATGCGGAAAATGACAAGGACGCAGGCAGATTAAAAGTTAGTATCACTTTAAAAGAGATAGAGTGACTGAGTTAAAGTATATATATAACATTTAATTGGTTAATCTAGACATAACCACATGTATATTTTTAATTCTGACCTTAAGACCCCCACCAACCTTTAACTTCCGAAAAGGGATGACGATTTGTTTTTAAATTTCCCTAATAAATCATTTTTATCCCAAGTTATCTACAAGTTTTATCACAAGTTATCTACCATAGTTTGAAGAAGTATAATCAAACATGAAAGCTTTTGTGTAGCGATGTTTTTATTATAATCTATTATAATAAAAATATTATAATATATATATATATATATATGTGTGTGTGTGTGTGTGTATGTGTTTGTATATGTGTGTGTATATGTCCATGCGTATATATGTGTGTATATATATATGTGTGTATATACATGTGTGTGTATATATATATGTGTGTGTGCGTGTTTATATATATATATATATATATATATATATATATATATATATATATATATATATATATGTATGCATGTATATATATATATAGATAATATATATATGCATATTTGTTTAGATGAGTGAGTATATGCATGTATATGTATGGATGTGTGTAAGGTGTTATGTAGATATGTTTATGTGTGCACATATGTGTATGTCTGTGTATGTGTATGTGCATATGTATGCATGAGTGTATGTGTATTGAGATAGATTCATATATGTGCACACATATATGTATGTATATGCGGGTAGATATAGATATGTTGTGTATGTGTGTATCTACGTATGTGTTTTGGGCATATAAATAGTAAGTCCTTATTAGATTAAATTTTAGTTAAATTTTATATGTTTATGTTAAATTTGTAACCTCTAGGTGATATTTCTTGCTTTTTCAAATTTTCTTGATTACACATCGGTTCTCTTATAAATGCCTTTCATTTTTAGTCCTCCCCCACATCTTTTTCCCCCCTCTCTCTCTCATCTTCTGGATTTTAAGTTTAGATCATATCGTTTTTTATTGTGCGTAGTGTCACCACAAATTTATACACACGTTTCCGGTGCCTGTTTTTTAATTTTAATTTAGGTCAGCGATTCGGTAGCGAATTATGCATCGAAAAATAATTCATATTTATCTGTATTTCACTCATTTAAACCGTTATTTAACTCCTCTCTTTAAAACTTCTCTCTGTTAAATTTTAATCCCCACCTTCACCTTTAGGCCTTCCTGTTCTTCTTTCTTCTATTACACCCTCTCTCTAAAGCTTTCATACATTTCCCTCTCACACTTGTTTCCAACTCTCACACATACACTCTCACTAAAATTTTATTTTTTATACCCGGAGTTATATTTTCCGATTTCTTTTTGAATTTGTAGGTCTGATGAATTGGATCGTGATTATGATTCCAATGTAATAAATTATAACCATGGAATATTAGTGTTTGAGCCTTTTATTATATATATATATATATATATATATATATATATATATATATATATATATATATATATATATATATATATATGAGAAACAAGATATTACTAGGTTTATATAAAAAATAAAAGTTTACTAAATCAGTGGAATCAATTAGCTATTTTTGGCGTCATTATCATAAAGTTTACTTAAATAATATTTAAATATATAAAAAAAAATTGTTACCTAATAATATACATACTTATAGTTGATGTGAAAATAACTCTACATACTGTAAGGGATTCTAATACATTTACTTGTTCTTAAAAGAAATATAATATATTAAAAATTCAAATTGTAGTTAAATAAAACGTATTCTAACCTGAACACCCCCCCTAAAAAAAAATCTTTAAATATACAAATAGAAAAATGCCGTAAGAATTTTTGCCTTTAACAATAAAATTTTAAAAAATCCAGACGACATGCATTTAACGGATGTTAAATTTCATTGAAGAATACATCCATACCCCCTATCAAAACGTAACTGATACATCAAAATACAGACATAATGAACACGCAAACACTCCTCTGGTTGAAATGAATTTCTCTGTATCCTTGGAAACGTGATTTATGATTTTTGCTGTTTTTAATACCCAGTAATTTTAAAAGTTACTCCAAACTTAGCTTGAGGATGAAATGGAACTAATGTCTTTAATTTAATTACAAAATTAAATTCGGACCTTTCATTTTTGAAACATGGTTAGAACTGTGTAGCGGAAAAACCATATTTTAAATCAATTAATTTATAATATATATATATATATATATATATATATATATATATATATATATATATATATATATATTGAAAGGGAAATAATAAAAGATATCTTAGAAATCTAGGGAAAGTTAAATTGAAAGAAGAAGCTGTAGCTCGTCTACAAGTAAAATATTAGAATCCGACTCAGTTAATTAGTATCGTTAATCCAATCAAGAGACAATAATCACTGTTTTCAGGACAGTCATTGTAATCTCGTAATATTCAAATAAGACTCTCTCAATCTTTTCAGATGACAGCAAGAATAGTATTCACACACTCATAACCATACTTAGATTACTTTTTCTCTCTATGGACGTATGTCTCTTTGTGTACTTATTCCTATGAGTATAGACCCATCTATCTATTATAAAGTATCCATTCATATATATATATATATATATATATATATATATATATATATATATATATATATACTGAGGAAAATTTATGGCAAATTGGAAAAAAGTTTTCGTGACGCGTTTCGTCCTTTAGAAATTCATCGGACTAAATTTATGTTGGTGCGACTACACATGCGCACGATCAATGGATGCTGGGGGAGGGGGGCGGTTATTTTTTTTTTAATCTAGCCGATTTCATTCAAATTTTTTTTTCTTTTTGTTTCCATCATTTTGTTGCCAGGAATGAGGAAATGTTGTATGGGCCTGAGCGCAAATTTAATGTAGATGACCCTTACAATCAAGGCACGCTCTAAACATTTTCGTTGTAGTCAGTTGTTTTCTCCTTTGATCAGAGTAGCATTTTGTCATACATTTTCCCCCAAAATTATTCTTAATATATAAAAAATATATAGCGTTATTTCATATATATATATATATATATATATATATATATATATATATATATATATATATATATATATATATATGCATGTATATTTTTAAATCTATTTGCTTAAAATAATATATATATACATATATATAACATACATATACATATATATATATATATATATATATATATATATAGGTACCTCCACTTTTTCGGCATAAATTTCGATACCCAAGTTTAAAATACATTTTTTAAAATGAAAAAACATGCTTGAAGATTTCATTTTAGCTTTACTTGAAAGTTGAATCATTAAATTTATTATTTCCATTAAGTAAACAATTCTGGTATATTTCAGATAGAAACTATATACATTGGAATGTCAAATTTAATTTTAAATTTTTAAATTTTCAAAAAACCCGCCATTTTCTTAATTTTAAGAAATTTGTAAACAAACACAAATTTATCGATTTTAAAAATATTTAAAAAAATTTCTGACACGTCATTTTAGTAAAATTAGAAAATTTAATGTTAAATTAATCTGATTTAAAAAAAATATTACTTAATTATAGCATAAAAAAGAAATATACAACGAATTATTAACGATTGGTACCGTAATTTTGATCCGATACTTGATCCACGTGTCGATTGACAAGTGATGACAGCTATGACGGATGACCATAAATGAAAATTACTAGAAATCTGAGTGAACCCTTTTATTTTTAGTTTTACTGTTATGTCTATTTATTAGAATAAAGGGACAAAACTCTTTTTATAATAATGGCAATTTCAGTCTACCGTACATGGAAATAAGGAATGTATTAAGTAGAAAAATACAACATAAAAAATTATTTGAAAAAAAAGTGGAATCAATAAATTTATTAAACTTGGCAATTTTGAACTCGTAAATTTTGTTTCTACTTAATTACTAATTATCAAAAGGAAATAAGCTAATACAGAGTTTTGCACGATTTTTAAACTATTATAAATTATTATAATCAAAATGTAAAACAAATAAAAAATTCTTGTAAAATTTAATTATTCATCAGAAAAAATTTATTTCTTCAGGCAATAATGACCTTAATATTACTTATTTACAAAAGCAATTAAAAGCTTTTCTAATTAAGTAATATCATAGTTTTATTGGATTCATTATTTTTCTATTCAAAGCTCATTTTACAAAAGTTGGAACAAATTAGAAAAATAAAAGTAGGTGATTTACCATCTCCAATGACTCTTACTTTAAACAAAAAAAAATTGTAAGGAAATAAAAAGAATTGAAAAAAATTTCGGGAAAATAAGTAAGTGGGGTGTAACATATTAAAAAAAAAAATATTTTTTACTAAAATTTACTAAAAAGAAATATTTCAAAAATAATTTCATTCATTGGTGAAATAAGTCCTGAAAATTTCATTAAAATCGGACAATTACTTTAATTTTACAAGAATTTCCAAATCAATGGGTTTTCAACGGGAAAAAAGCGCAAAAAAAAACAATGTTATTTTTACAGCACCGCGATGACGTAAAAAAAAGAAAATTTTAACCAAAATTTCGAACGTGTTAAAAAATATTAAAAAATATCAAAAAATAATTAAAATACACTTTGGTCTTTCATCTTAATAATAACATAAGCGTTTTGACGATAAAAATTTATTTTCGGTAAGTTTGTGGCATTTGTTTATTACGCTATGCTGTTTTCCCGCGAAAAAGTGGAGGTACCTATATATATATATACATACATACATATACATATATATATATACATACATATATATACATACATATACACACACACACACACACATATATATATATATATATATATATATATATATATATATATATATATATATATGCATGAGACAATAGTAATCTAGCATCAAGTGTGGGTGGTATTTTTCCTTTTTCTGCAGTCTTAGATTCTTAACCATTCCTCTAAAGGAGGTATCATTGTAGATATTTGCTAATCTGGCAGAAAGCCCAAATAATCGGAATGCCTAGTGTATATCAAAATGTCTTCTTTAATTTGCGAATAATATTCATTTCTGATGTGTGCAGCAGAATTTGTACATTTGCGGGAAAGTTGACCTTAAAATAATTAATTTTCGTGAATTTCTGATCGCTAGAACGTGTTCATTTGATACTGAGTCTACTTTGTTGGTTAATAAAGTTAAAGAATCGAGCTGTATTCATTTAGGGAGCATATCTCGTTTGCGTTTTAACTCCCCGGTATACCTCCCTGTCCTCGTGTCGTGAGGGCGACTCCAGCGTCATTATCGTCGTCGCCTCTTCGTCATGGGTCAGTAGTCGCTCTCTGGAGACCCTGAGACGATAATTCGCCTTAGCGCAATTCCAGTGGTTCTGAACAAACCGGATTAGATAGTGTCGGAGCGATCGCTTTGTTTTCCAACATTCACACTGATTGCTTTTGTACTCTGACATTTGCACGGCTGTTTGTGGGACGAAAGAAACTTGGTCTTAACGCCAGATTCATCGGAACGCCCATTTACTAAGGGTTTAGATCATGGCTCACATGATAATGGCTACATCTTTTCTTTTTAAAGTGAATTGAACATTGTAAATTGGTGTTGGATCCAGTTTTCTTTTATATGCCGTGTCCCTTCGGGACATGGAGGATCTCGGCTCTCATGTCTTGCTCTAAGTAACTTTTAACTGTTTCTTGTTTTTATTTTCCCTTTGATCCATTCACAAAAATCCGTTAGATATGTTGTAACTCGTTGTTACCCACTGCTTTTCTCGTCTTCAATATGTACTGTCAGTCTCTTTCCTCATCATGTGTCCCAACAATTTCTATTGCCTCTTTCTGATTATAAGTGTAATGTCTTTTTATTTCCTATTTTCCTTAAAACTTCCTCGTTGCTCATATGTTCATTCTATGGTGTTCCCAGCATCTATCAGTAGAACGACATCTTCGTCACTTCAAGTCTCTCCTTCATCTATGAAGAGATATCCATTATGCAGATATAAAACTAAGAATTGTGGCCTGCCAGGCAGTTGTAGTTGCTTATTTACTACCAGTACCTGTTAAAAGTCAAAACTTCGAAATATGATTCTCAAAACAAATAGACACTCTGCATGAATTCATCTATTTCTGGGGTAAGTAAATTGACTGAAATAATTTTAGTTTTCTCAGGAAAGTCATTTTTTGAAGCCAGAAAAAAATCAGTATTTTGAATGTTGATTTTAAAGACATTTAAGTTTTACTTACTTGTAAAATGACGCAACATAATCTTCATATTTTCCACTTTCATTTGTGCATTTCTAATCGATATTCAAGATAAGTAAAAGACAAGGTTTCGAATTTGGATTTTTAAGGCAAGTGAGCCTGCGACCCCCATATATATATATATATATATATATATATATATATATATATATATATATATATAAAATGTATAAATAAGTTTGTCTTGATACATGTATGCATATGATGAGTTTGAAAGAGTGCTGATCTCGGTGATTGTTAATACTGAGTAGTGAGTTCGATCAACACAGTGTAACAGCACCCCTCCACATGCACACATACACACACGCACATTCACATACAATGATGTGCAAAAAAATATATTGATCAGTGATATGTAGCAAGAATGACAGTTATTCTCTCGTAACTAGTTTTCATATCAGAACCAGAAGTAATCTTGTTGCTTCGGATGCGCTGGACGGTGTAACAGAAAGAAAAATCGA
>OZ010588.1:58993995-59001495 GCA_963932145.1 Acanthosepion lycidas
ATATTATTATTATGACTGACCGGCCTGAATGTTCGAGAAGGAAAGATTCTCACTCTTCGGCCGGATTGAACCTGTGTCCATCATGGTAGAGGAAACCACAGTTTAACCCGATTTCTCTAACATTCAGGACAGTAGGTGAAAATAAATAAATAGATATCCTGTTTAATATATAAACGGAGTGCCTACTCAAATACGAGTATTCACTAATAATAACGTTTAAATTTCGTGTGTGTGTGTGTGTGTGTGTGTGTGTGAATTTAAAGTCAAGTATCCCTATATCTTCATCTTCTGGATGTAAAATTTAAATTGATGTTTGTTATATTTCTTCCCTCCTTCTATATATGATTCTATCACCAAAAACCTTGTTTAGTCTGAAGTAGTCTCTTCGAATGTGTGGCGTAAGATTTCTCATTTTGTTTCAGTTACTCCATATTAGTCAGATATATAAAAAATTATATATCCTATTACCTCATATATTTTTTGATTTTCGGTTTGGAATTCAGTTTTGCCTCTCTCCATTATTGATTGCCTACTACAGTTAGAGAGCCCAGTCTGTCCTTTTAGCTGGGGTTGTGGGTGAGAAATGATATTTTCCCAACAATATTTAACCAACAATAACCGATTTCTCATTCCGAACTGCTATCCTTTATATGAAACTGATGTCGATGTTTTAACCAAGAAATTAGTCAGTTTTCGAATGCTGATTTTCAATTCAGACAAACTCTTTTTACTTAAAAGCTTGGAGAAAAATTTCTTCTACATGCTCTCATCTTATCGGACTAAATACAGTTACGATTTTTAGCTTCTGAATTTTCAAACTAAACATATTTTCTCTATTTGCAAAATTGGCGCAACACAATCTTCCTACCTCCATATAGTATTTTTATTTTACACCATTAAACTTAGTAAGTATCTATAAATGCAAGAATTTACTGTTATTTACTCATTTAGTTGATCCAAATACAATGCTATAAGAATTTGGCTCCCAAAGTGAACTGAACTCACTACTATTCTAGGCTAGTTTATTAATTATTAACCCACGGTGTATGAACTCGGTTGTTTATGAATATGTTTATTTTATATTTCTTGCCACACTGCGAAATCCGGTTCCATTTTCCTGTTTATTGGAAAAACATCTGCCGAGTGCGGTTGGTTCCTCAAAATTTGAGTTGTTTTGAGATAAATTTTTAAGTGTTCAGATAAACCAATTTCAATGGTATAATTTTAGTGCTTACATGCTTTAATATTTCATTCTTTTTCATCGAAAATTGCCGTCATAAACAAGTTTATTTCTATGTTTACGTTTATGAAAATCTTAGAGGAATTTATTACGTCTGATTTTATACTTGTAACTTAATGGGAGTGGCACTTAACGACGCGGAAAGAAAACGTATAGAAGAGAAATTTTGCATGTAAAGCACAATAAAGTTTGTTATTCGTTAGCCCATGAATATATCGATCCCAAAGAAGTTATTAATATTAATGAGCTTAAAAGCTGTTTTTAAATTCATAAAGCATTTGATATCCTATCTATCTATCTATCTATCTATCTATCTATCTATCTATCTATCTATCTATCTATCTATCTATCTTACCAAAAAACAGTAAAAATTTATTTAAATCAAAGATTACAATATTCAATTAAAAATCACACGTAGTCAGAAAGTAACGATAGCGTTATCTCCCTTTGTCCTTACGCAAACCATTTACTGCTACAACTGCTGGCAAGTAGACGAGAACGGATTTCGTGCGAAGGATTTGTTTTCAGTTTTGTTAATTACCGATTTTCAAGTACTTTTCTTTCTTTTCCTTTTCTAGTTTTAGTTATTATTTCAAACCTTCAACAGTTCTCAAAGTTTTTTTCGTCGATTACAGCATTACCTTGTTCGAATCCTTGATCTCGTTTCTAAAGTTTCTGAAGATTTTACGGTTTTTGTTACCAAGTGCACCCGTTATTATCATCACAACTCTGACCCTCGTATTCCCCGTCGAAGTCCTGCTATTTTTCTGTTTATTTATTTGTATATATTTTTTATTTCTACCATGTTGTCTTCTGGCCCAGCCGCCTTTATAATCTGACAAATTTCTTTACAATGTTCACACCTGTAAATTCATTTTTCTTTCTTTTTTTTTTTTGATTCGAGGTGGAGCGCAGAGGTGACAGTTTGGATTTCATAACCCCAGACTATTTTACGTAATGCTAAATGTCATTTGTTGTTTACATTCTTTGCACAATTACAGGTGCATCGCTATTTTTCTCTGTTGGGCCTATTTTTATATATATTTGCGAATAATTTGTTGCAGGATTTATTTCTAATGTCGATTATTTCACTTTCGATTTCAGCCATTTATATATTTTTATTTTTTTTTATAAAGCAGCCAGATCTCAACAAGTAAAACAGCTATATTACACGAATATTAATATGACTAAATACTTTCGGGTTTTACTGGAGATCAAGTGACAGCAAGTCTCCTGAATACGTCAGGACTCTAAGCACTATTCCGAGTGATAGGAATAATGCTGTCTTAATGGCTTCGTCTCTCCTTTCTTTTTACTAATGTTCAGCCAATATAAGGTCTAAGTGGATTAAAAAAATGTGAATGTTGTAAGGGCGTATAGGCAGAGAGCAAGGGTTGCATATTGTAATATGCGTAATCTATTTACAATACTCAGTTTTTTTTTTTTTTTTTTGTTTTTTTTACAGAATTATTCAGGGTTAGCGTTAAATGTGATTTAGTCTTCTCAAATGTTTACTTCGTGCCCATATCATTCATTTTAAAATTATTTTGTTTATCTTTGAACATATATGTACATTTGTTTTTTCCTAGTTGTCTTTGACAAAATGTTTTATACTTTGCACTTTTCCATTTTGATACTTTGTACTTTTCTGTAAAATGTGGTTGCCATAATTAATCTAATTAATGTATCCAGTCCAGGGTTTTATACTTTGGTACTTTTTCCGCATTTACTTTTCTTTATTTTTATTTTGCATGGTCGAATCTACTTTCCTTATTTTTAGATACTTAAGAGTTTACTTTCTCGTTCAGTGTCTTCATAATTTCCACGATGGGCATTTCAATTATTTTCATACTTTTTATTTTCCTTTGTGGATCACTAGGATTACACGTTTCTCGATTCCGAATTCCATTACGATGTCCTTCCTTAAGACATTGACTGTTTGTATTAAGGTTTCTAGGATAAAAAAAAAAAAAAACAGTACTAGAAAGAAAATAAACTGATCTGGAAAAGGAAAGAGAAAAAGTAAAAAAATGTGCGCGCATGCGTGAGAAAGAGAGAGAGAGAAAGTAAAATAATGATCAAATTATTTATAACTTCCAAGCGTATATAAATATTTCAAATGGGTATAGAAAATATGAATGAGACATACTGTGCTGCGCCAGTCTTCTAAGTGAAAAAACCTGCCTTCCTTGAATGTCAGCATTCAAAATCTTGCATATTATTACGGCTCGAACTGGCATCAGTGAGAAAATGTACACAACTGCTTGAGACAAAGTACTAAATAAACTTTTATAGAACATATCTATACGTTATAACTTTAAGACAATTACAGTTCATTCATTAGGAAACAACTTTTACAAAATTTGATTTTTTTGCTTAACATTAAAAAAATATCACGGTATTACGAAATTAGATCAAAATACCAGATTATGTCTCTCTTTCTGTCTTTTATTGTTCCAAGTAATTTTTCAATCTTTGACATCCATTTTTTTAATCTTTGTCATTCATTGTTGTCCCTGTTCTGATATCCATTCACAGAAACTAGTTATCTGTCAATCGCTGTTTCTCTTTTGATCTCAAATCACAGCGCGTACAATTTGGGAAATTCGCGCTTATTTAGAGAAAGGCACGAATCTACTTCATCATCGCATTTTTATGTGCTGTGTCTCTTCAGTACATGGGCGATCATGGCTCTTCATTACTTCCTATTATTTGTAGCTCTTAGCAATGTGTTTTTTTTCTTTTGCTCTACCTATCATTCTGTGTTCTGCTATTCATTTACGCAATCTTGTTAGATTATTCGCTGTTCTCCCTTGTCTCTTTTACCTTCGATATGTCCCATGAATATTAAATTCTCTCGGCCCTCTTTCCTCATCATGCGTTCCAGAAATTTCGATTGTCTCTTTCTGATTGTATATATGTATATTCTTTTTGTTCCTGTTTTCCTTAAAACTTCCTCGTTACTCAAGCCAGGTTATATTCAGCATACGGCTTAAATCTCATCACGTCGCACAAAATTATTCATAAAAGATTTTACAGAAAAAAAAAAGGAAAATGCAAACGAATTATTATAACATCTGTCTATATTTCTGAGATGAGGTAGTGTAACTATTTGCATTGTTCGGGATTGTTGTCCTCATCTTTATTGTCATATTCACAACGTTTCGGCCTTTTTCAGGCTGGAATTTCGAACCGCTCTCTTTATTTCATCACCTGGGGTAGACTGTCCTAGTTTCACGTGCCACGCCTTTTCTGGATATCTCAGTTTCAGTTATTTCCCTTCAGTAACTCAACTCTCCAAGTTTTTGTTTACCTCTGCTGTGGCCAGGTATTGAACCCACAACTCTTTGGGTCAAATCACTGGATTACTTCAACCAACGCTTTTATTCACTAGGCCATGTGTCATTTATGATAAATGTTTAGCTGTCCTTAACTTTTGTTCCAGTGACACAGGGCCTATAATAATAACAATAATAATAATGTTACATATATTATTAATTTTTCTTTTAAATACTACGTAAGTAGAATAAATAACCCTTTATTAACTGCATATAAAGGAATTGCGGTACATTTATTTGCATTTAGAATAAAGCATATATTGGTTTTTCAAATTTTGAGTTTTCCATCATTAATATATATATATATATATGTGTGTGTGTGTGTGTGTTTGTGTGTCTGTATGCGTGTCTCTGTGTGTGTGTGTGTGTGTAGTTCTGTGGATAGAAGTTGTGTTCTCGAAAAAATGCGCCTGGGTTTTAGCTGAAAGTTAATTAATCACTTTTCTAATAAAGAAGACATGTTAGAATAAACCACAGTTAATGAGTCAATAGCACCTCATTTAAGCATCAGCATTAAAGGCGTTGCTTTCTAAAATTTATTCTAATTTATTTTTTTATTTTTAACTTTTATTTTTTTATTATAAAAGTGGTTAATTAACTGGCAGGCATTAAAGTAGACATATTTGCGACACTTCCCACACACGGAATACGTGCAGAGATGGTGTGGATAGAGAATTAAACACCGCACAATGACTTCATTTTATGTTTCAAGCTTTCTTCAAATTACGTGTTCACTACTTGTATTGGGTTCTATATATAAAATAGTGGCCTATGAAAAGTGAAAAAAGTGGGAAACCGGCCGTTGTCAGTTCGTTTGGCCTAATAGTTTATGTTATTTATTTAGTTAATTTATTTTTTATATTGAAATATATTTTATACTTCTTTCGTTTAATAATCTTGACATTGGAAATAAAGTTTATTAAATTCAGGTTATAATGGGGTTGAAGGTAGCGTAGAAAGAATTTGTTTTTGTATTTGCTTTTGGAAATTAAATTTGATCTATTGCTCAGGAGTTTATATTTTCTGAAAAGCTGATTATTGCTATATTCTCCACAAGGAAATGTTTACACAACCTTGTTGTAGATGGTGAAGTTTTCTTCTTTCCCGTTTTATTTTTGGTCTGAATTTTTGAGATTCCATTTATGTTTGAGAGTTTTGTGGTATTTGTTGTTAAATATTTTTGTTAAATATTGTTTTGCATGAGTAGATTCTCCGTTTTCCAGGGCATTCTGTTAGTCCTTCTATATTTTTCTGGATTTTCTTTCTGAGGTCAACACCGAGCGGCGACAGTCTGTTTCATGCTTGAAAGCAATTTTCAGAATATGAAAATTGCATTCAAGCATAAAACGAACTGTTGACTCAGTGTCGACTCTGTTGAGTGAATGTTAGCTTTTATATTCAAATACGCTATATCCCTGATATTGAGCATATCCTTAAATATAGCAGCCAATAAAAATATATTTTTTATCATATATGTATGAACGGATATGTGTGTGTGTATGCGTGAAGGTGTTTTAATATTGGAATATATTTTTGTATGCAATATTAGTATTACTCATTTTAATGACATAACCGTAGATTAAGTGGACTTACATCATATATGAGTAAGGAGAGATAAAATATAGTATAGAATAGAATGTTTTCGAAATAGCATGTATATATGGACAGAACGGGAAAATTTCGTTAGAACGAAAGAAAAGAGCGCTGAACTGTTATATAATATCAATTCCCCTATATGGCAGTGAATGCTGGACAATCTAAGAACATCTTCATCATTGTTGTTTTTTTAACCAAGTTAACAGTATTCAATCTTGTTAAGAATAACGCAATCCCACTTTCTTGATAAGAATAATCTTATTACCAAATCTCACTTGAAAATTCCTCAAATCTTCGAAACGAAATTTGGGCCTCTGATTATCATGTAATATTTTTTAGAAAATCAGAAAGAAAAAAGTAGGTAAGAAGCTGCTTCAAAAGGTCACCGAATGGGCATTATTTAAGAACGTATCGGCTAGAACACTGCATTGAAAATGAAACAGCATTCTTTCAAAAAATATGTTGACAAAATACTTCAGCTTGATATTAAAAATATTAGGAAGGTCGTAGAATATACCAGCCGCAAAGATGAAAAGTCAAATTAGGAAAGTTGCAGACAATAAAGAACGTATTGCATGCTATGAATTCAAGAAATATACGCTAATCTTACATCGATTATAGAAAATTTAATTCAATTATATTTACTGGAGTTTTCCCTTTGAAATTTTACAAAAATATATATTTATATTTAAATCACTTGATTTAAACCTTCAAAATATCGATTTGACATGTTTTCATTTCAGATAATATGTATTTAATCCCAAAAGGACGTTTTTTCCTTTCTTAACTGGATTATTTAAATATTTTCCAGCAGGAGATAACTACAACCCCCCCTCCCCCCCCAAAAAAAAACAAGGATTCAAAACAAAGTGGCAAAAAAGATGATGAAATATTTGTTGTCATAAAAAATAAATGCCAGTTGCGATTTACCAGTATATATGTATATAAAAATATATGTATGTACATATATATGCATATATATGTGTATATATATGTATATATATATGTGTGTGTGTATACATGTATGTATATATGTGTGTATATATATGTATATATATATATATGTTTATATATATGCATATATATTATATATGTATATATATATACATATATATATGTATATATATATATACACACACACACACATATATATATATAGATAAACATATATGTTTATATATATGCAAATATATATATATATATATATATATATGTGTATATATATATATATATATATATATATATATATATATATACATATATATACTAATATATATACACATATATATTCATACATGTATACGCATACATATACATACATATATT
>OZ010588.1:59006495-59058995 GCA_963932145.1 Acanthosepion lycidas
AGTTTTTGCTTATTTAGTTAGATATTTTTGAATCTCATTTGTTTAAGTCTACTTAGGATCGAGAATATATATACATATATATATATATATATATATATATATATATATATATATATATATAAGTGAACATAGAAGTCAACACTTAAAGGTGACAGTCTGTTTCATGGTAGATGTAATCATGGCCTGACGATTGCATCTAGCATGAAACAGACTGTCGCCTCTAAGTGTTGACTTCTATGTTCACTTTTATATTTACACACGCTCTGTCTCTGATATTGAGCACTTTATCCCATAAATATAGCACATCTTAAGACTATATTTCTTCATATATTATTATTAATTAAAGAATATCAAATACTAAAAATCCCATAGGTAATAATTTTTATTTCATGAGAGCTCTAAAGATCAGCATCTCTCAATTTTCATGACGTACAAGCCTACGAAACATGATTACATTTATGTAGCGATTTATAACATGTTTTTTTTTTATAATTGTTAATAAATATTATTATTATTAAGCACTGAGCACTCTTTTTAGAAAATATAATGTCTGGACTTTAGTTATAACCTACCTCATACTTGTGTGTGTATATATATATATATATATATATATATATATATATATATATATATATATATATATATATAGGCATATATGTTTTCTATCTATCTATCTATCTATCTATCTATCTATCTGTATGTCTGTATGTATTCCGATAAACGGGCAGACGGGCATAAAATATGCAATTCTGCGTCCTTTTTCGCTTTTATACTCGAGTGATGTCCCTCACAGCAGAGTGAAACGTCCCAAGGGAGACAACTCCGAAAACCCAATAAATCTCCAAATAAAAACCTTTTAATTATTGCATGTAGTTACTCAATGGACCATAGGGTAGTGTTTTGCTGCAATTTGAAGAAGAAGAAGAAGAAGAAGAAGAAGAAGAAGATTATAAAATGTAGAAATAGGAAAAAAGAAAAGCAAGATGTTTGCTTTATGCTCACGCAGTTCAGAAATAAATTTTGAAAAGTTAATGTTTTTGGTGTGAAAAAGAAAAAAGAAAACTTTTAGTTTCTTTTTCGTTTTCCTTCTTCCACTATATATTTTCTCTTTCTTATTTTTCTCTTCCTTTTCCCTTTTCTTTCTTATCTCCTTTTTTTCCCCTTTCTTCTTTCTTTTCCTTTTTATTTTCTCTCTTTTTACATTCTTTTGTCTATTACCTTTACTCTGCGATTTTCAGTAGACTATCTATAATACACCCCACATGGTACTCAGCATAATACTGGGATATTTTATTTGGAAAATGCCTCTTATAATATAATATGATAAATTTGTTAGTCTCACATTTCACGGGGTCCTATTTTTTTAAATGCTCATAAAATACTTCATAGGATCTTTCACTACAAATAGACAGCAATTCAATTAATTCTTAGCATTTATCATTTTTACGAAGAAAATATTGCAATTACAAACATAGTCCAGAAAATTGGGTGGAGAATTAAACAATCCTTTACAATCATGATGGAGAAATTTTTAGACTGTTCTAGTTCCACTGTTCATCTCTAGGGATATCGTCTAGTTCTTACGCTATTTAGTACTTTTCAGTTATTGCTCGCCTGTTTCTACTGAGTACAAGTACACAGTGACCGAACCAGGGATTGAACTCACAACCACTACTTCCCCAAATTAACAAACCAACGCTTCTACTCAATTTGTTGGGGTAAACTTAGAGCTTTAAACCTAATATTGCTGCTGATTAGGCTGCCACTACTGCTGCTGCTATTGACTGTCATGTTTTGACTTGCCGCTGCGGTTGAAGACTTGGTTGGTGAATTTTCTGAAAATGGCCAGCAACACAAATTAACAATGGTTATACAATGATATGGAACATGGTTATCAAAATACACAGGTTTATTTTAACCAGGTCATCAGACATTCGACGAAAAGAAGTCAAACATGTGTCTTATTGATGTTGTAATTACAAGAGATGCAAATATCCGCCCTTCGCCTACCAAAAAAATAAAGCATAAAAATAATAGCGTAGAATGAAATCCTATAAATAAAGAAGAGAGGGATGAGAAGAATAACATTATCACTGAAGCATTATCTATTATTGCCTTGGAGTTTTGAAAAGATTCTAAATAGACTACAAACAATATAGCTGCAAAAATTGCACTTTGGGAAGTGCGCAATTTCTGAGGAAATTCCATATGTAAAGTTACACTTGTTATTCACTTTTTACAGAAGAATCGACATGTGAAAATCCATATAAAAAGTATAGAACATTCACGTTTTTTTTTATCGCAGTTGTCAATTATCTCCCTTTGTTTTTAAACACATCGTTTATATTTTATTTATTTGTAAGTTTCAAGTACCATATTTGCCGTATGCTAAGGTGCAGCAAGTAGTAAGATGCATCCTATAATTGGCTAAGTATTTTTGGAAAAAATAATATTTGAGGATTTAATAATTTATGCTACTACAAGTTCAAGATGCCGACTCTACGGTGTCATTTTTCTTTCTGTTATTATCAGATTATCAAATATAATTATCAGATTTTGAACTTATTATTAAATATTTGTGGTTATAATTAATTAGAGTTTCAGTAGTTTAGCACCATGTTATATATATTCACATCAGAAACAACTCGTACTTTGCTACCACAAGTCACAAGGCATCTCAACTTTTGATAATCTTTCAGTTGAAAAAATAAATATGTCGGTATTTTGTAGTATAAAAAACACAACTTAAATTTATCATAAATTACGTTGGTAAAATAAACCTGAGAAAAAATTTCCAAAATCTCACCGAATCGCACTGGGGGAGATCAGTAAATCGAAAGCTTGATCACAAATCTGAGTCTCATTGTGTAATGATTTTAAGGGTCATATTTAACAACAACAACAAAACAAACCTAAACCTACAACCAGCTATGATACTCTCTCACTATTCCTGCACATGAACTGGTTAAAATCAGGTAACTGACAAGTAAATCTCTGTTATTGAACGGTATGTTCCTTAATTCACCAAGACTTTATCCCTTGTTTCCTGTTTAGGATTGGGTTTCTGGTTCCTTCTAAATTCTTCTAATTTTCTTTCACTCTTAGCAACCAGTTACGTCTTGCTTTGAGTGAACTGATAAAGACAAAGCATTTACGTTTTAACACCGCCAATCAATTGAGACCAGTAGCCATGAGAGCCATGTCTAGCCTACACTATTAATCTATTTTTAAATTTTCCCAATTTTGCAAAAGCTAATGAATGGTTTCACGGAAATATTTGCACTATGAAGGGTAAATAGAGATCATAATGAAACCACTGAATATATGTGGTGTTAAAACTCAATTATTAGCCATTAAATTATAGACTATTCAGGTAGTCACTGTGAAATTAAGAATACGTGCTGTAATTTGATCTCAGGTGAAAGAGAGCCTACAAATACGATAGGCGTGAAAACAATGATTACAATTATGATGATATAGAATGCGTATCGGGGGTGGGGTGTATTGAAGAAACCTCATCTCCAGTGAAATTCCTCCTCAGATACTAAACTCAATTATTACAGGTCTCTTCGCACTAATATATATCATTACTAATATAGACAACTAAGGAGAGGTCTGATGCATTGCAGAAACATATGGTCGTCTAATATCCAATGAAAACCACTGTATATGAAAATTCAATAATTAAGAATATAATATAGAATATTTAGCAACTTTCATTGTAAATAAGGATACTTGCTGTCACTTGGTCTTATGTGAAATCCACCAAATATGACTGGCATAAAAATACAATCATTGCGATTATAATAATATAGGATACTGAGAAAGGTGCTGGACGCTCAACAAATGTGTTGTCATTGTCTTCCGTGAAATATTTAGAAAACACAATGACTGTAAATGTAATAATGGAGAATACACCGGAAGGCGCTGGAGCATTAAGAATATTTGCTGCCAATTGATCACGCCAGTTTTATTTGGTGTCTCACTCCAGTGAGAGACATCATATAAAACTGGTTCGATTGTGTATGTAATGATATAGAATGCTGATATACAGGAAACGAAAGTACAACGATTAGAAATATAATAAAATATAGAATTGAGAAGAGTGCTGGGACATCGAGAAAACTTTCTATTGCTTCATGTCTTGTTTAAGTCCACACGATACAACAGTTGTGAAAACTCAGTGATTACGGATATAATTATACAGAATACTGAGAAGGGTGCTGAGAAATTGAGGAAACTTGCACTCCAGTAAAAGCCTCCAGATACGACGGATTTGAAAGAAAATGGGCACGAGTATGATAATATAGAATTATGTGGAGATTGGTAGAATATTGAGATATTTGCTGTTAATTGATTTTTATTTTAAATCCACCAGATACGACTCTTATGAAAGCAAGATGATTTACATATATAATGATATAGAATATTGTGGAGAAGGCTGGAGCATTGAAGGCATTTGATGTCATTTGATCACAAGTGAAAGTCACAAGACAACTGGTGTGAAAAGTCGGTGATTACAACTATTCATTTGTTCATTGGAAGAATCTGTTCAGTTTTAGCCTAGTTTTTATAGTGAAGAAAAAAGCAAAAAGCTAATGAATGCCACAGACAGATGGTTTCTTCTCCGCGACCTCTGTGTTGGGGCCTCGGGGACGGTTGCTCGACAGTCTTAAAAACCGGACATATAAAACAAGAGACAATAGCTGAAAATCAATCAGTTATCAGATTTGGTGTTGACAGAAAATATCTAAAAGAAAAAGATAAACGTATGAGGTTTTGTATTTTTATATACTTTTTGTTTCTCTTTTTCTTTTTTTCCGGTATGGCGTCAAGTCGGAGAAAAGTGAGAGTTGATTATTTTCGCTTCAAGAAGCTAAAAGCCGCCATCAAAATTGCATGGAGTAATGAAAATAAAATAAAGTTAGACTTGCTGAAATTGGGACGCAGAGTAGCCAGACAGAAATTGGGGAAAGGAAGAGTAAAAAAAATTAAAAAAGCCGAAAGAAAATGGATGAGAGAATGAAAATTGAAAGGCAAGGCTAGAGTGGAGAAGTCATTGCAGAAGCGTCGGCATAAAACAAAAAAGAACAACACTTGAATTGACAAAACAAAGCTAAGAAAATAGAATATGAACAAATGTTTCGGTCATTTTGTTATTTTTGGATTTGTTCAAAACATGTTTTAAAAAATATTTATTTAAATTGCTGTTCAGTTCATTTTTGCTACAATTATTTTTAGGAAATGATCGCTGGTTAAAAGCAACTTTCATTTCTTTTTTCTTTATTGCATTTTATTTTGTGATTTTTATTTATTTATTCTTCGTAATGCTTCCATGAAAGTATTCCTTGTTGAGTCTTGTCTGGACAGAAAAGAAAGGAAAAATGACGGGCGCATTAAATTAGGATTGGAGAATTTGAGGAGTGCATATCTGTTGCTATTTGTGAGTTTAACGACTCGCATACAAACGAAGAAAGATCAGAAGAAGATCGAAGAAAAGGTTGTGAGTTTTGAGGAAAAGGAAGACATTAAAAGTGAAATGATCAGATGGGAGAATGACAAAAATTACGGACTTTCATATTTCTCTAGACAGAAATAGATACAAATATCATGTTATAGCTAATCTATATGCTAACACATACGCAGATAAATAGTTAAATATAGTTAGACTTGCGTACACACGTATATACAATAAATACTTAATATTCATAAAACTTACACTTAAAAAAATTAAAATTCAAACATTTGAAGACGATATAAGCCGGTATTACATATTCATTTCCAACCTTCGCCACATTTATCGTACAATTGAGATATACTAATACACCAAATTGTTAATACGCTCTTAAATTACGTTAGAATTCCAAGAATTAAATTATTAACTACTTCATGTTTGATCGTTATAAAAAGAAATACTTACTGAAATTTAAAAATTTATTTTTTGAATGATGGCAACATCTATGTGTACAGTTACGATGAAAGTCAGTTTATTGTGCCGATTTAATCCATCGATAGCCATTTGGAAGAAATCTTAAATTATTAGGCAAGTTGCAAATTTTAAGCTTTAAAATAAAGAGAAATGTTGAATGGCATTAAGACTTGCAAAAAGTAACACAATGCTGGAAATTGCATTAATAATCTGCAAATGAAGATAAACAAGCACACTCCTCAGTAGGCAAAATTATTAGATCATTAATAATTGAGCTTTCAAACTATTAGCATCTTTGGGCTTCAGTGATGAACAAGCGACAGCAGTTTCCTCCATGTCCTAACACTACCCCCAGTATTCTATATGATTTGTAAATCCTCATTGGTATTTTCAATACTAATAAATAATGACAAATCAGTGATATTAGTCCTGCTATCACTTTAAAAAATAGCACCGAGTCTCAAGCGGATAGAGCTACTAAAGTAGAATAAAGAGATTCATGCTAAAGCGATCCTGGAAATGGTAGATTCACTTAGATATCCTTAAGAAAGCGGGTAAATTGGAATATAAAATGGAAAATAAGAACGTGTTGTCATCCTTTTAGTATAGAATTAAATTTTGTTTTGAGTCATTAATTAGCAATTACGTAAAATAATATACATATATAATATAAAAATAAAAATAAAATGAATAAACAAGAGATAAAATTTTGAATATTACATTAATTTAAATGATTATTGGTAACATTTACCGAGCTTATCTTCCTCAGTGTTTTGCATAGATACTTTTATGAAAATAAGAAAATCTGAAAATGAAATGTCATGTTATAACGTTTTTAATGTTTAAATGTTATAAAGTTTTTTTTTTACTGTTCGTCCCGAATCAATAATGTAAAATAAAATAATTAAATAAATAGAATAAAATAAGAAATAAATCAACAAAATAAATCAGTAAATAACCATAAGATCTTTTTTCACAAATAACTTTAAAACGGCGAGATTAAAAAAACATAAAAAGTCAATACAATTTAAGTTTAATGTTATCATGTTATAACCGCTTTTAGATTTTAAATATTGTCACATGATAACTTCTTTTTAGCATAGAATAAAGTTGAAATACGTTTGGAACAGGACTAGCTAACCTTATGCAGCGTATAAGATAAATATACCTACTAATGAATTATCTGATCCTTACGAGCGGTGTATATGCAAAACTTGAAATCGGTCTTTTGAGAGAGATAAATAAAATAAATAAATAGAGAGAGAGAGAGAGAGAGAGAGAGAGAGAGAGAGAGAGAGAGAGAGAGAGAGAGAGCACGCACATATGTGTTTGTGTGTCTGCTTCTAAGTGATTCTTTGCGTGAGAACATATTCCATTTAGGGAAGTTACGTGTGTTATTTATGCGAATGTTCAATTTTGATAGGTGATGTTGAGAAGAGACGAGGACACATGGTCAGGTCTACCCCACCCCCATTTACATTTAATATGACAGTAATGTAGAGTTAGATGAGGTATAAATATTGTTTGTCAACACACATCCTCCCAAATACCTCAAGTTCGCATAAAACCTGGTAGATAGATTTCAAGCATTTTAAGGGGAGGAAACCGATAAGTATGTAATTTTATTTACATACGCTAAGCAAAATTTTCAACTGAACTGGACTCAACAGAGAGACAAAATAAATAAAAAGCAAATGGAATTAATGTCGAATATATGAGGTGTATTTTAACTTTTTATCATATACAAGGGTTATATTTGCTTGTTATAGATCGATACGAGTGGGAATGTATAATAGAGTGTTGAACTCCACGTTTTTAATCTTTGTTCATCTGTTGGCGACGGTAGGAAAGGAAGAAAAAACAACTTATGAAACTGAAAGGGTGTGCCTTTCTGTTAGCAGTTACGAAGTCTGTTCAATAAACATTCTATCGTAATGTTACTCAATCGAAAGTGAAATAACATCGAGTGAGCTTGTGTACGGTGTGGCGGTCACATTCACAATATGGATGATCGAGTAGATTAACGAAATTTTGTGCAGAGGCTTTTAGCAGAACTTCACACCACTTTGCTTCGTCAGCACCCAACCATAATCCAGATTTGGTCTCTTTATGCCTTTTGATTGGATACTTTCTGGACAGACCTTGTATTTATGAACTAAATTGAGTCTGTGCAGCGGTAGGCAAATAGGGGCAAATTACTCTGGATAGGATAACATCGTAATTTCTGGGATAACTGCGCAACCTGTACGAAAGTAGATTTATTTTTTATTTTTTGAGAGGTAAATCTCGAAGGCAGGTCAAATCGAAAGAAATTTCTTAATTCATCACTTGGTCATTTTATGGTTGCTGTTTTATGTGATTTGTTTGTCTTGCTAACTGTCCTATGATGATGAATATATTTCGATAGAAAAGCATAATAACGGTGCTTTCTATTCCTCTTTTGAAAAGTATATAAATTATAGTCTATTTCCGGAAATGTTTAGCATATATAAAGTTTCGGTGTAACGGAAATCCTTGGAAATAGTCGTCATAATGACGAAAAAAAAAAAATTTGTCGACCGCTACCTTAGAGTCTCACAGACATTTATTTTACCAGAAAACCAAAAATTTTAAAGTAAGAAAAAATTTAAAAACACACACAAACCTCAAATGTTACGTGTATGGGACGAAATGAGCCTCTTTCATCAGTAACAGGATTGGCATCCCAAATTACAGCGGTATCCAAAGAAAGCAGCGGGTGAAATGGATAAAAGTTCGGCATGAGAAATTGGAAAGTCGAGTTCGAATTCCAGTTGGGTTCGTTACCTTCACTTATGCGCAAATATCTTTGGGAAAGGCATGAATCCAATTCTTCTATTGTTGACTGGGTCCTTGGTTGAAAGACTAAAGGACTCACAGAAAAAAAGGGTAGTCTGTGACGAGAAAATCTGCCTAGTCAGTGAAGGCTCGAAGGAGTGTATCAGGTATGATACTGGCTAAAGTGGTGCACAATAAGTGTGAGGTAGAATGGTGAATATTATTCTTATGTGAGTTTGATAAGTAGGTATAGAGCTAAACCTAAATCTTGAGGTCGACTTAGATACTACGACAACTAATACGACGCAATTTTCGGTAATTTTCTTTTAATCATTTCAACCCAAGCAAGGCGATAAAGCCACTAGGACGCAAGTGGTTACTGGGAGTGAAAAAGAATAAGAAAAGTGAGAAAAAAGGAATAAAAGAATAGGATTCAAGAAGACAGAAGATCTCAATTGACGTTGTAATTAAATTTTTGCGTAATGTAGGTGTCATAGAAGCAAGAAGTCGGAAGGGAGTTCCACAGGCGAGAAGTGCGAAATAATAAACTAATAGAAGTTCAAAAGTAGAATGGTGAGATCTAGTTGCCATTCTAGCAGCATGCTTAAATTTATGCAATCGATGCTCCGGAGAGGAAAGCTCATAAAAAATTTCCATGAAACTATTTGTAGAAAAGACAGAGGAAAAACACGTCACAGCGGTGAGTAAAAGTAGAGATGCCAGATCATGATCGATTACATTATAGACACTTCTTTGAATTTTATCAAGTATTTCGAGATCTATACCAGATATGGCGGCAATATGTTCAAATATTTATTTTTTTAAAAATAAACCAGTAAAATTAAATTTTAAAAAATCGGTTTAGTAACGGCGTCAGAATGGAAAAGAACAAAGAAGAAATAAAAGTAGTCAGCGAATTTCTCTCTTCAATTTTGTTCCATCGTGAAGTCAATGGTTTAAAATGTTTTATCTATGACCGATTACTTTCATTTTTTTTTGTTGGGATCATTTTTATTTTAAAAGGGAAGTCTTTGAAATACGGAGACGATTTCTTCAGTTGACACACGCGAAGACCTCATTCATATGCATGATCACGACTTTTCAGGTGAGACACTTTGTTTTCTTTACGTCGCTCATTGACATGTTCTTCCCTCAGTCTGTCATCTTGTAGATCTGCTTTTTTGTTTATTTATATTGCTTTGCTTTCTTCTCAAATCTCTGGTTAAGTTTTCTCTCTCCCTCTCTATTGCTGTCTTTATCTCTCTTCATCTCTTTTCTTTCTCTAGTTCTTAGTTTCTCGCAGTTGCTTTCTTTCTATTGTTCTTACCCTCTTCCTTATATCTGCTTTTGTACACTCTTTCTCAATTACGCTCCTTCTCTGTCTTAATCTCTTTTTTATCTTTCGTGATTTTGTTCTCTCTTTTAATCTTTTATTTTAATTGCTACCTTTCCCGGTCTTAGACTCTTGTTGGCCTTTTTTTCTCTCTTTAAAAAAATGATTTCTTTTTTTGTCATTTGCTACATTTATCTTCTCTTTTTTATCTTTTTTAATTTATTTTGGTCGCTTTTTCTCTTTTTCCCCTTTTCTTTGTCTTACTATCTTTTCCTCACTCGCTTTCTTACTCATTTTTAAAATGTATTTTCTCTCTCTTTTATTTACTTTTTCTCTTTCATTTACTTTTTCTCTTTCATATCTTTTTTCTCTTGTGCTATATTTTTCTCCGTTTTTCTCTTTCTCGTTCTTTCTCTATCTCGTTATTTCTTCTCTCATGCTGCCACTCTCTCTTTTGCACGCCTTTTCTCTATATCTCTGTCTCTATCTTCCCCTCTTTTTTTGCTCTCGCTTACTCTCTATTTCCTTCTCTCTCTTCCTCGCTTCATCACTATCCAGAAATACATATATTCATTTACAAAAATGACGGCAACACCGAAACATGTCTGTAATCAATATTCGGTTAAGGTGTATATTGATTTTGTGAATATTTCAATGTTTATTCCCTCCTGGCTATGATGATAAACTACATCCGCGTCCTGGGTATGACGATAAACTACACCCGGCAGCATCAGGAGGTTTTGAGGACTGTGCAACCACATCTTAATTGTTGGTGTTCCTAGGTCCACCAAGGCACGGGATAGTAGCACCTGTTAGGGTTCTAGTTAACCCCCAAACTGGAGTCAAAGCACTAAGTGTGAAAATAGGTTTTAGTACCAGCAATACATACTTGGAAAAAAATTACCAGCAATAAAAATCTTTTTGGAATTGAGGTTGATATACCGTAAAACAAACCAAACGAGACCAAAGCAATCAATGTTTGTTCACACTAAACTCAAAACATTTTCAAAATATTAACAAAAATCACTGCACATCTTATTTGCCCATAGAATATCATGTATCTGCAAACATATTTTTGTAGTCTGTGCCTTAAATTTCAAATTACTTGGCAGCTACGTGAACAGAAGAGAGACTCTGAAAAAAGCAACAGTGATGCAACTGCTGTTATTCAGAAATACGAAAACATTTAAAATCAAATATAATCTGTCATCAACTCAAGACCAGTACATTAACTATTTACATATCAGGTATATGTTTCTACAACTCAGAACTTACGAGGAGACTTACGAGTACAAATAAAGAAAATATTGATGCTTTTCAGAAAAGATTACTCTGCGGGTCTTGAAAAATCTCGAAAGACATATACCAGGCATAAGGTCGTTAACAGCCTATATGAGAAAACATCTTGAGCGACGAGCAGTACGGGTTTCGATCGGCCCGATGCACTGCTGATGTCCTAACTACTATTACTCACAAAATTAGTGAGGCTCTTAACGACAAATACACCTCGAGGACCATAGCATTAGATATTCCGAAGGCATTTGACAAGGAGTGGCACAAAGGTTTGCTTCTCAAGTTATGGAATCACTGGAAGATTCTTCTCAATTATAAAGTCATTCCTAACAGAAAGTAGTTATTAACGGCCAAACCTCCGGGGCTCTGGTGGCCAACGCAGGCGTCCCCAGGGGTCATTTCTTGGACCAAACCCTTTTTGTTTTACATAAATGATCTGCATAAAAATATACTCAGATCATTTGTGAACATCTATGTCGATGATTCGACGATATACAGGTGCACTTCTAAAACTCTTGATGATCAGAGAATGGAAGCTGATCTAGCACTAACTTTTCAATGGGGAAAAAACTGGCTGGTTATATTCAATGTATCGAAAACAAAACTAGTTACATTCCATCATCACCGATCGTGTGGGAGCCGCCCAGTCTTCACTCTCCAGTCTCAATAGAGTCCAAAAGTGTCTCATAGTCCTTGTGCGTGACAAGTTATTTTCCACCCTCCAGCAACTCCCTCATTGCTCTATCGCTGTTCCCATGAAAAGTGCTCGGATGAACTACATTGCTTGGTTTCGCCAGTTCTGACCTTCACAGCTAGGTGCCTTCGTGTTCCAGTGGTGAAAAGTAAGTTCCACTCGAACAGCTTCTTCCCGCGAACCACTGTTCTATGGAATCAATTTCTGAGAGGTTGTTTTCCAGATCACTACAATCTTAGCCTGTTTAAGTCTAAGGTGAGCCGTTATCTTCCCCTCCTGTTCTCATAAACTGCCTTTTAATGTAACCGCTACTTTACTGTATAAAAGAAGACATGGGCATACTTTTTCGAGCAGTTTGTCGCATAATCTAAGGCTCATCCCAAGGCGGATCACATTATTAAAAAGTTTCAGGGCAATTTTTCATAGGTACAACCTCAGCTTTTTTCACTACAGAAGACCATATGCGTGAGCATATACCTTAGAAATGTGGGAAAGGATTTTTTTTGGTGGTGGTGGGGAGAATTTTTTCTATAATTAAAAAATTGAAGTCTTTGTGTAATACTGTCACTGATGACAGTGTGATTGACACATGTCGCTGCGTGTGATTTATTTCTAATTTATTCATTTGAAAATAAAAACAAGTATAATTTTCTCCAGAGAAAAAATTATCATGAAAATTTTTTTCGCAGAAAAACAATTTTACTAGTTTTAAAAAGTACGTCAATAAATAAAGTTTATTTCAAATACATAAGGATTCAGGTTTGCGAAAACATTATTTTCACCGAAAATTTACAAAATTGAAGAAACATTGTACTTAATCATTTTTCCTGTGTGTGAGGAAACAATTGACAACGAAACAAAACAAAAGTTTCAGAAACGTTGTGTTCCTTATGAAAGTAAGCAGACCATTCAGAATGATCAAATAGGCTGGATGGATACTATCAGACAAAATGTGATTCTTGGAGAAAAAAACCACCAAAAGAAGATTCCCATTCCAAGCGTATGTAATGAGACTGCCTAATGAAATATTAGGTTGGTGCAAAAATAATGACGTAATAATGTCGCTTTTTGACGTTACGTCAAAAAACGACATTATTACGTCATTATTTTTGCACCAACCTAATACCAGTGCGAAGTCTTGGAACAATGCTTCAAGCTTTGTAACAAGAAAAAGTCAAAGTATATTATCTACTCATTTTTTATGCAATTGTTTGAATGAAGGGCTGTGAAATAAGCGAAATGTATTTGATAGCAATCTCCTTGCCAAATAAAATGAGACAAATTGTATTGGACTTGATTGTACTATATGTTCCTTGAACCCATGATCTAGAAGATCAGCTGGGCACCATTTTGAGCTTTTCATAGCATCGTAAGAACAAGAAAGTGTAACTTATCAGTACCCATCGTATCTCCAATTAACATGAAGAATACAGTACTGGATAACATTGTTGCTTGACCCCATGATCTAGGAGATCAGTGGGGCGCCATTTGAGCTTTTCATGGCATCTCAAGATAAATCGTCGTAAGTTGTCAGTGCCCATCGCATCTCCAATTAATATGAGGATGGCAATACTGGATTAGATTGCAATAGTCGTTGCTAGATCCCATTCTAAGAGAACAGAGAGGCGCCATTTTGAACTTTTCATGCCATCGTAAGATCAAGTGGTGTAACTGTTTAGTGTCCATCGCATCTCCAATTAATATGAGGATTGCAATACTGGATAGTATTACATGTGTCTTGATTCAATGATTTAGAAGTTCGGCGTGGCGCCAATTTGAGTTTTTCATGGCATCTCAAGATGAAGGGATAAATTGTCAGTACCCATCGCATATCCAATTAATACGAGGAAAACACTAATAGATTATACTATTTGTTGCTTGATCCCATTCTAGGAGATCGGCGGGCGCCATATAGAGCTTTTCATGGCATCTTAAGATCAAGGGGATAAATTTTTAGTTACCATCGTATCACCAATATGAGGAAGGCAGTACTAGATAACATTATACTAGTTGTTGCTTGATCCCATGATCTAGGAGAACAATGAGGCGCTATTTTGAGCTTTTCATAGCATCGTAAGATCAAGGGGTGTATTATTATGAGGAAAGCAGTACTGGATTATTGCACTAGTTGTTTCTTGATCCTATTTTAGGAGATCGGCGGTGCCTCATTTTGAACATTTCATGGTATCACAAGAACAAGAACTTATCAGTGACCATCACATCTCCAATTTTACTTGTGATATTCCGTGTGCCTTAGAGTATGTCCGGGTAAGAGGACTAATTTGGCAGTGTTCATCGTGTCAAGTTTCATGAGGCAGGTAATTCTCGAGGTACCTAGTACTAGAAACAGGTAAAAATCCTTTGTATGATTGTAGTCTTTTCGATCAAGATATCTGGCACAAGAAGAAAGTGCTTCATACTTTTTCGAAAAAGCCTTAGGGTGAAATGAAAACATACAGTCTCACTTGAACTTTGAACTCAGTTAGAGTCATTTTTATTAATGCATACTGGCCAGAAAACACGGATCAAACGTTGACACGACGGTCGCCTTATGCAAATATTAATCGCTTTTCTTTCAGCAAATCCAAGCTTCCAGATTTTGCCTTCTAGTTTCTGTTAAATTCCTACTGCCATTGCAACTGAAAACAAAATGATGAAGTTACTAATCATGGGTTCAGATGTTAACCAAACATTTCCGTCTTCGTCAAAATTGCAAAATTCTTCCTGCTTTTGCCGTCAGTTCCTTTTGCGACTAAGAGGACGTGTTTGTGTTCTGTGAGTCGGACAAGTAATGTTAGCGTCCGCTTTTTGCAGCGTACGTGACTTCTCGCAATCTCTCGTAATCAAATGTACAGACGAGATTTAGGCGACGCTTGCTTGTTTAGCTTGTGTTGAAACCGCTGTGGTCTGAGGTTTGTAGCGTGAACGACGACTTTTGACATTTTGCTTCTCAAAGGTTATGTTGACAAATCAGATATGGAATGAAAGATGAATAAAATGGCATAAGACGTGCTGAGAAACCAAGGTTTTATTGTTCCTCTCTCTCTCTGTGTGATAGACACAGAGAGAGAGAGGGAGAGTGAGAGTGAGAGAGAGAAGGAGAGAGAGAAGGAGAGAGGGAGGGAGGGAGGGAGGGAAGGAGGGAGGGAGGAAAATTAAAAAGACGGAGAGAAGAAAAAGAGACAAATAAATGTAGTGATAGATTGATAATGTTGTACACATACACACATTGTATATATATATATATATATATATATATATATATATATATATATATATACACATACAAGTACAGGGTTAGAACAGTTGGAATAAAAGTCTGATAACCAAAAACACTATTCTTAAAAGAGTGCTCAATACAGAGTAGAGTAAATAATATTTATTAAAAATTATAACATGCATAATAAAACGTCACTACAAAAATAGACATAAACGGCTATTTTGAAGTGACGGTATAGCATGCATATGTTATAATTTTGATTATATATATATATATATATATATATATATATATATATATATTCAACATTATAATAATTTATATTCAAAATTATAACAAAAATATATATAAAATTATATATATATATAAATTATAATAATAAAAAATATATAATAAATATATAATAAAAATATATAATAAAATATATAATAAAAATATATAATAAAATATATATTAAATATATAATAAAAATATATATGAAATTATATATATATATATATATATATATATATATATATATAAATTATGATAATATAAAATTATAATAATTTATATTCAAAATTATAATAATTTCAATTTAAATTGATCACTTATATTTAAATTAAAAATATTACTCCTTAATCATTATTCACGATATTAAAAATATTAAAATTAAAAATAATTTGTTTGGAAATTTAAACACTCAGTTCTAATTCACTATCTAACGTTAAATGTACAGTAAAATTTAAGAGTAAATTTTAAATATATATAAAGATGGATGCGTGTGGAAATATGTATATGTATATGTAAATACTTATGTATATATGTGCGTATATGCCGATGCGTAACGATATATGTGTATGTGATTATTTATGGAATTGTATATGTTTACGTTTATATACGTATGCGTATTTACGTAAATATGTATATGGTGCGTGTATGTAAAAAACAGTAAATACTTTTCTCTTTTTTTATTATTACTTTCAAATCTTACTTCATCTTAACTTGAAACTTAAACTTTAATTAAGAAATATTACTCATCTAAAAATATCTACAGATTAAATTGATAAATTAGACTCTAACTAAAATAGATTTTACCCTAACCGTCATTCACAATATTAATGTATTACTATTAGTAACTTTTTAATTTTATTTTTATATTATTTATTAATATTATATTGAGCTTATATTAAATCCCTAATTTATTTAAGGAGAAGTTAAATATTTAGATTACTATCAAGCATTAAATCTAGTTTATTTGTGGAGTATTTAAACATTTAAATTCCTATCAAACGTTAAAATCAGTGTTTTTCTAATTTGCACAAGTATCAAGCTCTACTACCTCTTCCCTTCCTTCAAAACTCTACGTCCATCTCTTATTTCTTACATCTCTACTCCCCATCTTTTTTCTTTTTCTCTTTCTTTTTCTTTTTAACTTTTTCCCATATGATTTCCGGTGAGTTGACCGATTAAATAGGTCAATGTCTGGTCCTTACACCGCTCCTCCACAATATTAAGCATTGTAATAAAAATAAAATAAAATTCTAAAACTCTCTCTACCCTCCCTAATTTCGACTATGTCTCTCACACTATTCCTCATCACCCTCTATGTCACCTTACATAAGATTAATACTGCCCTTCAAAAGTGTAAATTTTAATTTCATTTTTTCAAACCTGAAAGGTGAAATAAATTATTACAATGGTAAGTGGTCTGTTTTTCCTTTAAATTATATATATATATATATATATATATGGAATCTCTACAAATATCCTTAAATGTCTATAATTGGTAACAGAAGCCATTGGTTTATACCAACGGCTTCCCATACTTAATACTTCTCGAATTCACTCTCGCGTGGTCATGTGTGACGTCATGAGCAGCGGTGCGATTTTCGCTTCTAGCGTCTTATATGCACGTGTTTATCGTTGCTAGGAAATCATCCAAGTAAACAATCACAGACTATTATTATTGTCTTGTCCGTATATTACTTAATATGTTGTACAGTAATTGACATCTTTGATAATGGCTTATGTAAGCCAAAATCTTAGATTGGATTAAAAAATATGGATTAATATTGTGATTGTCTTTCTTCGTTTAATGATAATGTTATTAAGCTTATCAGACGTTATGAAAAGAATTTACATAAAATAAATCGACAACACTTTTCTATATTATTTAATGAAACATGTCTGAATATATATATATATATATATATATATATATATATATATATATATATATATATATATGTATATTAATAAAAAGAAAGAACAGTAAGATATATAATCCGGTGTTCTTATAGATATTTTTATTTTTACAAAATAGTGCTCAATGTAAATTTACAGAGCATTAATATTATAAGTTAATAGACTTAAAATATGGTTTTTCGCGATGGAAAGCTTACTTCTTTAATAACAAGAAAAGAAGAAGCTTTCCAGAAGTAAGCTTTCCATCGCGAAAAACCATATTTTAAGTCTATTAACTTATAATATATATATATATATATATATATATATATATATATATATATATATATATATATATATATATATATATATATAATACACACACACAAACACACAGACATATATATATATAATATGATATAAAATATATCTATCAGAATGATAGTGGGTAAATGAATGACAAGATGGAAAAAATAATGTAGCGTTTCATTTCGAGAATGAAGTTTTACAGAGAAATAACGTTTTTAATGGAACCAATCTTATACGTAAAAGGTGAACATTTATGTTTAAATTTTGATTTCCGATACTAATCTTAGTCAATGACATTTAGCTTTTTATCGCTCTTATTTTCATCATTATTGTTTTTTTGTTCATTATCTCGTATTGCATTAGTATTAATTTGATGAAGAAAGATGATAAGTTGCATGATCTTGAGCATAAATTTACTATAGTCGATTCTGAAATTAGTGAACGTTCAATTCATCAACAATATATTTTCTTTTTTTTTAAAATGTATTCTTTAAGTTGAAATTTCGACCTAATACATGAAACCTCGAATTCAATGAACATATTGTTTCATAAAAGAAACCTTTAATATTCATATAATCTGTTATTTAAATTCCTACGTGTTTCATATATGTATTTCTTGTGATATTTTATAAATTATATTTGGCAAATTCTTGCTTCGGATTTAAAATTATTATTTTGTTTTAGTGCTGATTAAATTTCGTATTGTTTTTAACTAGTTGTGACAAATTTTACATTATATTTGGATAAACTTTTTTCAGGTTAATCGTTATTCAGTTGCTAGGTAATATTATCTATTTAGTTTTATCAAGGTCATTTATATAACTTTTCTTTGTTCTTTTTTTTCCTCGTCGCGTTTTGTATGAAATAATTGCGTTACTGTTGAAGTTTTAAATTATTTTCATTGTATTATTTTTTTCATCACGGAAATATTAATGGCTACTAATTTTATTTGCTATTATGTAGAAACCTATAATTATTACGGGTTTCAGTGCAAAGCAATTCAGCTCCAAGTTATATTAGGGTATTCTCTAGGAAGTACTGTAATTGTCATCTTTATCGAAGACACGTAATCTATTGATATGCCGGCCGAATAAAAGTTTGTTCAACATTACTTGAAAAATACCGAATACGTCATACACATGAAGATGTTCCGTTATAACAGGGACATAAACGCTGTAATGGAGATGAAGATGTAAGTCCGAAAGAATTATCCATATACGTGTGCGTGTGGACAGGGACCAGTGTGACGGAATGTATCTAAATACGTTTTCGTTCAATGTGGAAGATGCTGATGCAAGGTGGGAATAAATAAGCTAGTCTCGTATTATGTCGCATCAAGCCCGAATTTAAGAACATGGATGATAAAAACAATAATTTCAGTCCTAAGTACTAAGAAAAATACACATTATATGGGTATGGACATATATAGTTTATAAGTCATAGTTATGGACTTCGGGCAGTTTATCCACAAATTTGTGCACAATGCTCAATAATTTATTCGAAAATTGGAAAAATATAACAAATTTGCTGTCTAAATATACTTAATTCACACATATATATATCTGACAATTTATAATCTGTAGAATTCATTTCACCAAGAATTAGCGAATTTATTTTTCTATCAATGTTTTTGATAGAAAATGAAAATTCTCACAAACACACACACATACATACGCACACATATCTATCTCAGAAAGTGATGGAAAGTATTTGGGAAATAAAAGTGATTCTCACTGATAAGGTGCATTTCTTGCCTCATTTAATTGTAAAATATGGAAAATATTCGTGAGTATGAAAGAATTTTGATCAAAATAAGTGAACATAATTTTTATAACTTATTCAATCAGATATATATATATATATATATATATATATATATATATATATATATATATATATATATATATATATATATATATATATATATATATATATATATATATATATATATATATATACGTTTGTTTACATTCGTAGTAAAAACAATAGTCTAGAATTCGTCTTTCATTCCGTCGAAGTGTCGATGGCTTAGGGATAGAAACTCCGATTGATACCAAATCGGTGAGGTTTCGATCCTGGCTTGAAATATTCGGTTGTCTAGTCGCACTGATGAGCTGTGATACAGCGAAACAGGCCTGTATGCGAATGGCATTATAGATTGATAGATAGAGTTAGTATTGGAAAAATAACCGCATCATAACGTCGTATCTTCCTCCTCCTAATGGCTCACCATTCAATCTAATCTTGTTAATCCCAACTCCTGCCAATCACCTATCGATAGTCGCAAGATTAAGCGAACGAGACTTATTTTATCCTTTTTCATATTGACCTGCGAAATGAATCGACTATTTTTTCCATTTCTTTTTTCTTCGTTGTTGCCGACAGGGAATTTATGAAAGAAACCCAGCTTCAATTTCGATTAGCTATTTCTCGTTACGAACGGCGCAATTGTCCGTAGGAAAAAGAAAAAAAAAATCAATCTCAAAACAAATATGGATTGATCGAAATTTTCATCATTTTCTTTGTATTTCTTTTTTTTCTCTCTGTGGTTAGTTTGCCGGTATGGACATGAATACACCACCCAGTAACTTTAATTTACTCCTGATCATTTCCCCTTGCTTTTCCTGTTCCCACCGCAGCCATATTCTCCTTCTTGCATTTACCAGTGTATTGTGTTTATGTCTAGAAATTGTATAACCGCAAGTACACTCAATTTTCCAGTATTCTTTATCAAATTCACAAATTCACTCATTAAATGTTCACGCCAATAGTAAATGGCAACACACACAGGCGACCAAGTGACATCATTTTTCTTCAATATTTGAGCAATCTTCTGATATTGTTCTTGTTTCCAATCCTGATATTCTCCATATGGTTCCATGATTTCTCATTCCACTAATGTTTTCCGTGGGCTCTTTGGAACTGTTCTTAGAGCCTCGGCAACATGTAGCACAACTGTTATCTTCATCCATGACAACGTTGTGATACTTATTCATCTTATTTTTATTTTTACCCTGCTTTCCTTTATTGTCTACTTGAACGGCGACGTACACAATCTGGCACGTTTTTCTTTTTCTTTTTTCCTTAGATTCAGTCTTTTCGATTGGACTCGGTGAGTCCCAGATAATTTCATGTATTTCATTGTCGGATGTCCATATCTCATCTCTATGTAATCAAAATGTGCTCACACAATTTCCAATGAATCCCCTTACCCAACCAGTCATTAATGTATTATTTCAGGATTAATGAATTACATTCGCTGATTATATGGTCCATTCCATCGTCTTTATTTTTACAGTTTACATTCGCAGTTTTCTTTTGTTTCTTTTATAGAACTGTTTTAATTCATTATTATTATTATTAAGAGCAAATAAATTTCTCTTTTGGATATGGCTAAGTGATGTAATTGTTTTTTCTTTCTATTTTTCGAATATAGTTTTAGTTTTTCCTATTTTTCTGTTAATCCTCCTTGCTTGCTGTCTTTCCTTGCTCTGCCTTGTGTATTCTTCGAGTTCTGTGGACAGAGTCGATAGAATTTTCGATGCTGACTAGATACCATTCAATGGAATGTTCACACAAGTGACGTGGGGGTACAAATATACGCAGACTAATATATCAATCATGGCACCCAATCTGATAAAAGTATAAAGTATAACAGGTGTATGCATAACAGTTAAATGTGTGCAATATAGTGACAGGTTTTTCTAAAAGCATCGAATAACCTCACCAGTTAGAAATAACTTCAGTTTGGCTAATCCATTCCGTTCAGATCGTCTTCGATTGGTGGTTTTCCCAAGTATCTAGATGTGACACCCAAGTTACCCTGGTTGACAACCTTCAAACTTAAAATACCAACCCTCTCGGCATGTCATTATGATGTCTCACTACTTCTATTCATGAACAAAGATAGACAGTACGTCAGTCCCTAGGAGACCAGTCCATCTGTTTAAGGTCAAGCAAATTTTTGGTACTGAACGAGATATTTAGTGTAGCCCATTTTAATTTTCAAAATCAAAACATGTTAACACCACCAATCAATTAAGATCAGAAGCCACAAGAACCATGCGTAATGTATTATTATTATTATTATTATTATTATTATTAATAATAATAATTTTCTGAATCTATATTTCCGGTGTTTAGAGATCACTGCTGGAGACTAAGTGCCCAGTCTATTCAAATGTCCAGCAGCTTTTTCATTCTTCTTGCTCCTTGGCCTTCAGTACAATTTCAAGTTTTTCATCGAATTTCTAACTCCTTCAAGCTTGATTCTAATGTTTTTTGCAGGGTTTCATCTTTTCTATTATAGCTACAACCACAACCTCCATGTTCCGTTTTCTCTCGCCTCTGGAAATGAGTGGTTTTGATTCTCTTTTCTGATTTTGGTAGACAGTTTGGACAACGTCAACTTACTTCCGTTAGTAAGCCTATGATAACAGTGGCATATAATTATTTCTAAACAGAAACAATCAAGCATGCGTACAAGCTGTAAGTGGTTTTTGGCTTTTTCATTTCTTGTTTAAATCTCGGAAATTGAACAAATTTTTATAGGTAAAAAGAAATCTCATAAATGAAGTCGCAAAATTGGCCGGACAATTAAACACCCTAAAAAAAATTTTTTTAAAAAGAACATTTTTAAAAAACATTAAAATACGAACAACGATAATTCCCAATGAATACAATCATTAATGACCTTGAATTCTACAATAGTATTTTTCAAGAGGGTCGCTGATCAATGATTTTGTAGATGTTTCAATATTTTTGATCAGTAATAGGAAAGGGTGGATAGACACGGTGATGCGAGTGCGTTTAATGGCACGGAATATAGAATTAGAGAAAGGAATTCAAATTCCAGCTGACATAATTTGCGTTTTCTTAGGGAAATGCATGAATCAACTTCAACCTCATAACTTTTTCTTCTTTAACATGCTGTGTCCCTTCAGGACGTGGACGATCATTGCTCTCCACAATTTCCCATCTTTTCCTTTACTTTAAGCAATTACCATTACTATCCCTCTAAGTTCTTATTGTGTGATCCATTTACAAAAGCTCATTTGGTAGATTACTAGCTGTTTCCCTCTGATCCACTTATTTCCAATTTAACCATTGTATGGAAAATTTTCATTTCTCTTTCATTAAGTATCTAAGAAATTTGATAGTATTTTTTTTATCCTTAGCACAAGTGACCTTTTTTGTTCCCATTTTTTTTAAAACTTCCTCGTTACTCATATGTTCCGTCTATGGTATTCTTTGTAAAAACATATCTTTGTTGCCTCAAGTCTTCTCTTCATCTGTGAGGAAGTAGAATTCATTGTCATATAGGAATATTGATATCACATAGCTGTCCAGCGCCCTTTTCTTTGTATCTAAGGGATTTTTTCCTATTTCTTAATATCTTGTTTAGCTTTTGGAAAACATCTTTCTCTATTCAAAGCACATCTTTTAAATTTGGGTGTTACATTTTCAGTCTTCTGATAAAACCTTTTGCATTTGTCTGACGTTTTCAATTCGTAACTTGAATTAATAGGTAAAAGACAAGGATGTTGGAACACTTAAGCCTTGGAAGACAGTCAAATTTGGTTTCTGATAATAGGTCATGTTGAGGGCCGTTTCTTGCTGCTGTTAGCCTCTAATCCAGTACAACCTGTCGCATGTTATTTGGAGAGGAGTTGGGCACTGCCAAATAACCTCTATTGTTCTGGCACAACAGTGATCTAATAGGTCATGGGAAACGTTCACTTCCATGTCAGTGTATAAGTACATGTATATGTGGTAAGTAGTATTAAATCTGAAGACAAATTAGACGTATCAAATCAACAAGACCAATGCTTGAATGACGAAGCAATCATTCTTCTAAGCTGAAAAACTAACAAGTTACCACAATTAATAATAATGAAATGGTTCTGAGCTTGACAAGCGTTTTATCTTGCCACTCCGGATGATGGTTTAGGGCGGAATTAACGTAAGAAAAGTGGTGTGTGTGTGTGTGTGTGTGTGTGTGTGTGTGTGTGTGTGTGTGTGTGTGTGTGTGTGTGTGTGTGTGTGTGTATATATATATATATTGTAGGTAGTTTACTTTTCTATTAAAAAAAAGCCCCAAAACACTAGATATGTACGCATAATTTCTTAATCTGTCACAATGTTAACTGGATGATCATCGAGGTTAAATCTCAAGACACTTGCAATAGTTTGTGAGATAAGGACCAAATCTCGAAGAAAATCGAAAATCTGTTTTCTTTCTTTTTTTTCTATTTTCTTTTCTTCTTCTTTGTTCTTTCTTGTTTTAACATACTTTTCTTTCTTTTTTTAAATCTGGTTACTTTATAGTTTACCTTTCTTTCTTTTCTTTCTCCCTTTCTTGTTTTATTACTCTTATTTTCTTTAATTCTTTTTGCATATGTAGGTACTGATCTATAGTCCTTTCTACTTATCACTGAAACTAAGTCAAAGAGCGATACCCCTCATAAAGCCACCCCTGATTACACTCCCAAAAGTGCTTTACATCAAAAGATTTACATTCAACTTTCGTACAACGATTTGCTCATCGTTTTTTAATACATACACACCCATTATCCCCACGCTCTCGTTTAGACTCTTTTTTTTTCTTCGAAATATTCCCTAATTTGATCAATCCTTTTTGGTCCTGTTTATCATAAACTCCGCTCGTCTGCTTTCTTCTTATTCATCTTAAGCCTCCTCCTTTTCTAATCTCGCTTCTTAGCAATTTTTTTCTTTTCACTATTTTATCTGTTATAGAGGTTATTTGCATATTTTTGATTGCTACCATTTCTAAACCCTTTTTTCTTATTTGACTTCTTTCATCATTTTTCTCTGCCGAAAGCCTTTGAAGCAATGTCCTCTCACTTTTTGCCTTGCTATCTTTGTCTCTCATTTTCTAATTACACTCCTACTATTTCCTGTTTATCTTCACTTTTCTGTTTTCTCTTTCTTTCTCTATTTTATTAACTCGGGCCCATTTTTCATTGCACTTCCATTTTTCATTAGGTTTTTTTCTCATTCGTGTCTTTTTTATTTTTGCTTTTTCTTATCAGTTTTCCTAGAAGAAGAATTTCCTTCTACTTTTGTCATAGTTTACTATTTTATCATTTGACTTCAATGTTTTCATTTTATTCTCTTTTTCCATCTTATGGTATTCTTTCATTTCTTCTAATCTATATTTTGCCCGTTTCTTTATTTCTGTTTGTATGTTTCCCGTTTGACAATTTTTCTTTCTTTCTTTCTTTCTTTCTTTCTTTCTTTCTTTCTTTCTTTCTTTCTTGCTTTCTTTCTTTCTTTCATCTTATTCTACTAATATGCAAAAGTCTTTCTAACTGTAGCCTCCCCTTCTCATTGTCTTCCTCATGTGCTACACTGTCTTCAACCCAAATTTGCCTCCTCCACCCCCATCAACTCAAGATTATTCTCATTCATTGCGATATTAAATCAACTTAAAATATCCCTGACTCGAAATACATCAGCTTCGCATCATATTGTTTGTTTTGCATGCTGTCAAAACCAAATCATAGACGCAGAAAAGAACAAACTTGCTCTAATCTCAACGCACATCCAACCCCTAATCCCACCGGCCAGGCATCAGTAGCCACCCGGCGAGATACTTGATCATCTATACCTATGTCTATATTTGCATATGGAAATGTTTACTTGTGATTTGTTGGTGAATAAAATGTTTGCTAATGTCAATCTATTTATGTGCCTGCACGGTGGATGAGATAGTTGTGGTTTTTACACTGGCTCCGAACAATCATTTCAAAAATTGATTTTCAAGGCTGGCAAAGTGTTTCTTTTCTCTTGAAAAGTTGGCACAGTACAATTTTCTCTCTTACATAATCCGATGCTAGATAAAGTGAAACTTAGTAAATTTGTTAACGCAATCATATCTATCTCTTTTTCATTCCTATAATTTACGCTAAACAGTGAAAATCGAAGATCAAAATTCAAATAATAAACGTGTTAAGTTATGTAATCATTAATAGGCCTTCGTGTGTGTGTGTGTGTGTATCTTGTTCTGTATCGCTTCCATTAACACATGATGTCACCGTGGACTATTTTGAACTTTCAGCTTTCCAAAGAATACCAGCATATAGACAACGGAATCTTGTCTATCACACGACACCACATTGGCTCCTGACAGTTTAAAAATGAACTTCGGACAGTTTATCCACAATTTCGAACCAGATACACATTATCTCATTCGTAAATTGGAGAAATACAATAAAAAAATGAAACAGACAGAACAGTCTGTTCTATGTAATTAAACTTGTTATATATATAACAAACTTGTTATATATATATATATATATATATATATATATATATATATATATATATATATATATGTGTGTGTGTGTGTGTGTGTGTGTGTGTGTGTGTGTGTGTGTGTGTATAAAGTATGAATGGATTTATTTTTATTACTTCAAATGTTATTATAGTAGATTTGAAATAGAGGTCACATTTTTATTTTTACATTGTATGTTATGTTTAGCACCCACAACGTCTAGCTGAGATTTATACCCGCAACTATGCTGAACGGACTTTAGTTACAGTTACTGGGGGATCAGTAATTTGAACAACGCCACTACGGTACATGGTATCTAATATAAACAAAAGCGGAATGCTGTTAGTTACTAGAAATTCAAAACAAAATAATATCATCACTTGCCTTGATAAAGTCAGACTATGAGACGCGTCAGCAAAAACTAAGTATTGTTTTTCTATTGTCTATTTTATTCATTTTGTCTTTTCTACAAATACATTCTGAGAACTTTCACACACACTTACACACGCACACACACACAGAGACAGAGATATATTTAAAGCAATTTTTGTTTGTTTAATAAGACACTATTTCTTATTAAACGTTATATTTAGTGGGTATACGTGATTAAGTAGAAATCACTTTTTCTTTCTTTTCTTTGTTTTGTAAACAGTGAAACTAATACCTACTGGCCAAGACATAGAGAAACCCTACTAAAGAGAATGTGCCACCGGCCAGGAATCGAATCTGAAGTCACTTATTCAATTTCGGAAAATCACTTTTAAACTGTTTTACAATTAGGCCATAGAAAGCAATAATAGCAAAGCATAATGGTAAGACATATTTAACCTAAAAGCGGTTTCTTGATTGAAAAAGCGGAACACAGGTTCGATTTCTGCTGGTAGACAGATTTTCTTTTGTAAAACCTTGGTCTATAAGCCAGTAGATACTGTTAGAAAAAGACAAAAAAAAAAAAAAAAAACAAGTATTCGAACTAAATATATCGTTTATAGTAATAAAGAACATGTGCACCTCTGTGTGAGAGAGAGAGAGAGAGAGAGAGAGAGAGAGAGAGAGAGAGAGTCTGGGAAACAAACACACAGACACGTATTTTTTTTTTTTTTAGTGAAATTGGAGTAGATTTGAATAGCGAAATTAAATCAGAGCATTTTTTTTACTGATGGGGAAATCTGATCTAGGGCAGAAGTTGTACCCATTGAATCTGGGTCATCAGGAGACAATGGAAATGGTCGAAATAATTTTTATCGATTAAAAATTGAAATAGAGCTGAGTAAGCTAGAAAGAACTTTGGAATTCACATGATTTTGGTTGAAGCAGCCCCGTGATAACCCCGTGATAATCGCGTGCGAAGTAGTAGGGCCGAGGGTCAGTTATAAGCAGCCGGGTTTATCTATATAAACGCGTAGTTATGCTGAAAAAGCGAGACGGGAGGAAATTCTTGAAGAGAGAAGAGACAATTGGCCCGGGCGAGCGTTGGGAGGAGGAATGCCACTATAACTTTATCCCTCCATCGCAAGAGTCATATATCGTTCTGAGACGATTTAACGACAAGATAATCACATGCACACTCTCTCTGTCTAGAATCCAGTGTATGAGTTTTTTTTTGTTTTTTTTTACTTTTCTTTTCTGTAAACCGTTTCTCTTCTCTACTATTCTTTTCTACTATATAAAAGACATTAACAATTCAACCATTGAATCGATGTTTGTCCGGCTTTCTGCAAGTATTATTATTATTTTTTTTAATTTTTTTGTTGCATTCTAAATTTCTTAGCACAGACTCACCGGCCGTGTCTACATCTTCAGTCGACCGTGAATGGACGGACATCACTTCTACTTTCTGGATCAAACAAATTACAACGTGGGCAAGAAGCAGGATTAAACCAGTGGACCGGTCGGTGAGCATCTACGGATGCTCAGGGGACCTATGGTCACTCCCTTAAGTTCGGTTGGGACCGAGTAGACACCTCAACCCCGAGAGTAAGACGCCGGAGGTTGAGGGGCCGGGCCGAAAGTGTTAGACCTCGGCGTGGTGTAATAGTTAGCAAGCTTGTCATGCTAGAACAATTACGACTGAGTAGTGAATTCGATCCTCACTGTATGCCCAATACTTTCGGCCTTGTGCCACATCTAAGTTATGCTTGGAAAATCTCTATAGTAATAAGGAACATATAATAATGTAATAAGACACACATTCACACACACACACATGTGAGATTAGGTTTATAATTATTTACACTGTTTACATTGTTCGGACTGTTGTCATATTTGTTGCCATATTCGTGACATTTCGGCCGTTGTACGCTCTGGCCTTCTTCAGTTGATTGAAATTGAGGACTGAACCCTTTATTTCGTCCAGCGGGGTAGATTGTTTAATTCCATGTGCCCTGCCTCTTCCGGGTTATCTCCCTTTTAAGTTAACTGCCCAAGTTTTTTGTTCACCACTGCAGTAGCCAGGTACTGAACTCACAACTTTTTGGGTCAATTTACAAGATCCAACTAACCCTCTTATCCACTGGGCCATATGTTTACGCATTTTAGAACTTTCTAGAGTATTTCGCCCTGCTATAACCAACAACGTTAAAAAAAATTAAGTTGTTATTAAGGAAAAACTTAAGAAAAGGATAAAAGGAAAGCATCTGAGAAGGAAAGAAACGACTAACGTAAAGTTACATTTATCGAAAGTGTCTTTCAAAATATCTAAATGCGATCTATCGCTTCCCATTTTTCTTCTTTTGCAAACTTAGCCAGAATTTGCTTTTTTCTCTCTTTGATGTCTTTTCCGGTCAATGAATAAAACTTATTTCCCGCTCTTCGTTCATTTGTTTAACCCAGATGAGACCGGTCTGTACACACAGTTACCGGACCTTATATCAAAGATCGCCGACTCCTCCTAGCTCCGATCATCTGTCTTTTTTTTTTTTTTTTTTAATACTGTCCGTTCGCAGATACGAAGCGACACACGTTCTGTTACGGAGACGTGAAATGAAACAAAAGTGTGTCACCTCCATCCGAATTTGTATAAGGCATAAGCAGAATTTATGCTTTACTTTTTTTTTTTTTTTATCTCCTGTTACTTTTCTAGTATCGTTCTTTTTCCTTTCATTAGCCAAACGCAGAAATAACGATTTGCTGCGTGTTACGCCCTCGAGCTGTGCGGTAACCTTCTGGACACGGAAGGCGTTTAATTGCCCGCTAATTCGACAAGATGAAACCATACATGGCCGCTCTGTGCGTGTTGTTTGTATTCCTCAAACGATGACGGCGATCATATGCGTTGTCTCTTTGATTTCTCATATCGCCTGATGAGGATTTTCCTATTGATAATTGATACATGTTATTAAACGCGGGGGAGAGACAAGCGGACCACACAGGTTTGTTGTCAGTAGATACACGTACAAACCCACATACACTCATAGACTTCCACGCATATACAAAATTAGACGCACCCAACCGTGCACACTAAAACTAAAACTGAAAAAAACGCATACATACTCACATGCATGCCTACTCGCATACATACTCACCTATATTTTTAGCATGATAAACAGGATACTAGACTACGTTTTTATTGCACAATTAATTCCAGAAGTTAATTATGTTTTGAAAATGTAATTATATTTCTGTTTGTGAATTAATTTTTTATTTAGGTGAATTTTTCCAGTATTAAATTTTCCGAGTATTATTTAATAAATTTAGAAAGCTAAAATACGAAAAGAATTTTCTTTCTTTAAATTACAGTGGTCCCTTCTATCCGACTGTTTTGTTTTTTTATATGTTTACACCTAAAATCTTTGTTTTACATTGGCATGCGTCTAATTTCATTTTAACAAATATTTTTCAAGAAAAATAAACAATTATTACTAGCATAATTACACACAGAATAGTCTTATTGATGTACTCGCCTTAATTCATAACCAGTGGCAACCGTTTTAAGGGCTAAAACTTATAAACCTCGGGTAAAGAATTATAGTTTTATGTTTATTTATTATATTATTCCTACTTTGAGAAATATTTAGTTTATTAGCAGGAAATGAATAAATATAATTGGACGAGTGATTGAGTAAACGTGAAATCAGTTTGCAGTAATAGAGAAAGCACAAACCTTACCTATATATAGAAGATTCAAGTAGAGTGGGAGGTCAAATTCAGCCACGATTATTTTAATTTTTCTATTCTTCTTTATTGATATGCCAAATTCGTCCAGGACGTGGGAAATCATAGCTCTGTACAACATCCTTCTGTTACTCAAATAATTGTCGACTATTTACCAGCCATCTCTGTTTTTGTTGTGGCATTAATTCGCACGAACTAATTTAGTAGGTTACTCGCTGTTTCCTCCTGCTTCTTTTGTCTCCCGCATATACTGTAAGTGTTAAATTCTCTCGGCCTTCTTTCCTCATTATGTGCACGATAAATTACATCTGTCTCATTCTGATTGTAGATATACGTTTTCTTATAGGCTTTATTTTCATTGAAACTTCCTTGTTGTTCACATGTTCTGACCATGATATTCTTAGCATTAGTAAAGCCACATCTCTGTCGTTTCAAATCTCTTTTTTCATCTGTAAGGAAACTGTCCAACATTTAATATCATATTCGATATTACTAAGCAGTTCAGTACTTTTTTATTTGTTTCTAACAATATCTCTTAATATTTTGCTCTGTTTCCTGCTGCTGTCACAAATCTCTCACTATATAGTAATTATTACAACAGCCATTCGAATATGACGCATTTAAACAACCCTACTCCTAATATAACAGGTCACATAAACAGAAGTAGCTGGAAAGGTGCTGAAACTCAATGAAAGTTAATAAATATGGGACGGTGTGGGTCCCTGGCCGTGAAGTAGTGCTATATCAGCCGATGACTATACTCGTAACCGAGAAAGCAGCCATCACGACATCGTATGAACACCGAGATGATAAAGAAAAATACAGTGAAAAAAGGCCTTAGACTCCTTCACTATCTCCGTCATTTCATTATCAACAAGATCAAAAAGGTAAATACCATTGACAATAAAACACGAAATGTACGATTCTACCCTCTAACTCTCTATCAACAAAACTCGAAAAACATCAAACTATTCCCGACACTAACATCATAACTACTACCTTCAAGATGGTCAGAGATTTGGTTAGCAATAAACAATACCGTATCGGAAGATGGAGTATATAAAATAAAATGCTCACAATGTTATAAGATCTACGTAGGCGAAACTTCCAGAACCCTAAAAGCCCGCATCTGTGAACACAGATATGGCTTCCGTTGAGATAATCCACTAAACACTTTAGTAACACATAGAAATAAAACAGGCTATAACTTCGATTTAAAAAATGCAACCCGAATAAAAAGCGAACATATCCTATTACGAAGAAAATATCTTGAGGGAATATTAATTAATATCCTTCCATCGATAAACACACGTCAGACGCACGCACATTTTCATATCACCAACATTCATAAAACTCATACTTAAAGAATGAAAGCTCCTGACACCTGTCTGATATAGTCTAAGTCTTTCATATATCCACTTCCATGATTCCGTATACTCACCACACAACCAAAAATCACCTTTCTTATGACACAAGAGTCATAAAAATAATAATACTTAAATTTTCTCAATATATACAATTTTTCAGCAACAATAAAATTTACTCCAACATTAATAACACACGCACTAACATTACCAATACCTGTAAAAAAAACCTAGAAATTTAATACACACGCACTTCATTAAGACACACAACTTTCGCATTTCTTTCCACTACTATTTTTACACACAGATACTCTATCAGACAGACACAAAAATACCCACTAGAATTCACACAAACGTACAAGAAAACAAAACATGTAAGATTTACATAAGCAAAGAAAAAAAAAGCAACACGGAATTCAAAATAACGGAATATTCTCCTCCATAAGTCATTACCCCCACCCCCAATTCTAATGAAGCTCAAAAGCGAAACATATTAAATTTATGTTTCATATTTTTACTTTATTTTTTCTCTCGTCCTTCAATAACAACACCAAAAAGCTTATCCCTGAATATGAAATGATCCAATTATTGAAATAATTAGACAGAACATGTCTAAACTATTCAACGAAACATCCCTCTCTCTCTCTCTCATATATATATATATATATATATGTGTGTGTGTGTGTGTTAAAAGAGAGAGAAAATAAAAATTTAAAAATAAATTTTTTCGAATGTCTTTTGAACTTATTTGTTAATTGTTAAATACTCGCTTTTTAAACGTATTTGTGATTTATTTACTGGCTGACATGTTTTGTTAGGCGTTAATGATCCACGCAAAGATATACATATATATAGCGCTCAATGTCCGATATTATATATATATATATATATATATATATATATATATATATATATATATATATATATATATATATTCATACACGTTTCATTAAATAATATAAACAAGTGTTGTCTATTTATTTTATGTAAATTTTTTCGTAACATCTGATAAGTTTAATAAAATTATCGTTGAACGAAGAAAGAAATTCACAATAGTGATCCATATTTTTTTAATACAATCTAAGCTTTCGGCTTACTTAAGCCATTATCAATACACACACACACAATATATATATATATATATATATATATATATATATATATATATATATATATATATATATATATATATATATATATATATATATATATCCCAATGTAATGAGAACGAAAATAATATAAATTCTAACATTCACAGCATTAATTCGATAGAGGTTCTCAATACCAAGATTAGAGCAATAATCATTTATTATAATTTTTACACACGAACAAAACAACTTGCTCATTACAAAGATGCATTCTTGTTTTGATGCAAATGTATCTCGACTACTGATAACCAAAAATACTTATGAACAATTCTATTTACAGGCACCTTAAGAAGAAACGGAGAGGGGTAAAGAAAAGGGAGAAAAGAGAAAGAAAGGAAAGACGGTGACATTTGTTGATAGCATTTTGGGCGGTGAAGGGAGAGAGAGAGAGAGAGAGAGAGAGAGAGAGAGTGAGAGAGAGCTAGAGAGAGAGAGAGAACGGTGAAAATAGAAAAAGCTATAAACGATGAAGGAGAAGGAAGGAATACATATAGCGGAAGGCGAATGAACGTAGTATGTAGATTAATAAAGGGTCATTTACGTGGGAAATTTTTGATATGTTGAATATATAACTTATTTTGGTTTTTTACCATAAATATTGGTTCAGAGTTTAAGATAGAAGTAAAAAAAAGACATATAAAGCATGGAATGTTAATATAAATTTTTTAAACAAATTTTTTAACCTATTGTCGAACTTGTAGAATAAATATTGATATAAATGACCATTTATATAAGTATGGATATAAACGACCATTTTTTAATCTACATACTACATTTATTCAAGAACAAATAAAACACTAACAGAAACTTCAGCATAAATCTGCGTAATTCAGCTATAGTTTTGTTTTAAGATCCTAAAGCCCCTCAGCGGTTAAAAAGCGTCTTTAAGGACCTACACCTATACTTATTCCTACTTTCTCTTTAAAAATTATATATATATATATATATATATATATATATATATATATATAATTATTTAAAAAAAATATGATTCCTTCGCTACATGTTTCAAAAACAAGAGCCGAAAACCTCAATATAATTATTAAAATTCAATTGAATTAAATTATCAGGCCCTGATTCATCCTCAAGCGAAAATTTCGGAATAACCAATCTTGAAATTTACGCATCTTTATAAGCATGTTCATTCGCAAAATTAATTACTATGGAAACGGCTAGAGCGACCATCTTGATAAGGGGCATAAGAGTTAATTTGTATCCACATATCAGTCACCTTCGGAAAGAGGTCAGACCGAGGTAGGGCCGGGGTGTCCATTTCAAAGTGACTGATGTCATTCATGTACGCACATCGTTTGCTCAGTCACAGAGAAAGATAGCTGTTGGTACCATAATACGCAGTGAAGTGTCTAGAGAATTTTATTTTATTTTATTTATTTATTTTCCTAAAGGGTTGTTTCGAATGTATATTTGTTGTTAATATGAATTATAGCACTGTTATTATACATCGATCACTATTTTATTATCACCAGTGCTCAATATATATATATATATAGCACTAGATAATTATTAAAACGACTGAACCAACCAAGTAACAGCTTAAACATAACTACGAGCTGCAAATGTACAAGCAGAAATGATTTGTAGAAGTTTTTATAATCGTTTTATAAATAAAATGAGCATGAATATATATATATATATATATATATATATATATATATATATATATATATATATATATATATATATTACATATTATAAGTCTAAAATATAATTTCAGAAATAAAACTAAAAAGCTGTAAAAAACGCAATACTTCAGATTATTTTTTAATTTAAAATTGTATCCTTTTGGGACTTTTTCTAGAAAAAAATTTAGCTGAATTTAATTCGTCCTGGAATTACTCTTTAAATAAAATGAAATTTCTTCGAGTGGGTGGCGTAACGGTTATCGACGTAGAAAGTGGAATCAACATGAATTTATCTCTTATCTCTCCAGCTATGGGTTAAATTGCATAGCAGACTGGGGTCTCCAGCCCGAGGTGATATTGTGATTATATTTAAGAAGAAAAACCTTCTAACGCTCAATCGGTATTTTACTGAAAGTTTCTGAGGGAAATATTATTTATATGAAATAAAAATATCTCCGCTCATATTTTTAAAAGGAATCGTTTTAATAAATAAATTCAACCATCGATGCGAGAAGTATTTGAAATTTTTATTAGTTTTTAATAATTAGTTCAATTTCGAGACATTACATCACGTATTTAAATTATATTTTCGTTGATTTTTTCCTCGTCGTTATATTTTCGAATAAAAAAAAAAATTTCAAACAAAAATATTTACATTTCCACACAGTGGATGAAAATAATTTTTGTAAGACAATTATCTTCGATTATTCATCTTTCAAACTGTTTAAGCTTTATGAAAAGTATATTCATTTTTATATACGATTAAAATTGATTTTTGCTCACTGGCAATCTCGCAAATGTCGGCGAGAATAGCTTAAATTGTTTCCACTCACATTTTTGATTTGCAGGTTCTTAGATTTTATAAATACTAGATTGGTTGCTCTCTAGAGAAAGGTCATTTTCCTGTTTTGAATTTTTATCTTCTTCCTTCATGAACGTGAGTTAGCCAGTGTCAGCAACGCATCACGTGTTTCGTTAAAAATATCAGAAAGAGTTTAAATCAGTTGAGTAGGGGTTGTTGTTGTTGTTGTTGTTGTTGTTGTTATGATTATTTATTTATTTTACTGTCTTATGGGTGGATTTGTTTAACTGGAAAGAATCATATAGTGTGTTAAAGAGCCACGTGCGTCATCGCGTCGTTGCTTGAAATGCAAATGAGCAAGTGACTTAAGTGGACTTGTCAATTGACGGGTCATATCGTTAAAACACTCGCCATTCTGAAAATGATTTGTAAAGTGTTTACATTAGCAAATAACTGCATTTATCCACACATGTTTTGGTCTTTTTTGTTTTCTTCACGTATTTTCAGCTTACCCTTCATTCCCCACCTTTGAGTTACAAATTGGAAGCTTTTCGATATCAAAATGGGAATCGCAGAAAGAATATTCGTTTTCTACTCACTTTGTTTCTCGAAATCTCTTTTCTTATTTAAATTTGTTTAAAGAGCGTCGACGTTTTGCATTTTAAATATGGAAGGTGGAAATTGTATAAACAGTTTCAAAGATAAGCGCTTCTTGATTGTCAGCGCAGACGGCCAGTTGAAAACCAAACAACAATCAAAGCAGTAAAACAAAAGTAAACAGTCATTTAAAATATGAACGAAACAGCTTACAAAATGGAAAAGTACGAAAGCGTTCTGACATAAACACCATCTGGTCAAAATATATTTCCATTTAACTCGAAAAGATTATATTCTTCTTTTGTAAAAGCTTGACAGATAAAAAAATAAGAAAATATTTAATACAATGAAGAGTAGGAGAATTCAAAATCATTTATTGAATAATAGTAACAATGCATCTCAAAGTATCAGATAAACAAAACAAAGATGAGGATAGCCGAAAACATTTATTGAATATTAATAACACATTTCAAAGTTTCATACGAGAAACAAAACTGAAGATGAGGATTATTTAAAGCATTCATCTTAAACTCTCAGATATAAAACAACAATAAAGATGAGGATATCCCAACAAAGCAACAATATAGATAAGGGTTGAATATTAAGAGCATATATGAAAGTCTCACATAAAAAGCATGGCTGGATTAAATGAGTTTAAATATTCTTCAAATATTTAGGATTTAGTGAATTTTCGACTTGTCTCTTAGTTACAATCTAATAGAGAATAACTGCAAAAATGTCTCCTCCCTGAATCTATAGACAAATCATACAGATGCATGCAGGATTTCTTCCTAACCAATAAAATGAACCACTTTATCGGTCCCATCTGCAATGCTATTGTTCTTTTTTGTCTTAAAATCAGAACGCTACAACCACTTGTCCATATCCTATTTGTGTGTGAACACAATTCTTACTTTGTGAAAATTTTGCCTTATTATTGATATTTAGCCTAGTTTTGTCTTGCATATTGTTTGCTTAATATTAGTTTGCCATGTTCTTTTTTCTTTATTTTGCTATTGTTTATTGGAAACTTTGTTAATTGTGTTTATTGAGCATTTCAAACTTTTGAAAATATTTATAATCACAGAATCCACAAATGTTTCCACTTGTACGTGAATGAACTTTAATAACACACACACATACAGAAACACATGAACATCCACATACGCACGTATTTGATATTGATATATATATATATATATATATATATATATATATATATATATATATATATATATATATATATATATATATATGTGTGTGTGTGTGTGCGTGTATGTGTAAAATCCAAGGAAAATGATATTATAATGTAAGATAATACTTCATTTACCTCAATGTTGTAGTCATTGCATTAATTTCAAAAATTATTGACAGCCAGTTTATTCATTAACCCTTTGAGACACGACTACCGCTTTACCGGTGGTAGAGAAAGCTGACGTAATGCCCAGCCACCGATTGGGCGGTGGGTAAACATTTGTAACTATTTTTATATTTACCGTGAAACATTACATTCCAATTATTTGCGAATCTTGACTCAGAAGGTCTCAGGTAGAAGGGGGGTTAAAATTGTTCAAGAAACGCTGGGCTCAAAGGGTTAAGACAATGTTTCAACGCCCTCCCCAAATTTTCAAGTTTTGTAAATGAATGAATAACATTTGAATGAATAAATAATATTCTTTAGTTTGTTTTTTGTAATCGGTATGATGAACAAAAGAGAATCGAGTCAAGGAACAAGGCCATGTTTCCTTTGAGAAAGTGAAAATGACAAAAATTTACTATGAACAAACAATTAAGTACATATGATTAAATCAGGTTATTTCTCTCTATGTTGATGTGGATCGGATAAAATCTTGTGGTCGTCCAGATGTGGTCCGTGAACCGTAAATTGAAGAACTCTGTTCTAATTTGACAAATGCTATCTCCACATCGTTAATCAAATGACATTTCAACTTTTGAAATGCTGTTAACAGCTGGGAAATATTTTCGCAGTGAATCTTCGATGTCAAAGGTTTCTCTGATGATTTGCAATTTTCTCCTGGGTAGGGTTTTAAATGAGCGTTTCGAATTCTAATCCTGGAACAGCTTCAAATGTTTATAGTTCGGTGATTGAATTTGATTCCCTTGTAGACGAAATTCTTTCATTTGAGGATTAAAATATCGAAAGGTTTAAGCGCAGATTTCTATGTTGGCACCTGAAGACTTCTGCGAGCGCTTCTCCTCACAAAGAGGCTATAAATAAAATTATACAGAACATCAATACTCATATATTGTATCTGAGTTGGTAGTGTTTGAATTCAAATAAAAGTCAGTACTTTGAATGATGTTTTCTTTTAAGGCAAGAAGATAAACTACACTTAGAAGTTTGCTACAACATAATCTTCCAACTTTGCGTTGCTCTTAATTTTCTTATGTTGAATGTAATTACATTTTAGCAATACCATGTATATATTGCGACATACACAGGTACACATATGCGTGGGCACGCGCGCACACACACACACACAATATATATATATATATATATATATATATATATATATATATATATATATATATATATATATATAGAAAAGTGAACATTGAAGTCAACACTTAGAGGCGACAGGCTATTTCATGATAGACGCAATCGTCAGGCCTTTATCCCATAAATATAGCACACCTTAAGAGTATATTTCTTCATATATATATATATATATATATATACACAAACACACACATACATATATATATATATATATATATATATATATATATATATATACACATATATATATATATATATATATATATATATATATATATATATATATATATATATATATTATAAATTAATTGATTTAAAATGTTTTTTTCGCTACACAGTTCTAACCATGTTTCAAAAATAGAAGCTGAAAACTTCGAATTTAATTTTGTAATTAAATTAGACATTAGTTCAATTTCATCCACAAGCGAATTTTGGAGTAACTTTTAAAATTACTGGTTTTTAAAGACACAGCAAAATCATAATTCACGTTTCCAAGGATACAGAGAAATCCAATTCAACCAGACAAGGGTGGTTTGCGTGTTCATTATTAATTTATAATATTAATGTTCTGTAAATTTACATTGAGCACTATTTTGTAAAAATAAAAATATCTATAAGAACACCGGATTATATATCTTACTGTTCTTTCTTTATATATATATATATATATATATATATATATATATATATATATATATATATATATATATATATATATATATATACACGCATACATATTTCATTATAGACGTCTGACACGGTACTGCGATTAAGCTTATTTAATATTTCTTGTGTTCGTATAAGAGTTTTCTTTTCTGGACATGGACTTAAATGTGTAAAAATTGTGCAAATGTTCTGTATATGCAAGCGTTTTCTCTATTAGCCGTTATCAAGGACATTTTTTTACATTTCTTATTTTAAGTAAATGTGTAGATTCAGTTTTGAGAGTGATGGTATTGTTTTATTATTTTCCAAAACCGATTACCACATTGCGACTGTATTCATTCTTAAGTGTTGGCTTTTCCTTTTTTTATTATTAGTGATGAAAGCTTAAAGTTTATATTGTACATGTTTTACCGCTGGAAAAAAAAGATTTAAGTTAAGAAATTATAAATCTTAAGGTGCAAGCAATATGAATAAAAAGGATTGGGTAGGCGCAGTGGATTGTATATTGTTTATACATAATCTCTATGTTTCAAGGGAATATCATTACACAGTATATAAAGTTAACGATTAATAATATTAGGATATAAATTAAAAAAGTAAAAAGTGTAGATAGACAGGAAAAGTAAAATGTGAGAAAAATTCAAAAACAAATGTATATTTAAAGAAAAAAAGGAACACTGTTTAAACCGTTACATATTAATAGACGCTTAAATGGTTAACGAGGGGTAATAAGTATTTAAAGTGAAATATTTAATGGGCAGTTGAAATTGTGTAAAAACATTTATTCAGATTCAAAATACTTTAGAAGAGAGCTTTTTCTCTATGGGTACAAGCTACCATGAGTTCACGGCGTTTGTTCAGCAGATTGGGATCGTTAATATTTTTGGGAATGAATCTTTTTTCCAGCAAACACAGGTTATATCGGCCGCCGCGGCTGGAAAAGGATCTAGTTTGGGTGACGAAATTCCAATTTACTACCCGTGTGTAGTTATTTGTTTTAATTTCCTAGTAAAGTTTTGAGAGTGCCGTCGCATTTGAATATTGTTTATTGGTAAGGGTCACTTTATGATGGTAGTACTACCGGATCTTCCAGTGGTTTGCGGTGGAACCCAAATAAAATTTAGTCTCGCCATTATTTTTAATGCTAGCCTTATGAATAACGCCTTTATTCCTACATTTATGATTTAGTGGACAAGTATTGTTTTATCGACAATTACACTTGTTGTCTGTATTAATATTGCTATTGAGGTTGTTTAATTATTTGTTTAATGTTATATTATTATATTGTGCTATATGCTGTTCGAGGTTTTTCGTGTAGCTGTAGCTAATATTAATGTTGTTCTTGTTGAAAATTTTGTTGAGCAATGGTATATGGCTGAAATGTTTGCTGATTAAATTAAAGAAAATTTTACTTATATTGGTTTTGACATTTTTGTTAAATGGTGGGTTAAATCAAATTATGTTGCGTTTTCTATTCTTATGTTGGCATTCTTACAAATATTTATGTATTCTAGCCTAACTTTGGGTTTACTTTTTTTCTAGTGAATCTACGTATTTAGTTTTATATTTGTCAAAAATAATTTTGTTGCTAAAGTTAGTTGAGAGTCTGTATTGCAGCGATTTGTGCAAGTTGTTTAAAATTCCTGGAGGGTGGTTAGATTCTTTGCTAATGTATTTATGGTTATAAAGAGCTTTAGTATACCATATGTATATTCCTTTGCATAGGTTGAAAGTAGTGTTCAGAAGGTTGATTAACTTGGCATTGGTGTAAATGGTGATATTTAGTCCATGAACATTGAAGAATTTGATAAGATATTTTCTAAGTCGATATTTTTGTTGTGGGCTGGTGTTACGTAGGATGATAACTCCGTCGTCTCTGTATAGGCCATTATTAATGTTATCGAAAGTATACCTAAGTCTCCACAGTAGCAGAATGCCAACCAATTCACAAACTTCTGCAGAATCGAACGTTTCTATCGCTATAGAAAATTTGGCTAGTCTATTTTGGTCCAAATAGAATCATCGGATGGGTTTCTGGGATTGTTTAATGATGTTTGGTTTACTGGTCAGTGATGGTGCAATAATTGTTGGCCAGGTCTTCTGTGATCGATGGGAGAAATTTGAGATATCGAATTGGATAAAGGTCCATTCGTTTTTCATTTTTTATTTTAGAGAACTAATTGATAGCATCCTTTGTTTTCTTCCATTGGTTTATAACTGTGGCATTCTTAGCGTATTTGCAGGCTCGTTCTAGTATATCTTTGCTGATTTTGCCTAAATCATTCTTGATTATATATATACATATATATATATATATATATATATATATATATATATATATATATATATATATGTGTGTGTGTGTATATAAAATAAATTTTGGATTAGACATTTCTTATTACTATAAATATTATTATTAGTGGATACACATATTTTATTTTTTAAACAGTGAAAATAATATCAAATGGTCTACATCGAAAATCTTACTATATGAAAATGTGCCTTTCGACAGGAATCAAATCTGTATTCCATTTTTTCATCTTATTGAGCTTTAATTTATCATTTATGTGTGACGTGTTTCGTTCCTAGAAAGGACTTCTTCAGAGTAATAACACTTTCCTTGATGTAATCAGTCTAATATATTCAAAGGATGGAGTAGAAATACAGAATGCGCCGATTACATGAAAAAAGTTAAAAACAGAAATGCTCACTTTAAAATTGAAATTTTGCCTTCACGTATATCTAGATGTTTAACTCATTATTGTTTTATACGTTTTGGTGGAATTTTTATTGCTATTGTTTTTAATTATGCCAAATTATATCAGCAGTAATTTTGTCAAGAAGGAGGATACGTTGTATGATCTTGGACGTAAATTTAACGCAGAGGATTCCGAAATTAGTGTACATATTTTCGCCTCAATAAATCCTTTCTATTTTAATCAAAACTTTTAATTAATTAATTAATAACGAATGCATTGTTTATATTGTTTTGCAAAATAAAACTTTTATGTTCATATAATCTTTTATTTGAATTCCTAGATGTCTCACCAATGTATTTCATAGGACATTTTTTCAATTTATTTTGCATTGGTGGCTTCTGTTTTAATGTTTAAAACAGAATGTTTAATCAAGAAGACTTACTTTGTATCTTTCGGATCATAGCTCTATTAGGATCAATTTAAATACACACATTGTCCTACCAACCTATATCCACAGCATACTTGTGGAAAATACGAATATAATAGACTTATCCACATGCAAAAACGGTTAAAAATAATGGAAACGTTAAGAAAAAAATAATATTAAGCCAACTTTCCATAATATCAATTATGAACATTGAGAAAACGCACTGACCGTGTTCTGGGGTTAAAAACATTCCCTTATATATATATATATATATATATATATATATATATATATATATATATATACACACAAATCTACATATCTAGTTAAACAAAAAAATATCCATTATAATGGCTAATATATTAGTTGAAAGCACTCGGAACAACAGATCTTTTGAATAGCTTTTACACAATACGTCTAGAAAAGAAATGACTTGTACAAATGCAAGAAAACTTTAATAACAAAGTTTAATCGCATAAAAGTTTCATTGAAGACCAGGACTGACAAGGCACTGTTTAAAATACACAATTTTACGCACACTCACACACACAAAGTGCGTCTTACCATTAGCTTACTGGAAACCATTACAGTAAAGCACAATGACTATCTATGTGTGTGTGTGTGTGCGCACGCGCTCGTGTGTGAGAGAGTAAGGTTGTGCGTGCGCCGTTCTGATTGTTTCGACAGCAAAGATACCTAGACTATATGGCTTACAAAAAAAAAAAAAAAAAAAATGAAAAGCCCACACTCCAATACGACGTATTACTCCTAGTATAAGTCGCGCCCCTCACAAATTTGCAAAAGAATTAACCAGAAGTTTAATACACCACTTAAGAACAATCAGATTTTCATTCCTTCAAAATTCTGGCGATCTTATCACATTGAAAACACAAATATGGAAAATAAATTCATGGCTAGGTAGGATATAAAATCTTTACACCCGATCAATCTTGTTGACAAATGTTTAAATTTTCTAAACTGCCTCACAAAATCAAGTAATAACTTCTGCTTATTGATCATCAAAATCATAAAAATTTGTTCATTTTAAAAAAGAATGTTTCATCACATACAATAATAATTTTTATAACGTGTGAACATGCATAAAGGATTATTACTTATTTCCTGTTTAGGATTGGGTTTCTGGTTTCTTCTAAGCTCCTTTCCTTCTCTTTTACTTCCGGTGATCCCTTGCATCTTGGTTGCATTATCACATTGTTTGTGGTGGTGCCATTTAATCTGTAAGCCTCTACTTCGAGTAGCTCTTGGGCCATGTACAGGATGAACATCATTGCAAACATCATTGTAATGTAAACAAAAAATTCAACCTGCATATGGGTTATCCTATCAGTAGGGTTTTAGGATTGGATAAGCTTTCTTTCTTCCCCCTCTCTGTAATTATTTTCTCCTTTCCCTCTCCCGTAGCGAGAGAGCCTCTTGATTTTCACAATACAGGGGCCTCTATTTTTGAGCGTTGGTCGGGTCCTATTAACATCAATCTTCATTTTTTTCGTTTTGATATTTCAGTTTGGTATTTTGGGTTCATCCCCTCCTCTCTCATTGTAAATCATTAAATTTTTATGTCACAGGGTGTGTTTTTTAGGTTCCTTGAGAGTATGCGGTATAATGGTATAGGGAGGATTGATTGATGACGGATGAGTTTTTGTGGTGAATGTCCAAATTGTAAAGAGTGAATGAGTCATGACTCGGATTAGCTAGGTATAAGATAGATAGCGAAGACTAGCCTCAATCCATTCCCCCTATTTTGGCCTTGTGCCACAACTGTATTTTTTACAATACATCTATGTAACACTACGAGCAATTTTCTTGGTAATTATTAACGTTGGTTTACATATTTTTCTCTATGTATATACATTTATGTTTAAATCGGATAAGCTATCCAACTGTAATTTGATATTTTTGTTAAGGATTTTTACCTGCACAAATTTCCTTATATTTCGACCAGCAAATCCATCCATATTAGTAACTTTAACGTAATTCCTCACTCGTCTTTTTACATGTCTTACAGTGAGTTTTCTTATGTCCTTTTTTTCCGCACCGAAAACATTTTTGTATAGACAGTCCTTATACTAATGTAATTCTGAACATGCGTAACAGGGGTTAGTAGTAATGTTTTTTCCTTTCTTCACTTTATTTTTTTACGTACTTTTTTTAATGTGTGATATACCGCTTATTTCAATATCTATGGTATCTTGTCGAACATTTATAAACCTCTGGCAATCAGATTGGATTCGTTTTCCAGTTTATTTAAAACCCTTATCCAGATTTCAACGTCTTTTGTTCGGTCAAATCCTCGTCGGCCAAATGATGTAACCTAGAAAAGGTTATTGCATAACCTAAACGAAGGTTACAAATGGAAAGGTAATCTTTATAACATTAACAGCATACAAGATCCGCCAGCGGTGAGTCGTAGGTAATCGACTGCTAATGGTGAAAATATTTATTTGTATAATGATACAAAATGTGGCACAAGGCCAAGAAAGGGGAATGGGAAAAGGACGGCCTTGTTCTGTCTTAACGTTAAACTTAGCTATCCACAAACACTGACCCAAACATACAACAAAATTACTTACACCAAAACAACGCATTCTTACTTACCATTCTTACTACATCCACCATAATAACTCATTGTCTCCATAAAAGTACTAACTAGTCTCCTTATGTACAATTCATTGTCTGTGTAGGGAGGGGAATAAAATAAAAAATTTAAAAATCTAAACCCAATGAATATTTACAAAAATTCATAAAAACCATATAGAAGAAACTAAACAAAATAATGTTAGTAATGCTCCCCCCCCCGCGACAATCCGTAACTGTGACAGAAACATTAGCTCACTGGACGAAATCAAGGCGGGACTTTAATAATATAAGACATTCATTCATCCCAAGCACTCACTCAAGCACTCACTCAAGCACATACTCAAGCCCTCACTCAAGCACATACTAAAAAAAAAAAAAACATTACAACAAATACGAGGCCTCGTTATTGAGGCATTTCATTTCGAGCGCCCATGGTCATATTGAGCGAGCCTCCTGTTTCGTAAGACCGAGCTCGTTAATCAGTTCATCACGAACAGACCCCCTAAAACATGATATAATGCCCTACGCGACAACGCCTGGACGTTGGAGAGGCCACCCGGCGCCCGTTAGAGGCGCTTCAGAGCAACACAACATTCACGGTAGAAGAAGCACACGCGTCGGGGTAAACAGTCGGCCTCCACCTCGCACGAGTGCACACTACTCAGGGATGGGAAGTTATTACGGGTGTCTTTCTTCCAGAAGGCTCCCTCCTCATCCAAATCGCGACATATCCGATCTAGGAACGCGATGCGAAGCATATATTGACGAATCTACATGCTAGGTATACCCAGACCGCCTTCAGAAGGATGGAGGCAACAGATCTCCCGAAGTACCATAGCGGCCTTGCGTCTCTACAAGAAGAATAACAAGAGCCTTACTGATGCAGTTTGTGTGGTAGAAGGAAGTGGAAGTACAGAGAGTCGGTAAAGGAGAATCGGGTAGATGTGCGTGACACATACTTTGGCCCTTTAAGGAAAGACCACAGACGAATTACATTCTCGGCTTTCCCTTATACATCCGACTAATCCATTTTCAACTGGATATCGGGACCAAACCAGACGCCAAGTATCTTGATCGGCCCGACCGTCCGTCCATCCGTCCAGAGGAAAGGTTCGGGAAGAGAAACTCCCTTCCACGCACCCAACCGCAAGCCAACAGACATGTCGGTTGATCTTGGCCTCTGTCACCATCTCGTACCCACTGATTTCTTTGCTGACTTCGTCAATCTCGGCTCTGCTTGACACAAGAACCGAAATATCATCAGCATAGGCAGAATACCTGGCCGAAGTGGTAGCACCAGATAGTGAAATTTCGCGTAGGATCAGATTCACCTTTAACTTGCGAAGGAAGGGTTCCAACGTAAGAACATAAAGAATAGGCGAAAGCGGACAACCTTGACGAATGGAGCGAGACAATAAGAAAGGCTACGACCGTATCCCATTCTCTTTCAGCAGTGTACCAAGAGTCGCATACAGAAGTCGGATCCAAGTGCGAAAGTACAGCCCCAAAACCAGCCTCCGAAAGAACAGCTGGCTAAGATATTGGCCAAAATCTTTAACTATATTTAAAATAGTTAAAGGGCGAAAGTTACCTAACCCATCCTCTCCGTTCTTGTCCTTGCGTAGCAACTTGATCACACCCCTGGTGAAGCGTTGAGGTATAGACCACTGCTTCATCTAGTTGTTAAAAATCAGTGACAGTAAAGGAACAAAAATGGGCGGCTGCCCCAAGTACACTTCGTAGGGAAGACGATCTCATCCCGGAAATTTGTCTAGACCAACCTGCTTCAACGCTTCCCGACAGCTGCAGGCGTCGAACTGAGCAGATCTCAGACCGTGTTCCCTGGTAAAAAGTTCTTGAAAGTACTCGCGAAGAGCCTCATATATGCCCGCGTTTGTAGTCAAAGTCCGATAATCCGGTAATATGACGCACGCAATATGTCACTGAGATGCATTCCGAGCTTCTGCACGCAATTCAGCGGCCATATTCGGCGCCTCAGAAGACATTCTTTTTAACCTAGCCCTAACTACCAGAGCTTGATCCTTCTTGATAAACAAGGGGACCAACCCTACCCTAGCTAAATCTACGTCCTCATTATCACAGATTGCCCGATCTACTTTTTGCTCACCAGCTGTTTGTGTCGCTAATCTAACTAGATTGAGCAGACGACTATAATCAGCAGCAAACATTCTAATCTTGAATTTTAAATTATCCCATCAGGCATTCCCAACCACAGACCCCGTCAGTTCACCCTGTATCATTAGCATCAGCTGGTCCCGGAAATCTTGCCCACCAAATAATGAAGAGTTCAACCGGCCATCCTAACCTTAGGCTTATCTAAATTTACACGGACCCGGACTAGCCTTACCAAAAACCTGCCATTCCCCCCACCCGTTTCCTTCTCCATAAACGCACAAGTGGCGGACAAAGGATTTTCGGAGAATTGGGGTCGTGAGACGGGCACAACCAGTTTTTCATCACACTGGTCGCAGCTACTGGCATGCCCATTACAGGCGAGACGGAAACAAGAGACTTGGCGAGAGGGTGATTTGGGTCGGCGGAGGCCAGAACTCCAAAGGACTTCTTCTCTGGGCAGGAAGAGGAGAAGTGACCAGTCACTCCACATGTCCAGCAAGTTGGTCTTAGGCCTATGACTCATAGGTATTTCCTGGTCCTCTACATCTAGACAGTTGGAGATGGAAACGAAGGTTTTTACGATCCACCATTATCTCAAAGTTCCTCTGGTCAGATCATCTGAGAAAGCACTGAATATCTGTCCAAATTGGCACAGATAAGCGACCAACTATTGCCTAACAATATGAGGAGAGACCTCATATACTGCTACTTTAATCCTACGTCTGCTTTGATATTCAGTCTTCAGAATAAAATCTTTCGTTATGAGGTCCCGAGTGCTCATAGCTTGGCAGTCGGCAGGCGTGGACAACAGTATGTCCCTCATGAAAAATTCATTTCCTTTTATGGCTCTGCGGTTTAACTCCCAGGGATGTCAACGTTTTTATGACGGTATCTTTTGTGAAGCGACAAATTTTACGTGAACACTTGTCGACTGCAAAGACTGACACAATTCGTTTCTCAACCTTCTGCGGTTCCTTGGTATTTGTCAAGAACACATCTTTTGTGACAAGATGAGTGTAGCTCTTGGTTTTCTCCAGGAACTCCGTGATGTTGATCTTACATTTTGGTGGGGACGTCCAGCAAGAGAGCTTCTCATCAACTGCTACATTATCATCTTAGTTGTTCTTAATTTGTCAATATTTGCTTCAGTGGACAAGGGTGAATTTTGGCCTGTTTCGGCCACCATATTCTCCTCAGAATCCTTTGAACTTTGACGATTTCCGGTTACCATACTTTCGTTTAAACTATAGTCATTTCCGGCCAATATATTTTTCGAGGGCTCCTCAATATTTTTAAACGTTTCCGCATTTTCGTCGGTATTGGCTAAATTTGATTATTTATCTAGTGGTTCGGTTTTTTTTTAGTTCCCAAAAGATTTTTTCTGGCCATCTTTTTGGCAGGCATTTTTTTTCTTTTAAAAGACTTTCTTTCTTTTTAAATGTAAACAAAAAATGAAAAGATAAATCGCAATTCCTTCAAACATAAGGAAACGAAAAACAAATTTAACAAGTAAGACGTACAAAAAATTACATGAAAAGACAAACAAGAAAAAAAGTTAAAACTTTTTTAAAAAGGAAGAAAAGACGAAAAATTAAATATACGATAAAGATAAAACGGATAACAATCACAAAAGACACACAAACAAACGGTTAGAAATGTGAAGACTCAAAAAATAAAAATTCAGAAATTAAGACAGCCAAGAAAGAAAGACTTATACAACAATAAATAATATTCCCCTCATTTTTAAATAATACAAGAATAAAACAAAATGTTACCCCCCCAAAAAAAATCCCCCCAAAAAACAAATAAACAAAAAAACAAAACAAAAACGAAACAATATATACGTGAAAAAATTACAAGATGACTGCCTTTACAAGTCAGCCACGAAAAATAGGAATAAACACATTAAGTATTAACAAATAAAAAAACACAGAAGACTTAGCAGATATTTAAGAAGAAAAACAGAACAAAGAAAGAAGTAACACGTAAAAATAATAAATAAAGAAAAATACAATCGAACGAAAGATTAACACGTAAAATAAACAAGGGCAAAATAAAATCTTGCGTTACAGAGTATTAATATAGAAAAAATTATATTAAGAAAAAAACCCCTGTAAAATAAGAGGAAATCAAAAAGTAATAATAAAAGAATAATAGGCAAAAAAGAGATAAAAATAAAAAATCAGGGGAGAAAAAAGAAAAAAACCTCAAACTTTTGGCGAAAACACAGTAAAATGAACGTAAGAAAATGTAAATGAAAAAGAACTTAACGTAAACGAAGGTTGTAATTCCAAAACAGTTCAGAGCGTGGCAGAAAAAAAAACGTCTGGTGACAAGACACCGGTCGTTAGCGGTCTGCAAAAAAGGAACTCACAGTGAACTAGTGGTTCAGTCTGATCGGCTGATCGGTTGAACTCTCCGCCTTCGGGTGGGGAGGAACCCGAACGAGGCTACGCCGAAGGGCGGAGTCTCTTTTGGGGAGGTAAACCGACCCTGAACCCGTTTATACGGGTTCAAAGGGCATATTTTTGGCCGAGCCCACGGGCTCGGAGATCCCACGGGCTCGGAGATCCCACGGGCTCGGAGATCCCACGTTAAACCGGTCTTGTGCCACATAATGCCCTCGTAGGGGGTGACTAAATACCGAACTAGTGATGAAATCCCCCAGACACTATATTCCACTGTATTTATAAGGATTGGGACATATCCATTATAGTCCATAGGTACGGATAAGGCACAACTTTCACTCCCTGTGCACTAGTCGCATTCTCACCTTCCTTGACGTGAAATGATTAAAAAAAAACAAAAGCAACACCAAAAAAAAAAAAAAAAAATGAAAGAAAGAAAAAAAAAAACAGTGTAAAACGAGCTAAATTTGTATTAAAGCAGGAGTCCATCAAATATAAACAATCCCCCTAAATACTCCGGTGGAAAATTCCGAAATTTAAAAAAAAGAACATACGAAATTAAAAGATACTTTAAATGCACTTTGATTCTACCAGAACCTTCGTGATCACAAATTGACATGGAAAATACAGTTTTAATAAATTAAAAAAAATGATTTTACTCAAAGATGCATTGAAAATATAATAATTTACGATATCTTTATGATTAATATACGACCGAGATATTTGAGTTAATCATTTATTTTTACTAAATTAGCATTGAAGCAATTTGAGATACGTAAACCTTGAAAAAAATATATATAAAAATAAAAATTGAGTTGAAATTAGTTAAAAATCTAATTTCTGTAACGATAAAATTAAAGCGAAAATCAAGCAAGCGTTCAACTGCTTAACGGAAATAACATTTTTTTTCTTTGGCAAATGTTGATTTTTGGCCCCATGAAAATAAGTGTTTTTTGTTTCAATGACAGCGGCTCATCAGCGAAAAAAGTAGAAGCTTTAAAAATTGTCTCATGTGTGTGTGAATGTTTGAACATATCATTTGTATATATGTTATATGTACGTTGTTTGTTTTTGATTTTGTCGGCTGCACAGTATAGTAGGGTCGGCGGTTGGGCATTGTGTGTGCGAAAAAGAGCACCATGACGTAATTCACTCAGCCAGAAATTGCTGTACTCCTTGGCAATTGCACAGAAAACTCCAATTCGTACATTTCAAAGTGTTTGAGTATCAATTTGAGGATAGTGGAGACGATTCAGAAAGAGTTGGAGAAGTCTAATGGTGATTACGAGGGTACGAGAGCTCGGAAAACTTACTCTGATCGTTCCGACAAGAAAAGAACTCCCGAATTTGTGATGAGGGCGTCAGACTTAATATGGAGGCCTACATTAAATGCTTTGATGAAGTAGTGCTACCCTGGGTCAAGTGGGTGGCTGCTGGAAGACTCTGTCTGGCAACAGGACTCTGCGCCATGCCACATAAGCAGGAGAACCCAGTCATGTCTGTCAGACATTTTCTGCGACCACATCATCTAATACATCTGGCCACCTAACTCCCCAAACTGCAATTTTCTTGATTATTATGTGTGGGGCGCAATTGAGAGAGAGAGAGATAAAAAAAGAAAAAAAGCCTCTTGTAACACGAAAGATGAATTGAAAGTAAGGATTATGGGAGCATTCAACTTAAACAAAGAAAAGGTTCAGAAAAGTTGCAGGAGATTCAGAAGTCTTTTGGAGGACATGGTTGAAGCCAATAATAATTTTATACATTAGCATTTCAAGATATTTTTATGTAATTTTCGTAAATATAACAGTTAAAAGGAGATGTTAGAGTTATTTTCATTTTTGTGTAAATTAAACGACAGTTTACCCATCGCACACAGTATGCACACACACACACATATATATATATATAGAGAGAGAGATAGTGTGTGTGTGAGAGAGAGAGAGAGAGAGTGTGTGTGTGTGTGTGTGAGAGAGAGTGAGTGAGAGAGAGAGAGAGATAAAAACACGAGATTCGGGTTCGAATTTCACCAAGGCCGATTTGTTTTGATGTGTCTGAAAACCATGCCACGGATTGATCCAAGCGTTGTGCCTGAGCAAGTACCTGCATCAGGGATTAACTAGAAAGCTTTGTAGACTCCATAGACACATGAGACGGACGGATGACTAAACTAATCGGAGTAAAGAAACACTAATAGTCGTCTGCGAAACCAATTTGCCAAAAGTTCTTCGGTAGATACCATTTTAAAAATTTACTTAGTTTAACATATTTTGTAACATAGGTACAAAAATGAGAATAAAATTCTTTAACCCATTGATAGCCCGTGAGATTAACTTTTTATCCATTACTTTACGGTAGTTTACCTAAATATTTACGATTCACATACAAATACAAAGAAAATCGAAGCTAATTCACCTGTAATCCTCCATGAGGTTAAGCATCGCTCTGATCATCTATGTGAGTAAGTCTGTGCATAAATTTCGGTAAAGACGAGAGAGAAAGAGAGAAATATATTGGAGGTATGGAAAAGGATTTGGAACAAAAGTGTTGGTTGGGGCCTGATTTGGTTACCGGCCTGATTCCAAGGTCCAGATAGCGCTCAAGTAGCAATATATATGCTGATATCAACGAAATCAAGATTTGCTGAAATGTAGGGAGAATAATTTCAATAAAAAGCTACAGATAGCATCATCCTCTCTCGGTAGACAGTCGGCACTGGCGACAAACGATCAACTAACGCCTCTGCCGTTAATACATCAGACCTCTCCTTATTTTTCTCTTTCACTTTATCTTTGCCGCCATTATGACCCCACCCACTCCCAAACACAGCTTTCCCTGCGTGTTTGATTTGCCACACCCTAACCTATCTGCACGGTTCAGGATTTTGTTGCTGGGTATATACACACGAAATTTCCTCAAAAGTAATTATATGTTTTAAACTCGATACATGCCGATACATATATATATATATATATATATATATATATATATATATATATATATATATATGTAGAAGTCTCTCTCTCTCTCTCTCTCTCTATATATATATATATATATATATATATATATATATATATGTATATATAATGATAGTTATGTTTATATTATTATTACTATTATAACCACCGTTATATATATATATACATATATATGCATGTGTGTGTGTGTGTGTACACACACGCACGCACGCACACACACACACACACACATATATATATTATCAATAGCAAAATCCACTACTCATAGTTTTCATGTGATATCAATCAACAGTTTATTTTGCATTTTAAACTTTTAAATCACTTTAAGCTCTAGCTTATATTCTTACTATCTGTATGTGTG
>OZ010588.1:59061495-59206495 GCA_963932145.1 Acanthosepion lycidas
ATCTATCTATCTATCTATCTATATATATATATATATATATATATATATATATATATATTCTTAAATGCCTATAAGTGATAACTGAAGCCACTGGATTATATCAACGGCTTCCCATACTTAATACTTCTCGTTTTCACTCTCGCGTGGTCATGTGTGACGTCACGAGCTGCGATGCGATTTTCGCTTCCGCGTCTCGTATACACGAGTTTGTCGTTGCTTTGAAATTTTTCATGCAACAAAAACAGACTAACATTATTGTTTCGTCTGTGTATTGGTTGATATATTGAAATGTAATTGTCATCTTTGATAATGGCTTATGTAAACCGAAAGCTTAGATCGGATTTAAACATATATCAATATGGTTATTTCCTTTCGTCTTTCAATGATAATGTTATTAAGCTTATCAGACAATATGAAAGAACTTACTTAAAATAGACACAACTTGTTTATATTATTTAATCAAACATGCATCAATGAAAAATTGCTACCTAAATAAACACTATATATATATATATATATATATATATATATATATATATATATATATATATATATATATGAAGCCTTTGTACAGTTTAGATTTTTCATTTTGTTTATTAGAAATAAATAACTGATATATAACTGATATAAATATAAATAACTGATGTCAACTTTGATAGATACAATGAAGTACATAATATTTAGTTGCACAGGGCTGGCTATGCGCACATGAAACATTTGGTGTTGTTCGGATACTATTTTTTTTTGTAAATGTCCCTTCAAATTTATTTTCTTTATTATATGTAAATTGCCATGAGTGCGAACGTGTACAGAAAAACTAGACTCTAATTTGAACATTGTCCAGCGATTCCATTTTAGGAGACAATAATCTTTACACTGATCGCATATCTTCGTAAAATAATATAACATAATATTTGTAAACAACCAAGCCCTGCGGAATAAACTTGGAATCAATTAAACTTGCCTTTAGATCAGAGTCTACTTCATCAGTCTTTATTTTTCATCCCATCGTTTTGGCGGGCAACAATTTAATGCGTAACATGTTCGTCATATTGAACTTTTAAGTGAGTGTTTTAACAGACGATAGTAAATGTGGCATGAAAGTGCATTGGAATAGCGAAAGAAGCCTTCCAAAACCTAAACAAAATCTTATGAAACAGGACATTTTCATCAGAAACAAAGAAAAAAATAGTTCTGAACTGCTTTATTATACCAGACCTCCTATATGACATTGAATGCTGAACAATCTCCTTACAGTTGAAGAGGAAAGAGGCAATAGAGATATAATTCTATGAAAGAACGGTGAGCATGTGTGTAACGAGGAAAATTTAAGGAAAATGGAAACAAAAAGCTCACATATACTTAAAAATTCCTCGCATACATGATGAGGAAAGAAGGCTTGGAGAATTTGGCACTCACAAGACATATTGAAAGCAAGAGTGTAAAGGGAAACATCAATGTAAATGGTTGTCAGAATATTGCGGGAAGGATAGTATAACGACAAACACTGCTAAGAGCTACGAAGGATAAGAAGTTGTGGAGAGCTATAATCGCCCACACATTGAAGGGACACGGCCAATAAAAGAAGAAATGTAACGCAAGAAATATTTGTGTTCTGTATCTAGGTGCAGTAGCTTTTGGTAAATGTCAATGATGATTTAGCAATTTAAAAAAGGGTGTCTGAATTTATGATAAGTCTTACTTTGAAAGAGCAAACAGTTTGGATAACAATCATTTGAATGCATCTGTCAAAGTGGATACTCGTCAAAGTAGAAGCAGAGTTTTAACAAAATGTCACAATCCTTCACGTTCCACTAAACGCAAACAACTTTAAATAGGAATTTAAAGAGGATATTTAGCTTCCATATAAATTTTCATTTGGGAATAAAACGCAAAGTCAAGCTACTTTCAACAATCTGTCGATTAGGAATAAAATCTTTTTTCTTCATAGAACTTTTTCAAAAGATGAGAAATGGCTACCCGATAACCCGTTAATGACATATTAACTTTCTATCTCTTAAAGTTTCTATTTGAAACTAAAGCAAACAGGTTATAGTAGTAGTAGTAGTAGTAGTAGTAATAATAATAATAATAATAATAATAATAATAATAATAAGTAGTGTAGACATAAATAAAATAAATATTTTCGGTAGGAGAGTTGGAGACAATTATCTACTTTATTTTGAAGACATGACGAAATAATGTACTCTTAACTAATAACGTAAAATAATGTTTTTATTGATCGAAATATATATATGATCGAATTATATATATATATATATATATATATATATATATATATATATATATATATATATATATATATATATATCCGATTGATATCTATCAAAATTGATTATGGTGTTCACATCATTTCTTTGCTACTGTCTAATTTGATAGTTATTTATAGATGGTGTTTTTCCGTTAATCATCGTGACAAGTGATTAATGGGATATTCTAACAAAATACATAGCATTAAGACAAAATGGTGAGAGAAGTGGATTCATGCCTTTTCATGCCCATTAGTGCGAAATGAACACAAATAGCCAAAATTTGAATTCGATTAGATGATGTTTCCATATATTTGAATTTATTTCATCTATTAATATGGACTGAACCAATTATATACCTGTATTTTGTTCAATATGTACATTCTTACATAGTACACATCTCCTTCAATATGAATGAATGTATACAACGATCTCACAAAAATGCACTGCTCACAAAAGGTAGCAAATATCTGTACTACATTTGGTATTTTGGAATTGCTCCACTCACTGAGTGACACTTCGTATATATATATATATATATATATATATATATATATATATATATATATATATATGCGTGTGTGTGTGTGTGTTGTGTGTTTGTGTGCGTGTATGTGCGTTTGTGAAAGCACGTGCCAGCACACACACACAAATCAATTTTCAGTTTCAGTAACGGAAATATCTATTCAACACCGTAAAGTTATTACAAGATATAAATAGAACATAAAGGAGCTTTTCAAACATCTTCTGGTTCCATTTTCCTATTCCATATCGAGGCTGGCTCATGTATATTAATGAGACCTACGTCATAGATGGCTTCTCTATCATAGTCATCGTAGCGGAAGTTGGTCCATTGGGAGGAAACGACACAACATCAACCTGATTGGTTGTTAATGGCCACTGGGAGTGTGACAAAATTCGCTCTTCAAGTTGATTCACTTTTGTTTCGTTGTCTTCTTTAGGAACATTCTGTCTGCTTGGGATTTTTAAAATTGTTTTCCTTTTCTTGCTGAGATATTTTTGCAGTTTCGGGATGTCATTTCACTGTTTATTTTGTAGTTTATACTTTGTTGCTGTTTAAATAAATTTATGTTCGTGATTTTAAACGAAGAATATTTGCGGAAAAGCGAAAAATGTGAACGTAACGCCGCCTCGATTTCTGGTTTGATTAGGTCGGCTGACACATAAAAGAAAAAAAGAAAAGAAAAAGAAACAAAGAGGTGAATAAAGATTCTGTTTGGCAAATTCAAAGCATTTTTCGTACACCACAAGACAAAAAATGGGCAAAAGAAATAATAAATGGATAAAGGAAAAGAGAAAATGATAAAAGGTTAAAGAAAGGAAGAAAAGGAGAAAACATAAATAATAAAGACAGAAAAGCAAGAAAGAGAAGAGAAGATAAGAGAAGGTAGGTAGGGAATGAGAATATGAACCTAAGAGAGAACGTGAAAGAGGTAATGATAAAAAAATCCAAAGAAAGGAAGACGAAATGACTGAGAAAGAAAGAAGAAAAGAACAAGAAGAGAAAGGAAAAAACAAAAACAGAAAGAAATAAAAGTGAAAAATACAATTGGCGCATAATAATAATAGAAGAAGAAGAAAAGAAAACACAAACAATATAATATATATTATAATGGCGGAGAGATAGAAATGAAATAACAAAGCGAAACAGGAGGAGAGAAAAATGAATGAAAAATGAATGAAAAATGAATGAAAAATGAATGAAAAATGAATGAAAAATGAATGAAGGAATGAAAGGAAAAAGGAAAGAAATATTTAATTAAAAGAGAAAATGAGAGAATATTAAAAAAGAAATCTAGAAAGATGTAAAACTGAGAGCAATACAAAAGATGGTAAAAAGGTAGAAGAAAGACACAATGAGAGAAAAAATGATGGAGGTAGAAAGATAGAAAGAAAGAAAGAGGGAGAATGAAAGCGAGTACAGTTAAAGAAAGACAGAAAAGATCACAAAAGAAAGAAAAAAGAATAGTGAGAGTGAAAGGAATAGAGTTAAAATATAATGCAGATAAAGATATAAGTGGTATAGGAAGAAACGAATCTGCAAGAAAAAAATAGAACGTAAACATTAGGATAACGTCTGAGAGGGGAATAATAATAATAATAATAATAATAATAATAATAATAATAATAATAATAATAATGAGCTACAGAAAAACAATAAAATAAGAGAATATTTTAGTTTTATTGCGTCGTCTGCCGACGGAATCAAGTTTTCCCGTGAGCCTCTAGTTTAACTTTTGCCGCCAATAAACACATTATATTTATCTTGTAAGAAGGAGAATTTTTTCCCCATTCACACAATTCATTAGTTTCAACAAAAAAAATCTGTCCCTAAGGATTGTCTTTTTTTGTTTCAAGATTGCATAGTGAAAGAAGTTGCTGAGGTGAAAGTGTCTTTTGCCTTTTTGTGTTTATGTATGTGTTTGAATAAACATGTTGAATGCCGGATCTTAAATATGCGTCATTGGCATATTAGTATTTGCACATGTCAAGAGGTGACAACATTTTAGTGATACGGAAAACAGCTCTCTTATTACAACTCGCTCCCTTATTACAGCTGACACATATCTTGAGACTTGCACTCGAAAAGGAAAGGAAAAGACACGTCGAAACTATATTGAATTAACGCACATTAGTAACGTTAAAATCAACATATAAAGCGCTAAGAAACCAAATATCAATTTTATTTGAATTTCAACTTTTATAAATTATTCTATGCATATTCTTAATTCGGTGGAATAAAAAATTCTTTATATGAGAGAGAGAGAGACAGAGACAGAGACAGAGACAGAGACACACAGAGAGAGAGAGAGAGAGAAATGATAAAAATGCTGATTGAAACAAAGAATATGAGGATGTTACTTCAAATAAAGTATGGAATAACGACGCGATTCTTACTCCAGAACTTTAGATAATTATGCAGAAAGTTGGATAAGACTACAGTCAAATCATAGCGGCTAAAACAATCAAGACGAGGATAATAACTCTTAGAATTTAAAGCAGGAAATGAAGAAGATAGAAGCCGAAATTATATGATCAAAGCAACAAAGATGAATATATTGAGATTTGAATAAATACACTAGCGTGAAAAAGTTCCGGGTAAACTAAATAAAATAATTATATACTTTTATTTTATAAAAAACTTAAGATTATTTTACAGTGTGCTTTTATCGGTTGTATCTGTGGACCTTGAGGATTGGAAAATAAGATATTGCGTTTTCGTAGGTGCCGTATAAGAGAAGACAAACCCGCTTCAAGTAGCTTGAAGCTGAAAAACGCCATATAGAACTATTGGGCCAATGAAAGATCTGAGATGATAGTCAATAATATGCACATTTCTCAGTAGGAATTATACTATCTTATCAACATCAGTGTAAGTTGGCTTGGCAAATCATTGCAGTTAAATAACTTGCTTTTTTATACTAAAATCATACCTAAAATTTTTGCTGAAACAAAGATGAAGGTTGTGACTTTGAGGGGGAAGATGACACAACGAGAGATAATCAGTTGGCCGGGAATTTCCAGAAACAATGTTAAAACCATCTAGAAGACGTTTGCTACTACTGGAAGTGTTTTAAATGGAAAGAAAACTGGAAAACCACAAAAACTAGACAAGAGAGGGTGAAAGAAAGATCTGAGAGTCTAAGTAGGCAATTTAAAATTATGATCCAGAAAAGTGAGGAGTGAATGCAGTTTTAACAATGAAATTTTAGTTGATACACTACGCAAGATTAATGAAGATCACTTTTTGTAAATAAAATCCTTTTTAACTTAAGAAAAAACGGTGAAATTTTCACTGGCGGTTTGGTATTTTTGCATGGTCTTTTTCAGTATCACTATATTTAAAATGCTTTATCATTCACCATACAACATTGACAAACATGCAGTAACTTGTTTTGGGGCTCTCAAAGACCATACAATATAATAGGAAAGAATACTGTTAATCTCTCCCGATTTGGGGGTAAAATTAGCATAAGTAATTTACAAATGTAACCCAAAGGTTTTGCACATCGTGACTTACCGATGGTATCCGTTCATCAGGGAGTAAAATTTAATTTTTGAAATTTATCTAACCCTTTGATAAGCAAATAACATTTTGAAAACTTTAAGTTGGGAAGGTAAGTTTTCAAATGCTATGGGCAAGATTAAAGAGAATGTAATAAGGTTGCTCTGATTCTTACAGACTACTTTGCGAAAACTTTTGAAAATTGAAAAGACGCTGTGATAAATTCATATGTTCTGGGTAGGGAAATTTGAAGAGGACTAAGGCGCGAATGTCCTAAATAGGTTATTCCTTTCTTAATGTTTGGGTATTTTCCAGGTAGAGATCGTACATATATATATATATATATATATATATATATATATATATATATATATATATATAGCGTATATTTTGGTAGAAAAATTTCATTAAGACATGTCTCATTAAATAATTTAGACAAGTTTTGTATATTTATTTTTAATAGAATTCTCAAGTTTCTTAGTCTCCTTATTAAAAGAAGAAAGAAAATTACCATGTTGATGCATATTCATTTTATTCCGAGTACTTTCGATATTAGCACAATGTCGTCATCATGGTTTTGTTTTTTCTAAGACAGTAGTTCATCTGAAAATTGAATTTTTTACGTATGAAGTGAAAAACACTAATGTTATGTACTGTACAATTTGAAATTTTATCATGTAGGCTCACGTAAACGTCAAGGGAGGTAACTAAGTTATTGTAATGTCTAAATATTTTATAAAGAACAAATCTATATATAAATGTGTGTGCATGTATGTGTGTGTGTGTTTAGACAACTACACTCTTCTTTTAAATAGAAATTGTGAATAAGAAATGCTTCGAACGAAGATGTTTGTGTTTCGTTATACTCAACAAAAGTTCTGAATTGCAACGAGCATCCCCAGAGATATTGCATATGTCAGGTGCATTAATAGAGAGATAAGAGGACAAACGATTACATACTTTTATTCGATCTAAGTTATCTGTTCAGGAAGATGATCAATATAAATACGCTTATAAATTCTTCAGATTCGGTCGAATCCTTATTCCCGAGTGTTTATCACTGAACTATGCAAATGTCTCTGTTACAAACGAATGCAAAAACAACAGCCGAATGTATTTAATTAGAATTCTCCAACTGTTTCATATTATTTAACCCTGAGCAATCGTTGGTGAACAATAGCCTAATTTTCCCATGTACGTAGAACTGCATATCTTATCAAGATATTTTCAATTTATTTACGAACAAATGTATTCTAAAATTAACAAAAACATTAGCCGTAAAACATAAAGTTTTTCTAGCAGCTCACTGTTCGTAAGTTTGGTTCTCACTTGACCTTATTAAATATCTACTGAAGGCAATTGCTGCTGGCTAGTAGTTAACTAACTTCTCTCATAGACCATTTTTTAATAAGTTCAATTTTACAGGGGAGAGTTAAAAGAAAAATGTCAGTGTTAAAGAATTAAAACAAGCACCCCCAGAGTAATTGCATTGAATAGGATTACTTTTTGAAGGGCTTAGCTCTCCAAAGATTCCTTTTATTTTATTATCTGTAAATTGCCATCAATTACTGTGAAAGATAGTGGAGTTGTTTCCCGTTGATTTCACCACTATTTTGAGTTTAGAGTTGCCTTTGTCTTAACCTGGCTAGCAATCAATGTTCGAGAGCTCAGTTTACACTGCTATTTAACCAATAGCTAGTGGAAGAAAAGATAGCTTCATACCTTTTCCAATGGCATTGGTGTGAAAATGAAAGCCAAAGACTGTGATGAACCTTGAACTCAGTTCGTCGATTTCACACCGTGACAGTGATAGCTAGGTAGAAAAAGGATAATTATCATATTTACTTTAGCTTACTGATTTACAGGGAACATTTTTCAACTGGGCGGTGGAGGGCTTTGTTCGCTATGTCATTCATTCATTCTTTCTTTCTTTCTTTCTTTCTTTCTTTCTTTCTTTCTTTCTTTCTCATTTTGTTCATATTTGTCCCACTGTATGTCTATCTTGAATATCAAATACATTGTAACAATATTGATATTCATCTTAACTCACTATCAGTATCATTACGAAAAGCATCTTCAAATTCTATTCCGAGTTTCGTTCCAAGTTCGCTGTGGACCAATCGTCTTTTGAAATTCTGCGCCTATTCTCAGCGGACTTTTCGAGCTGTCCGCCTTTGTGCTGCCGAATACCATTATGATCTGCGGACGTCAGATCGTGTCTGACAGCGGTCAAGCTGCCAACTGCCAAATGGACAAGGGACCATGCAAGGGAGATAATTAAGCAGGACTGAACACTGATAGACTGGCAGGTTAGTTTGGCTATCGGCGGTCGACACAAGAGATCGACTAGCTGCAAAGAGAGAGAGGGAGGGAGAGAGAGGGAGAGAAAGAAATGAAAGAAGAAAAACAAAAGAAAGAAGAAAAGACAAAGAAAAAGGGAGAAAACACAAAGAAAAAGGGAGAAAAGACAAAGAAAAGTGTAAAAGGAAAAAGACAAAAGAAAAAATAAGAAAAAGTGAAGAAAAAAGAGAAGATGAAAAATAAAAAAAATGGCAAGGATGAAGAAAAAAAAGGAAATTAAACACATAAGACAAGAAGAAAAAAGGAAAGAAAGTAGAAAATAAAGCAAAAAAAAAAATAAAAAAAAATAAAATTAGACCTAAAAAGATTCTGAAGTAGAAAAGGATAACAGAAGGCAAAACACGAAAAAGACAGAAGGAAATAGGAAAGAAAAAAACAGAAAAAAGAAAAAGAACAGAATAGGAAGAAACATATTTGTGTCGAGATGAGGACTGAAGTGAAGCATTTACGGATAAAAACATTTCCAGATAGATAGAGAGAGAGAGAAAGAGAGAGACAGAGAGAAGATTGGAAAATAGATATAAGATCCCTATCTCGCATTGTTTTCTGTTAAACAATGTAGTAAAATGAAGAGAGAGAGAGAGAGAGAGAGAGAGAGAGAGAGAGAGAGAGAGAGAGAGAGAGAGTGTGTGTGTGTGTGAAAATGAGTGAAAGAGAAAGTTTCGGGAAGAAAATGAGTAAGAAAGAAAAGAGAGAGAAAAGGAAGAAAAAGTGGGTGAAGTGAAAGTCAAAAGGGGGAGAAAGAAGAGATTTTTTTAATCAATTCACCCCAAGCAAGGCGACACCACCACTAAGACACGGTGGAGTGAAAGAGAAGAGAAAGATTTTAGAAGAAACCGAAAACCAAGTCCTAAACAGGAAACACGAGATAAATCTCTACTTTTTTCAAAAGATAGAGAGAGGGGAAAGACAAAGAAAAGAAGAGAAATAGAAGAGTAGGAGAGAGAAGAAGAGATATAGAGAGACGGCGTTTACGAAGAAGTAGAAAGCGAAGAGGGTAAAAGGCGTGGTCTTATTAGTTTTCCATTTCAACCCATCAAACACATTAAACATGGCAGACAACATTGTTTGCGCACGCGTCTAATTTTACTGGCTGACGAATGATTTGGGCGCTGCTTGACATTACGAAAAGGATTTTTTTCGTTTATTAATGAAATTACATTCAACGCGTTTATAACGAGGAATCACTTAATTTTGAGAGGCACGAAATATTGAAGGGGAGGGAAAAATAATGGGGACCTTAATTGGGGTAGATGTATGATAGTGAATGGTGGAAGTGGACTGTCATGTTTAAGGTGAATTATTCGGGGTGAAAATTTCGTTGTAGAGGAGCGACGATTTTCCGTTTTCTAATTGAACAATAATTATTATTATGGGGGCGAGTAACCAGGATCTAGAATATACGATGTGTTATGTATGTGTGTGCGCGCGCGTGTGTGTGTGTGTCTGTGTGTGTGAAAAGAGGGGGGAAGAAAAATAGGGTGAGACTGAGAGAGTGGTAGAGGATGATACAATGAGAAATAGAGATAAAGAAGTAGATAATGAGAAAGATAGAGAACAAAAAAGAGAGAAAAATAAAAAATAACAATGATATAACAGGATGAATGAAAGAAAGATATATAGAGAAATAATAGCAAACCAGAATGATGGAAAGAGAGAGAGAGAGAGAGAGAGAGAGAGAGAGAGAGAGAGAGAGAGAGAGAGAGAGAGAGAGAGAGGTGGGAAAGGGAAAAACGTACATAAAAATAGGAGATACAGCAAAGCGAGAAAGAGTGAGAAAGTTGAGACAAAAACGAACGAGAACGATAGAGAAAAATGAAAGAGAAAACAGGAGAGTGATACAGTGAAAAAAAGAGAGATAGAATAAGAATAGGTTAAATAAAGAGCACATTTGTGAGAATGAAAATTAAACCTAAAATAGAACAAATTTCAGTTTTTTAAGTTTGATCTTCAAGGCAGACAAATAGGGTCCTCTTCACTTGAAAAAAGTGGATGCAGCACAACCTTTCTACCTCCAGTTTTCTCCCATTTGGCCTTGTGAAAAGAAGAGAAAGATGTCATAAGATAAGATAGAACATTTATTTTTATTTAGGTATTTTCGTTTTTCTATCAAATATCATATCATTATTTAGGTATTTTCCTTTTTCTATCAAATATCAAATATCATATCATAATATTCTTTCATGTGTTTTCAGTATATCATGGTTCTTCACTGCTTTCTATACTTCCAAGTCCTCACTCTGCAATCTATTTACACAAATTACTTAGGTTGATTGCTCACTGTTTTCCTTTGCTTTTCTTGCATTCAATATGACCTGTACGTGTTAAATTCTCCAAGCTCTCCCCACTTCTTATGTGACCCAGATATTTCAGTTTCTAATTATGTATCTTTACGTTCCCTTTTTCATTAAAACTTCCATCTACGGTATTCTCAGCATCCTTCTATAGAATCACATATTTGTTACCTTAATTGTCCAACATTTAGAAATAATATCACATATCAGTTTATTACTTTTTTATTTGTTACTAACGAAATTTTTCTATATCTTAAAAGTTTTTTTTTTAAATTTCTAAGCTCGGCAAAATTAGGTGACATGACGAATCAAAACTTTAATAAAATTAGCGCAACAATCATAAAAAAAACCCCAAGATTATTGATGCCTGTTTCATCTGCATTTCTCTATAGTGTATTTAAGAAATCTTGTTTATTTGAATTAATATTCACGTTTTTCTTATTGTCTCGTTCTCGAAATCTAACACTTAGTAGACGGTCTTCCATGCACATAAATAAGAATTCAACAGTTTTAAATTTAAAGTACAAATATTTAAACAAAAACAATTAAAAATATCATTAGACACTGATTTACTCTGAATACTGTCTTTATCTTGGTTGTTATCGTCACAAAATTTCAGTTATTGTACTATCCGTCCCTCTCCTACCTTCTCCAGCTATTTGTCGTAGTTGGTAAACTATCTTTATTCAACCTACGAGGGTAAACGGTTCTTATTACATTGATTCATGTCAAGCAAAGAGAGTGAAAGTGAATGAGAAAGACTTTAGAAAGAACCGTAAACCCAATCTTAAACAAGGAACAAGGGATGGACCTCTAATTTTGTTCAAAAGACTGGGGAGGAGTGTGAACCAGACGAGAGGAAAACTAGTCCTATTATTTCGATATGGTATCTCATATCATTTAATTCTGTCTAGTTAAGGGATATTTGTGATCACTGTCTTTTCTTCTGAAAGAGAATATGTGCTAACCAATTTTGAACTAACAACCGGTTCTTCTTTTTCGCACGGTGTCCTTCCAGGATGTGACGATCATGGTTCTCCACACTAGGACATGTGTCCTATAGGGCGAGCCAATGGTAGAAAATTTAAACCTTGCTTGTCTTTCTCTTTGAATAAAGTAAAATATATGATTTAAATTACTATCAGTACAATTAAGCCTTCTGATGTTCATTTCTATGTTTGTCCGACTGAAGAGGTCATTAGAATCTGTCATGTATACTGATTTATTCGATCGTCTTATTTTTCTGTGTTGTTCTTTTCGTATTTTTCTGACTTCATTTCGCAAGAGTCAGTGGCACTCTCTTTCTCTCAAAACATGATCAGCCATGCCTGATTTGCACCGTCTTCTAATGGAGGCTTGGTAGAATTGCTTCTGGATATTTTCCTTTTGTTGTACTAACCACAGATCCTCCGAATCTTTTCCAACATGCATCTGATATAAGGTAAACAACAGATTATTGTACTCGAGCTGTATATCCCTGCTTGTGGAACCTGATGTTATGCTTGCAGTAGAGTTGTTACTCTCAGTGATGCTCTTAATGCTTATTATCTCCTGGTTGTGTGCGTTTGGATGTTCACTTATATGTTTTCCTCGATTCTGTAGCAAGCAGACGATCCCTTTGTTAACAATGTATAGATGGTGGGAATCGAAGTTCAGATATTGTCCAGTATAGGAAGTGATAATCTCCACAATTTGTGTATTTAGCATCCCAGGGATTTGAGGCAGTAGACAGAAACACCAAGCTTAGCCTTAAAAATCAAATTAAAAATCCCAACATTTGTATTTCAAAGTTAAAACCGAATATTTCAATAGCAATAAACTGGAGTAGATATATGGCACTTACCTTTAGATAAGCAATCTCGTTCATGATTATATACGAGTTTACTGTAACAATACCCTAAAAAAAAAAAAAAAAATGAAATATGAAGAAAAAGTACAATTGTTTTTATAATTAAGAATCCTTCGTATCAGTATCCCCCCACCCCAGAAAAAAATAAAGTGATCCTAATTACACTATTTACATTATTCGGACTCATCTTTGCTGCCATATTTATCACAACGTTTCGGCCGTTGTATGCTACGGCCTTCTTCAGGTGGTTGGAATGTCGAACTGAACCTTTTATTTCGCTCGCTGGGGTAGATTGTTCTAGTTCCACGTGCCATGACTAATGGATGTCAGTTATCAGTTATCTCCTGTTAATTCCCCTCTCCAAGTTCCCCACCACCTTAACCAGGTATTGAACTCACACTCTTTGGCTCCTGTCATTGGATCTAACTAACGCCTTTATCCACTGTGTCATGTGTCTTTGGCACGTGAAACTAGAACAGTCAACCCCAGTGAGCGAAATAAAGGGCTCAGTTCGACATTCCAACTACCTAAAGAAGGCCGGAACGTACAACGGCCGAAACGTTGTGATAAATATGGCAACAAAAATGATGACAAAAGTCCGAATAATGTAAATAGTGTACATAATACCTCATCTCAGAAATATAGACAGATACTGAGTGATCCTAATTATACACAGTTTCAGTTATTCACAGTCAACCACAGAAATAATTTTTACTTTGTAATGAAACCAAAGCACAAGTATAGTGATGCTAGCATTTCGGATCTACCAAAGAGAAGTCTTCAAATGCTTTCTTTAAGTGAAAATAAGGAAATAAGAAAACATATACTGTAGTTTCAATCATCTACGCTATGAGCGAATATTTTATCTTTATAATATTATTACTCTTTTTAATTATTATTAATGGTTGTTATGCTCCTACTGTGCCTAATTCATAAATTCAACTTTTTATGTCCGTATTAGAAATACATAGCTTCGGCATTTTCTGTGTTTTCAGGTATCATCTGGGAATATTCTACATGAATAAGAGAGGTGGATGGCTATTAATTTTGCAGTTCAAAAAGAATAGGTGGTTTAAATAAACATTGAGAGAAGCTGTAGTAAAAAAGAAAAAAATTAAAAGTTTAGTAAGTAGTAATATTAGATATACGAAGATACCATACGATGCTGAAAAGTTGTAGTCTCGAACAAGAAGAAATTATTAAAAAAATCTGATCATTTAATTATATGTTGTGAAGTCGATCAAACCGAGAAAATTACAGCATCTTAAAGTTAATAGCTTAATGATGACCATGATATTTATTTTGCATAATGGACATTTATGTTTCCTTGTTTGTTCGTTGTTATTTCGTTTAGGATGCAGGCGATCATATCTTTTCATAGATTTATCTGAATTGCCATGATTTCTAGATAAGATTGTGGAATGGATTTCCATTGCCTTCTCTACTGTTTTTGAATGCATAGTAGTTCTTCTACTAGACTGGCTACCACCAGGGTTAGACAGTCCAGTTTACCCTAAATTTCAACCCAAAGATGAGAGTGGGGAGAACAGACGGATTGGTACTTTTCACAACGGAATTAGTGCGATAATGAACTGAACAGACTAAATCGGAACTTGAATTCGGCTCCATGATTCAGATATCCGAGCAGATAAACGTTGTGCTACCCGGAAATCCTCCTCTCTTGTTAATATATATATATATATATATATATATATATATATATATATATATATATATATATATGTATATATATATATATATATATATATATATTTATCTATTTTAAGTTAATATAAATAACTTAGATCGAAGATTATACGATGAAAATGTTAGATCAAAACTCAGCTACTGCGTTAGGCAATGGATCTATAGATCTACTTTTGTATTTGTAATTATGAAATACATAATTTCGGTATCTCAGAATAACTTAAAGTAAAAAAAAAAGAGAGAAAATACTAAATAAAATCCTACTGAATAAATGTAAGAATGAGAATAGAAGGAGAAAAAAAAAAAGAAAAGAGTTCGTGGCTGCAATATAGAAAGAGATTGAAAAAGAGAAATCAAACAAAGAAGGAGTTATCTTTTGTAAAAGAAGTTAAATCACTCATCTTAAAAGAGAAAAATCTGTATTGTGTAGAATGGTAAAGAAAAGAAAGATTTTGTAAAGACCAACCATCGAATAGGCAAAGAGGAAATCAAAAAAGAAGAGAAACAAAAGAATCGAAATAATCAGAAAAGAAGGGCTTAATTTCGAATTAATTCCAGTAAAAGACGTGCTGGGTCAAAAGGTAATGTCCGCCAACCAATATTAACTATTTTTGGCAATGTCTCCTTATGTGTTAATTTGACTGGTACAATAAATAGAACGTGAGAAAACACTGGGAGAAAGATGCGCTAAAGATACTTAGAGATTCCTGTGCTTCGCCCCGTCAAGAATAGCGTTTTGACTCGTGTTTTTCTATTCCCAAGAGATTTCTTGTTCTGTCGTCTCAACCGGATTTGCTTTCCGTAATCTTTATTAGCAAATGCAAAACAAAGCAATCAGACCACATTGTCTAATTTGTTACATTTCAACTTGTGAACAGTGTCATCTCGAATCGCCATTATATTGATGACCGAACCGAAAGGTCACTAAAAATGTCACACAATTGCTATTATATATATTTACTAAGCTGAGCTTCGTCTGTCAAAAAACAAAAAGTAAAGGGCACTTAGTGTGGATCAAAATTACTACTGCAGTAAAAATGAACATTTCTTTTGTTGATATTTACTAAATGCTGTGCAAAGACAAAGGTGTGTGGCACTCAGTGAAGATCAAAATCATTACAGTAGTAATAATATGCAAAATTAGCTTGCTAGTTAATTATACATAGCAAAGTTCCAAAATCACTTTCCTTTTGAGCAAGTTCGGTATAAAGCCACATTTTTGTGGGCCATACATCTGCTTCTGAGTTACTGCTACTCCATAGCAATATTCCTATGTTTATTTACAAAGCTTAGGTTAGTTCAGCACAAGGCCAAAATGAGACTCGCTTATTAACCATTTATTCACATTGAGTCACCCTAATTATTTACGAAACTTACCTTAGTGTGGGTGGATTTCAATCGAAATAACCACTCTTTCCATTGTTTTTACTCAACTAGGTACCTCCGGTTAATTTTTCGATACCTAAGTTTTAAAATGTTTTTTTAAAAATTAAAAAGCATTCTTAAAGATTTTATTTTAGCTTTAACTGAAAGCTAAAAGATTAAATTTATTATTTCCATTTAGTTAAATATACTGGTGTATTTCAGATAGAAATTATTTAGATTGGAATGTCAAATATATGCTCGATTTTTTTTTTTAATTTTCTTAAAAGCGGCCATTTTCTTAAATTTTAAGAAATTTGTAAACAAAAAGATTTTTCGATTTTAAACTTCTTCCTAAAATAAATTATATATTTTTGACACGTTATTTGAGTAAAATTAGAAAATTTAAAGTTAAATTAATCTGATTTGAAACAAACATTACTTACTTATAGCATAAAAATTGTATCCAAACATTTCTTAACGATGTATCTGAATTTTCTCATGACATTATCGATGTTATTGAGACGTTATGAGGTGATGACAGCTACTATGGATGACCAAAATTGACATAATTATATTATTATAATTAAAATAAAAAAAATGAAAAAAATTCTTGTAAAAATACATTATTCCTCGAAAACGTTTTATTTCTTCAGACAATAATGTCCTTAATATAAGTTATTTACAAAAGCAAGTAAAAGTTTTTCTAATTAAATAATGTGATAGTTTTTTGCATTTCTTATACAATTCAGAGCAGATTTTCGATGAAACAGGTAACCGTTTTACAAAAAAAAAAAAAAAAAAAAATACAAAAAAAAAAAAAAAATGGTGATTTACTTTCTCTAAAGAGTCCTGTTTTTAACTCATAACAAAATCCCACTCTTGAAAATTTAATTTCTCGAAATTTCATGAAAATATGTAAGAGGGTGGAAACATGTAAAAAAAAAAAATATTGTATATTTTTACCAAGATTTTCTAAAAAAAAATTTTTTAAATAATTTCATTCATTTCTGAATATTTTCTGAAAGTTTCATTAAAATCCGACAATTATTTGAATTTTGCAAGAATTTCCAAATCAATGTGTGTTTTCCCCGGGGAAAGCGCAAAATAAAACAAACCTTATTTTCTCTTTTCGATCGCTGTCGTAAAAACAAAAAAAAAAAAAAATTTTAACCAAAATTTTGAACGTGCGAGAAAGGAGTAAAAAAATTCAAAAAATAATAAAAAAATACTTTGGTCTTTCCTCTTAATAATAACATAAACATTTTGATGATAAAACTTTGTTTTCGTTGAGTTATGGGCCGTCTTTCAAGACGGCCCATAACTCAACGAAAACAAAGTTTTATCATCAAAATGTTTATGTTATTATGCTGCTTTTTTATGCGACCTAATGGAGGTACCTATACTCAACTATAAATATATATAAACTTCTCTATAAATACTTTCATGGTAATTGTTTGGATGAGCAATTTGCTATGGTACCTAGATTTTTAAAATTTAAGCGCAGTAGTAAACTGGTATCGAGATCACACCAATTTACTGTTGATTTGGCTAGATGTAACTGTAAGTTCTATACTAACAGTTTTTCTTGTATTTCTCACTTGCGAAACTCCATTCCGGCTCCATGCTTTCTAACCAACTTTAATCTTCAAAAATTTAAATGAAATTTCAATCGCTGTCTACTGTCCTTCTAAATACTATTTTTATTCTCGCTTTATTCTGTTTGTAATTTTTCTACACCCAGTAACCCCTTTGTATCTACACCCAGTAATTCGTTTGTGGCTTTACTGCATTGTATAGTGTGAACTCGATTAAAATAAAAAAATTTGTTCTCTTTAAGTAATTTTTGGCTTAGCCAGGTAGACAGTGCGTACCCCAATTGAAATGATAAAAATCAATTATTAACTGTAAAAAGTACAGGAATTCGATTTTATATCGGAATCATAAATTGATGTTCTAAATGTATAATTCAGGAAATAGTTATTTTCAACTTCGACAACCATATTTCTCCCAAGTCGTTCGACCTGAGTATGTATAACATATATCAAAATGTCAAGTTCATTTGTCGTGCAACTTTGTTAAAAGTCATATTTAATAAGAGAATCAGAAATTCTGCATTCAGCGCAGTCGTCCCGGTTTCGCTTTACAAGGAGAGCAGTGTACACGCGTATTATATAGAAAAAAATAAATGTTATTTTTTAATTTTAATGATACCTTTACTTATACAAAACCTTCTGTGAAGTTTTGTAAAATATTTCTATCAGAGTACTACTTAAAAATTGTGTTGGACCAAAAGATTTTTTTAATGTTTTTCAATAGGCGGCATTTGCACACCTGACTGAAATCCATGGCATTATACATATTCTGAAAGATTACATTTCTATACGATTCCTGAATGGATTGTAAATTTTAATATTTTTTCCCGTTAAAAGTGAAAAGGGAGAAAAATGAGATGCATTTTTGCTATTTGTCGTTCTTTTACTTCCGGAAAGTAGAAAACACTGTAGAAACAGTAAAACTATGTGTGACGTTTATAGAGATGGTGCAATTGCTTAGAGTATTGACTGTAATTGGTTCATTAGGTTCAGAAGTGGAAATTGTAGATCGAGAACGTTCCAGCAGCCATACCATGATATGCAAACTAAAACTCCGATAAAGAGTTTTGTTTGCATATCATCGTCAGAAGGCAGAGAGCATCGCAGAAATACTCCATATATCTCATATGAATGTTGTAAAGAATTTGAAAATATGAATACGTGAATTGTTGCAAAGTTTGGGTGTCTAGCGATTTCACGAAAAAAAAAAAATAATGAACTGGATTTCCATCTGCAATTTTCAGCTCAAACCAAACAAAACTATCACAGACGATGAAAAATGGATTGTTTACAATGCTAAGGAAACTATTAATCACTCAAAAGCCAGTTTACATCTGAAGAAGAGGATACTGTGTATATTGTGCGATTGTATTAAGACATTTTCCGCAGATTCCAATTCCAATACCAATTCCTCACTCAGAAAGATGCTAATTTATAAGAGGATGGAGTCATGAAACTGTCTTAACGATAACGACAGGTAGTGAAATGCCACATGTGTGGTTGAATAAATCTATGTACGAATATGTAAATATTGGTTTGGAAAATTCAATAAAAGAACAAAAACGTTACGAAGTTTTGCTCCTAATCAATATTTTCTTGTAATGCTGACTAATTTTATTGTCATTTTACTTTGTAATCGTTGACTGATTGTTTACCCTGAGTAGGTACCTGATTCTTTATGAAAAAAGTGTCTGACAAAAGAATGCATCTATAACAAACCCTTAGATTTAGAAAAGGTTATGAAGGAAGCCAGCTATTCCCTTAGTCAGTGTCGAGCAACCTTAGAAAGCCACATGTAAAAAGTAGAAAAGGCTGTTATAGTATACTATATTTGAAGTGAGAAATGCTTCTTATTTGGGAAAAGGTCTAAATAAGAGAGATGAAGTATGACATGAAGGTACGAAAATTGAAAGAATTAGCATACATTAGTATATGTCAGACCAGAATAGATTTCAGCGTAGTGTGGATTTCTTTGCTTAACAGGGAAGTAATTGGAGAACGCTCTTGCGTATAAATAAAGAATTATCGATATTACATGAATTGCTGAGAATGACTATGACGTTGCTGTAAATTAGTAGAGTTAATAAGTATAAAAACTACATTCAATCTACCAATTAACTGGATATTATATCAGACTCGGATGCTTTTTAATAAATCGTTTGTCATAAGCAATATAGATATATTGTTGTTTAGATATCAAGAGACATAAATCGGAAGATTAGACAGCAGATAGGACTAGAGAGATATAGAAATTAACATTTATTGAAAGATAGAGAAAAATAAAAACAAAGCGATATTTCTGAAATTCTTATTCCCTCTTCCCATATCCATGTTTGTATAACATTTTGATGTAAATAGATGCACAATAAAGATTGGAAAGGATAAGGGATAAAATAAGAGGATACATGAAAAAGGAGAGAGAAGAACAGCGACATAAGATAATCATACTGCTAAATTGTGAAATTGTAATTAGAATATAATTTTTTTACTTAATGTAAAAATAATCCTTTAATGTATATGGATGGCCTGAATATATATAACTAGAATTTTTATATAAATAATCAGAAATTCAGTGAAGATGTCGATAAGGTACTAGAGAAGTGTGTAATGTTGGTGATGCACAAAGGAAGACAAGAAACCACTGAAGATATTGAACTACCAATGAACATAGTTCACCAGTAGAAAGCATGCTACGCATCGTTCTACGGTAACTAGTAAACACTTAATCAGCTCAATTTTCTATCATTGAATTACAATAGTGGAGTACAGAGAAATGAAAAAAAAAACTATTAAACAAGCAATGTTAGAAATGGTTGGCCTTGTACATATTACTCTATGACAAGAATCCGTAAATATTTAGTAAGCACCGATTATTGCAGGGCTATATGAGAACTGCGCCGGGGTAATATTGAATTTAATAGTGATAGCTTAGCAAGGATAGCTTATCACCCACAACTCTGTCATTCTCTATAATCCTTAAGCTATTTTATTGTATATTGCGGTTTGAAATTTGCTAGTAAATGGAAAAAGAAAGGAACGTCTGCGCATGCGCTAACCAGAAACACCTTCACCAAACATTGGCAAGTGTCCATGTCAGGAATCGGCAAGAGAACATAATTTTGATGCTTTTTCGTTCGAGGATCTCATGTACAGACCCAATACCCCACTAATTGGAGTAGGGATTTGGGGGTGAAGTGACTTGATAATTTGATTCAAACAGAACACGTTTTTACGAATAGGACAATTTATTTTCTGCGGGGCTGAATTTAGGGAATGGGACGGGAGAAGCGTAAGACCTTTCAGAATTTTGTGGCGAAAGTAGCAACAATCGCTTGTCTGTGTATGGACTTAATTTTATTTCATTCTTCGTCATTTGAAACACATTAATAACGACTGGAGAAACAAACAGAGCAAGGGAGAGGGAGAGAGGAAAAATGAAGAGTTGACATGAAAGAGAGAGAAAGAAAATGAGAATGAGAAACGTAGGGAGATGACATGTAAGAGAGAGAAAGACAGAGACGTGATAGGAACGTAGGGATTTGATATGAAAGGCAGAGAGACTCAAGGAGCAGGAGAATAAGTTTGTAAATGAAGAAATGACTTCATGAAAAGCTAAAGAGGACCTCAGTATTGTATTAAAATGGCGGACATTTAAAAAAAAGATTGAAAAAACTGAAAGTATAAAGAAAAGAAAAACAATAAAAGAGAAAAAAAAAGAAAGAGTAGATAATTAGACAAACATGATCAGGAAGAAAAAATAACAGTAAAAGCAAAATGAAAATGTACTGATGAAGAAAATACTGATTTTGAGAAGAGTGGAAATTAAAATAGAGGCGCCTTCCTAGTGGAAATTAAAATAGAGGCGCCTTCCTAGTGGAAATTAAAATAGAGGCGCCTACTGTTGTATAGTCGTTAGTAAGCTAAACGAATGCCTCATATGAAAATTGACGTTTTTCACTCCGAAAGAATTGTACATGTTACTCTTGTTGAAACCTAACGGTAATGACATCAAACATAAGATATTCTCTGATTATTCCCACTTTCCTATACAAGTTGTGCCCGCCAAATGAGCTGTGCCCAAAATATAGATATTTACCTTTCTTTGTGGTTGACTTATTGATGAAAGAACGGATTACATTTGATTTTTTCAGAAAAAATGGACTTGGTAGGCGGCTCGGGAATTCACTTGACCTTATTCTTGCCGATCATCTTCGAATTCTCATGAAAGAGCTTGTTAAAAATGTCTCCTTGGCCTTAAGAACAACAACACTCTGGAAATAATCAGGCATGATTGATTGGTAACGTTTTAAAGGCGAACAATAAATAAAAACTTTTGAAAAGAAATTCATGAAAATATTGGTCGTTCATTGATTGCAAAACGTTTTATTACGAGACACTCATTATTAATAAGTTCGGTCTTTACTCGATGCTCCAAATTAGGAGCCATATTCTTGTCTAACCTCAACTAAGTAACAAAATGTATGCTCAAGTCATACTGAAGGTATGAATTTGTCTGTATTAATGTAGTCAAGTAGTGCTAAACACGATCAATTAGTGATTGGAGCAATACAGTTTTTATGGCTTATTTTTATTATATTCTCTTCAATTGCGTTATAGAGATAATAAGCTCCGTAGATATCTTTATTTTAAAAGAAACAAAAAAAATGAAAGAAAAAATATCAGAAAAAAAAAAAAAAACTCTATAAAATGCAGAATATGTCGACGGTGTGTACAATGTGCCTGCTAACAAACGTGATGGCTGCCAATGTGTATTAGTGGTTTGACGGATTTTTCTAGTCGACTATATTACAACCGTTGTTCAGCCCTACACCAGTCCCGAATCTTTCATAGAAATCACCAGTTCCTGGTACAATAGGTCGATGTTTGCCCAAGCTGGCTTCGAGTGTCAAGGGAGGCACATCCAGCCGCCATTTCCCTCATCCAGCTCCATATTTCATCTTTTGTCTTTACCGAGAAGCGGGCAAGAGAACCTCTTGGGGAAAACCGGTAACTCGACTTGCTCTGCATCGTCTGTTCTTTTTTTTTCTTGATTAATTGTTTACCACGGCATCGGCTGTGGATATAACACAATGTGACGTTGTAGAAAGGCCTAATTTAGAGGTCCGAATTTGTTATCTCACCCTGAGGCAATATTTTTGTTTGTTTGTTACGAATGTTAAAAGTCCAATTTAAAAAGAAAATTTCCCGCTTTATTTATTTTATTATTATTATTATTGAGATTTTTATAAACATTCAAGTATTTGCTTCGAAGCAAATAAAAGAGGTTTGAATAATGGACACATTAGCGACAACAGGGCGATAATCGTTGCATTAACTGTTGTCAGAGAGACACATGCCATACATGTAAGATATACAAATAATTCGAATGTTAAAAAGGGTTAAGTATACGAACCTAGGTAAACATTATAATGTTTAATTTTGGTTTTCCGGGTTATATACAGGCTTTTCATATATAACTATGAAGAGATTAAAATGCATTAATGAGAAATATATATATATATATATATATATATATATATATATATATATATATATATATATATATATATATATAGTCCTAAACAAAACGGACGTCATACCTAAGGTACCTTTCGGCCAACACTTTTTCAAAGGAACTCGTTGGCGATTGGGAGTATAAATGAAGACACACCCAATAAAGTAAATGAGGAGGGAAAGGCGGAACGCGACTAAAAAAGAAATTTTATTTAAACAAAATTAAAATTGAACAAGGGGTAATGAAAATAACCAGTTCCACAAGAGTATAAAATAGAAAAAGGACACTCACAAACCCTCCAACAGACGCAAGGAACGTAAAAAATGTTCATTTTGTCTACACAAGCTAGGCTGTTGACACTTTACAAAAACAGCTTCAGAGACTCGAAGATGGTGTATTGAGCGAGCACTGTGTAAAACTGAAAACCACGTGTCTTCGTATTCAGAGGCGCAAGCAAGGTTGTCAAGCAAATGTTGACCAATTGCAGATTCTTTATTGTACAAAAAACTCATTCTTACTTACCATTCTTACCTTATCCACCATAATGCCTCAGTAACTCTATGAAGTCCTAACTAGTCCCCATATATACAATTCATTGTCTGTGGGTGGGGATAAAATAACAATTTAAAAATCTAAAAAAACCCAATGAGTATTTACAACGAGTACAAAACTATGTACAAGAAACTAAACAAAATGGTGTTAGTAATAAAACCCTCCACAGCCCTAACTGTGGCAAAAACATCAGTTAACTGGACAAAATCAATGCGAGGCTTGAAGAAATATAAAAATATTCGTACACGCCATCCACACACTACAAACACAGACTCATCCGAACACAACAACAAATACGAAAAACACTCGAAACGAAAAACCCCACACCAACCAGAGAACTGATATCACTAACCACCTAACGATTGGATGGATGGGGAATTAAACAAAATAAAAAGAAAATAGGACCAGTAAAAAGAGACAATGAGCATACATACCCTAGCTAAAGTTACTTGGGGAAAAAAGAGAAAAATACTAAAAGAAAAAACGACCTACACTAACCTATACACAGGAAGGGTTGCCATTGTTCAACCCAGCAATCACAATATTCTTACAGCCTAACCGGCATCAAAATGCCACTCCAAGTCAGCACCTTTCACTCTGCAGAGACTCGCAAGACTCACCCACCTTTTGCCAAATTCCAAGGGATGGAGTCGCTTCCTTTCCATCCTGATATTGACTTTAAGCTGATGCTTAAAGAAAAGGATCAGTTGGGAAGAGGTAAACTTCTCGGCCCCATATAATTCCTTCTGTCGCGTCGTTCATATCACGACTCGCATAACACCCAGCAAGCAAAGAAACACATAGTGCTTAGCCTTAGTCAACGGCGGTACTATATTGCTACAGACGGAACTGGCCTCGAGGACAAAAAACTTTCCGCACAACATGCGAACCATGATGTCTTCAGCAAACTTGTACAACGGAGCTACGACACTATAATGAAAGAAGGCGTGACCTAGGATCTCCACCTCCCAACTGCAGCGAACGCAGTTTGGCAATTTAGCCAAACCCGCTGCACGAAGTCTTTTGGCGAAGCATGGGGCCCCACGAATCAACAGCCAGGTGAGGCCATATGCAGCGACCCTCTCGCTTCGTCCGACCGAGCTCACCTATCAAAGCATCTTGAATGTTCTCCCTAACTAACACCTGATATAATGCCTTACGGGACAACGGCCGGACGTCGGAGAGGCCATCCTTCGCCCGTAAAAGTTGTTTGAGAGCAAGCCGACATTCGCGATAGAAGGAGCCCTTGGCTCTTTGCACAAGCGCACACTTCTTCAGAATGGAAATTGTCTACGTGCGTCTTCCTTCCAGAATTCGCCGTTCTCATCCAACTGTATACACAACCGGTCTAGATAAGTGATGCCAAGCGTATGTCGACGAATCTCACCGCAAGGCATACCCAGACTGCCATCAGAGGGATGGAGGTAACAGATCTCGCGACTAACCATGGCGGCCTTGTTTCTCCACAAGAAGGAGAACAAGAGCCTTACAAACGACAATAGAGTGTCAGACTGGAGTGGAAGCACGGAGAGTCGGTAAAGGAGAATCGGGTAGATGTGCGAAGCACATACTTCCGCCCTCCCCTTCAAGGAAAGATTCCTCCGGGACCACAGACGAACTGCGACCTCGGCCTTCTCCCGCACCTCCGACTAATTCATTTCCAACAGGAGTTCGGGATCGAACCAGACGCCGAGTATCTTGACTGGCCCGTCCACCCAGAGGAAAGATCCGGGAAGAGAAACTACCTTTCACGAACACAACCGCAAGCCAACAGACTTATCGCGGTTGATCTTGGCCCCTGTCACCATCTCATATCCTTTGATTTCTTTGCTGACTTCGTTAATTTAGGCCTTGCTCGACACAAGAACCGAAACGTCATCAGTATAGGAGGAGTACATAGCCGAGGTGGTAGCACCAGGTAAGGACATTCCGTGAAGAACCGGATTCGTCTTCAATTTACGCAGGAAAAGTTCCAACGCAAGAACGTACATCAATGGCGGCAGCGGACAACCTTGACGAATGGAGCGGGACAAAATAAAAGGTTTCGATCTTACCCCATTCACTTCTACCAGCGCATACAGCAGTCTGATCCAAGTGCGAAAGTCTGGCCCGAAACCGGTGGCCGAAAGGACAGCCTCCAGAAATCGATGGTCAACCCTATCGAAAGCCTTGGACTAATCTAAATTGATCAGTGCGGCATCACTGTCGACTTTCTCGATGATCAAGCGTACCAAATGAAGGTTGTCCTGAATAGCCCTGTCCTTCACAGCACAAGTCTGATCGGGACCAATCAGACTAGAGAGGACAGCTTGCAAACGGCCGGCTAAGACCTTGGCTAAAATCTTCAACTCTGTATTTAACATCGTCAAAGGCCGATAATTATCTAACCCATCCCTACCGTCTTTATTCTTGCGAAGCAACCTGATCACACACCTGGTGAAACGTTGAGGTATAGACCCCTACTTCATCCAGTTGTTGTAAATCAGAGCCAGCAAAGGGCCAAAGACGGGCGACTGCTTCAAGTACATTTCGTAAGGTAGACCATCTAATCCTGGAGTCTTGTCCAGGACAACGTGTTTCAGCACATCCCAGATCTCAGCCGGGGAAAGTAGGCTAAATAGGCGTCGAACGGGCTCGCTTGTAAACAGCTCCTGAAAGTAGTCACAAAAAGCCCCCGATAACTTGAGGAGGAACCTCGTATATTGCCACGCTGGTCTTTGCTTTCCTTCGGATTCAGTACGCAATATTAAGTCTTTAGTAATTAAATCACGACTGGAAGCGTCCGTACAGTCTTCTGTCGTGGGTAGCAATACGTCCCGCATGAAATTGTCGACCCCCTTCAAGATTCTGATGTGCTTAAACCCCAGGGACTCCAGTGATTTCACCACTATGTCTTTCGTCAAGCGACAAATTTTGCGCGTACGCTTGTCCACGACGAAAACCGACACAATTCTTTTGTCAATTTTTCTTCGTACTTGGGGTCTTCTAAGAGCTCTCCTTCTACGACAAGGTGTGCGTAACTCTTAGCTCATTTTCGGGGTGTTTTTTCCCACTTTAAAAAAAAAATATCGGACGGGATTAGAAGGGAATGAGTGGTAAGGCCTATGGGCGTAAAAAAATAAAGCAGCAAAAAAAAAAGAAAAAAAGTTTAACAAAGTTCGCCAAATAGCGAAAACAAATTTAAGACGATAGTCACAAAATTTCATTCAAACAAAAAAAGTACAATTAAACACGGTAAATAAATAAATAAACAATACAATAAAAAAACAAACTTGACGTGAACAATGAAACAAATCAAATGAAAAACAAAAAAAACAAATGTTATAGGAACGAAAACCCAAATAATTTACACAAAATAAGGTAAACTACAACAAACCCCCTTTTTTAAAACTAAATATTAAAGAAAAAAGGACACGCTTCAAACACAAATACGAAACAATACGTATTAACTAAACAAAGAAATCCAATATGGCTGCTAAAAAATATAGGTTTGCCAATAAATGAATATGGAAAACGGACAAGTTAGATTAAATAAACAGAAACAGTTAGGACAAAATATGAACACTTATTAAAATGAAACAATTAAAACACAGAACACTTAACAGATATTAAAAAGGGGAAAAAATAAAGAACGAATTAACACATAACAAATAACACAAAGAAAAAATAAAGTAGGATGTCAACAGAAATATTAATTAACACGTAGAAAAATAAACAGATAAACTCTGGGAGTGGGGTATAGAAAATAAAAAACGAAAAATAATAATTTAAAAAGGAAACTTTAACGTAAAAATCAAAACTAATAATAGAATAAATACAAAATAAAAGGACAAATAAAAAAAATCTGACTGTTCTTTCCTGTTACTTGTATATATATATATATATATATATATATATATAATTATTTATTTAAAAATATGATTCCAACACGCTACATAAGAGGTCTCATGTTTCAAAACAAGAGCCGAAAACTTCAATATAATTATTTGAATTAAATTGAGTTAAAGTAAGCTCTGTTCTATCTTCAAGCGAAATTTTTTTTTGAATAACTTATTTCTGAAATTTACGTGTTTTAATAGTATAATCACAATTGAAATCAAAATTTCCATGGTAACAGCCAGAGCGAATTGTTTAAAATAGTTAGGGGTGTTGAGTGTTAATAATTTGTATCAGTATAGAGTTACTTTCATAGATGTCAAGTTAGGGTAAGGTGGGGGTGTCTACATTTAAAACGGAAGATGTTTTCGCCTAGTCTGGTTTACGTGTCTATGGAGATTTATTTATTTTTTTATTTTATTTCTTTATAAAAGGGATTTGTGCATATAAAAACTGCCGTAACATTTGTTTTTTGACGACTTCATAAAGGGTTGTCTTTTTTGTAGGGTATTTAAACTATTTATTTGGGCTATAGATTATAAAAGTTATTTTATTGTATGCTTGTTTTTAGCTAATTATTCAGTGCATAAATCTGATGATGTCGGAAAAAAACGGTTAACTCATGTCTATTGTTTAATAGATTTTTATTATTTAGAAACTTAATAATGTGCAGTTTCTCATAGAGGCACAAAGGGCAAGGTTCATCCCAAGATTTACAAGTTCTAGTCCTATTTATAATTTTCCATTTTACTTTAGGTGTTCTGTTTATTTCCTTCAGATGCCAAAAATATTTAGATAGAGAAGTCTGATTTCTTTTATTTATATCGTTTAAAGAGCACTTATTGATAATAAACCGAATTGCACCCTAATACAGTTCGATATCGTGGATTACTACCCATCAATTTCGAAGGATCTATTTACGGCTGCCCTGGACTTTGCTGCTGTGTATTCTAACCTGACAAAGGAAGAAACAGATATAATCCTCAGCGCAAAAAAATCTGTCCTCATTAATAAGGGGGACCAATGAATAAAAAACAATAACGAACTGTTTGACATCACTTTGGGGTCATTAGACTCTGCAGAGTCTTCTGACATTGTTGGTCTTTTAATACTGTATAACTTAACCGCACACCGCGTAATTGATATTAAGGACATCGGACTGTATAAAGATGACAGGCTCATGGTGGTGAGGAGGTCTACTAGTTTTAAGATAGAGAAAATCAGAAAAATTATATTTAGTGAATTTAAAAGTTTAAACTTAAAGATAACAGTCTTTTCTAAACTGAAAAGGGTTAACTTCCTCGACGTAACTCTAAACTTAGCAAGCAACACATACCAACCTTATAGAAAACCAAATGCTAACCCCTTATATATACACCCGAAGTCAAACCACCCTCCATCCATAATTAAACATATACCCTCATCAATAGAAAATAGAATTAGCATTAACTCCGCTACCGAAGAAATATTCTAACAACACAATGGCTTCTATAACGCTGCCCTAAAAAATAGTGGTTATAAAAATGCTAACATTAACTATAGTGACATTTGCACTAGCCAGAAGAAAAAAAACAGGAAAAGAAAAATCATTTGGTATACCCCTCCGTTCAACCAAATGGTTAGTATTAAACTAGGACAGAAATTCTTAGCTTTAATTGATAAACACTTCCCCACCAATAGTAGGCTTAGTAATATATTTAATAAGAACACCCTAGAATTGAGTTGCAGCTGCACTGAAAATCTAGAAAGTATAATAAAAAAACACAATAATAAAATCCTGAACAAACCCCCATGCCTGAATAGTATTAATAAAAACCCTAACCAGTTCTTTCCTATTTTCTATATATTTTCACACACACACACACACACACACACACACACACACACACACACACACACATATATATATATATATATATATATATATATATATATATATATTGTGGTGCGAGTTCTTTATCTGTTATATATATATGTTGAACACCAGGCACGTTAAACATGCGTCCGGCACAAAGATACTAATTTGGGCATTTAACGGCAAAATGTGTAGTATTTATAATTTAGAAAATAAATCAATTGTTTTTTTACATTTCTATTTATTTCAATAATGCCACTTATTGTAAAAAATTAATTTAAATAATTTTGATATTATCGACAAACTTTAAGTTAGTACGGTACTAAGCTATTATTTGAAAATTTTTAACAAATATCGCGAGAAAAAATTCTCTCTAGTCGCCATGCCATCATCCATCACACAATGAAAACAATATAGCAGCTCATTAACCGTTGTAAACAGAAAACTTTCTTTCAAAATTTCAAAAGTTTTGCTTTTAAAGGTGAAATGTCAGGCAAAATATTTTAGAGGCGTTATCAAAATTGCTTTATCTCTTTTTACTGTTAGCTGTAGTTTAAACGTACCAGTAATTTTTTAGATTCCGTGTCATCAATTTTGAAAATTTGTTTTTTTCCCACGATTTGATGCCTAAAATGGCAAGAGAAAAAGTAAATTGAACGAAGGATAAGTGTTTTAAGAAAAGTGCGAATTAAGGTATGTTTGAAAAACGGTGAATGGAAAGATACATTGTTTACTTTGCAATGGCTCCATAGCCACGCTAAAAGACTGAAAAGATATGAAAAAAAAAAAAAAAACATCTATTTTACGATAAATATGAATGCCCAATGCGCCTTTCAAAACTCTAGGAATTGAAAACTAATTTGACACAAACCTTTTTTACGAAAATTCAGAAACAGAATGTCCCTTTCGTTACTACAATCTATGAACTCAGCCGAATGATAGTCATATGTGGCAAATCTTACAGTGAAGGAGATTTCGTAAAGCAATGCCTTGCAAAAACACGTGAAATTGTATGTCCAGGGAAAGTACACTTATTCAAAGACATTTCATTGACCAAGAACACTGTTGCTGAAAAGACTGATGGAATGTCAGGCGATTTTAAACAATAGTTGAAGGCTTTATCATCAAGGATTGAACATTTTTACTATTGCTATTGATGAGACCGTTGATATGAAGAACTGATTGAATTGGTTCACATACATCACACTACAATAAGCCAGAACATTTTTGAGTGAGTTGAGAAGGTTCTGCATCAGTATTGTTATGATTTGTGTAAACTTGCATGCTTACCTACTGATGGTACTGCGAATTTGGTTGACAAAATTGTGTTGTTGCCAGATTACAAAGGAAACTAGAAAACTCGCATCTAGATTCATCATTTGAACATTTTTACTGTATTATTGCATCTGCAAAATTTGTGTTTAAAGATTTAAAAAGTGGATCATATGTTTAGTGTGTAAACAAAGACAGTGAACTATATCAGAGGCCGTTCTCTCAACCACCGTCAGTTCAGTCAGTTGTTGGAAGATATAGATAATCAGTTCAACGATGTTCCATTTTACACAGAAGTCTGTTAGTTGTCATGTTACAAAGTCCTGAAAAGATTTTATTTGTTGAGATAAAAAATAATTATGATTTTGGAGATGAAAGCTCAACACACAGATGAAATAAAAGATGAAAGTTAGCCCCAAGATCTGGCTTTGCTGTGGATATTACTGCACAATTAACTGATCTTAATTTGAAAGTACAAGGTAAAAACAAACTTATCCCTCATTTATATGATGACATCAATTGCTTCATTACAAAACGAAGTTTGTGGAAGTCACAGTTTTCAAATGAAAATTTAGTTCATTTTCCTACGTGTAATGAGCTGAAAAACACTGCTAATAGCGAAATTGTACTTGTTGCGTTGTTAAGTTTGATAGTCACTCGGAATTGTTGTCAGAGGAATTTTAGCAAAGATTTAGTAATTTTTTCATCTTTTAAACATCAGTTTGTATTATTCATAGCACTATTGACCTTTGATGTTGTCAAGACAGAAGAAAGCCTGCAAATGGAACTAATAGAAATGCGGTCGGTTTCTACACTCAGATCAAAGTATCCTGAAGTAGGAATACCTGGGTTCTTTTCATACCTCTCTGAAAAGTTTAAAAACTTCATAAAGTTTGTCACAAATATTATGGCAATGTTTGGCTCTACCTATGTGTGTGAACAGTTATTTTCCTTCATGAAATCAATAAAAACCTCTCAGAGAATAAGACTAACTGATCATCAATTGTCATCTCTGCACAGACATTTCAGCCAGACATATCAAAATTCTCAGCAAAAAGCGGTGTCAAGCCTCAGGACAAAAACTAAATCTGACTGAATAGTGGCAAATAAATATTCGATCTTGAACTGTTGTAATTTTTGTACAATGTACTTGTTGTTGTTGCAAACTGCAAGTATATGTTGTTGTTTAAAGTTTTGTGTTTCCAAATTTTTTAAGTAACAAAAATATTCTACAGTAAATTTTATTACATAACTCCAATTAGTTGTAATGTGCACAATTGTTGTCGTGTGTAGCCTTCAAGACAGCATATATGTGACCATTTGGCACTCAGGAAACCTTCAGTTTGACCGGCCTGCTGAACAGCATCTCCTGCCTACATGAAACAGGGTACAAAATTCTAAATTTTAACACTGTTCTCGAACTGATTGTAGTACAAACTTTTGTTGTGATACTTTGTGAGCTGTATTTTTCGTAAGCCAGTGTCCTAGTTCACAAGATGACTTATAAAAATGCTCCTAACAATGCATTGTAATTATTTATTATAGTGAAATTTTCCGAGTTCCAACGTTTAAGGAAAACCACTTGTCATTTTTTAAATTGTTCACAAAAATAGTTTTGTACTTAAAATAAGAGTAAATTATTATACATTGTTAAAAAGTGGGACATGATTTTTTTTTATTATAAACTTTATTATAGCAAAAAGAAAAAATAATACCTGTCAGTTCAACAAATTCTTGGTGTCAAAAATATAATACGGTCAAAAATATCATATAGTACTTGCATAGATTCTTCCTTTCTTGTAGGCCTTTCTTCAGTAAACCTTTTCTTTAATCGATTCCAATGACTTTTGTGTTTCCACTTTTTTCCTTTCACAAAATATGTAATTTTTCCACTTCGTGACCTAATTACGCCATCTTTCCACATTTCTTTTCCATTTTTATATACACTGAAAAACACTTCCTTATACTTTTTTTGACCTGGTAAGAACTTGTCGAACACCGATTTAATTTTTCTTGCGAACATCATTTCTACTGGTGACATGCTTGTCGCTGTATTGGGATTCGGCATTATCTGTTACCTCTCAAGACACACACGTTCAGGTTGTTCGTTTGAACTTGGTTGATACAGTAGGATTGTAATATGTTCAGTCGAGAACATTTTGCAAAATTCTTTAAATTTGCAAACAGTGAATACCATTATCCGAGAATCCATAATGCCATATCTTGCAAACAGTTCATGCAAAAAATTCACTGTAACCGTGAAAGTTGTTTTTTACACTTACAATTGTCTGGCCATTTAGTAAAGCTATCAACTAACACAAGATAATGTGATCGGTTTATTGAACCTGCTAAATCTATGTAAAGTCTTGACTACGGAATATCTGCATTTGGCCAAAGTTGTAATTTGGTGGTAGGTGATTTTAAACATCCTTGAAATTCTAGGATGTTCACTATGAAATTCATTTAATGCCCGCTTTTGTAATATGATAGGTATTACTAGTCTTTGGGTAAACATTAGTTCAAGTCCGGACTGCGTTCTAAAAGATTGCTAATCTTTCTTACATTCTTTTAGTCGTTTGTTTTTAATTTTGAAATAAACATGTCTTGATCTGCTTTTACTTTTAATTCTTCCAAAGTAACGGGTAATTTGCACACTACATTGCATAATAGATGTTTAATTTCTATTTCACTTGCTGCAATAACAGTGTCCTCAAACGGTTCGGTATTTTTTGGTATCAGTCTTGATAAACCATCAGCATGTCCTAATTTTTTGGGACGGTTGATATTCTATCTTGAAATCGTAATTTAATAAGATAATACCCCAGTGTTGTAATCTATTCACTGTATGCGTAGAAATTCCTTTTTCGAACCATAAATTAATAATAAAGAAACAGTGGTCCGTCTGTAAACGAAAACCCCTTTCGTATATAAATTTGGGAAAATTTTTCACTGCAAATATTATTGCTAACACCTCTTTTTCGATCTGGCTGTAGTTTTTTTTTTTTGGTGGTAGTAGCGAACGCGAAGCATGTGTGACGGTTTTCATGTCACCGTCATCATATTTATATAGAATTACCGATCCATTACCATAGTCACCAGCATCTGAAGCCAATACGAATTCTGCTTTTGGATCGTAGTGCGTTAATAAGGCTGACGTCAGTATTTTGTTGATTTCTTCAAACACCTTCCGACACTTATCAGTCCCTTGTGCATATTTATAGTTATTAATCCTGAACATTCTTCTGCAACTTGTATTTGAAAATACGCTTTAGAGAGAGATTCAGCTTCGAAAAAAAAAAATTCCTCCGTTTAAATTTGTAAAAATGTAATGTGGACTTGGTAATGGGTAATTATTGGATTCTAAACATTTGTTTAACCCTGTCGAAAAATCAGCATAAACCCGAATTTTATTTTTTCACTTTACATTCACTGCCCATTTTGAATGTTCAATCTTTTCAATTACACTTATTTTTTCAAGTCTTTCTAATTCTTTGTTGACTTGATCTAATGTGGCAAACCGTACACTACGTTTCACTTTAAACACTTCACTTGAAATTTCAATTTGACTTTCGAATACCGACCCAATTCATCCAACAGAACACCCGGAAAACATTTTTTCTATTTTTCCTTTAAATTTTCTCACTGCTTTTTTTTTTTTAAACTGGTAGTTTGTCCACTTACAGTTTTGCAATAAATATTTATAGGTAAATGCCACACATGAAATAATTCCATCCAGTCAGTATTGAATGGGTTTGTATTATTTTTAATACATAAGCCTTAGCTTTTATACACTTGATACGAAATGAAATATTATTAGGTTGGTGCAAAATAATGAAGTAATAATATCGTTTTTTTACGTTAAAAAATACGTCAAAACGACATTATTACGTCATTATTTTTGCACCAACCTAATACAAATGATTTCACCAATAAAAAATAATTTCTTATCCGACACGCCACGTTCGATTTTTGAAGTTCTTTTTAATGTCGGTTTTCCGTTCGCTTTCCATGTGTCTTCCAATATCACAACCAGTGTCTAGTTGCATTTTTACGTCCACCTTATTAATTTTAACATAATTTTTTGTTTTGTTTTTATGTAATTATTTTTCCGTTGCAACGATGTATACGAAATTTTTTCAGTGAGGACTTTGCTTTAGTTTTACAGTGTGATTTTTTATGTCCTATTTTTTTTACACTTTGAATTCTTAAAGGAACAGTTGGTCTCGAAGATGAAACCATCCACATTTGAAACATGGATTCATTTTTCTTCAACTTTTATGTATACGCATTATTTTTTTTTTTCAATTTCTTCCGTATCGCGTCTCAGATTTATGATTTTTTGACATTCATCCGATATTTCTTGTAGTGTTAGTTTTTTAAGTTTCCTTAGAATTCTGGCACCGTATTTCTGCGTCTTTTTCGCCGTTAACCCTTGAACGAAAATTAACCCTTTAAACATATCCAGAGTCAGTACGTTTAATTTGAATCTTTCATGGTAACGATGCCAACAATCTTCGTCTTCTTTTTTCCAACAAGTATTGAATAACGAACTTTTCTCGCTAAAAATTTTAGTCAGAAAATTACAGTATTTTCATGTTCTACCGTTTCTAAATTTCTCAACAAAAGTCTTATTTTTTCTCGTCTTCCCAGTCGTTGCATTCTTCTATGAAAATATATTAGTATCTTCTAAAATAAGCAGGAAAGGTAATTCCATCATTTGAATTATATGTGAATTCAGCTATGGCATTTGCCACCGATCGTGAGTGAAAAAACTTGAGAAATTTTCCGTTTTCTTCCGTATTATTCCAATTAAATTTTGCTGTTGTTTCTGGAGTTTCAACAGCTGCTGCTGTTGTTGTTGCTTTTGCAGTTGTATTTTTTACCACTTGGGCTAATAGTTATTCGATATTTGAAGAATATCTGTTTTTTTGTTATTTTTCTTCTTTTTCTTTTTACACACACCAAAGAGAAAAAAATCAAAACCAACCTAGTTGTAATTTCTCGTCATCACTGTTATCATGTGCGCCGAAGCCCAAAAGTACCTTCTCCTACTCCGTATAAGTTTCGATCCCTCGTCGCCACTGTTATAACTCGCTCCTCACTTTGAGTTCTTTATTTAATGTTTCTTAACATAGCTCATTTGTGTTAATGGGGGTATCTTATTTACTCCACAATAATATTATATTCATTAATTTATTCATTTGCTTTTTGTATATAATTCATGCGTGTCTTTCATTCAAGATCAACAAAAAATCAGCGTCATACTCCGTTAGTTAACACACTTCCCCTATAAATAGATACCAAAATTTAAATGTATGTTAGAGACTATGTGGAAAAATACTATCAGGGAGAGAAAACAATAAAAAAAAAAAAATAAGAAGACAGATGATGGCGACTGGCATTGCACTTAAATTTTTGAAGATCAAAGTTGACTGGAAAGCAATAAGTCAGAAGAGAGTTCCATAAGTGAAAAGTGCGATAGAAGAAACTGTTAGCATAGAACTTATGGTTAGATCTAGCCATTTCCGCGCACACACACACACACACACACACACACACACACACACACACACACACACACACATATATATATATATATATGGTAGAATTTTTAAAACATCTTTTGGAGAACATCTGTATTAAAAAAGTAATGGTCAATGAAGATATTCATTTGAATCAGTGACTTTATGAGTATTTTTTTCGAAGTTTTATCTGTAACTTTCTTGTTTTTATTTCCCGATTCAGCAAATAAGGTTTTCGAATTTCCTCACGGATTTCCGGGTTTAAGACTTTATTGACCCCTATTTTTCTCAGAATACTTTATTCTTCTTTCTGTTATATTTTACACAATTTTCTGGTCGCTATTTTCTTCGGTTTTCTGCAAACGCAAACTTACCAACGCCACTTCAAAATTTTTCAAAGTTTTATATATATATATATATATATATATATATAAGACAGTTTTGTTATTTTAAACGTTATTTTTAGTGGATACCCGTATTTGATGCTCAGTTTATTTTAAACAGTATTTTATTTTGTCTATCGGCCTGCAGACTCGAGAAAACCCAATAAAGAAAATGCGCCTTCTGGTAGGAACGTATGCCCCCCTTTGCAGGAAAACCACCGTTTAATCTGAAGTGCTTTGGTCGCTCGGCTATGAAGAGCATCATGATTAAGAAAGGTTCTATCTGTTTTTGAAGCACATTTTACTTGTTCAGATTTTTCAAAAGTCGAAACTACTCAGTTTTGTATCCGAAACGTAAATAAAGCATTAAGTTTCCAGCAGGATCCTGATTACTTCCACTTGGCCTAAGTAACCCATGAATTTTTAATGGTCATGTCCCCTTCAACATGTAGATCCCAAGCACAGTTGATCTGAACCTCCTGAAGTACTACTTTCGGGGTGTAGTCGAGAGTGAGAATAGACAGCGGTCCCACAATATCAACGATAGGATTGTTTTTGTATATTTTCCATTTAGTATTTTATTGTTTTGTAACTGGAAAGGAATTCACGGAGAGATACGCAAATGATTAAATATTATGGAACAACGGATTTACGTCAGGTACAATTATTGGTAGGTTACGGCGTCTGGGTAAACATTAGTCTACCCGATACCTCAGTAATACTGTTGTAAGACTAAGGGAGATATTTGCCATCATGTATGATATCAAAGACAGTCATAGATGAAAGCTGTTACTCCCATAATCAACCTTGACGGAATCAAATTAGACATCGTCGTACACATTCACGCATATATTTACGCCCATTGCTCTGAGTAGTAAACTATCAGGGACGGATAAAATATTCATTTCGTGTTGAAGATATCATTTACATTTTTATAGATTTTGGCAAGGCCCACAGATTTGTCTTTCGCGTCATTTTCTTCTCTCAAAAGTCAGCGTTTCTTCAGCGTTAATAGAACTCTGACGTTGATACATACCTGCCAAGGTTGCTCTCCGGAACAACTAAATGGGCTTCTTCTTATGTCTTTTAACTATGATTGCTGCCCAATTACCGATCGTTCATCACAGTTAGAACGTATCTCCTCCCGTCCACTGACAAAAGTAAAGTGATTCTCTTGCATAACCCCATGCGATTTTATTTTATTAATAGCACTGAATTACGCTCTCTTCTTACACCCTTTCCTACCTTTGCGTTCGTCGAAACCGGGTCCGCACACGCGACCCTCGATAGGGCATCAAAATTATGTTCTCTTCCCGATTACTGCCATGGAGTTTTGCCATCATTAAGTTATAGCGGAACACGATTGGAGCACGTGCACACAGCTACATCGATGATTCGTGTCCGAGAAGCCGCCCTCGTTTTTAAGAGGCCCGGGTCCATCTGGGAATAATGTCGGAAGATTCTGATATCATTTTATTAAAATGGTCTTCCGTTTGCTGGCAGATGAGCCAGATTTTCTGATAAACAAGAGAAGGGACGTATATTTGCATCTATTCTCTGCTTCGTCTTCAATTATCCGCCCAACCTTTTCCAAGTTTTATAGACATAAATTTAAAGGCAAAAGCTATAATTTCTTTCTTTCTTTCTTTCTTTCTTTCTTTCTTTCTTTCTTTGCATCACCCTCTACTTTCTTCAGTCTCCTGATATTATTGGTGCATACTCTTCTCTAAGGAGAAACGCCTGTACGATCTCAAGCGTCCACTTAATTTGCATATATTTGCACTGATCACAATTAGTTTAGGACTACAGTTAAGCGAAACATTACATTTTACAATCACCAAGACTTATATCGCGAGCCGAAATCCTTCCACTTTCTGATAAAACGAAACTGAATTTTGCGTGAATTTTTAGATGAAATATTAACTAGAAAATTCTTTTGATTATTTCTGTTTTCTGATTTTGTTACTTACAACAACACTATCCAGGTCCTTTTGATTTCTACGACCGATAGTAACAGGAATTGGAAAGCAAGTAGCAGACATTAGAAATTAGTGTTCAACGAGATTTGAAGGTGAATCTCTTGTTTTCGAGAATCTGTCAAGTCAGTCAGTAGTCACCATTTAAATTTAATCATATAGGTACTTTTATTTCATTACACGATTTTATTCCATGTCTTATAGTATAATGTTCGTAGAAAAACATATTATAAGAAAACTATGCAAGTATTTTGAATAGGTACCTCCACTTTTTCGGCATAAATTATCGATACCTAAGTTTAAAATGCATTTTTTAAAATGAAAAAATATGCTTGAAGATTTCATTTTAGCTTTACTTGAAAGTTGAATCATTAAATTTATTATTTCCATTAAGTAAACAATTCTGGTATATTTCAGATAGAAACTATATACATTGGAATGTCAAATTTAATTTCAAATTTTTAAATTTTCAAAAACCCGCCATTTTCTTAATTTTAAGAAATTTGTAAACAAACACAAATTTATCGATTTTAAAAATATTTAAAAAAATTTCTGACACGTCATTTTAGTAAAATTAGAAAATTTAATGTTAAATTAATCTGATTTAAAAAAAATATTACTTAATTATAGCATAAAAAAGAAATATACAACGAATTATTAACGATTGGTACCGTAATTTTGATCCAATACTTGATCCATGTGTTGATTGACAAGTGATGACAGCTACTACGGATGACCATAAATGAAAATTACTAGAAATCTGAGTGAACCCTTTTATTTTTAGTTTTACTGTTATGTTTATTTATTAGAATAAAGGGACAAAACTCTTTTTATAATAATGGCAATTTCAGTCTGCCGTACATGGAAATAAGGAATGTATTAAGTAGAAAAATACAACATAAAAAATTATTTGAAAAAAAAGTGGAATCACTAAATTTATTAAACTTTGCAATTTTGAACTCGTTAATTTTGTTTCTACTTAATTACTAATTATCACAAGGAAATAAGCTAATACAGAGTTTTGCACGATTTTTAAACTATTATTAATTATTATAATCAAAATGTAAAACAAATAAAAAATTCTTGTAAAATTTAATTATTCATCAGAAAAAATTTATTTCTTCAGGCAATAATGACCTTAATATTACTTATTTACAAAAGCAATTAAAAGCTTTTCTAATTAAGTAATATCATAGTTTTATTGGATTCATTATTTTTCTATTCAGAGCTCATTTTCCGTGAGTTGGAACAAATTTGAAAAAAAAAAGTAGGTGATTTACCATCTCCAATGACTCTTACTTTAAACAAAAAAAAAATTGTAAGGAAATAAAAAGGATTGAACGAAATTTCGGGACAATAAGTAAGTGGGGTGTAACATATTAAAAAAAAAAATATTTTTTACTAAAATTTACTAAAAAGAAATATTTCAAAAATAATTTCATTCATTTGTGAATAAATCCTGAAAATTTCATTAAAATCGGACAATTACTTTAATTTTACAAGAATTTCCAATCAATGGGTTTTCAACGGGAAAAAAGCGCAAAAAAAAAACAATGTTATTTTAACAGCACCGCGATGACGTAAAAAAAAGAAAACTTTAACCAAAATTTCGAACGTGTTAAAAAATATTAAAAAATATCAAAAAATAATTAAAATATACTTTGGTCTTTCATCTTAATAATAACATAAGCGTTTTGACGATAAAAAATTATTTTCGTTAAGTTTGTGGCATTTGTTTATTACGCTATGCAGTTTTCCCGCGAAAAAGTGGAGGTACCTAATTTTGAAGTTACCTATTATAACCTCTTTCTTCCGGAAGTATTTCAAGGTAAATGATTTATGTTGACACCAGTTTAAAAACAACTCTCTTTAGATGAGCGTGAATCCTCTCAAAATTGACGCAAGAACTAACACCAGTTGGTGACGAGACGACATTGAACCTGACCAACGGATTGGTAGACCAACAGCATCGGTTCGTAAGAGGAAAAAATTGATTCTGCTCGAAATTTAATTGAGAATGACTGACGATTAAAAGCAGAAACAATAACTAAAACCCTAGACATTTCAGTTGGTTCTGGCCATAGAACTTTATTTGAAAAATTGAAGTTGAGCAAACTTCCTGTACTGTTACGCCCAGATCAGCAACAGACAAGAGAAACGCCTTCTATGTGAATTTTAAACAAACGGAATTAAATCTGAAATGCTCTCTAAAGCGAATTGTACCTCGAGATGAAATTTATCTTTACCAATACGATACTGAAGCCAAAGTTGTCTAAGCAATGGTTATCGTAAAGGTGGAAAAGGTTTAGTAAAAGTAAAAGCTGGCAGGCTACGAGGAAAAGTCATAGGCGCAAGTTTGGGATGCTGAAAAATGTTGTAAATTGACATTTTAGAAGGCAAAAGATAGTAACATCTGCGAATATTGTTTTTGGAAATTAGCCAAAAATAGCAAAAAAGAGTTATGGTAAGTTTCATCAGATGATCATTTTCCAATACGTTTAGAAATGAGTAAATTCAGTCGAACCGTTCATAGACGCACTTGAGTAGAAGATCCCGCCCATTCTTTTCATGAAATATTTTTGGTGCATGTCCAAAAATACTTGAATTTCCAACGTTTTATTTAATACAAGTAGCAATTTATGTTCTCGTACATCACAGTAAACATCAGATGCGAAGGCGAAAAATGAGTATATTATTATTATTATTATTAGTAGTAGTAGTAGTAGTAGCAGTAGTAGCAGTAGTATTATATATTATAAACTGTTACATTGGAACATGCAAGTCACCACGACAAAAATGCATAATTGTTTCGACGTCTAAAGGCGTCTCATCAGGTGGCTAACGATGGTGGTAGTGAACGATGTTATTTAAAAATATTATTTATGAAACATCACTTCTTTTTACATTTTTGAAAATTTTCAATAAAAGGTAAAGAAACAAATATATAAAAAATTTATTCATTCCATAAAAGGAATGGAAAGAAAAAACAGCAAATTAAAGTAAAAAAAAGGAAAGAAAAGAAGAAATCCATGAAAAGAAAAAGAAAAAGAAAAAGAAAGAAGAAATAAAAGAAGGCATAAGAAAGCACAAGAAATCAACGCTACTATCAAGTGAAGGGAAAGAAAAGAAAGGAAAAAAGAGAGGGTTATATCCCAATTTTACAGATACAAAGGAAAAAGGAAAGAGAAGAAAATAAGATAAGAAAAGTTGTTAATACCAAATTTAGCCAATGAAGACACGTTACGATGGAGAATTCAAAATTGAACGGAAATAGAATGCGACAAGATATGAACATATTACAGATATAATGTAGCAAATCAAGCATTATGGCATTTTGCATGAAATCACATATTCAAACAAAATTAAATGTAGTATGTAAATAAAAGACACTTCAAGAAGAAAAACTATATACAAAAAACAAAAAAACAACTGCCTAACTATAACAACCTTACATTATAAATTAGAATACAAAATAAACCATAAACATTTATATGACTTTTATATATTTATTTTGAATTAAAAAAAAAAAAAAAACTCTTATAAAACAACATCACAAGTATACAATTATAAGCCAATTCACGGCTAACCTTACTACCAATAATTTACGAATACTAACATATTTACTAACTTAATCTAGAATAAATGACTAAGGATAACATTAAAAAATTTTATACAAAGGTAATATAACATAACAAGAGTTATAAAGTTTAGCAAGAGTGTTTTAACAATCCCAGGATTTTCAATTGATGGAAGAGAATACATATACACAGAGGATTTCGTTAAGCACTTGTTTAGCTAACAAGTGCTTAGGACATTGGTCAGGATATCTACAATTACATAAATTAGTTATACGAGACAAATTAGAATCTGTACTAGCATTACAGTTATTATGGTTATATAATTTCAATGATTTATTATTATGTGATTTAATTATTTTCTCTAGGTTATTAGTACAACTATAACTAAGTTTTAAAGTATTACGATTGAAAATTTTACTTAATGAATTACTTTTAGGAAAATGTTTATCAATTAAGAAAATTGTCCCAATTGAGTACGAGCTAATTGATTGAATAGAGGTGTATACTATATGATCTTCCTGTTTCTGTTTCTATTTCTGGAGCAACCATAATTTTCTACAAACTTAATTTCAAAAGATCTGAACCCACTATCTGTAAAAACTTTGTTATAAACCGTTTTACGTTTCCCGAATATCTCTTTGTTAAAAGTATCAACAACTTCTCATATCTTAATTTCTTCTCTTTCCTTTTCATTTGTAGTTGTAAAATTTGGATATACTCCTTGCCTTCTTTTTCATTTCTTTCCTTTCTTTTTGTAGTAGGGTTGATTTCTTATGATTTTTTTCTTCCGCTTTTTTCTTTTTCTTTTTATTGATTTCTTATTTTCTTTCCATTTTTACTTTAATTTGCTTTCTTCTTTCCTTTTATGGAATGATTAATTTTTTTAAAATATTGTTACTTTGCCTTAAATCGTTTATACCACCATCATTAGCCACCTTATGAAACGTCTGTAGAAGTCGAAACAAATATGCATTCTTGTCGTGGTAATTTGCATATTCCAATGTAACAGTTTATAATAGATATTTATTGTTCTACTCTTGTATTGAGCCTTTTTTAGATTAATGTTATGAACGTTTGAATTAATATTCTTTTCGTTCCTTTACATTTGGCTATATATGTCAGGTCATCCCATAAGTTCTGTCCGAATTTTACCTTTTTTTAAAATGAACGAAATTTAAACAGTATTTTATAATGTCTAATGGAGCTGAACATTATTTTTATGTTTAGATGCATTTAAGCTGATCAAATTTTATTCCAGAGAACAATAAAATTAAATTTTGTTTGATTAAAATCCTGCTAACTTGGAAGTACCCAAGGATCATTTGAGGCACATAATGCTTTATGAGTTCAAGAAAGGAAACTCAGCAGTCGAAGCGGCTAGAAACATTCACTCAGTTTATGGAGAGGAATGTGTGAATGAAAGAACTTGCAGAAGATGGTTTGCAAAATTAAGAGGTGGAGATTTTACCCTTAAAGATGAAGATCGAACCGGACGTCCAGTTGAGTTTGATGAAAAGCTTCTTGAAGCAGCCCTTGAAGAAAATCCTGCTTTATCAGTTGAGGAATTTGCAGTGGTTCTTAGTTCAAACCATACAACTGTTCATAATCATCTTCAACAACTTGGAAAAGTTCCTAAACTTGGAAAATAGGTGCCTCATGAATTGTCTGAAAACAACCACAAATCCCGAGTTGACATCTGCTCTTCTTTCCATTCTCGCCAACTTGTTTCACCATTTTTGGATAGACTTGTGACTGGCGACGAAAAATGGATCTTTTATCGAAATGTTAAGCGTCGTGGACAGTGGCTTGGTAAAGGGGAAGGACCCCAGCCACAGCCGAGAAGGGAACTTCATGGTTCTTCTTTCAATCTGGTGGGATCGCCAAGGAATAATCCACTTTGAATTCTTACCACCTAATGCAACAATTAATGCTCAAATATACTGTCAGCAATTAGAGCGTTTGAACCAAGCTTTGAGGAAAAAAAAACTGCTCTAGTGAATCGAAAAGGGGTGATGTTTCATCAGGACAATGCGCGACCCCACACAGCAAGAATGACGTCACAAAAGATCGAAGAACTTGGTTGGGAGAAAATTCCTCATCCACCTTATTCTCCCGATCTTGCTCCTTCAGGCTACCATTTGTTTCGTAGCTTACAGAATCATTTGAAAGAAACAGCTTTTGTAACACAGGAAGAGGTTAAAACTGACATTTGTGAGTTCTTCGAATCAAAGCCAGAAGAATTTTACAGTAATGGAATTAGTAAGCTTGTTAATAGATGGAAGTCCTAGATAATAATTGTTGATTGAATCTGTAATTAAATGTAACATTTGGTCATTTGTTTTCTTTATTCAAAATTCGGACAGAACTTATGGAATGACCTGATATATATATATATATATATATATATATATATATATATATATATATATATATAGAGAGAGAGAGAGAGAGAGAGACACAGACAGACAGACAGACAGACAGACACAAACACATATATATGTGTATGTTTTGAAATGGACACCCCCGCCCTCTTTCTTTCTTTTGACCTCTTTCCGAAGGTGGCTGATAGGTGGATACAAATTAACTCTTATGCCCCTTAGCAAAATAGTCGCTCCAGCCGTTTCCATAGTAATTAATTTTGCGAATAAGATGCGTAAATTTCAAGATTGGTTATTCTTAAATTTTCGCTTGAGGATGAAACAGGGCTTGATACTTTAATTCAATTTAATTTTAATAATTATATTGACAATTCTGGCTCTCGTTTTTGAAACATTAGAACTCTTATGTAGCGAAGGAATCATATTTTTTAAAAAATAATTATAATTTAAGCTCTACTTCTGTATAGAGTACTAAAGCACCCCGGATTATTTATCTAACGTGTTCTTTCCTATTTTTCTACATATTTGCGCGCACACACACACACACACACACACATATATATATATACAGATATTATTATATAATTATAATATTAGATTGTTAAGAGGGAAGGGAAGACAAGAGAGAAGAGATGAGATATAGAGGGTGGTTAGGAAAAGAAAGGGTTAAGGAAGTAAAGGTTGGATATTTAGTAAGAGAATTTTTCCTTCAAAGTTTGGGATTTTTATATTGGGTTATACATCAAACCAATTCGATTCCAATTTACTTAGTCTAATGAAAGCGTCCTTAATACAAATAATAAGTAGAGATTACAATAATAATACCTAAGTATTCGTCTTTTCAGATAAAAATTTCTGTCAATAGAGGCAATATACCGGAGGGTGATAGGGGGAAGGGAACGCAAGAGAGAAGGCTTTAAGGTGGGGAAAGATCTTTTAAATAGATGAGATAGAGGTAGGGTTAGAAAAGAAAGGGTTAAGGAGGTAATGGATGGGTAGTAGTAAGTCTTAACAGATTGATCCGGCCAAGAATTTCCTTAAAATTTGGAACTTTGTACATTGGTTTATACAGCAAGTTGACTGATATGGCCCGTTGTTTTTGGTAGGATCAACCAACACAGTAGTTAGTTCAATGAAGGAGCCTTTAATACAAATAATAATTAGAACAGACAGACACAGACACAGCCAGGCACACACACACACACACACACACACACACACACACACACACATACACACATATATATATATATATATATATATTATCCCTTACCGCTAGCACGACTCGGAGCTTCATGCACAACGCAATCTTATATATGTGTGTGTGTGTGTACGTATGGCTGTCGCAATGCTGGCGCAGTTATTTATCATACTGAGATTATATTTTTTAGTTTGAAAAAATATATTAAACAGGATATGTATATCTATGCAAACAAATTAAGAAATTTATTTTTGAGTTGTCAATATTCATTTTTTAATTACAGAGAAATTCCCTTTGTATTAACTGGGATGTTATTGCAAGAGCCAAATCTTATAACGAAAAAGGAAATAAATGTAACATGCCTTGTTGAAAAAATCTCAAAATACTTAAATAACCCAAGCTTATTAATAAAACGAATAAATTGATGGTTCTGCTTAAATACGTTGATCCAAATTAATTTTAATGTAAACTACGGTTTATTTTTTTAATGTAAATTACTGTTCATTTATAATATAAATTACTGTTTCTTTTTTTTAATTTTTTAAAATAAAAACAAGTAATTTCTCTTAAATTAAAAAAATGAATATTCACAACTCAAAGATAGATTTCTTAATTGTTATTTTTTACATATACAAATTCCGTTTATTTTAATTGCCAAATATAATTTTTTAAAATCAAAATCTATAATCCCAGTATAATATGTAACTACGCCATGATTGCGATAACGACACACACACACACACACACATATATATATATATAATTTTAAATTACGTAACAGTCAATCCATAATCCTGAAGATTGTGTTGTGCATGAAAACTCCGAGTTATTCTAGCGGTGAGGGATAATATGTATATTTATTAATATATATTTAATAGGTCTGTGGTATTACATCGAGCACGGTTTTATTAACAACATTATATATATATATATATATATATATATATATATATATATATGTGTGTGTGTGTGTGTGTGTGTGTGTGAGTGTGTGTGTACTTGAATAAATTGTTTTCCTCTTTTGCAGATTCTCACACAGACAAGCATGCATCAAGAACAGAGGCAACCCAGTTATCACTGAATCTTGTTGAGTTTTATATTTGATCATGCCCTTGTGTTATCCTTTCACACTGTTGTATATCGAAGTTTCCTTATACACTGAATTCATTTTCTCGCCGCCCAAAAACCATTCATCCAGAGGTTCACAAGTGCGCCTTGCCAATCTAACAACGACTTCTTTTTCTCGCTCTCTGATCAACGGACCTTTCTCGATGATGGAAATATATCCGTTAACGCCGGTTCCGACCATTTCGTTGTTCCCTGCTGACCTATCGCCCGGAAATGGAATGAGTGGTTAACAGCGATACAGTCATAAGGGAATTTCGGCAGCGATTTCACAAGAGGGCGATGTGAGATGAATAATTAGTCCTGACAGATTCACAGGGAACGAGACGTAGATACGTCATTCCTTGCTTAACAAAATGGCCGCTTTCCACCAACACTACACAGATGAGATTATACTTTACATGTGTGAGATCTTTGACTTAACCCTGCGTATTTTCCTTTGTATGTGACTGCATGAGCATGTACCTTTGTGTATTTGCCTCTGCACATATACACGTGCGCTAAAGCGCGCGCGCACACACACACAAACATATATATATATATATATATATATATATATATATATATATAGAGAGAGAGAGAGAGAGAGAGGGAGAGGGGGAGAGGGAGAAAGAGATGTATGAAGCTATGTTTTGTGCCAATACTGCCATTGTGGAGGCTGGCTTGTCTAAAATGAATATCAACCTATAAAAATCTGACTTTTACCTGAGATAGAACACCTACCATCAGATTGATGTGAAATAAGCAACACTGTATGCTACTAAACTGATCTTAATATCTCCCCCACCTCTCTCTGTTTCATTTGCATTTCTTTGCTGAATATTTCCAAGCATGAATTTCGTCTAATTTTTTATCTTCTTGATCGAATTCTTCGCTTCTTTCTCTTTCCAATCGACGTTTTCTTTTATTCAGATCTGTAATACTCATAACATTTCAGTTGTTTCGAAGTGGTTAAAACGCCGATATTATATATATATATATATATTTGTGTGTACGTGTGTGTATGTGTGTCTGAGAGAGAGAGAGAGAGAGAGAGAGAGAGAGAGAGAGAGAGAGAGAGAGAGAGAGAGAGAGAGAGAGGGGGTAGGTAGGTAGGTAGGTAGGTAGGTAGGTAGGTAGGTATGTATGTAGGTAGGTAGGTAGGTAAGTAGGTGAAATAGAGAGAATGATTAAATAAGGTAGGGAAAATTTTTATAACACACTTCACTATTTAAATTCATCACCGACTTCTAAAAAAAAAAAAAAAATTTGATGACGTAAATAGCGAAACATGTTAAATGCATAAATATTTTCCAAGTTTTTCTTTATTTAATTACGTGTATATTATGATAAATTCAACTTATCAACTGTTCTATCAAAATGTGATAGAAAAATGAAATACAAATTTACATAATCGAAGACGGCATAATTTTAAAGAAGTATTGCAGTATTATTTAAAAGCAGGGAAAAGAAAAAATCTGTTGAAAATTGTGGTGTAAACAGTGCAGAAATACCTTACCTAATATCTCTATAGTAGGAGAGTTTGGGATATTACCAGTAGACACGAACACACAAAAAACTTTACACTTATCTCCTTCCGTTTTTTTTCTTTTTTATTTTGCATGATAGAACACCAACAATCTAGCTTAGTTACCTCCATGAGATCGCTAAAAAAGATCATAACATGAAAAAAACGCCAGACTTGACGAAAACAATATTTTATCGTCTAAATGTTCATGTTATTATTAAGAAGAAAGATCAAAATATTTTGGGGGTATTTTTTTTGCATTTTTTAATCATTCCGAGCACGTCCGAAATTTTCGTTAAAAATCTTGATTTTTTTTTGAGTCAGAAAATTGACAGATAATTTATTATGGCATCCATTTTTTTCCATTTTATAAAAAATGATGAAAATCTCACTTTGAAATCCTTTTAAAAATCAATTATAATTTTTTCAAAACTTATTTTAAGAAAATCAGAAATTATAATGTTTATTTAAAATATTTTGAACCAAGCTTAACTTAGCTTCTGCGCCAAAAAGATGTAATTTGAAAATAAAACAAAGCAGGTCATAGACTTTCGCGTCACTTGACAGGTGTTGAATGACGTATTGACGAATTTACGTGACCATAATTTGTTCTACGAAAGCCGAAAAAGTTAAGTCATTTAGATTTAAGTGAACAAATTATTTACCTCGTTATTTTTAAGAAAACTTTCAACGCTCTAATTTTTTGTTGTACTTACGTTTACGATGCTTTATGGAAAATATATTATAAAAAAATTAAAATAAGACTCTTAAGAGTGAAATTAAATTTCATATTTCATAAGAAAGGTATCTAATTAATTTATAGGTACCTTTCTTATGAAATTTTATCAGTCTACATAAAATACTATAATTTTATGTACATTTATTACATTTTACTGTGTTATTTGTATTTCCATTCATTTTATTATTAAATTTGATATTTCATTTATGGAAAAATGTCATAACTGAGATTAATATAAAAATAAGATCATATAAATTTCATAAGATGATACTGATACTTGTAGGTACTCTTCACAGTTGAAATTAAAAATCAAATTAACTTCTCCACACGTGTTTCGCAAACAAAAGTAAAGGCCTTAACAGCGGAGAACAATGCTTAACTCAAATAACGGAACTTAATTGTATTCTGGTTGGTCTTCCGTACTTTATAATTACAGCCCGATTATAAACACAAAATGACATTTCTTAATTACTGCGGATCTTCGGATTAGTCAAAATGATACAATTTAAAACGAGCTAAAAAAAGGTCTATCTCATAAGGACACTTAGGAAACCCGATGCGGCTTTTAATTAATTTTATATTTTAACAACTTAAATATAAAAATATATTATAATTAAAGAAATAACAAATAATTGTATTAAAAATTCATTTTTCATCGAAAAAATTTTTTGCTTTAAGAAAATATTAAATATAATAATATAATACTCATAAAAACTACTAAAAGCAAATAAAAGCATTTGAAATTAAATAATATCTTTGTTTTATTGAGTTATGTTACAATTCAGAGCTGATTTTCCGGTAGTACGGATCCAATTAAAAAAAACAAAACATGATTTGCATTCATCAAAGCCTTGTGCTTTTAACTATAGTAATCACTAAACCCGATGCGATCGAATTTCTAGCGTTTTCATAAAATTAGTTGTGGCGGGGGGTAATAAATATAAAAAATAGTTCTACCATGACTTTAATAAAAAAAAAACAACTTATTTATAATAATTTCGATCATCTGTGAATAGTTCCTGAAAGTTTCATTAACATCCGACAATTATTTTTATTTTTGCAAGATTTTTCAAATTAATGCGTGTCATACAAAAACAAAACAAAAAAAAACAACAAAAAAAAAAACGTGCTAAAAATTGTCTGTTATTTTACTAGTTCCGGTGATACAAAGAGAAACAAGGTTTTTTTAATCAAAATTTAGAATGTTCTAAAAAGAAAGAAATTTTTTTTAAAAATAATTAAAAAAACCTTGGTCTTTCCTCTTAATAATAACATAAGCATTTAGATGATAAAATTTTGTTTTCGTCAAGTTTGGCGCCTTTTTCATCATGCTATGCTATTTTTTTAGCGATTTCGTGGAGTTACCTAATGTAGCTAATTTAAATTTATGATGCAATAGAAACGTTATATACTATTCACCATTTGGTTGGAAGTTCGAATTACGGCATTGTTGTCATTTGTCTACTTGTAGAAAAGTGATGGCTTTTATATCCTAGCAGAAATACGCAGGTTTTTAAATATTTATTTTAAGTTCTTTATATTAATTGCTTTAAAAGGACTCACGCATCTTTGGCTGTTTTAGGAATGTTGATTCTGTTAGAAGTGATAGTTCCAAGCAATAAATAAAACAATTCGATTCTCTAAGATATCATCATAATAAAATACAAGGTTTAAAAATGAGTACTATTCTTACAATCTTTTGAAATTTTCATGAATAAAGATTAGGAAAGAAGTAAGACAAATTGTTTACAAAATAATTTTGAATTATCTCCCTGAAAATTAACAGGTGATGTAAACATAAACGGAGAACCATTTGCGATTTGATTACCTTATCAGAATCATAAGAGGAATTAGAAGAAATTCCCAATAACATAACTTACAAAAATAAGGTTTGATAATTTTTCAAACGAACAGAAATAAAAGAATTTAATACAAATAGACAAATAATGTTAAGCAATTTTAAGATATGCTTAAAATGTAAATTTTACAATGAATGCCAGTTATGACATTCTGTTGCAAAACAGAAATTAAGAGAATTAGAAACGCACAAAGATGAACAAAAAGAATAAAGCTGGGAATAAACCATGGCACATAAAACAGATTAAAAAAAACTGCCTCTGTGTGCCTTTTCCATAAATACTTCCACGGTAATTGTTCGGGTGTGTTCTTCGCTTTACTTTATGAATGTAAGTACAATACTAGACTGGCGACGAGGTCACATCAACTAGCAGCTGAGCTGGTTGGATGTAACCGTAATTTTTACACTAAAAGTTTCTTCTCTCGCACTTCTCAATCGTGGAACTCCCTTCCGGCTCCATGCTTTCTAGCCAACTTTAATATTAAAAAATCTAAATGCAATGTCAATCACTATCTACTATCCTCCTGATTACTCTGCTTTTGCTCTCGCTCCTTATTAATGTTTCTATTTTTTAATTCCCCCAGCAACCAATTGTGGCTTAGTGGCTTTATTGCCTTGGTTTGGGTGAACCCGATTAATGAAAATATCATAGAAGTAATGAAGCGACAAACATAGAGGTGGGTGGGACACATGGCAAGAACAAATGATAAAAAATAGAGCAAAAGGTTGTTTGATTAATGAGCAATGGGTAGCAAAAGCGTTTGTTGGTAAGACACTACTTATAATAGCACAATTATGGCTATCATTGAAAGGATTGGGAAAGGCAACAAATAAGTGATTACTTAATTAATCTCATAATCATTAAAATAATAACATAATAAAGAAAGTGTATGAATGCAACTTTTGAAATATTTGCCACCAGAAACCATATGAACATATTTCTCTTATCAATACTGAAATGTTTGATTTCCGCCATCCATAGCAACCGCAGAATAGTTGGCACAGAAACGTGAATTGGCGGCCATTTTGTGCCCACATTTAATTTGGTTTTGGTTTTAACGCTTAGAAATAAATCTAGCTATATTAGAATGCATCGAAGGACGACAATAAACAAGTCAATAGAGAAGATAGATGCAAAAAAAATACAGGTAATTACTTCAAAATAGAAACGGACAAGTAAACGAAATGTAAAGAGTAAATTCAATTCTGCCGTGAAAGAGAGAAAAAATCTGAATGAAAAAGTAAAGGAAGCCAACTTGCTATTTAACTTAAATGTATTTTTATGAAATTAAATGCATTGGCGATTGTATTTAAAAATCACTAAAAAAAATCTGTTTACTTACTCAAAACGTTCCGCATACAAGATAATATATATATATATATATATGTAAATGTGAATATTGAAGTCAACACTCAGCGGTGACAGTCTGTTTCATACGCAATCGTCAGGCCATATGTGTAGTGTTTTTGATCGACTATATATACAGCTGATGCATTGCGGGTATTATTATAACGGTTGTTTTGGTGGGCGGTAACGGTTATATTCCAAATTATTCTAGGGACTATTGGCTGGAAATTATTGTGGATCCGGATGCAGATTTTTGACTATAGTGTTATTTGTTAACATTTAATATTTATTATTATTTTATTGTTGATTCTTATTACGTTTAGTTGCTTTTACGTGTGCGTTCCTTGTTCGTTAATTTGGTTATTTACTTAATCTATTTACTTATTTACTCGATATTGAGCACTCGAACCCATAAATACAGTATACCTTAAAGCTATATTTATCGCACACACACACACACACACACACACACACACACACACACATATATATATATATATATATATATATATATATATATATATACACACACTCCTATTGTAAGAGTACGTCTGATAGGTTCCATAAAGTTCAAATTGGCGGCTGATCTCAAAAATGACCTGCGATCTTTTTAACTGGGGCATGGAATGTTTTCTTAATTTTAACGATTATAAAACGAAATTGCTCTCTATGAATCGATTGACAGAACCCTTTTTGCCTTCCATCAGCATGGCTGATGCTAACCTCCAGGAGAGTGTCTTATTCTAACTTCTCGGACTAACGTTTTCCGCTGACACTAAGTGGAAAGATTATATTGAATCAATTGCGAGATCTGTTTTCTAGGAAAGTTAGTTCATAGAGAATTTTTCTTATCAGGATTTATCTTACGTCTACCATTCGCCCTTGCTTTGTGCATGTCTCCCACTGATGTGGTCCTCCTGTTATGTATTTATAACACCCAAAGAACAATTTGCAATGTTATTGGTTTTGACATGGCATTTCATCTTCAGTCACTTTCTCGACACCGTAACGTAGCTTCTTTTCTCCTTTTCTATAAATACTTTCATGGTAACTGTTCTGATGAACTTTTATCTATGGTACCTTGACTTTATGAATTTAAGCGCAGTAATAGATGGGCGGCAAGGTCTAACCATTTTACAGTTTAAATGGCTACATGTAAATTCTACGCAGTCAATTTATTCTCTTGCATTTCTCGCTTGTGGAAATCCCTTCCAACTTCTTGCTCTCCAGCCAACTTTAAAAATTTAAATGCAATGTTAATCTTCTGTCTTCTTATTTCCTGCTTTTTTATTGTTCTCTTTCTTCAATTGTGTTTCTTCTCATATTCTCTCACACTCATCAACCCATGCGTCTTAGTGGCTTTATTGCCTTGCTTGGAGTGAAATGAGTATATATATCTATTTAAGACGGCGATGGAAATATTTGCATATTGTATGTAATAAAGGATCATTGATGACCAATAGTTACTAATATTACAATTTAAGATTAATCGCATTGCCTGACAGAACTTCAGAGTACTATCCTTGTCCATCGAATTTCTTGGGATTACCAACCAGTAATATGCGATAAGTTATACTGGGATATATGTTACCAGTAGCAGGGATTAATCCTGTATCTGATCTGATGAAGGAGGTCGAGTGATACCTTTCTGAAGAGTATTCGTGTAAGCTGAAGAGGAATTTAAGCTCAGATAGTCAATTCAATTTTCTGTGTGTACAAACCATTAGATAAATTCTACAGTTCCGAATATTGACAAGTTACTGGAAAGAATTAATTATTTTCCGAATTGGGGACAATAAAATTATATTCTAAACAACCATCTATCATCCTCCTATGCAATCGGCCTTGTTTTGATTTCAAACCAACAATCTTTAATAACTGAATTCTTTATTAAATACAAGTAGACGTATATATAAAACAGAGTGACTACTAATGTAGAAAGAAATTGTATATGAAATTAACGAATATTCTTCGGTAAACTGTAGATAAATAGTCATTTTTATTAGCGCCCAAAAATGGAAAACAATATTTAGATGTGTGGATATTGTCCTTTGTCCTCTCGATAAAATTTGATTTTCCTCTATAAAGTTTTTATCTTTGGACTGCTTGATAGTTAGAATTCGAGAAAGGTTTTCAAAGATATTCAAGTTTCGAAGTGTTATTTTAAGCATCTGAGGGTGTTTGAAAAGTAATTACGTTTTACCAGAAAGTATATAAAAACAAATATAAGTTATATTTATTTAGATATTATTTATCAAAAATGTAATCAACTTCATATTCAACAACTGCGGCCCAATTCTAACGATCTAATTGCATTGTCATGCTGAAGAATAACATCTTTTCCGAGGTAATACTTCATTTTCTCGATCAAGTTGCTGGAAATAGATATACTTTGTGATGACCCTTCTGTGTTCCAAAAGAGCTTAATGGACAACACTTTTTATATTCCACCAGAAACAGATTTCTGTGAATGAAGTTCTGGTTTTAGTATTGGCATTGATTTCTCATTTTGTGATGATAACTGTCTTTTTAATTTTCTGTTGATATGCAAATCACATTTTTCATCCCTTGTAACAATGTGATGCAAAAATGAAAGGTCTGCATTCCTATTTATAAGACTGCCGCAGTTGGTGAAACTCATGAGGACCCCCTTCTTTGCAGAATTTCCCAATTAAAATCTGAAATGCACTGTCAACGACACGCTACCAGATAGAAAAGATGGTTGGTTGCAGCGCCAGTGCGTACTACCTCGAGTCCCTCGGCTGAGTGGGGTCTGTTTGGGGGTCCCTGGCAGTGCTTTGCAGCCCTCGCTATCTTTTCAACATTTGCTTTTTTCCTGCCGACTTTTATATATACCTTACAAGTTAAACTAATCACAACTGACTATTAAAAGATGAAACATTTTCGCGTATTTTGACGTCATTCTAGGGTCTTTTTTTCTACCAAATCCGTGAATTTGTTTTCTTTATGCAATGTCTCGAAAAAACAGCATATAAAATACATTATTTTTTATCCAGAATATTGAATATGTTAAAATTATTCACCTTTTAACAAGAAAAATCTCAATCTCACAAAACATTGATTTAAGATGGAAGGATTTATTATAACATATCTTTAATTTGTATTTAAATACATTGTATTTAAATACATTGTATTTATTTTCAATTTTTCTAGTTGATTTGTTCACTTATATTGCATATGATCCATTATTGTACACAGATTACAATAACATTTGTATTTTATATGACTACTACCTTATGAAAATTGAGATGTAGTAGATTAGTGGGATCCGTATCATAGATTCAGGCTGGGGCTGTATCATAGATTTGGCAGGGACCTGGTTGGTTGACTCATAATTCGGAGCTATGAAATACACAATTACTTTCTGAACACTCTAATATATTTGGCTGACTAATTTTAAAACAAATAAATGCTTTTCATCTACTATTTTGCTTAACTCAGACCTTAGGTCCTTAGAGTCATCTATTTTAAAATTCTTTCGCCTTATTTCACTTATCAGCTTTGGCTACGTTTTCCAGCTGTGATTTTATTTTAAACAGCCTCCAGATGTCCGAAAAAAACAACAACAAAATACAAAAAAACAAAACAAATAAAAATAATCTAACCGTTTTAATAAATGCCTTTTTACTACAAATTTGTCAAAAAAACACTGGATACAACATCATACACCTCAATGTGTTAACATGACTGGTTGTTCCGAAATTTTATATTTTATCATCATCACCAACTAATGGCATTGTTCAACCATCCTCTATTTAATTATAATTAAACAAATAGATTTATATTAAAATATAAATTCAGCCAAGGACGTTAGTGCATATATTGGAGCAGACGCATAATTTCTACATAAAATATGTATTTGACGCATTTTGTTAAAAGATGTGACATAAAACTGTACTTTTCCCCAATAATACATAATGGCCCATCTTTTTAGCATCTTGGTTTTGAAAGCCAATTCTAATCGGCCAATGTTGACAAGAAAACACAATAGTGTAAGTTTTGATATGCATCTGCGCGTTAGTGTTGTGTATATGCATATATGCATATATGCGCGTGTAACTGTTTGCGTGTGTACATGCGTGTATATATATTTGATAATTATATGGGTGTGGGAATAAAAATGGTTTAGTGTGAAAATGGGTTACAACGCTCGCCTTTCTGTGATAATGAATGTGTGTGCGTGACTCCAAATTCGAAGCCATTCGTGTGTAACAGGAAATTTCCAAGCTAATGCCCCCAATCCAACCGCACAGCGTTGAAACTGTACAGATACTTTTCTTTCGAACATTTTGTTTTCTTTACTTCCGATCTGTTGCCATTAAAAGCGCTGATATGAAAGAAAGAAAAAAAAAACATTTAAGATCACAATGAAAAAAAATCTTTGAAAAAGCAATTCAAAATAAGAGGGTAGATTTCTATCACTTTAACTTACTGACAGATTAAATAAACTATAAACTGAGAAGTTACATATCAATAATATATATATATATATATGTGTGTGTGTGTGTGTGTGTGTGTGTGTGTGTGTGTACGTGCGTGTGTTTGTGTAGCGGAGAGAGAAAGAGATAATGAGACAGAGAGAAAGAAAGTTAGACCGAAAGATAAAGTCATACATATGAAATATAGGTATATATTTCGATAGTGGTTATACTATTTTGTAGGTACCTACACTCAGTTGCGATACCTAATTTTTTTAAATAAATTTTTAAAAATGAAAAAGAATTCTTGAAATTTTCATTTTAGCTTTAATTGAAAGCTAAATGATTAAATTTACCATTTCCAGTAAGCAAAATACTCTGGTGTATTTAGAATAGAAATTATATTGATTGGAATTTCAACTTTTTGGTCGCTTTCAGAAAATCGATAAAAATCGATAAATATCGGCGATTTTGATATATTTGCAAAGAAAAGTTAATTCTTGGTTTTAAAAATCTTCCAAAAATAAAATATACTCTTGTGTAGGTATGTCCCAGGTAACGCTAAAAAAGTGGTATACACTGGAGAAAAAAGGTCCCCAAATTGATAAAAAAAATTGTAAAGTGTAAATGTTTATGTTAAAATTAAAGAAGGAAGACCAAAGTATTTTTTAATTATTTTTAAACATTTTTTTTTCATTTGCAGCATTTTTTAAATTTAGGTTGAAAATCTTGTTTTTTTTTAGGTCAAAAATTACGTAATATTAACATTACTTGTTTTTCACTGTTTTCTGTTGAAAAAAAACACATTGATTTGGAAAATCTTGCAAAAATCAAGTACTTGTTGGATTTTAATGAAACTTTCAGAACTTATTCACAAATGATTGATATTATTTTAGAAATGTTTGTCATTTTGAAAGTCATGGTATAAATATTATTTTTTTATATCTGTTACACCCCTCGAACTTAATTTTATGAAAACTTCAAAAATTTATTTTTGAAGCCTGATAATTTTTTTTCAATTAAATGCACAAGACTCTGAAGATTCTAAATCATCGATTTTTTTGGTAAAAATATGTGCAAAATTGTCCAAACTTTTACCTCAATTGTAAACATACAAAACCCAACAAAACTAATACTAATATTTAATTCAAAAAACTTTTTATGACTTTTCTGAATAACATACTACGGTAATTCTTATCTGAAAAAAAAAAAATTGATGAAAAATGAATTTTTACAATAATTTTTTTCTTTTTTCTATTTTAAATACACAATATGACAAAATGTTGTTATATATTTTAAAATTAAGTTTCTGTATGAAGCCTTATGGAAATGACATATTATGTTCCCTACTTTTTAAAGATCATAAATTTGAAAGCTCATAAAAATTTGACAACCGTTAACATTTTTAAAATAATTTTTTAATATTCCAAAATTGTACTTAAAATCGTCTCCAACGAAAGTATGGATGCACAGCTTTGAAATAATGTCACGAGGTCGACTTGTTTCTCTTGATAGAAGCAAGTTCTTTTTACTTCAGAAATTGCTTTGCATTCATTCAGTTAAGAAAGTTATTTTTTTTTAAATTTACTAACCAGGTTCACTTAAAATTAGAACGAATTACATCACTTCTGCGCTACCGTACGATAAATTCGCTTGACGTAAGTTGTCAATATATTGACACCCGTCAATTAACACCCTTCAATCACGCACCCCCGCGAGTACTTTGGTTGGAAATATCTCTATTAAAAAATTTTCTGCTAAAAAAGTAAGTAATGTTTCTTTCAAATTACATTAAGTATACTTTAATCATTCTAAATTTCCTAAGATAACAAAAAAAAAAAAAGGTGTAACTGAATTTTAATTGATTTTTGAACTAATTTTTTTTTTTTTTTTTACAAATTCGGGCAGAAATGTCGATAAATCAATTTTACTGATTTTTTTTTTATTCAAGAAAAACGAGATTTTTAAATAAAATTTTAAAAATTTATAGGAAGGATTAAAAAATCTGAAAAAATATTCAAAAAATACTTTGGTCTTCCCTCTTTAATTTTAACATAAACATTTACAAGTTAAAATTTTTTTTTATCAATTTGGGGACCTTTTTTCTCCAGGGTATACCACTTTTTTAGCGTTACCTGGGACATACCTACTCTTGTGAAATCTTATTTGAACAATATTAGCTGATTAAAATATAATTAATCTAATTTGAAAAAATATTATTTACTTTAAATTTAAAATAACAGCGAAATTATTTTTTTAAACAAACGGTAGCGGTTATTACGCGCTACGTCACCTGTCATTCGTAGGTAACTTAACAAGTGATGATAAAATCTGTCAACACCTTTGTTGTTGTTTTACGGAGACTTTATGTGTTAAAGAAAATGACGGGTGAGCGCCTTTTTTATATAATTTTCAAATACTCAGTAATCTTCAAAATGTTCGAAAATATCCTCCATAATCTAATTTTAGAAATGTTGAATTTAAATTTACTATAGTAAACGCTCTTATTTTTTTAAAACTTTTTGTCGTGTATGGTCGACCATCCTTTCAAACAGGGGGACGTTAAGTAATATTTTATATACATAAAAAAAATATTTTTTTTTTTAAATATTGAATGACTTTTATAGAGCTTTTCAATTTTTGATTCATAAATATAGTTTTCACTTAATAACAATATCACCTAACCAGATTGAAGTAATGCAGAATTTTAAATGATTTTATATTTATTATAAATTATTATCATTAAAATGAAGACAATTCTTGTAAAATTCATTATTCATCGAATTTTTTTTCTTAGGACAATAGTCTCCTTAATAAATCTTATTTATAAAAGCAGTTAAAAGATTTTCTAATTAAATAATGTCATAGTTTTATTGCATTTTTTATTTTATGATTCAGTGCTGATTTTTGGCAACTGGATGTCCTGTCTCACAAAATAAATAAATAAATAATAAATAAATAAAAAAATAAATGATGATTTAAATTCTCCAAGGAGTTTTGCTTTTAACTAATAAAACAAATTTTGAGATAGTAATTTAATTTCTTGAAAAATCATGAAATTAAGTACTTGGGTTGGGGTAACAATGTAAAAAAAAAAAATGAAATGTATTTCATTTGTGAATAAGTCACGAAAGTTTCATTAAAACCTTACAATTATTTGATTTTTGCAAGAATTTCCAAATCAATGTTTTCCACCTGAAAAAAGGCGCTTAAAGATTAATCGGAAATTACCGAAGACATAAAAAACCGCAGACATAAAAAACCGCAGACATAAAAAAAAAAAAAAACAACTAAAATTTCGAACGTGCTAAAAAGGATTAGAAAAATTAATAAAATAATAAAACAATACTTTGGTCTTTCCCCTTAATAATAACATACACATTTTGACGATAAAACTTTATTTCTATTAAGTTTGGGATCCTATTTCATCGTGCTATGGTGTTTTTTTCACCAAGCAAGCAGAGGTACATACTATTTTGAATTTATATTTCAAATCGAAACAAATTGTACAATTTTCTTATTAATATGCTTTGCAGAGATATGAACCAAACTCTCCCTGTGCTATTTTCATCGTTAGACATTTACGGCACAATGGGATACATATTTTACTCATCCAGTGAGAGAGGGAGAGAGAGAGAGAGAGAGAGAGAGAGAGAGAGAGAGAGAGAGAAAACAAAGAAAAAACGAAAGAGAGAAGGAGAAAGAGAGATTGTGGGAGAGGACACGAGATGGTTCTTACAAACGTTATCAGCCATGAAAGATTGAGGTCATTAATATATATATATATATATATATATATATATATATATATATATATATATATATATATGAATATATATTAATATATATTTATTTAATGTTTAATATGTTGTAATTGACATCTTTGATAATGGTTTATGTAAGCCGAAAGCTTAGATTGTATTAAAAAAAATATGAATCAATATTGTCAATTTCTTTCTTCTTTCAACGATAATGTTATTAAACTTATCAGATGTTACGAAAAAACTTTGCATAAAATAAATAGACAACACTTGTCTATAATATTTAATGAAACGTGTATCAATGAAAAGATGCTGCCTAAATATACACAATATATATATATATATATATATATATATATATATATATATAAAAGATAGGATTTTATTTTGCATCAAGTATTTATAAACCTTGACTTTCACAGTTAATCTGAAGATTATTTATGAGCGTCCGTAAATTAAGAAAAAGTTTTAAATTCTCGTTGCAAAATAAAATCCCTAACTTTGCCTTAATGTAATCCACCATGGAATGAAACTCGTCGGTAAAGAATAGTTTGCTTATGTCTTTATTCACACACACACACACATATATATATAATGATATTATTTTGTAATCCGTATGGATAATTCCAAAAAGGATATAGATCCAGAGAGAGGTCGATGTAATAACAGAGCAAATAATAATTATAATTATGAAAACGAAGACTTTAAAGATTCATGTTTTTTAAATCTTCGTTTTTTCGTTTTCTTAATTATAATTATATCTATCTATCTATCTATCTATCTATCTATCTATCTATCTATCTATCTATCTATTAGATAGACATATGTATGTATGTATGTATATATATATATATATATATATATATATATATATACAGGATAGTGCGAGAGAGAGAGAGAGAGAGAGAGAGAGAGAGAGTGAAATAACAGAGAGACAGAGATGCAATTTTTTTGAAGACCAACAATGAATTTTCAACCAGCTACATATATATATATATATATATATATATATATATATATATATATATATTATAATTATTTTTTAAAATATGTCTCCCTCGTGACCCAGAAATTTGTATATTTCGAAACTGAAATCATGTATTAAAGTTCAATTTCGAAATTAAACTTAACATTTAAAGCACGGTTTCATTCTCAAGTGATGATAAGGCATATATTTATGCATTATTAAGTTTCTGATAAACAAACATTTATTAAATCAAAGAAATTAAATACCGATTTTCTGTAGACTTTGCCTCATATACTCCTTAAAAATAATTAATTTATAAAGAAATAACGCATACATATATTTATTTTTAATAAAAATAATAAAAAATCATAAGTAATTAAATCCTAAAATATAAAAAAAATTCACAATACCATAAATAGTCTATTAGCAAATTCAATTAATTTTAGACATGTATAAAATTATATAATTAAAAATATAAGTCAATCTTGCTTAAATACCCCTTTTTAAAGAACTATCAATGTAGCCGTATAGGGAAGACAATAAAGAAATAAATAAACACCAAAAAGGATTGCAGCGTAGATCCCACTGAGAAGAAATAAAGCTAGCCAGTAAAAACATGAAAGCCTGATAAAAAGCTAGTGTAGCCAGAAAGACCCCAACTACTCCCAAAACTTGACATACAATAATAAATATTCCAACTCTTTTCATTCGTAAAAGTCAACCCCCCCACCTGATAGGAACCCACATACCACCCACTCCCCTAACTTATAAATAGAGTAAACAGATTTTTCCGTAAGTTATTCTTAACATGGCTTGAATGAAACCGTGCTCTAAATTTTAAGTTTAAGTTTGAAATTGAAATTTAGGACTTAAGTTTCAGTTTCGATGGAGACATATTTATAAAAATACTTATAAAATACACACACACACGCACACACACACACACACACACACATATATATATACATCTTTATCTATAAAAGGCAGAATGAGTGTGTGTGTGTGTAACGAATGCATGGCCTCAATTTTCGACGGATTTGCACCAAAATTTACATGCACATGCTCCAAGTTAGTGGGAAGGCCAAGACTGACCTTGCATTTCCCAACTCCCATCGATAGTGGAAATAATCGATTTTTTCATGTTTCTACGGCAGTTTTCATGTAGTTTGCGTCCATTTTCTACTGATCATAGTGAGATCCTATAGCTGGCTGCCACGAATAGGCAGGAAGATTTTATTAGCCAGCGTGAGAGCCAACAGCTGACTGACACGAATGTTAACTAGCATGCAAAAAAATCGATAGCTGCATTCGTCACAAGTGGGAAAAATTGAAATCTGCATGGCACTTTACTCCAATTGGCTCATTCGCTTGCTTAAACTCAACGCTGATTCTGATTCCACAGAACTGAGTTGGGTGTGAAAACGTATTTGTTGTTAACATTCTTTTTTCATTTGGTTTTTCCAGTAACGAGTCCTTTTTTAAAGCTGATCCTTTTTGTGTTTATTTTGTTTAGTTCTTTTTTTGTAAGAGATTTAATGTTTAGTATAGAGCTTAGAAAAAATTCGCAGTGTGAGATAGGCAAGAAGTAAGGCATGTAGCAACATCAGGACGGCATAGGGCACTCCTTTAAACGCAAGGAAGGGCAAAAATATTTTAAGTCAAGTGATAGCGATTGCTGTATGAGTCGTACGATTTTTGAATCAAGCACGGGCAAACGCCGGGCCATGCTGCTAGTATATATATATATATATATATATATATATATATATATATATATATATATATATATATATATATATATATATATATATATATATATATATATATATATATATATATATAAAGACATTTTTATGTTTATACTGTCTTTAAACTACAATCTTCCAGTAAAATCGACCTTGCTAACCGAACTCTCCTCTGTGGGCCAATCGGTTAAAGCCACATCAGGCTATATGACGGTTCCGTATAGGATACAGGTTCGAATCCTATCGGAGGACGGATATTTCTGTGAATATTTCTTGGACATTCAGACTGGTAAATGTTGTTTATTATAAACAGAGCATTTACTTAGATATTTGTATCTATAAAAAGTATGTATAAACATTAAAATGTCCTAAAATAATTGTCGAACTTAATCCATTTCTTTATATATATTACAAACATAAAAAAATAATATTTTTTTATTTAGATTTTCCATCCGTTTTTTTTATATATATATATATATATATATATATATATATATATATATATATATATATATATATATATATATATATATATATATATATATATATATATATATATATATATATATATATATATATATATATATATATATATATATATATATATATATATATATATATATATATATATATATATATATATATATATATATATATATATATATATATATATATATATATATCCTTTGGTGGGAGTAACAGAGTGCAAAAAAATTGTCCATTGTCCCAAGCACTTTTAGCCATTTTTAAGGGTGGTGATGTTAATTTCTCTTCATGTTTGGCTGCATAAAGTGAGTTTTTGAGTTGTTTTGAATATTAGGAGTGTTTATCGTGGAATAAACGATTTGAAAGTAAAATTTGGTTTGGTTTGTTTTGTTTTACGGTATATCAACCTCAATGGGTTATTTAATGCCGACAAATTTTTTATTGCTGGTAATGTTTTTCTTCAAAAATCTATTTCTGAGAATATTTTTCCTTGAAGAAATCCATAGCTGGTCAGATTTTTTTCAAAAAATGTATAGCTGTTTGTATTGCTGGTATTATTTTTTTTTTAAAGTAGTGCTGATAATAATTTTTCCTTCAAAAATAAATTTGGTAATAATTTTTTTTATTGTTATTACAAAATATTTCTGGTATTAAAATCTATTTTTACACAAGTTTGGGTGTTAACTATTTGCCCATAGCTGGGACCCTAACAGGTGCTACCACCCTGGGTCAGGGTGGATCTGCGAACACCAGCAATTAAGAGGTGATTGGACGCTCCTCAAAACCTGCTGATCAGAGGCCTTGCTGTTGGACGTAGTTTATCGTCATATCCAGGACGCGGAAAAGTAAGATTTGCTGTCGATATATATATATATATATATATATATATATATATATATATATATATATATATAAGTGAACATAGAAGTCAACACTTAGAGGCGACAGTCTGTTTCATGCTATATGCAATCGTCATGACATGTGGCCTGACGATTGCATATAGCATGAAACAGACTGTCGCCTCTAAGTGTTGACTTCTATGTTCACTTTTATATTTACACACGCTCTATCTCTGATATTGAGCAATTTATTCCATAAATATAGCACACCTTAAGACTATATTTCTTCATATATATATATATATATATATATATATATATATATATACATATATATATATATATATATAACTTTAGACAAAGTACTTTCATTGGTCATCAACAAAAATTAAAAGTTGAGGACCAAGTACACAAACACACACCCACAGACATATGCACATACATTTAAAGACAACTATGTACGGGTACTAATTTTTGATTTTTCTCTAGTGGTTTGTTATTGGTATCACCAACAAATTCTTGGCGCCATCACCAACAATAGGCATGGCACAAGAGGACGTCTTTTCATATCAACATGTGTAAATGACATCATAACTTCGTAACTAAATGTAAGGGATATATATATATATATATATATATATATATATATATATATATATATATATATATATTTTAAATTCAAAAAAGAAGAATTACTTCTTTAGGAGCAATGCTCTTGATAACGAACGATGGTCGAAAATGTTAGAACTAAATATATAAATTTCGCATAATTTGATAAAAAACAATCAAAACTGAAAAAGCAAACTTTGTCAAATTCATAAAAGATGTCTAAACATTTACACATATGAAAAGGAAATAGTGGAGAGCCATGGAAGCATACGTTCTGAGGGAACATATCATATAAGGTGAGTATTTATCAACGGAAATATCGTATATGTACTTGATTCGTACACCGATCACTTGCGTCATTGAGAAGAAAAAAGTATAAACTACCTCAGCCATCTAGTAAGCCGTATGAATATATGAACAGGGATCGAAATAAAGTAAGTTTGGCACCTTTGCAAATACTTAAAGACACTTATCTTTCTCCCCTTGCTTCTATTCAATTTGGAGGCCATCACGCAACGCTCAAAACCTAATCTTGACGCAGTTTTTGTTTTCTTTTTTGTTGAAATTCCTGTCAAATTTCCTTTATTAAGCTTTCCTTTGCCTGTTCTATGTCTATTTGCATTTTAAGGCACACTCACATACATACATGCATACATATATACATACATACACGTGTGTGTGTGTACACACACAAATGTCTACACATATGCACAAACATGGAGACACGCACAGCCAATCAGGATGATTGATAGAAATGCCTGCTGACACGTGCTTTCCACGTTCTCTTTCTTCACTTAGCTGTGCATTGGATTGAAAAGCATTTTAAAACTCTTAGCTTCTATTAGTGGACAAATATTTTTTGTGTCAACAATTATGTTCCACACACCCAGAGTGGAACGCTTAGCTTAAGAAAAATACGCGTTGGTAATAACAATTTTTTTTATCTTTCGTGTTTTTTGTATGTGTTATGTTGTTTCCGCTCGTGAAAGACTGATTCGTTTGTTGGGCTTTTATTAGAATATTAATATATTGCCTTTACCTACCAAGTGAGCAAATTAGATTAACGTCTGTAATGCATTTATGTAACAAACGTTGCATTAGTTCGATAAAAGGTCAAATAGGAGTAATATGACTGTGTTGCACCAATTTTCAAAATGAAGTGAACCTGCTTACTTGCATTGCAAATAAGCAGACGATATCCGGAGATTTAATCTGGGATCGAACACCTACTAGTTGTGGGAAGTTTTTAATTTTCTCGGACACCAGTTAGTTTCGTCTTGCTACATAAGCTAAAGCTTTATCCGCCAGATATATTATGTCCAAATTTTTCAAATGGGGAACGCCTTAATTGAAAATATGTATTCAAAATCCTGTTTTTTTACTTAATAAATACAAGCGAAGTATTAGATTATCTGTGCTCACTGTGTATGATCAAAGTGTTGTTTTTACTTGGATCAGAGCATCTGTAATTTCTGTCTAGGATGAAAGTGTTGACCTTAATAGGATCAAATTATCTGTGCTCTCTGCCTAGGAAGAAAATTTTGTTCTGACTAGGATCAGAGTATTTGTGTTCTCTGTCCAGGATCAAAGTGTTGTTCATACTCGGATCAGAGTATCTCTGCGTTCTACCTAGGATCAAAGTATTGATTTGACAAGAATCAGAGTAACTTGTCGCTTTGTCTAAGATCAAAGTGTTGCTCTGACTAATATAAATTCAATAGCTATGCGCTCTACTTAACTTTGTTAGTTCATTTTAAAATGCTGTTTACGCAGCAGGGTGCTGGTATAGTGAATATTTCACTTATCTGGTTACCTACACGTTCGAATTCACTTTTTACTAAAATTCGCCCAATACAAAGCTTGAGAGACATTCATGGTAAGAATTTGAAATGGTAATGATGAATGAGGTGTAAAATATAAGGGGAAGAGAAGGGGGTAGTAAGTGGAAACTATGAAGATTAGAGGGATAGATAACGATAGTTCCATTGACTTGAAGAAGTCAAGTTTAAATCGTTCAGGGAAGCACCGACACGTTAATATGTTCAACAAAGGGGGAGTTCTTGGGGAGAAAAGCCCTCTGGATAGCACTGCCTTTTTACTTTTGTAACACTGAGAAAATAATAGTGATTCGATTTCATGGAAGTCGTATGACGTGTTCCCGCAGTAAAGATTTGAACTGGTGGAACTAGAGAATGAAGCTGATCTGAACATTTGCCATAGAAATAGCAACAGATTAGCCACAGGCTTGCAATGATTTGTCACTTCCTGATCGTTCATTATTATATATGATTTATTAAACCTGACTAAATCTGTCATTATATCAGATGTCAGGAAAAATGTGTGTATTTCACTAGTAATGGAAATAGGGTGAATTTGCCATGAAAACCTTTCGATTTGAAAAAATACTTAACTTATTTTTAGCCGGAAAAGAATCATCAAAGTGTAGTCAGACTGTCTGTTAATAATTTGGCAGATAATAGTAGAAATGATAGTGAGTAAACTAACAAAGTACTAGACATTAAACACAATAGTGAAGTCTAACACTGAGAAATATGAAAAGTATCCCAGAATTGATTGTTTGCAAATAATCCTCCACAATTTTTACATATTAATAAACGTTTCCTTTTATACTACACTTGGTATGAAGCAATTACAATTAATCTCCATTATGGCAATATACAATTTTCTATCATGAAATTATATCATTGCTTTATAGATTTTATAGTTAGTTTTATAAATCATTTACATTGCAAAAAGGGAATAAAAATGACAAAAAGTTAATTGCTCTTTGATGACATCGTTCAAAAACTCAGCGATCATTTGTTCAGTGATGATCTGAAAGACTTGCTGATGTCGACATTAACTGGATTGTCTTAGTCAAAAATCGCAAAAATAAGACAACCAGCGAGGATAGAATTCACTGCAGAAATTCTGAAATTGCTTTGCGGAAGACATTCATATCAATATAAGCGTAAATACAGATATGAAGGCGGAAAGGTTATATTTATGTGCTATTTTTATTCACAGGAGAAGACTGACTGATCATTCGTGTATGTTTTACTAATTTTTCTAAGTCCAACTTCCATGCGGGTTTGGCCGCTGACTGCCCTGTTTGAAGATTGATGGAGTGAGGTTTTCAGACAACCTCCAGCCATTCATTTTGACAATCGTTATTAATCCGACTGTGTCATTTGTAAAATGGCCACTTAAGATGGCAAACCGCGAAAGATTCGTGTGGTTTTTGATTCCTTGTCGTGGTTGGTTTTTTTATTCATTATAATCTTTGCGCACATTTCGTTTTACTTCAATCCGTTGTCCACTGGTTTTAAGTGTCATGTAAACAAAAATTTCAGAAGAAACACCAACAAAGGAAGAACAAAATATCATCCTTATCATTCTCAGCAGGTTCATTTCTTTCTGATGTGCCTCGATTAAAACCGATAAACACTTTCTTCCACTTTCCTAACAAAATATTTTTCAAGTGATCCTGTTAGCGGCTTATTTGTAAAATAACTTCATTCTTCGATGCTATTCTGTCTTTCAAGTGCTACACATTGATGTTCATAACGAACATCAATGTGTAGCACGAGAAATTTGGAAGCTAAAAGAAATAAAAATTTGAAAAAATGAATTATTTTATAGGCTTCTTAATTAACGAAATTGTATTTGATTTAACTTCTGGCTTGAAATTGTATTTGATGGCTTGACGTTTTTTTAAAAAAATCATCTCTAATATTTCATGCATATGTTTTGGGTCAGCATTTTCTATTTTAAGAACGGTAAATGTTCTTCGCGGTCAGAGAATAAGTATGACGATTCTACTTTCAAACACTGTCGATGCAATTTTTCTTAAACTCATGGTCATCTTTTTGTTTCTTAGATTATTTTGATAAGCGCGCGTACGTACCCCCATATATATATATATATATATATATATATATATATATATATATATATATATATATATATATATATATATATTAATTCGGTAAACACACACACACACACACACATATATATATATATATATATATATATATATATATATATATATATATATATATATATATATGAATTCTGTATATTTGGGAAGCAGTTGGCCTTTTAAACAGGTAATTTTAAAACAATAGACATTTTGTGTATATTATATTTATTGATCTTTTTTCTAATATATGAATATCCTTTTGTAAATGTCGTTATGTATGGATTAATTGACAAAAATTCGTGTTCGTTAGCAGATTTACTATTTCAGAATCATTATTACACATTGCTGCCACATGACTTGCTGCGTCAAGTTGCATACAATTTAGTTTTTAGAAGATAAGCAGACTTTAAAAAATAATGATACAATCAATACATTTTTCTTTTTTCACTGCGATCATGACTCCTGTGAGGCGAGAGGTTAGGACTACACAAAATGAATTCTGGCCAATATACCCACTCACAACCACCACATATACGAAACGATATTCGTATATTAGATAAAAAATCATTAAATATAATAAAGACAGACCATCTTTCTCTCTCTTTCACTCTCTCTCTCTCTCTCTCTCTATATATATATATATATATATATATATATATGGATATATAAAGATAAATTGAATACTTAGCTCTTAGCCGATGCGTTTCATCCACTGATAGACTTTATCAAGGCAAATGTAAAGATTTTATTTTGCAACAAACAGAAGTAAAATATCATTAGTTTCAGAATTTTAAATTTAAGTATGCTCATAAATATATTTCAGGCTTACTGAACTTCAAGATAATTTATAGAGGATGTTAAGTGATGTATGTTAATGTCTAATAAACAAAAGTGAGTTATTGTTATTTTGATGCTGTTGAATATTTTGAACAATGCAATTATTATTTATATTATTTATTTATATTTCTTCTTCTTCTTCTTCAAATTACATGACGAATACAACATAGACGCGTTTTTCAATATATATATATATATATATATATATATATATATATATATATATATATATATGTTTGAAATACCCAGTAATCTCAAAGATTTAAAATATTTTAAGAATTCTTATGTTATGTTATTTTACGTATTTTGGTTTTACAGTGCTACTTTGGAAAACGCTTCTTCAGCAAAATATTAGAAAATTACCAATAAATTTTAAATTTACTATTGATATCACTCTTATTTTCTTATTTTTCTTCTTTTGAATTTATTTGACTGGTTTTCACTGAATTGTATTGCGCCTTTTCATTTATGATTGGTAAATGCAGATTCAATTTAATAATATCACTTGACTGCTACAAATTAATATAGCATTAAAAAAGTTGATCTTTATAGATTATTCTAATTCAAATAATAAAGAATAAAGCAATTCTAGTAAAAATTTATTATTCATCGAATTTTTTTCTTATATTCTCTGACGACTTGTTCGTATAAGTGATATAAAAAAGCGATACAAAAAGAATTTCTCGTAATTTGATAAAATTAGAAAAATTGGGTGCAACAAATTAAAAAAAAATTACTATGCTTTTCTAAAAAAACAAACATTTAAAAAATAATTTCATTCATTTGTAAATAAGTCCAGAAAATGTCATTAAAATCCGGCAATTATCTAATTTTTGCAAGAATTTCCAAATCACTTTTTCACTACAAAAAGTCGATCGCATTTTCCCGTACAAATTTATGGTCTTTCCTTGACACCAAAAAATAAATTTTGTCACTAAAATTTCCAAGGTTCGAAAATTCTGCATAAAAATTCTTTGACCTTTCATCTTAATAATAACATAAAGGTGTTGACGATAAAATTTTATTTTTATTTATTTTTATTATGCTTTGTATATTTTTTTCATTACGCATCCTCTTTTTTGTCGACTTTTTGGAGATAACTACTCTTCATTATTGCAATTATAACTAATTTTAATTCGTCTTAATATCGCTGTTTATTATCAAAACACTGTTGGATATATAGTCGCTGTGTTGCTATTATTTAATCATTAGACTCTATTATTGTTGATTTTAAATACAATACGACCTGGACTGATACAATCTTCATTATTATCTATATATTAACACACTTGTACCTACGTACGGTGAGTGCCATGCTTGGCATCACAGATACCGAGTGTGAAACAGAAAGAGAGAGGGACATAGAGAGTAAAACAGAAATAGTCTGATAGAGAGAGAGAGAGAGAGAGAGAGAGAGAGAGAGAGAGAGAGAGAGAGAGAGAGAGAGAGAGAGAGAGAGCAACCCAGAGTGAGATTGGAGTAGGGTCATCTTAGATAAAGTTGTTTGTATTGAGGATTTAAATCATATTTCGTGATTTAACGATCAGTTGAGGATATAGTCGACCATATAGTGCAAGTGACATTTTGAAATTAAAAACTTTCTTTTTTATTCTTATCTTCGCGATTTTTAAAAATTTCATACATGTCTATTTCCAGTATTTATATTGTTCGGACTTTTGTTCCCATTTTTATTATCACATTAACAACGATATCAGTCCGAACAAGGTAAATAGTGGAAATAGTTACAATACCTCCTCTCAGAAATACAGACAACTGTTTATTTCCTTACTGTACAATTTGTTCGTTCTGTAGAATTCATCTTTCATCACACAGTGAAAACTGATTAAATCTCAAGATTACACATGATGCATACCTCAACTGGGAAAAAGGAAGACAAGTAATTCTAATATTACCTTTCATATATTTATAAATATATATTAAATCCATTCCGTTTTATGTAATTTTTTTCAGATTATTAACGAAGCTGTGAGTTATACAAAATTTCAGTATTTTAAAGAGAGACTATGTCACATTTCCTTATAATTATCGGAGTATGGTCATTGGTTGAAAAGTACAGAGTGCAGTATTAAAAAATGATTCGTCTTGCTAGTTATTACTGCTATTTCATTATTAGTTTTGTTGCTTCTTTCTTTCTTTCTTTCTTTCTTTCTTTCTACTTCCACACACCAATTCTTTATTCCATTTCTTTACAGGATTCTTCTTGTTTCATTTTACAATAAACTGAGTTGATACAATCTCCATTATAATTAATATTATTATTACTATGATTTTATTATTAGTTTTATTCTTTCTTTCTTTCTATTCCCACACACCAATTCCTTATTCTACTCCTTTGCAGGATTTTCACAACCATATTGTAATTAGTTGTTTCTTTCTTGCCTGTCACTTCTTTCAGTCTCTTCATTTCAGATCTGAGTCCCAAAGGAACGCCCGATATTGTTACTTTCGACCAAAAGGGCGACTTATTAGCAATGGCCAACTGAATTTGGTGGAGGCCAGCCCAACTCATTATCTAAACAAACGCTCACATCCGATATCTGTTCGCATAACCAAACTGTTGGCCATCTTATGAATATATTTACGGCTAATTCTCAACGGGACGCCGACCCATCGCCCTGTGTCTTTTGTGATTGGCCACTTGCAACTCTTTTCGACCGTTCTACTTACAAATAAAACTTTCTTTTTAGTTTCCCGGCGAACTCTCTTCTTTCTCTTTCTCTGTTTCACATGTCAAATATACGTATACATATACTTACAGCTACACACACACACACACACATATATATATATATATATATAGGCGTGAGGGGTGCCCACAATTACAGGTAATACATGGGTAAATAGCTGCGTAAGTGTATGTACATACGGATGTTAAGTCTGAACAGCATAGTGGTTAAGTAGCCTGCGTGAATTGTTTTTTGAACTTTCAATAAATTAATCTTCCTCAATGACATCAAAAGAGGCATGAGCCTCAAAACTATTACTTTTCAGCTTTGTATCCGGAGAGTGTACACGATGCTATTTAATTATGTTTCTTGATTTCAAGGCAAGAAACATAAAACACATTGTCTGTTGTCCCTTTTTTTCCCACTAAATCATAGTTAAGCACTACCAAAACTAGGGATTAAACTCAAATGCTATGAAACCAGATATATTTTAGCCAACACTTGAATCCATTAAGACATGTACCTCTTCGATAAACCTGTAGTTAATTGTGAAGCTTTAAACCTAATTTCCCTTTTCAGGTGGTCGATCTGTATGACTATCCTGCTTTAGATGGTGAAATTGATCTCTGAGATGGTAGAATTTTTGTGTCCTTTCTTTCACAAGCAGAGGTTCCTAGAGAATATTCTTCACTATACTAAGTCTACTGATGCGGTTGTCAGTGCCCTACATGTGTACCATTTCTTTCAGTCGTCTTATCCAACAGGCTTTTTCTCTCTATCTCTCTATTATCTTGACTTCATTCTTTTCAGATTGATGACTCTCTTATATGGAAAAATAAGATAGCAATTCTTGATTCCAATATCTCTCGCAGGACTACAGCTTTTCGATGTTTCTCTACCATTATCTTTAGGGGATATCTGCTCCCCTTCGTATTCTTTGCCACATAAGTTCTTGGTAATGCATTGTTCAAATAAGAACTTGGTTCAACAGAAATATCTCTGATGGGTTGATGGTCTTTTGAACAACGTCACGAGATCAGTCCATGGTTCTAATAGTGTTGAAAATCACATAATCTGTTATAGTGGAGCAAACAGGCAAGTGACACAAAGGAGAGTGGTGATTATGAAAAACGGAATGGAAACAATCTGCTCTTTGAATTGAATAAATGTTTCGCTTTCCGCAAAGTTTGCAGAGTATAACGACATATATACGACGTACACGAGTGTTACAACGATCGAAACATTATGACCATAACAACCAAAAGAAATATATTAGTTTAAATGTACTTACTGCTTTTATTTTTTTAATTTCTCAATTAAAAAGATGTCGATATTTATTGATATCAAGTACACGTTTACACATCCATATCTTGATGCAATAAATGTAATTTCGCCGATGCCACTATACAAAATTCTTTGCCCATTTCCCCCTTTTTTTGTTGATAAGACTCCTTAGCAAAATATTTGGTTACAGTACTCTTTTCGCGATTGATATTTGCGATCAAAATCAAACCTCGTAATAAAAATCCGATATTATTTATAAAATGTTTAAATCAATTGCCAGGATATTGGGAATTGTCTTTAATTGCAAGGGAATTGTCTCTTGAGTCCCCATATGATTCTTTGATGTGCTTTCGACTTTCCTTATTGCACTCTGTTAGCTAGAGCCATTTCCTTTAGCGTTCTCTTTCTTCTCAGGACAGTAATATATTATACAAAATTTCTGACAATATAGAAATAGCTTTCTTTTTTCGCACGTCTCACTCGTGGAACTCTCTTCCGGATTCTTCTTTTCAAGTTTGATCTTCAAAAATTTAAATCTAAGTGTTATCAAAAGTATTTTCGTTTACTTAATACTTATTTATTGTACAAGCTTATCTAATGCTTCCATATAAGTCTTCTGTCACCAACCCTAGCTCTTCTGAAAGTCTATGGGTATTGGTGGCTAGGTTCTCTTCTAACTCCTGACTTTTATTCACAAGGACAATTTCATCCCTTAAAAGTAGTACCTCCACTTTTTTGTTAATCATGCATATCATATCATGATGAAAAAGGCCCCAAACTTGATAAAAACAAAGTTTTATCGTCAACATTTTTATGTTATTAAGAGGAAAGACCAAAGTATTTTTTTTATTTTATTAAATCTTTTAATCCTTTCTCGCATAACTTTGGTTAAAAATCTTGTTTTCTTTTTGAGCTAGCGGTGGCCCAAAGACTACTATGGATATTTTAACGCCTTTTTTCCAATAAAAATACAGTGATTTGCAAAAATCAAATAATTGTCGGATTTTAATGAAACTTTCAGGACTTAGTCACGAATGAATGAAATTGTTTTTGAATTTCTTTTTTAGAAAATCTTGATAAAAATATTTGTTTCAAATCATTAATTATACATTTGTATATTTTATTTTTGGAAGATTTTCAATAAAGAGAATTAATTATATAGCGATGAAAGGCGACTAAAAAAGGGTCCTAATCAGCTATTTTATTAAAAAAAATAATAATCGATTTCAATCAGTATAATTTCTGTTTGAAATACACCAAACTATCTTACTTACTGGAAATAGTAAATATAATCAATGAAAGCTAAAATGAAAGCTTCAATTGAAGCTAAAATGAAAGCTTCAAGAAAGTTTTTTTCATTTTTTAAATTCATTTTAAACGTTAGGTAATCGCCAATTAGTGGAAGTACCTACTTAAAAGGCTTAATTTTTCAGCAGTACACTCAGAGATTTTATTTCATTTTTTCTATTTCCCTGAATTCTGCCCACAACTCCAATGGCCCAGTTAAACATCCTAATTATTAAAACTTTTTCATTATTTTCATGCATAATATAATCCGTATCTTGCAGATATTGTTTTTGCTGATGTACAGTGTCTCAGCAGCTGTTAAATCCTGAAGACCTCCAAGCTCAAAATGATGAAACGGAAGGTGTTAGATTTGTTGTTCGATTAACCTCAAAAAACTGAATTATAGACGATGTCATAATGATCTGTTGATCCCAAATCAAGGATCATCCTATATACAAGAGTAACCTATTAATGAATATATACGGTATGTATGAATGTGTGCTCTTCTACAGAAGTCCTGTTAATATAATTCCATATTTCTATTTGTCTGTATGTCAATACATCTCCACTTTTCCCTTCTTTCCCCGTAAAATTTTATCCACAACTCATCCACTCCGGTTTAGATTATTATTCTTTCTTTCTCTTTCTCTCATTTTATTTTTCTCTCACTCCCACTATTTCTTTCTTTCTTTCTTTCTTTCTTTCTTTCTTTCTTTCTTGCTCTCTTTCTCTCCTACCCTTTTTCTTGCTTTCTTTCTTCCCTTTTTTCTTTTTTTTAAGCTTTAATGTTCGAATACTCTTTACATTTCCTTACCTTATTAAGCTTGCTAAAAATAACAATATAAGTATAAATGACTTCGAAACAAGTTGAATGTAATTCCTCGTACTACTAGGTAAGCACAATCAGTTGTATTTTTTAATCTCGCCTTCTTTACGGTTAGTCATATGGGCGTTGGTTTTCGTCTAAACGTTTAAGTCGATTTTTCTTTTCTCTCGTAAATTTTCCTTATCAAACTATATTTTCATCCATTTTATACTTTTTAAAATTTCACGCATTACCTTTCCTTCCGCATTTTGAATTTTTTTCCTTCACTTTTTTCCTTTTTCTTCATTTTCTCCTCCCCCTCCATTTATTGTATTTCGCTTTTCATTTCGTTCGATTTTAAAGTTTACTTTTCACAGCGCTTTCCTTCATCCCATTTTTCTACCCTTCCCTTCCTTGTATCACCGCTTCATCTTTCTTCTTCTTTGTTAACCTTTGATTCTTAATCTTTTCATTTTTCATCTCTTCACTTCTTCTTCTTCTTCTTCTTCTTTTTTTCACTTCTTTTTCTATTTCATTTCGTTTCATTTTTTCAACGCTTTTCTCTTTCACTCTCAGTTTCACTTTTTCATATCACAAACACCGCCATTGCTATTCTCAGTTTCCTTCCCCTTACACTCTTGACCTACCCGCCATTTCTCCCCTGCTATTGTTGAAATCCCTCATGAAACCCCTTAACCTTGTTAGCTGATCCGTTACGTCTAACTGCTTATTCAAACTACACCAACAAATACACTGCCCGTTCAACTTCATATCATGGCGCCCGCACTTAGCACGCAGGAAGCTTTTCTTTTCTCGATGCCTTACCCTCACCCTCAGATACTCGTTACCACCTTGCCCTTCCCATAAACACCGGTTCTTTTGCATCCCCATCTCTTTCTTATTTGTGCATCAGCCGCTGAATATTGCCGAAAGCATTTCTCAAATCAGATCCAAGTATGTCGACTCGGTCCTTTCTGTTGGTCCGTTACGTATCTTTGCTTCGTGTAAGCTGTGTCGCTAACATCTCGCTAATTGGGGTTGTCAGCGATAACGAGTCAACTTGCACGGGCTCATTGTGATCGTCAATTTTCGTTCATTTTCGTCGATCTCCGCTCATTGTCGGCAATTTACGTTGATTATCTAATTACAAAAGGTAGACCCACCGAAGCCGAACCAAACCCGAAATTAGATTAGATGCGAAAGCTGATCAATAACGTGAACAAAGAAGCGAACAAATGGAATTGGTGGAGAGAAGAGGGCGTCGTGGTTTGAGCTTGATTATCAATGGACACCAGTGTAAACACACACACGCATACATATACACACATATGGGCGCACGCACGCACGCACGCACTCGCTCACAGGACGCCATTATAAGCAGATTGAGGTTGAAAGAGAGACAGCGAAAATGTTTTCTACGTCTCAGCTTTATTCGAAGATTTGTACGTTGAACCTTGCTTATGCGTATACAATGTTGTACAAAAACGTCTGTCCTACTCTATGGTACATACTTATCTTTAACATTTTACCTGAATATATGTATATATTTTCTTCTTTATCAAGCTTATGTGATTACACGGACAGATATATTGGCGAATTTGTCTAAGTGCTTTTTTGCTTGGCTAGGAAGTTGCTAACATTTATTTATTTTTGTTCAAAAACTGCGAGTGAGTATTCAAGTATATGAGAGAATACTTCTTTCGTTTCTGTATTTATATAATTTGCGGGCTGCGACGGATTTAGTTATATAAAGGTGCGCAGAAAATTTGTCTTCCCGACAATTGAAAAATCTGTTCAAATGACGAAGCATAAGAATTTTTTTGAAAGGTCTTGGTAGGCTCGATAATGTTTCAGCATTCCTTCATATGTCGGCGAATGTAGATATACCTTATATGCATTTGTATAGTCGAGTTTTCTTATCAGAATCATATTGCATCAAACATGAAAATGATTCACAAGTTACGCAAAAGAAATTTAACAATCATATTCTCTTCTGACTTGAATAGAAATCCAGAAACCGACAGTATAAATGGAAGAATATTGTTTACAGCGTTGGCTGATCTTCAGTTTATTGAGTGTGACAAAGTCTAAAGTGTGTATTTTAAGGTAAAATTCAGAAATCTGAAATGTTGATTTCTAAAGGTTGAAACGCTTTTCGCATTTAGAAGATTTGGTCCAATACAGTCTTCCCCCCCCCCATTGTCCTCCATTTGTTCTTATGCCCTGTTAGGCTAATCTTAGTAAATATGTCGATTGCTTTAACGGATAATGTAGTTGCATTTTCGACATTAGTAACAAACGTTTGTATTAACATCATCAATGTGCCATAAAAGGTCCTTCTGTTGACCAATGGTACGTACTTTGTAGTCCCCAAGTAATATGAAACAAAACAGCCCGAGGTTACATAGTATCAGTAACGGAAGGGCAACTCTAACCTTACCTTCATTACTAAATGAAAATTATTAGAAATCTGAGTGAACGCTTTTTTTTTTACTTTTACTGTTATCTTTATTTATTAAAATAAAGGGATAGAACTCTTAGATCACGTGACCTTTTCATAATAATGGCAATTTCAGTCTACCATAAAAGGAAATAAGGAACGTATTCAGTAAAAAAACACAAAATAAAAAAATTATTTTAAAAATAAAATAGCGCAACTACGTACATTAATCTTTGCAATTTTGGATTCGTAAATTTCGTTTCCGCTTAATTATTATATGACATCCAGGAAATAGCCCAATACAGAATTTTACACGATTTTAAACTATTATAAATTATTATAATTAAAATTTAAAAAAAAATGAAAATTCTTGTAAAAATTCATTATTCATCAGAAAAATTTAATTTCTTCAGACAATAATGTCCTTAATATTAGTTATTTACAAAAGCAATTAAAAGCTTTTCTAATTAACTAATGTCATAGTTTTATTGGATTCATTATTTTTCAATTCAGAGCAGATTTTCAATTAGATAGCTCAAATTTGAAAAAAAAAAGTAGGTGATTTACAATCCCGAAAGACTCTAATTTTAATAAAAAAAAAAAAAAAATTCAGGAAATAGAAAGGTTTTGTACGAAATTTCATGAAATTAAGTAAGTGTGTGTGTGTGTGTGGTGGTTGTGGGGGGGGGTAACATATTTTAAAAAAAATATTTTTTCACCAAAATCTTTTAAAAAAATAGTATTCAAAAATAATTTCATTCATTTGAAAATTTCATTAAAATCAGACAATTACTTGATTTTTACAAGAATTTCCAAATCAGTGTGTTTTCAACGGAAAAAAGCGCAAAAAAAAAAAACCCAATGTTATTTTCATGTCACCGCAATGACGTAAACAAAGAAGACTTTAACCAAAATTTCGAACGTGTTAGAAAGGATTAAAAAATTTCAAAAAATAATTAAAAAATACTTTGGTCTTTCATCTTAATAATAACGTAAACATTTTGACGATAAAACTTTATTTTCGTTAAATTTGTGGCCTTTTCCATTACGCCATGCTGTTTTATCACGAAAAAGTGGAGGTACCTAAACTTATTAATATTCAAACCCTCTTTTTTTATTCAACTCAAGCTTCTTCTCCTTTTCATGATGATGATAATGATCATCATCATCTTTTTCTATTTTCCTTTTCGACATATCACTTACTATCCTCTGCATACAGACTGAATTTTTTCTCGACATATCACATTCGAAATGCCGGCCTCATTGCTATTCCATGACCAACACCCAAAAACCTCGCTCCGTTGCTATAGCTTCCTTGTTAAAATGTAATGATATGACTAGAAAAAGTGGGTTCGGAGCTTTTATTAAAATTCTTTTTTGTATAGTAAAATGCGTACAAGAGAGAACTTGAGAAGTACACACACATTCGCACACACGCACGAACACACGCACACACACACACACACACTATATATATATATATATATATATATATATATATATATATATATATATATATATGAGATAATGATATATATTTTTATATATCAAAAATAGTATTAGGGAAAATTTATGACAAAGTGGAAAAAGTTTACTTGTGATGCGTTTTGTTTGTTATGAATTAGTAGTATATCTCCAGGATTTCTTTATGAGAAATTGTACCCGATAGTTGCAGTATTTCTTACCCCAATCATATATATATATATATATATATATATATATATATATATATATATATATATATATATAAGTGTATATACACAAATGAGGGAAAGAACAGATGGCGTAAAATTCGATTGTTCGTAGCATTTAAATTTTAAAAAGTGCTCAATACAATGTAGAGCAAAATATTTTTTTATTCTTTTTTATATAAGAGATTATGATAAAACCATGTTGAAAACGCTACACTAATGCTTTCATGTTTCAATACTATTAGTTACTACCATCGCCTGAAGAAATACAATCATAGAATTGAAACATAAAAGCATTAGTGTGCCGATTTCATCAAGTTTTTATTATAATCTGTCTCATATATATATATATATATATATATATATGTGTGTGTGTGTGTGTGTGTGTGAACATTGAAGGCAACGCTTAGAGCCGACAGGCTGTTTCATGCTGGACGCAATCACCAGGCGGCCTGACGATTGCGTCCAGCATAAATATATATACGTATGTATTAAAGACATTTTTTATGTTTTACGTTCTTTTTATAGATACAAGTATTTAAGTAAATGCTCTGTTTATAATAAACAGTATTAAATAACATTTACCGGCCTGAATGTCCGAGAAATTTTCATAGAAAATATTCGTCCTTTGACAGGATTCGAACCTGCATCCAATATCTATGAAAATTTCTCGGACATTCAGGCCGGTAAATGTTATTTAATACTGTTTATTATAAACAGAGCATTTACTTAAATACTTGTATCTATGAAAAGAACGTTAAACATAAAAAAATGTCTTTAATAAATAAATTGTCGGATTTTGTCCATTTCTTAATGTATACGTATGTATGTATGGACACGCGGCCGAGTGGTAAGAGCCTTCGCTTTCTGACTATGATATATATATATATATATATATATATATATATATATATATATATATATATATATATATATATATATATATATATATATATATATATATATATATATATATATATATATATATATATACTACAGTTCAAATGTTTGAAGCCATCCCGAAAGTTAACATGGGATGAACTTGATAGAAAAATGAAAAAAATGGGGAAGGAAAACAGTGAATTCAAACCAGTGGAAAAGACAACGGCAAAACAATCCCGTCAAGAGGGATCATAGCAAAGATGACAGATTTTAAAGAAAAGGAAGCCGTGAAGAAGTATGTTTGCACCAAAAAAAGGTTTTGTAACTTAATAATGAGCCCAATTTTAAGTGTTTACTCCATTATAATGACCTTGACGCACTTAATGAGACGAATAAACAGTAATTAAAAAGCAATCTTCATTACTTTGCTTCTTCCTCTTTCCCACAAATAATAAACTTTTTTTTCCTTAATAAATGGTTCTATTTGCCTCTTGTTTGGTAGTAGGGAACGTTATAGCCTATAAATCTGTCAGTAATTTGCATTGACACGGTGATGTTAATCTTGTGAACAAATTGTGAATCTTCAGATAAAAACCATGACACCAATGTTGTGCTACTCAGAGAGTTGAGGACTAATGAAAGGGCGGGGAGTGGGAGGGTAATTTTTTTCTCGATAGGCATTATATAATGAGTATTTTGGATGGTCAAGAGATATTGGAAGAAACTCAGTGCCGACTAAAGCAGAGATCGAATAAATGAAAGAAGAAAAATGATTTATGTTCAGAAAAAATAAAAAGTGAGGGAAGAGCTAGATAGATGATTATAGCTGGTCACCCGTATTCGACGATAGCCGTCTACTAGGGCGGTTAGCCAATCCCTATTGCAGACACTTGCTCAGGCGCATTTGTGTTTATTAAACACACAAAGATCACCTGTGGTTTATACTGCAACTATGCTGAGCAGACCTTAATTACAGTTTCTGGGAAAAACCTGTTACTAGCGTGACCAACAATTTAAACATGGCCGGCACGCTCAAGATATCGGCCACAATGACTTTTTACCAAGGGTTCCGTCTGCCCATTTTCACTGATAAGCCTTGGGTCAAACCATGGTATGGTTTACAGGCACTTTCCAAAGGTGCTGCATGTTGGGATCGACTCATAACATGTTGTCCAATAATATCAGGAAGTCTCTCAATAAATATTGAGTGAACGACTTAGTATCATTTAAATATAAAATAATTATCTGCATATTATAATATACTGTTATGCATTTAATTGATTAGGCCGCGGATAATACAATGAAAGCGTCAAGTGCGTACACAGGAACGAACAAAGCAAGAGAAAAGATGGATATCAGCATTTAAATATAAATAAATGTTCCCAATATTATATTTCTATGTAATACTTGTATTGAAAAATACAATGAAAGCACAACATACATAGGCATGAATGAAAAAGAAGAATGGTATAGATTATTATGATTTAAATGTAAAATAATACTTTGATTATATAATCCGGTCTTTTATTTTCAAGATGAGAAATTTGAAGATATAATGAAAGGATACCATAGGTAGGCAGGAATGAATAAATGAAGGAACAAGAAGAATATTACGAGTTTTCCCTGATAAATGTTCAACCATTTTAAATATCTCAAGAACTGATTACATTGACACAACTCAGTTCATGTAGAAAGCAGTTCATATTCTGGCAGGTTTTCAACAAGTGGAACACCTGAAAATCTTAAACGTATGCCAACTACAGTCAAAGGAAATTACCAATTAAAAGATCAAAGGATTCCATAGTTAGACGGGAAAATATCCAGTTATATTTAATATTTCGACTGTTCAGTCTCGTGCAGTTGTTTTAGCGTAAGATATGACTAAGGTCTGTTAAACCCTACTCTACAATACAGATTAAGCTGCTTGTGACTTCTTTTTTTCTAATAAAATCGCCTTTGAAATGTCTTGGACGAAATTTACGAGAGGGCGAGGAATCAGCTGATAACTATCGCGAACAAGAACTTTAGGGAATGTTTTGAAAAGTGGAAGGGAGATTTTGGTAAATGTGTGAGGTTACAAAGAGAATACGTTGAAATCATTGCCTTAGGTCGGCTATTTATTCGTTAATATTAAATGGTTACTTCAGTTCCGGGCAGACTCGTATAAATAATAAAATTAATTAATATCGTTATTTCTGCTGTTGTTGTTGCTTCAGTGCCAGTTTTTCATTAAATTTAACCCAATTATCCACAGTGTCCTTAATAAATGAACAATTCCTTTTTGCCCTTCAAAATTCGACTCGATCTCTACTGTCAAATACGAAGCTAGAATGTTTTATCCTCTTCATCAGATGACAGTCAATTTAGACTATTATGCTTTTGATAACTTGTGAATGAACTCATGCGTAACTGGGCGTCCGTGTTTTGTGCGCCGATGCCCGCAAGGTGACGAAAGTTTTGTGAGTCAGATGAATGACTGCCTTGTTTGCTGATAGTCACAGCACTTATACTACGAAGCTTGCAAGAGATTTTTCAATGTGGGTGGAGGAAGCTCAAAGAATGGAACTTAGAAACGCAAGATCTGGACGGTGTCAGCAAACGTCTTTCGCAATTCAGTTCATTTATTTCGATTTTTTTATTTATTTTTAAAAAATTATTGGTAATTATTGAAATTGTGGTATGTGATTCACACAAGGAATACCAGATGGTCTGAATTGCATTTAAGGTCAATAAGGTGCCCTTTGTTCTGAATTGATCTCACTCGACTCACGTTAGAGGATACCAAAATAGACTTTGCACTCAGTGTCACACTAGAGCATTAGTAGGTTGACCTGGAAGTTGACTTCTTAGACATCACACGTAGATGCTCGCCTCCTAAGATGGAAGTATCACATCAGGGCTTTCAGAGAAGCCAGACATATCAGTGAGTTGACTTGTCTAATAGTCACCAGATGAATATTGACGCATTTATTCAATAATTAATAATAATAGTTGCTGACATATAAACAGGTGGTCGAACCAACTGCGCTTTGGGTGTAGGGTGTGCATATGTGGGATAACTGGATGACAGGAAGATTTTTAAGTGCTCCACCTGAGAGAAAAAAACCCATCTCTCATATGCTCACGAAGAAAGCGCCAATGCCACACACCCACTCACTGCCAGTAATTGAATAGGCAATAATTGTATAAATATATGAGAGATTTAGTCCTGTGTTCTTATTAGTTTGTACAATGATAACATATTTAATCAAATTAGTATTGATCTGATGAGAAAACTTTAATCCAAGAGAGAACTCGGCTAGAAATATTACTTAATTTCAGTACTTGTATTTGTTAGAGGCATTTTGGTCTTTTCATATGAAGATTAAAAGTAAAACATCGGATCTGTACTCCACTTAATTATCAAGAATTCTCTGGTTGAAATGATTAAGATAACATTTATGAAAAACGATGACGTTCCTGAAAAATGTGTTCCAAAATGCGAGATGCGAAAGCTATTTCTTTATTTTTGACATCGAGCTGCTTACTTCGAAGTATGTATCAATATGGAATGAGGTGATGAAAAGTATCAATTATAATCTGAAGTGAAACAAGTAATAATACAATGGTTATAATGCATGTAGATAGTGTTATCTACATGTATTATTACCATTGTAATAAAAATAAAAAGCCCACTGAATTAATGAAAGACAAAATCTTATAAATTTCTTGCTCCTCCCTTTTTTGGTCAAAATGAAGCTTCACTAGACGCTGATTCCGAATATGCATTGAGAATTGTCACAGTACACCAACTTTTGAGATGTTCATATAACACATTTATGTTAGAAGTAAATATTATATTAGTACTGTGCATAGTATTTTATGTTAAAGGAAAATAAAAAGTCTGCTTATCTGCAAAGTTGGCTAACTAGTCCCTGTTGCAGCCACCTGCTCAATCACATTTATGCTTCAACATCCACAGAATCAAACTGTTTTATACTGCAACTATGCTGAGCGGGCCTTAGTTGTAGTTTCTGGGTGAAACCCCATAATCTAGTAGGATCGTTAGTTAAATAAGGACAGTGCACTCAAACCCTCGGTCACGTTGACTTATGATATCGTGCTAGTACAACCATCGATGACTTCCAAACATTTTCGTCTACCTAATTTCACTGACGATGATTGGATGAATCCCTGGAATCATTTTAATGCATTTCTCAACGGTGCCACAGACTGGGATCTGATATTATCAAGAAATTACCTTCTTCATAAGTCGGTCATCTGATGATCGAAACGAACCTTCAAGACGAATAACATATTAACAAAGAGCACATTAATGTCGAAGAGAAATTTAAAAGGTGTTAGAAAATAAGTGGATTAATGTATGAAATATTTTATTTCTGATATCTTTAAAAATGAGACACTTACTTTTGTGCGTTTGAGTTGAGCTGATCTCCCGTTGTAGTAATATACATCCGTCACAAATGTTTAGTTTGGAAAGGCCCGATACTTTGCTTCCATATCAGATATGAGCAAATGGAACCTCTGAATGTTTATAGTTTACGGTACCCAAATCTACTGAAAATGTTTAGATAAGAATCCATTTTAATACGCCGCTAGCATATTGTTTATTAAATCAGCATTGCATACAAATCTATGAGACCTGAAAATATATTAATATACTATTATGTACTAATACATATATTTATCTGGAACCTAACTATGCCATATGCATATGAAAAAGATCTGAAGTGCTAGGACAAAAATGCAAATTTGGAATCGGTGCACACGTTTTAATCATTTATATCATTTTTCGGAGATGCAAATGATTTAGTCAGTTTAATTAAATACAAGACAAATCATTCTCAGTTACGCGCATAACACAACATTATGGGACACGTTTGAATTTATATTTGGAATCAGCGTACATTATTTAATCTAAAACACACTTTTACTCCCGCATTAAAAGCTTTGTTGACCGTTATAATTAATACTTGATTTATAAAGAAAGAGTTATATAAATATAAAGTGGGGGACAAATTTGCTTTCATACCCGGATTATAAATAGGTCTTTTACTTGCTGACTGCAATATATTGTAGTATAGTCTACCAAAGTAACTCCGAAAAACGTTTCTAAGCAATCAGTATTCGTTTAACTAAAAAAAGAAAAAGAAAAAGAAAGCCCACTGAATTAATGAAAGGCAAAATCTTATAAATTTCTTGCTCCTCCCTTTTTTGGCTCTTATCCCACCGGCGAGTCCTTTCCGTTTTCAGCTACTCGGCCAACGGCAGAAAATCAGCATATATCCATAACATGTATAAACTATTCTTGATTACAATATTTTGTTTCATTCTCTCGAACACTGATTTTTGTTGATCGTTTTGTTATTCTCAACTTGCCTTTTTCTTTATTTGCCCACAGTATCACCTTTCTGTATTTAAGTTTTTTCTAAATATAAACCATTTAATGATAAAGTGGAAAAATTCTGTGTGACACGTTTCGTCTTCCAGAAGAACTTCATCAGACGAACGCAAAAGACCGGTAAATACAACAATTATAATTTCTGTCTGAATTTCTGGGACAAGGAGTTATCATTATTAATATTATTTATATTCGGATTAATGTCCTCATCTCTTTGTTGTTATTATTACAGCGTTTTGATCGTTACGCCTTGCGGTCTTCAGGTGTCTGTCGATCTAGATAACCTTCAGATAATTTCGAACTGAATCCTTTACTCATTCTATAGACGTAGACAATTCTCGTTTCGTTGTCCATATCTAGTGATATATTGTCTTTAGATGGATAGCGGAAAGCGAACAATTTACTCTCGTAGATTAAATAAATGGTTCAGTTTGAAATTCCTCTTTTGATTGTTATGAAATTCTGCCTTTGAAATCAATATTTTTCGAAGGAGAAGTAGCTGACGACATGCCCAATAAAGCACATAAAGAGACAGAAATGAGAAAGAAAAAAATACAATATATCTAGGAAAAGGAGAATTGCAGTCATATATTCACAAATAGGCGAGGAAGAGGTTTGTTTGCTATTCACCTGATCCAACCTGTTAACATTGTCTGGAGTCATATAAAACAGCATCACGTACATAGAAGTTAAGAAGCATTTATTGTCGAGCAAGATAACAATAAGCAAAGGAAGTGGAGATCATAGACGCGTGGTCAGTTGGAGGCATTCGGACGTCAACTTGAATGGAAACAACGAAGATTTAATTCTGCTCAACACAGCCCAGTGTCTTCGTAAACATTGCACCGTTTGGACCAAGTCAGGGGCAAGACAATTGTACATAGGGGTTGGCACTTGTTTTCACTATGTAATCTTAATGATTCAGGTAAATATATACCTGTCTGCTTACTTGTCCCTTTCTCGCATATACGAACCAGCATAAATGCATACACAGAACCACATTGATATTTTGTCTTTTGTACTAAATTCCACACGCAGTCTTTGTATTTGATAAATCATTGTCTAACAGTAAAATCAAATAAGCTTTATAAGCCATTGATTTGAATGAGGCTTAAGTGGCGTCTGTTCACAGAGGAGGGTCAATTAGTTCGAATTTACTGAATAATTACCTTTCTTTTCTTTTCTTTTTTTTTCTTTCTTATAATTTCTTAATTCTTTCTTTCTTTTATCCTTACAATTTTTCTTTTTATCATCTGTATAATTAATGTATTTGTTGTTTGTTTGTTTGTTTGTTTGTTTGTTTGTTTGTTTGTTTCTTTCTTTCTTTCTTTCTTTCTTGTTCAATGTTTTCAACGTTTTTATTTTAGCTTTTATAACCTTTCTGCATTTTCATTCTTTTTCTACTTCTCTCTCCCTTCTCTCGTTTCTCCTCACTTTCTCTTCTCGTACATTGAATCGAAAATATTGTTTTGCATTTGCATCTGAAATTAATATCACCTGACAATAAAAGTGGTCATTAAATTTAAATACGCTTAAATATTGCATTTGACGACGCAACTATTTTTATATCGTCTGCTATATCAACAATGAATAATTTTAACTTTGTTTCTTTTCATATCTCTTTTTATTCAATAGGGACTAATGGTTTAAGTAAAATATTCCATTTTGAAACGAAAATTGCATTAAATCTTGTTAAATATTTTGAATAATTAAAAGTTAAACAGTTTAGTGAAAGTTATCTTCTTATTTTCGGAAAATAAATGAAAGATTTCTCCCTTGAGACTCGAAGCAAAAGAATCGACGTCTCTAAAGACAGTCGCTGCCAATAATGTTTCTGATTGTAGAAAAACCATTTGCAGAGGTGTAAAAAAGAAAAATCACAGTGAAAATATCGATAATGTTCGAAACAAAAAAGGACGAAAAGGAATAAAATCTACACTACTTTTGGCCATGAGCGTTAAAATTTGACATAACAAAAAAACAACAGAAAAAATAGATTAATGTTTTTGTTCATTACCAAAGCAATAACGATAGTTCTTTATCTAGTTTGCCTAATGTATCGTAATGGTCAACAAACTCGATTCACACACTAAATCTCTAGTAGAAGGAGTTCGATCCTCACTGGAATATAACAATTGTGGCCATCTGCTATACTGAGGTTACTAAATGTTTCTGATAATTACTATAGAAATGGTTAGCTCGCTCGTTTTCTCTCTTAATCACATACATTGGATATGATACAGTGAAGATTCCACTTCATTCAGATAACTGAATCATTCTACAGATTTATTGATCTACTCTGGTATATACTTTCGCAAAAAGGTTTTTAATGCAATATTCATTAGAAAAATACTCTTACAATCCAAAATATGTTTCGACTTTAACTAACTCACAAAGGGTTGATAAGCTGTAAAAACAAATTAGTAAATTGGGAAAAATGGAATGAAATCATACCAAGAGATAAGAAATGTTAATGATAGGTATAAATCGAAGGAGTTTGTGTTCAGCATTTCTTGCCCTCTACGAGGATTGATATTATATAGCTATTCAGCACTTTTCAGTGTTTTCATAGCAATGAAAACACTAGATTGAACAATTCGTGAAATAAGGGAATTGATTCAGTACAGGATTGCAGACAGTGAAGTGAGACGAAGAACGCATCAGTGAAAACAAGATAAAGAACAAATGAGATATTAATTTGAACAACTCGTAGAATATTGAGAATGGTTTAATTCAGAAATTTAATTTGAAAACTGTGAGGAAAGCCGAAGAAAGCATTAGCCGAAACCTAGTGATAAAAAAACAGCAATGAAGAAGGTATTAGTCTGAACAACTGGTGGAATAATGACAATGATTATCTTAGGATTTCAACTAACAAGAAACCGTTCGTGGTATGATGCTCAAACGAATCCGAGTTGATTCCAGGTTCGTCGCTCGAATCTCACCACTATCGACTCGTTATTAACGTTGAGCGATGAAATCTCGTTAAGAGGGACAAAATCTCGTTTGAACGCTATTCTTGAGCTGATGACACTCGATCTGAGAATTCCCCTGGGTCTTGTAGTTTGGTGCCTCGAGCTCTATTATACTGCAGGCTATTTGGCTATCGACCAAAGGCTGTAAATACTTCACATGTAGAATCACAATCACGTTTTTCGCCTCAACTTTCTGTACATCCGCTCATTTCTTTCATTTTCTTCTCGTTTTCTCTTTCTTTCTTAGATTTTCACCTTTTTTGTCACTTGAAAATAAATATTTTTTTGTCTTTTCTTTTTAATCACAATGTCCATGTATGTCCCTTCCTATTTTGCAACCAGTAGTATATTTATAAAATAATTTATCTATAAAATTTGAGTTAACAATGTCTTAAATCTTTTCTCACTTTGTTCCTTCCTATCTATCTATCTATCTATCTATCTATCTATCTATCTATTAACTTCGGCAAATCTAAGGATGAAAAGATCGATCATTTTACACAACAACTGTTTATTTTTCAACAGAATGTCTTTTCTGGTTAATGCATTTTGGTTAATAATAAGTATATTTGAATTGGGAAGATCATATTGAATCAGTTACTAGGAAAGTCGGTTTGCTCTGTCATGATAAACAATTTTTCTCGCCAGAATCTATGTAAAAATATAAACAAACCTACCATTCGTCCATGTTTGAATATTGCTGTCATATCTGGTCTGGCGCTTCTATGCATTTAGAGATTCTTGAGAAAATCCAAAGAAGAATCGGTAATTTTATCGGTCCTCACCTGGAATCTCGGCTTCAGTCAGTTTTCCCACCGTCGTAACATTTGCTTATCTGTGCCTTTACTTTAAATATTTTCATGGCAATTGTTCTGACAATCTTTCCTCTTTGGTAAGCAGACTTTATGAATTCAAATGCAGTACTAGATTAGTAGCTAGGTCTCGTCAATTTATAGTTGAAATAGCTAGATGCAACCATAAGTTCTGTGCTAACAGTTTCTTCTCTCGCACTTCTTGCTTGGGGAATTATCTCCCGGCTTCTTGATTCCCAGTCAATTTTGATCTTCAAAAATCTAAATGAAATGTCATTTGTTATGTTTTGTCTTCTAAACTCCTCTTCTTTGATTGTTCTCTCTCCTTAATAATATTTACTTATTCGCATATTTTTCACACTCACTTAGCCCTTGTATCGTAGACTTTATTATCTTGCTTGTAGTGAAATGATTAAAAAATATACTGTGAACATTATGCAGAAAACATTTTAAATCACAACTCAATAGATACTTCTCAAAATATCTATCTATCTATCTATCTATCTATCTATCTATCTATCTATCTATCTATCTATCTATTACACATGAAGTTGACATAATGGATATTGAATAAAACTTGATAGATAAAAATTTCATTTTCCGCTTATAACACTCTTTTTCGGCAAAAATTTACCATCTTTACATGATCAACATTGTGTCCACGTGTCATATATTTTTAAACATATTCACAAATGATACCATTCTTCAATGAGTCTGCATTTTAGCCCTCATGTTGAATATAATTTATGGGAATAATAAATTTTGCTATTTCAAGTACAGTATAAGTTGTTACAGGAATTGTCAATGTGTTATGCAATAGCTCATGAGCCGCTTCTGTAATCATCATAATTTTTATCTTATATGTGCTGCGTCCCTTCAGGACGTGGGTGATCATGGCTCTCCGCAACTTCCTGTCCCTTGTATTTTTAAGCAAAATTTAAGTCTTTATCACATCCTCTTATCCTTGTTATGACATCCATACGTTACTCGCTGTCTTCCTATACCCTTTCTTATATATCATGTGACTATTAAATTTTCCAAGCCGTTCTTCCATTTTTTTTTCTTTCCAAGCCGTTCTTTTCCAGGTGACCCGGAAAATTCATTTATTTATTTCTGATTTGGAATATGAATGTTCTAATACGTACTTTCTTTAGAACTTCCAAATTGCTCAAGTGTTCTGTCCATAGTATTCTCAGTATTTATCGATGGAACCTCATCCATGTCGTTTCAAATCTCTTTTTCATATGCATGGAAATTGCCCAGCATTCAGTGCCATACAGTAGGATAGATGTAATAAAGAAGTTTGCTTTTGTACAGGATCCTTTGTAAGGAGTAATAACTGACAAGTTAACCCAATAAGTGTAGTGAGTTTGATTCTCACTGGGAGCCCAACATTTATGACCTTGTGCTAGATTAAGCCAAGCTTAGATGCCTTTCGGGGGTTCCTTTAATGACTTTCAAACAAGTGACCATACTGCGACGGATTCATATATATTCCAACAAATACTGAGCGATTAAAAACAATATATCTGAAACTCGTCTCACTGATCAATCGTATCACGAGTTCGATTCTCACCAAGTACACCACTACTGCTGCTGTGTTCAAGTAAAGCTTACTATTATTGTTGAACAAGGGTGAATCCGTATTTCGCATACAATAGCAAGTGTGTTGGATCGGTTCTATAATAACCCCCTCATTATTGTGGCCTTGAGCCAGAAAAAGTCTTGATGTATCATGTCCATAATTACACATGGATATTCGTTTTTATATTTGAAAAGGACATAAAGCCAGATTCATTCAAAGATATGCATCAATTCGAGCAAAACTTTTGACATCGGGATACCGATTGTCAGATCCGTCCGCACTGATTTACAGAGTTAGTAAAAAGAAACCTGAAAGTGAAAGTCGCATTTGAGTAACAAGCAATTCATTGAAACAGATGATAAGTAAGACTCGCTTCATAGTTTTTTATTCATTTAAAATAGTAGAAAATGATTGTTAATGTCATGGAAAAGCTTTTATTGTAGTCCTTTCGTTTTACGCGCTTCGTTGCGTTCAGGTATTGGGATTTTTTAGCTTCTGCTTCCTGATGCATATATTCAAATTTCAATCCCACCCCAGACACATCATTCGTCCATACATTTTTCCAAATTAAATAATAAAAAATATTTTAATGAAAAGAAAACCACTTTTTTTTTCATTTATTTCTACATTTTCCGTCCATTTTATAGCTTAACCAATTTTTTCATCACTTTGCTATTATGTCTCGCTGATTTTAAATGCGGCACGATCCAATTTCGACGATTCATTACGTCCATGCTTCGTTCGGTTCCTCATTCATACACTAAACGATTTTTACTCTGGTCGTAGTGACGTGGGAGGGAGAGAATGGCTCACATCAGGAAATAGAAAAAATAGAGTATTGTGCATGTAGTGGATGGATTGGGTGAAAACAGTCTGAGGCGGATATTGGTAGGGGAAAGGGAAACACGGATATGCCTCATAGCCAAAGATCAAAGGCCGTTAGCGATTGGTGTCTCTAACCAATACAAATTCGAAGCATATGAAATCAACAACAATAACAAAAGAAGCAATTAATCTATCAACATTAAGTCAATAACTGGATAAATTAGATTTATTGGTCAGATTACTACTGACTATATTTTAATTACCACTATGAATTGATTTCTATATGACCATCACCAGTTTGTTTCGTGGCTAAGGCATTTTTAACAGATATCCCACCAGCAACAATGGTTGGTGTTCAAGTCAAGGTAAAAAGACGGGAATTTGCATGTTGATTTTCAAGGAAGATAAGTCTCCATTATTAGGAAATCCAAAATTCTAATACTTTTTCTTCTACCTAAAATCATGCTTGTTTAATAGTTAATCCAACCCCGAGATATTCTTTCTATAAAGTGTTCGATCATCATTATGCACCTAAACATGTAGCCATGTGCTTCATTAAACAAACCTTAGTAACTATCAGGTAGCCTTGCTGTTGTGCGTGGTTAGTATGCTGTAACGAGCCCGATCTACACTGCGTGCCCTACATTTATAGCCTTGTACGAGACAAAGCTATGCTTATTCTTGTCTGAAATTTGAAAGGTTTCTTTCGATGTGTTTCGTTATCACAAATTTTCTCTCTCTCTCTCTATCTATCTATCTAAACGTTTTCCATTAGTCGAATTTCTCCAATATATATATATATATATATATGTGTGTGTGTGTGTGTGAAAAAATGGTGTGATGTATTTAGTTCCGAGAAAGAACTTCTAATAACGAATTTACTGATGAAATCAATATCATTAAATGAATATTCTTCGGTAATCCTGCGTTCAGTATCATATAACATATTACCTTTTTCCCCCAAAGCTACTGATATTACATTGTGATCTGTGGTTACCTCGGCAAGATATAACAGCGTATCGTGTTATATTTTGATGACGCAACCAGAGTATCAACTGTCTAAAAGATTCTTCAGCTATGTTCCTACATCTTGGACCTGTGACCAGGATAATATCGATCTCCAGATCTTAATCTCATCCCATGAGCTCGCACGTCGGGTTGTAAGGTTACACTCGGTTGCCGTGATAGGAACTGAGCTCCTCTGAAGTGTCATCTATGCACCATCTGGCCATTCAGCTCTGTTAGAAGATTCATGCGATCCCTGTTGAGCACCAACGATGCGTCCAACAAGCGCAACATTTCTCCGAAATGACAATAGAACCTCTCTAAAGCATACAATTTGCCCCTTCTCAAGCGATTCTAACAGAACAAAAATATTTGTCTCTATAGCATGACACTTCTAATACTAAACTCTTCCACCACACTGAATCTTATCGCAGCTTGCATAAACGACTAAACCAGATACAGACAATGCACTCTTATGATGTAACAAGATAGACGAACACTTCTAATATTTTATCAGAAGATCTATTGTACCCAAGGATGCACACACACAAATATATATATATATATATATATATATATATATATATATATATATATATAGTGCTGTTCGATAAAAGTGACACACCTGATTTTTTTTACTAAAAATATTTTTTGTCTATTGTTTTTGGGGTTAAAATAATTTTAATCTTACTAATATTAAAACCCCTTCCCGACCACCTAGGAAAAATGTTTATTTACCCTAAGGTATTCTACTGATAATTATAAATTTGGAGATAAATGAGATTCAGGAAAAAACTCTGTGCAAAAAAAAAGTGACTCAGATATCGCATTCTAATGATTAAACTGGTAAATTTAAAGAGCTTTTGACAAAATATTGAAAACTATTTTACAATACACTCAGAAAAATATTCTAGAGAATTCTAGAACCGCTTAAATTAAATCTAGAGTATTCCAGAATATTCCCGAAAGCATCATACAGTATAAAAACAGCTTGAAATAGCCACTCAGAACCACTTAAGGCATCTATTATTGCCCTCTCAAAATCAGGCAAATCTACAAGAAAAAAGCCAAGAGACTTGAATGGGATCACTATTACAAAAATTTGACCGTAGAATACTGGAAGAATGTTCTCTTCTCCGATGAAACGAAAGTTGAGTTAAATTCAAAGGATAAGCGATCTAAAATCTGAAGAAGAAGCTTTGAAAGCTCTTTGAATTTAGCAGTAAGTACTGTAAAGCATCCGTTAAGTATAATGTTTTGGAGATGCTTTTCTTTTCATGGAACTGGTTTCTTGAAACCTATTGAAAAGACCCTCAGGAGCGAGCAGTACAAGAGAATTTTAGAGTCTTGTCAGCTCCCTTCTGCTGAAAGGGTGCAAATCGACCCCACCAAGCTCATTTTTATGCAGGATAATGCTCCCTGTCACAAATCAAAATTGACGAAGGAATACTTTGATGAGAAGCAGGTAAGTGTTATGACATGGCCGCCCCAATCTCCTGACCTCAACCCCATAGAAAACTTATGGAGCATTATAAAGTACAGACTCTCGAGAAAGCAGTTGAGCAACAAAGAGGATTTGATTGTGAATTTCATATCCGAATGGAATTCAATGCTTGGAGATGAGATTTGCCAGAACCTAATCAAGTCAATGTCAAAAAGGGTTGAAAAGTTTATTCAAAATAAAGGAGGACCCATAGATTATTAAATATTTCGAACTATATTACCTATTATAAATAAATTATACCTCTATTATTTATTTAAAGCTGTTCGGTTATCTTTCTATTGATTACTAGTTGCAGGAAATAAGTGAGTCACTTTTTTGCACAGAGTTTTCCCCTAAATCTCATTTATATCCCAAATTATAATTATCAATAGAATACCTTAGGGTGAGTAAACTTTTTTACTAGGTGGTCGTAAAGGGTCTTTCTATTAGTAAGATTAAAAATTAGTTTGATCCCAAAAACAATACGCGAAAAAAATCTTAAGTAAAATCAGGTGAGTCACTTTTATCGAACAGCACTGTATACGTATATATAGTTACCCCTTTCGAGCAATACCATCGCTTGATCGATCCTTTAAAAGATCCTTGGTTATGACGTAAATTTAATATTCTAGGTGGTGAACTGGTTCGTGTTTCGGTTACTAGTTCAGTGGTCTCTTCTGTTTCGAGAATCTGAAGAAGTCTCAAGATCAGGATTGAAACGTCACAAATCTGAGCCAGTCACAAGTGTCACAAACTTAAAATTATCGGATTCTACTTTGCATAAGTATGAAGAAGGCAGAATAACTTTAACAAAATATTAATAAAATTAATAGTTGTTAGGTCCATAGGTGGTTAAAACTAGCACCTTTTTCTTTCCCTTGGTAGCGGTATGCAGTTTTCGAAAGATGATAGAACAACAGTAGAGAAACATGAGAAAAATTTAGAAGTTTATTTCGATGATCAAATTTTGTCTAAACTTTCAGGTGTCAAACATCTGCCCATTTATGTTTCTCCGTTATGCTACTATTCTCCACCAGTAAAACCAGTAAACAACCTTACGAACTTTTTACTTGACAATTAAATCCTTCATCTGAAACTTCTTTTCTCTGATATTATTCTAGCAAAGAAAGCACATCAATCCGATATAGAGGTCTTTAGTCAATCAACTTAATCTCAAGGTTTTAACAATTTGTTTAATTTCGGCTAAGAAGTTATATATTACTTGTAGACATTTTCACCCGACTTGGCGAATGTAGCAGGTAGATAGACGACCGTATGCACTCGACTCCAATATTCTATTTGGATTCCTTAAAACCATTCAATTTCATTAACTTTCTTAATTTGTTCTTTTTTCACTTTTAATTCTAATAATAATTAAACTCAGTTTAACTTTCTCTCGTGTTTTACCCTGCCCTATACCATAAAACCAAGCTTTTCAACATTTAGCTCTGACTTGAGGCTGGATACAAAATAATAGTCACTCACTTTATCATACCAACACCTGATAATATCGACGAAATGTAAATGTAACATCGACAGACTGTACGGTATCTCCAACAAAGAAAAAGTATAAATATATGTTATTCATATATATATATATATATATATATATATATATATATATATATATATATATATTAAAGGTAGATGCAAGAAAAATTAGAATTATTAAATTTAGCAATCCAAAGATACTGTTAAACCAAAGGAATGAAATATTTTCTGAATGCCGTCACCGCAGTATATTTAAACTTATCTAGATTCTTAACGAATTTGCATAAATTTTCATCCTTTGGAAATTACCTATGAATTCTTGCCCCTCTTCAGTCCCCAGTGAACTTAAGTGAACTGTTACCCTTTAACAAGAACAGGAACTGCTGTCTTTGACAATTACATTGTATATTCCGCTTCTCCTCTTTTATTTATATATTCTTTCCAAATTTCTCTTCTATTACAATTTACAAAAATATGTTTTTTCGATATCACTAATTTACTATTAATTCTTGGTGATTATCAATAATATCTTTAATATTACTCTTATTGGCATTATTTTTCCTTTTTTTCTTACCTTAAGATATCTTTATTGAATTATCCTGATTTATCCTTTATATATAAGTATTATACTTTCACTACAATATTGTATATTACTAATAATATACTTTAATATAACTTTTGAGTTAATTTGTTATTATGTAACAATACATAATTATATGTTTTTATAAGCTCTATTTCATATATTGGTTTATATTTTTTATTATAATATTTTTATATTTATACTCAATCAATACTTTAAGTATTTAGTTATTTTTTAATATTATGTTTTTTTTAATATTTTATATGCGGTGCATATGTTAATATATAATACGGATATGTAGTATTGAAGTATTTTGTATTAATATAAATTTTATTATGAGGTTTGATGAAGTGGCATTTGAATAAAGTATAAATTTTAAAGGGTTTTATATACTTTTTGGTTTTATTTTTCTTTGAAGTATTAAATATTTTAATTTAAGTTATGTCTTTTTTGTAATAATTTTATTTATTTATTTTTTTTGCTACTATTATTTAATTATTTAATATATTTATATATTATTTTGTTATATATTATTATCTATTGGTTCTAAAGGCATCTTTTATTTGTCTTATTCTTGAGCCAATTTTCATTCATTTTTCCAGTTTTAAATTTTATTTTTATATCATATTATATATTAAATTTCAAATATAAAGTTTTCCTTGTGGATGGGTATTAATTAATATAAATGTAATTTGATATATGTTAATTTGGATATATTCATCCTATGATATTTATACCCCCCTTTATATTAATTTCTTTTTTATATTTCCCTTAATATTCTTTTCTGATTTATTTAATACGCTTCAATTCTGAATTATCTCTCTTTCATATTTTTGGGTTTATCTCTTATTATTTTATATAATATTTGTTTTTTTCGTTAATTTCTGAAGGTTCATTTGATCTATCTACTGTCTATTTTTACTGGGTATATTAAATAGATCGTCTCTTTCTCCCCCTTCCTTCTCTTTCCTTTTTCCTTTCCCTTCTGACCACTACTCATATCAAGGCCTACGCTACTTCCAGTTTCTTTTTCCACACTCACTTCCTTTCTATTCTTCATATTCTTTTTTCCCCTGTTTTCTCCCTTTCTTTCCTCCCCTTGTCTGTTTTTTAATTCAAAAAAATTTATCATCCATTGACTGTTTGAAAAATTCTGTAAATTTAATTTTACAAGGTGAAAATGGACCAAATCCACCAACTCTAGTCGGCCATAGCTAACCTTACCGAGCGAGTGGAAGTATGTCAATGAGATACTGACGGTGGGATTGCAGGGTATGGAAATTTTCACCAGACTTAATCAAGGTATATTACCAAATCCCAGTCGAAAAAAACAATATACCAAAGATTGCTATCACCATTCCTTTTGGTTTATTCGAATTCACCAGAATGGCGTTTAGTTTAAGAAACGCGATCCAGTCTTTTCCAAAATTGATAGACGAAGTATTAAGTGGTTTATCGTTCACTTTCGCGCATACATTGACAAAATATGAACGAACACATGCAACATATCCATCTTGTTTTTTGAACGCCTGCAGCATTTCGGATTGAAAATTAACGTCGATAAATGCACATTTGGTGTAAAAAAAAACTTTCATTTTTGGGACGCACAATAGACGAAACAGGAATATCATATCAACCTAAGAAATAGCTGTTATAAAAAATTTCTCACAACCAGTCAATTTAACTTCGAAGGTTTATTGGCATGATAAATTACTATATTATGTAAAAATATTTTCAACCAACTTCATGGTTTGTCACATTCTGGCAGACGAGCAACCACCAGAGTGATAACAAGATCGATTTGCATTCAGTGTCAAAAATGCAAAATTGGGAAACATACAAAATCGCCCATTGGTAAATTTCAGAGACACGACAGTAGGTTCACTTATTTGCACATAGACATTGTAGGCCCCCTTCCAAACGGACATGGTTTCATTTATATGTTCAACATATTGGATCGATTTAGTCGATGGCCTGCTGCCTTTCCTATTCCAGATACCTCCTCAGAGACTATTGCAAAATTTGTACTGGACAACTGGATCAGTACATTTGGTGTGCCATCTGTGATTACTACTGACAGAGGATCACGGTTTCAATTCTTACTTTTCAAGGAATTTATCAGCCTACTCGGAGTGAAACATATCTGAACTACTGCATACCATCATTGTATGAATGGAATTATGGGAATGTTCCACAGACAGCTAAAAACTGCACTAGCCACAAAGATTGACTCTTACAACTGGGTAGATAAGTTAGTAGTACTCTTCTATCAATACGAAATACCTTAAAAATGACCTATACCGCACCCCAGCAGATATCGTTTTTGAAGCCTCTCTCCGATCAGTACTTTGAGGTAGACAAAATATCAACCCCATCTACGGACTTTGTCAACAAACTAAAAGACAAAATGAGTAGGTTATCTTTTACACCCACTAGATGTGTGACCAAACAATCTATTATATCTGCAGATCTACATAATTGCGAGTATATTTTTCTCAGGAATGACATGGTTAAAAACCATTATCCCCAAATTATTCAGGTCAACATAAAGTGTTGGAACGGCATGAAAATATTTTACCATTCAAAAAAAGAAAAAGAAAAAAAGAAGACAAACACCATATTAATTAATCTTTTAAAACCTGCTTACATTGAAAAAATCACACATAAGCCTGACACAGATGAAAGCAAACCAACAGACAACATGGTCTCACCTAAAATTTCAATACCTCCAACAACAACAAAAAGTGGTCGCACTGAACCTTAGCCACGGCATTTAGAGACATACGGAAACAAATCAGATTTCATAAGAGAATTTTCTTCAATCTGGTTGGGGGAGTATTGTTTGATTACCAACCCCTTGATTAATAAAATCGAGATTTTGGAATTGTCGCTGCCTACAGGCAGGGCGAGATTTAAAAGGCTCAACTTCTTTCTCGGTGACTTTTCATAGCGAAAAGACGTATTCTTTTCGCTCCTGCAAAATGTGAGTAAACAACTACAGACACTTAAATTTGCTTTGAACTTTTCCCATTTCATTTCATTTCTCAGCTTTTCTTTCGTAAAATATCCTGACAAAATATTTATTAATATTTCTTTTTTCAAATTCTATGTCTTATTATTCCTTTGGATTTATACGAGTCAAAACACCAAAATTGTTAGCGGGTGAAATGTACCAGGGGCTTATAACTTCTCATCAGAAGAATATATACCCACTACATACCTTACTCCTTATTCATCATTAACATTTCAACTGTAAGTGACTCTCGGGTCTTGTATAGGACGAAATTTAGGAAAAAATAGTAATAAACAAGTTAAGCTGACGGACATTATTAGAGATATCTGACATACCTTATTAGTGTTTATCTCGTTAGTATAGTTAGGTTGAATTTCAATACTGACCTTGTACCAGACTAAGCTTAGTTTAGTTGATGTTAATCGGACCCTTACCGTGGCACAAAGATTAGCAACCTATTTGTAAGAGTAGTGGGTTCGATTTTTACTGCCTTACTAATATAGCCATGAGCCAGACAAAGTTAGTAAACATATTTTTACGATCATTGAGAGTTAGACTTTAATTTTTCAACCTTCATATTTTATTTCCTTTCTCACTCACAAAGCAACAGTTTTCATGCACATACTTTTATATACAGTCAATGAATTTGCGTCAGAATCACTTCTCTTTCTCATTCTAACGAACACATTAAAACGCATAGTTCCTTACACAGAAAGCATCTTATAACGGTTGTAATTTGCGTAAACGGAGGGCGTACTTCATGTGCTGTTAGCCATTTTATGAACCTTCTCTACCAAATCGGCATTTCGCATTCTCCCATGTTCCCTCATCGATTGCAACAGTAAATCGACTTTTACGCGAATTAGACACAAAGCTGTCAGGAAATGCCCGACCTGAACGTTTTAACCTGTGATTGCTTCTCGCTCTTTCTCGTTCTCGCCTGTTTTTTTTTCTCTCATTTTGTTACGCCTTTTCTCGTTCTCTCCTGTTTTTTTTTTCCCTTGTACTTTCTCGCTTTTTTCTTGTTTTCTTTGCTTTCTCTCGTGATGTTTCGCTTTCCTTTATCCTGTCACATTTTTTTTTCTCTCGTTTTATTCAACCGTCTCTCGTTTTGTCTCGAATTTTTCTCTCTTCTTTTTTTTCTCTCTTCTTTCTTTTCTTCATTTTCTCTGCTTCGTTTTCTCTCCTTCTGTTTTCCTGTCTTTTTTCTTTACTTTACCAGTTCGTATTGCTGTCTTTATTGCAGAACCTCTACCCTTACCGCCTACCTCCTCTTTTGATTAACTTGTTAATTTTGTTATCAGTATCGGCTTACTCCCGTTGCTACTTTCCTATAAAATTCTTTATAGTCTTTACCAAACTCGCTTTTCGCTCCGCCAGGGGATTGTGACGTGGAAAGAGCGCCGAAGTAGAATTTAATGTTTCAGGCACTAGAAAAGATAATTTCTTGAATAATAATAAAAACAAACAAAAGGCTACACGATGTAGAGGATGAGATGAAGAGAAAACACAAACTCTCGTATTTATCGGCGTATAAACGCATAAGACATGTTTATTTCCCCACAAAATTCATTGAAAATTATCTCGTGTCTAAATTATGTATAATGGATTAAAAGCCGGGGGGCACTTGAGGCAGGATAATTTAAGTTGCTATTTTGGCTGACTGTTGGATGTGGTTAAGAATCAGCGCGTCCAATACGATTCTAAATCTGAGGTAATTACTTAAAATACAATGAAAATGAAATTCTTAAAAGCTTAGAAACACATTCATTCGTCTTATCTAAACTTTATGAATAAAATTAGTATTATGAGGTCTCTATAAATCCCCGTTAACATATCCCCGAAGTCAGAACTGACAATTGTTGCATTTCTCTTCTTATTACTCGCCTTTCCTGTGGTACCTATCGTAGATAAATTGTTAGCAAGCTAGTCCTGTTCATATAATGAGTTGCCCTCATTGTATCTCCTCTTGGAAGTTTGTCATTGCCTATTATTGATAATTGCTACGTTCGTATCAGTTTAGTTGACTTCTTCGCATCTACTCAGTGTGGGTCGAGAATCAAGAATAAGCTTTCAGTGAGATTCGAACTTGCATCTTTTTTACATTGCTAATTCTGTCTATGTACAACAATTGTTCTACCATTTGATCTGTAAGATCTTTATGGTTAGCAGAAACTCAAAATTAACAGTATGGACTACTTTTCTTCACCTGGACGAAGAGTGTACTGAACAGTTGTTGACAATGCTTCAAGTTAAATCTATACGGTTAGATCTGAGCTTTCATTAACCACAAATCTCTTAGAGCTCATAGAAGATAAAAACTGTAGTATATAGACAAGATTCTCGATATAAAAGAAATGCGGGTTCGAGTTTCGCTTGGGGCAACACAAAAAAAAAAAAAAAAAAACTGCAAAGAAGCTGATATTTAAAATCAGTAACAGACGGTTGAAATTTTCGGAATTCATCATGCCTAGAGAATGGAAATAATCACAGGACAATATTGAATGCAGCAGGAGGAACCTATTTAAGGATGGCAAAACAACGACAAAGAGTGATGTTAAAATGTTAAACATTACTGATAACAACAAAAGAGAAGAAGTTGTAGAGAGCCATGACAACCCTCTCCCTAAAATGACGTGGTTCATGATCACAGAGTTACTTATTGCACTGAATTTACACCACCACTTTTAACGATAAAATAAATATATTTTTTAGGAGGAAAGGGAATAATGAAGAATTTAACATGGCAACTTTCAACGTTTGTCCTAAAATCATATTCAGTAAAAATTAAGAGAAAGGTTTTTCATTGGTGAGTTATTCAATTAAGCTTTATACACGGATTAGGCGATTATATGTATAAAATACACCCATTACTTTTGAAATGCAAGTATTATTTACAAAATAAACTAATTGCAAATTATATTAAGAGAGAACTGCTTTGAAAATCAGGAAGAAGCGGATTATCAGTGGTCAGGAATAAAGTTAATAAGTGTATTAGGTTGGTGCAAAAATAATGACGTAATAATGTCGTTTTTTGACGTATTTTTTAACGTCAAAAAACGACATTATTACGTCATTATTTTTGCACCAACCTAATAGTAATATTATTTATGGTACAATATAAAGTTATGGATTTTGTTTTAAGCTTGACAAGTTGTCTGTTTTTCGATAAAAGATAACATTTCAACAGTATTCTATGTTAAGTAATATTTGTAATGTCATTCGGATTTCTTGAAAATTTGTTAATTATTAAATCATGACTGTTTATTTTTTTTTTATTCTAATTCATCTTACATCTTATCGCAACTGCCATATTGTCCCCTTACAGCCATTAATAAAAAGCATGTGCCGTAAATAAAAGAATAAACCTCAGGTGAGACATTACATCCCTCATCTTTCGGAGCCTTCTTTTCTGTAGTAGCTGCTTTATTGATTAAAATAAGAAAGCCCAATGCTTGCAGTAATTTGAACCTAACCATATAATCTTTTATTTTGTTGTATCATTTTTTCAAAATCTGCTATCTTATTTAGTATTTAGAGTTTAGAATTTAGTCAAATGTGTTACTGAAATAATATCTAGTGCTTAAGAGAAAATTTCCAAATTCTCTCTACAATGCATGTTTGAAGATTCATGACGGGCAGAATAGGTCAGCTGTTGCTATGATATAATGTTATTTCAAAGTAAATTTGCCAGAATGTTTATATATATAATCTTCCTAGGTACATGTGATAGTTTAGCGCGTACACTTAAATTCCAAATAAACAGGGTGGTTGGAATAAAAGTAGTAGTTGGATAAAAAATTAATTTTTTAATTAATTAAGAAAAAATGAATTTTCAGTAACGAAATGCTTTAGACTAGAATGATTGCTGGCTAAATTAAGGGGTGAGATGAAATTTCTTGAATATTTAATAAAAAGGTTGGTTGTAATAAAGATGTCTTAAGCGGATTTTTCACGCAAAAAGAACTATCGTTCTAGCTCGTCTATTTTAAAGTTATATATATCCTTAGAGTGGAGCCACAGAAGATTTCCAACAAGCAGAAAAGCAAAAAGTATCTAGGCATTTATTTTAGAGTTTAGAGAGAACAGGAGCCAGTACAAGTGCACAATTCTTAAGATTCTATTTTAGGGATAACATCAAGTCCACATGCATTGTGAGGATCAAATGTAGGAGGTGATAGCAGAAACCATGGACGGGGTTATTATATGTATATTCCACAATAGCGACACTTTTCTAAGTCGAAAGTCAGATAACAATCCTCCAGGGTGGACAAAAACATCATTACCTCTAACCCAGAGGCAATCAGCAGTACTCCATGATGGTATCAGTTTTCGTTGATTTCCACAGAAATACATGAAATTTAACTCATATTTGTAGAACGTCTGAATCAGAAACGACAAACAAACCAACTTCAATAAAATATCAGTAATTTTAGAACAAACATGCTAAATATATTGATTAAAGATAAAAAAAGAAAGAAAGCACAAACACGTGAAGACGCAATATATAAAGAAAATGGCATGACGCGTGATGACAATATGAAACGGACACAGCAACTCCACCAAACTCTTTGATAATTGACTATGAAAGCCTAAAGCACAATAACATGGGACAATTTATATTTAAACTTACACCGAAAAACAGGCTAATGGCCCGATATATATATATATATATATATATATATATATATATATATATATATATATATATATATATATATATATATATGCGCGCGCGTGTGTGTGTGTGTGTCTGTGAATATAAACTAAATAATGAGTTATTAGTAACTGTATATGCGTGCAATAGCGTGCATACACAGATAAGCAAATAAATATTTAATTTAACTTATGGAGCAAACAAAACAGTTCACACTGTAGTTAAACAGAGCTATAAAGTATATATCAATAAATACACATATACCAACGTTGGTAGTGCAACTTAAAGTTTCATGGTTTCCCAACTCGTCAAGCACATATGGCGAATGAGCCACTTATTACAGTTGTTTTTTTAAATATTGGATCTCATGGGAGGAACGCTAAATTATACGCAGATTCAAAGCTCAAAGTTAATATAAACCCAGTATATTACTGAGGTGTAAATTCAAAATATAGAGCGTATGGAGGGAGATATTGGGAAAAACAAGTAAAAAACAACAACAACAAAAAAAACAAAAAAAAACGAAACAAATGATGCAAGCTTAAAGTTTACATGGTACACATTTTACCATTGGGAAAAAAGCAGGATTTAAGTTAAAAGGGTAGATAGACATTAGAAGGTAAAAGGTGAGAATTTTTTTTTTAGATATTTAAAGAAAAGAGGAACGTTGTGTAACCCGGTTACATATTAATCGGGGCATAAATGGTTAAAATGGGTTAATAAGTATTTACCCTAAAATATTTAATAGGCAGTTGAAATCGGGTAAAAAGATTTATCCAGAATCAAAATACTTTAGGAGAGAGAAGCATTTTTATGGGGGGGTGTAAGCTATGATGAGTTCATTAGATTTGTTCAGCAGGTTGCGGTCATTAATATTTTTGAGAATAAATCTTTTTTTTTTCTCCAGCAAACACAGGTTACATCGGTCGCCGAGGCCGGAAGAGGGTGTAGTTTTGGCGACGAAATTCCAATTTACTACCCGTGTGTAGTTATTTGTTTTAATTTCCTAGTAAAATTTTGAGAGTGCCGTCGCATTTGAATATTGTTTATTGGAAAAGGTCACTTTATGATGGTAGTACTACCGGATCTTCCAGTGGTTTGCGGTGGAACCCAAATAAAATTTAGTCTCGCCATTATTTTTAATGCTAGCCTTATGAATAACGCCTTTATTCCTACATTTATGATTTAGTGGACAAGTATTGTTTTATCGACAATTACACTTGTTGTCTGTATTAATATTGCTATTGAGGTTGTTTAATTATTTGTTTAATGTTATATTGTGCTATATGCTGTTCGAGGTTTTTCGTGTAGCTGTAGCTAATATTAATGTTGTTCTTGTTGAAAATTTTGTTGAGCAATGGTATATGGCTGAAATGTTTGCTGATTAAATTAAAGAAAATTTTACTTATATTGGTTTTGACATTTTTGTTAAATGGTGGGTTAAATCAAATTATGTTGCGTTTTCTATTCTTATGTTGGCATTCTTACAAATATTTATGTATTCTAGCCTAACTTTGGGTTTACTTTTTTTCTAGTGAATCTACGTATTTAGTTTTATATTTGTCAAAAATAATTTTGTTGCTAAAGTTAGTTGAGAGTCTGTATTGCAGCGATTTGCGTAAGTTGTTTAAAATTCCTGGAGGCTGGTTAGATTCTTTGCTAATGTATTTATGGTTATAAAGAGCTTTAGTATACCATATGTATATTCCTTTGCATAGGTTGAAAGTAGTGTTCAGAAGGTTGATTAACTTGGCATTGGTGTAAATGGTGATATTTACTCCATGAACATTGAAGAATTTGATAAAATATTTTCTAAGTCGATATTTTTGTTGTAGGCTGGTGTTACGTAGGATGATAACTCCATCGTCTCTGTATAGGCCATTATTCATGTTATCGATGTAGAATAACAATTCAATAAACAGCACTTACCGGCGTAAGGGTCCCAGCTAGCGTCCAGCTGGCAGACAAAAATAAAGCAGGTTGTAACTCAATACAAACCCTGCAAACTAACTGATGAATCAAGCTGGTATTTATATAGAAATACCTCCACTCAGGTACCAGCAGCCAATCACAGCCCAAGCAATGGACTATCCCACTTTAGCACAATGAGATGCTCCATGGGACCATAAATAGCTCTCTTTCTCAAGGTTGAATTACTATTCACTTAGCTTGCTCCACAACTGAGTGTTTATCTCGACCACGTGATTCCTCTACATGGCGCTGCGAACAGGATCTATGACACTCGAAGATTGGGAACTCTTCTTCATTGAAGCAGGCCTATCCACTGACTCGGCCAAAACTCATGCAACAAGGTTTGCAGACGAGAAGCTGACAATCGAAAGCCTTCAAATGCTGCATCGATCTATGCTTAGGGAGCTCGGAGTCAAATTAATGGGAGAAGCTCTGTGTATCATCAAGCAGGTCAGGTCATTGAAACCCTTCCCAACCACCAATACCGTATCAGAGTTGACGGATCAGGTAGAATTACCTTACGAAATCGCTGATTCCTCAGGAAACTGGATGCACCAACAATTCCAGTTCCAAGACCCAGTGCCTTACCCGAGACCCCTACACCAGTGCCACAAACATTCGACGCTGAAATAACATCAAACACTGCTCATCCGTCTACAATAACACGGACAAAACCTCCTCGGGCATTGTCCAGACTACTTCCACAGAACCAGCCAGGTTTAAAGGAACTCATCCCTCCCCAAAGGCCACTACCCACACGCTATGGGGGGAAAGGAGATGTAGAATAATGATTCAATAAACCGCACTTACCGGCGTAAGGATACCAGCCAGCGTCCAGCTGGCAGACAAAAATAAAGCAGGTTGTAACTCAATACAAACCCTGCAAACTAACTGATGAATCAAGCTGGTATTTATATAGAAATACCTCCACTCAGGTACCAGCAGTCAATCACAACCCAAGCAATGGACTATTCCACTTTAGCACAATGAGATGCTCCATGGGACCATAAATAGCTATCTTTCTCAAGGTTGAATTACTATTCACTTAGCTTGCTCGACCACGTGATTCCTCTACAATCGAAAGTACACCTAAGTCTCCACAGTAGCAGAATTCCAACCAATTCACAAACTTCTGCAGAATCGAACGCTTCTATTGTTATAGAAAAGTTTTTTTTTCGTCCACATAGAACCATCGTGATATAGGATGGACTTTTGTGCTTGCTTAATGATGTTGATTTGCTGGTCGGTGATGGCGCAATAATTATTGGCCAACTTATAGCTGCCATTAACAGATTTTCTGTGATCGACGGGAAACGTTTCAGATGTCGAAATGCATAAAGGTGCATTCGTTGTTCCTTTTTATTTTAGAGAAACAATTAATAGCATCCTTTGTATTCTTCTACTGGTTGATCCCTGTGACATTCTTAGCGTATTTTCTGGCTCATTCTAGTATATATATATATATATATATATATATATATATATATATATATATATATATATATATATATATATGCACACACACACACACACATACACACACACACACGCATATATATATATATATATATATATATATATATATATATATATATGAACTACTGTTCAAAAGTTTGATCCGACCCCGAGAATTAGCATGGAAAAAATTTGAGAAAAGAGTGAAAAAAAAAAGTAAAAAATAAAAAACTGCTCTAGAGTCACTGAAAAAAAAAAAAAGAATGAAATCAATTATGAAACTTATAATTTGAAAAACTTTTGCAACGAATGCCAAAAATTTGTGCCGCAGTAATCAAGGCTAAAGTAGGATATTTTGACGAGAACAAAATTTAATCATAAAATGATTTTTTTTCTTTTGGTCATAATAATAAAATTTCTAACAAAAATCATGTATCACCTTTTTTAACCATGTATAATAATTTTCTCTTATTTTGAAGTACAAAACAACTACTTTTGGGGACAATTAAAAAATTACCAGAAGTTACATCTTGGCTTAACATCAGCACTATATATACGATCGATATATATATATATATATATATATATATATATATATATATATATCCATATATATCCGTGTGTGTGTGTGTGTGTGTGTGTGTGTGTGTGTGTGTAAAGCGTTATTAAAGCCGGCTGCATAAACCAATTGTTTTGGGTGGCCACAAAAATTGATTGAGGTCAGGGGTACTTGCGGGTCATGGAACCACTTCTACCCTACCTACCCATCTTTCGTTTTTCATGGTTGATATCAGCCAGAGCATCATGAACAATGTAACTAAAATGTGCTGGAGCCCCATCATGCATGAACCACGTTCGTCTTCTTATTAGCAGGGGGTACATCCTCTAGTAGGTCTGGAAGTGTGTTCAAAATAAAATCCCAGTAGACAGCTCCTGTATGACTTGATGGTTGTGTAAATTTGTTATTCCATCACTTCCAAGTGTTACCTCATCCGTAAACAAAACCGAAGACAGATCGTCTGGTTGTACAATAAATCATCAGCAAAAGTTATCCTATTGTGATTAGAGGGCGAAAGACCCTGCACACGTTGGAAATGATAGGGATACAGAATGTGATGTACGACATGCTAGGGTCACAACGTATGTTGATACCTGGATCGTCTCCGTCAACCTGTAGAATGTGTTCTTCGTGGCCAGGCGTACGAGTGGATCTCGGTCTTTCTCCATAGATTTAGCGCCACGGATCTTGTCTCAGCAACGCGACGATAAACAGCAGCAAAGGTTGGATGGATCGGCTGCCTTCGGTCTGGAAACACAATCAGATACAGTTCTGCAGCCTCGCGTCTATTGCCCTTCACGCTTCCGTATTTAAACTCCTATCTACCCGCTCATGATAAGAATATCCTCCCATTGTAAAACGGAACACTTCTCAGTTAACACACTACTGCACGCATTAAACGTTGAAGACCGACTAGCCATAAATGTATACGAAGGACAAATGTAACCTAGTCTAAATAAAAACACAGCGCCATCTGCCGTAAACTTTCTTTAAACTCAAAAACGAAGGATTTGCGGACATGTTTATATGGATTTTGTCCTTGTTTGCTGTGAAGTACTATCCCTAAAGTTTGTAAAAGTATTTTTGAAACACTCCGTATATATATATATATATATATATATATATATATATGATGTAGATTTTCAATGCTTGTATACCCATTGACATCATCTTTGAAAAAATCCTGTATATAGGGCTCGCAAAAATCGGCAGAATCTAATGCAATCTCTTTATTAACAGCAACAATGTCGGTGCATTACTCACTGCCTAACTATGCTTTCGTCGAGAGTTTAATCCCTGCAAACGTTCAGCATGCTGCAATTGTGCAACTTCTTTCTTCATGAAGAAATTCGATAATTCACTTCTGATTCACTTTCAAATCTGACGCTACTTTTCTAGACTGCTGCTCAGCTCTTACCTGAATCAAGTAAAAAAATAATTCACGTTCTGCTCTCATATCAATAACATCGACATCTGATGATATATATATATATATATATATATATATATATATATATATATATATATATATATATGTGAAAAGTGTGTGTATATAAATATAAATAAATATATATATGTATAATTATTTATATATTATATGCGCGGTACTTATTAGAAAGCGCTCAATATCAGAGATAGAGCTAACATATTTGGTTGGATAGATGTGAGTTTGTGACCCTGGGTTTCACGCTTTAGCGATCGTCAGACAAACTAAATAATTTTTTTAAAAAAATTGGGTTTATGTAGATTGCGTGTATTGGTGTTATTGTGGAAGTGGTGGGGGAAACTTTGTCGTTTTGTCATCGTACTGACGCAAACATCGATGTATGTAGACACATATACATACTTGGTCGTCCGTCGGGACTCATACATATATAAACATATGTGGGCATTTTCGGATATGACATTTGTATGTATACGGGTGGTGTTGTATCTATACATACGCATTTGTATGTTGAAATTTAAAGATTGGAAGTGTGGCGAAAATGTCTCGTGAATGTATACATGTCATATTTTTATTTTTCCGCTGAATAATATTTCCTCGTATGTATGTATATACGTGTGGTGAGGTTTGTGTAAAATTATGATAGGTAAAAATTATTATTATTTATATTTATTATTATTTATTCCAATCTTTAAATGCGTATGTATAGACACAACACCACCCGTATACATACAAATGTCATATCCGAAAATGCCCACATATGTTTATATATGTATGAGTCCCGACGGACGACCAAGTATGTATATGTGTCTGCATACATCGATGTTTGCGTCAGTACGATGAAAAAACGACGAACTTTCCCCTACCACTTCCACAATAACACCAATACACGCAATCTACATAAAACCCAAATTTAAAAAAAAATTAATCAGTTTGTCTGACGATCGCTAAAGCGTGAAACCCAGGGTCACAAACTCACATCTATCCAACCAAATATATATATATATATATGAAGCTGATTCAACAACAAGGTAGTATATCAACAGGTAGTTATTAGTTGAAAATTGATCTGGAATTTCACTGTACAAAATTCGTTTAATTTGGTTAGTATTCACCACTAAATTACTTGCACTAAGTAATAAAAATATGTTAGAAAATGTTTCTTGTCTAAATCAAAATATTATAGGTAGGTACCAACATGAGATCGCTGGAAAATGAGCATAGCCGGATAATAACGGCCTTAAACTTGATGAAAATAATTTTTTATCCTCTATATGTTTATATTATTATCAAGAGGAAAGATCAAAGTGTTTTTTTGATCATTTTTTTACATTGTTTACTAATTTCTAGCACGTCCAAAATTTTTGTTAAAAATCTTGTATTTTTTTTGATCAGCCAAAATTGACAGAAAATCGATCGTCAGCCATTTTTTTAACTTTTGTTTACAAAAGTCGAAGTCTGCGTTTAAAATTCGTTTAAAAAAATCAATCATGATATTTTAAAAATTAATTTAAGAAAATTAAAAATTATAAAGTTTATTTAATTTATTTTGAAACAAACATTATTTTCTGCACTGAAAAAAAAGTATTTTCAAATGATAGAAAGCCGGTCTTAACAGAGGTGTTGATTGACAAGTGACATGTGCGTGATTTCATCTTACGGGAGGAAAAGTTGTAGTACGGAAGGTCACAAGTGACAGTTCAGTTTTATGTGAACAACTCATTTACCACGTAATTTTTAAGTAGGCATAGCATGATAAAAACAGCCTTAAACTTAATGAAAGCAGAATTTTATCAAAATGTTTATGTTACTACCAACGCAAACCACGTGACGGACTATTGTTTTCATGATGCTTTCGGTCTTCCGTATATTTGAATTTAAGCTATTTTCGGACACAAAAAAAATGTTATATTAGATTTTTAGCTATTGGCAACTTGCTGATTGTAACCAGCTTTATTTTATAATCTGTAAATTATATTTATCTACTTAATAAGACCATTGACCAAGGTGTACGAGAATTTCATTAATTTTAGAATATTTAACAACTTTAATAAAAAAATAAAATAATTTAAGAAATAACAAATAATTGTTGTAAAAATTTATTTTTCATCGAAAACGTTTTTTGCTTTCAGAAAATATTATCCATATTCATACAAACAAGTAAAAGTAAATAAAAGCTTTTGAAATTAAATAATATCTTTGTTTTATTGAGGTTTGTATGTTACAATTCACAACTGATTTTAAAGTAGAAGGGCGTCAACTTAAAAAAAATGATTTGTTTTCCTCAAAGCCTTGTGCTTTTAACTAATTAATCACTAAAACTGTACAAATTAGAATGTTATGAGTTTTCATAAAATTTATTATGGGGGGTGGGTATAAATATAAATTTTTTTTACCATGACTCTAAAAAAAATAAACATATTTATAATAATTTCCATCATTTGTGAATAGTTACTGAAAGTTTCATTAAAATCCGACAATTATTTTTATTTTTGCAAGATTTTCAAAATTAATGACTGCCATTAAAAAAAAAAAAATACACAAAAATCAGACATGTTATACACTCCCTGATGATGAGAAACGAGGTTTTTCAATCAAAATTAGAATGCTTTAATAAAAACAGAAAAATTTTGAAAAATAATTAAAAATTACTTTGTTCTTTCCTCTTAATAAAAACATAAACATTTTGACAATAAAATTTTGTTTTCGTCAAGTTTAAGGCCGTTATTTTCCTGCTATGCTCATTTTCCAGTGATCTCATGTTGGTACCTAAAGACATTTGGCGTTTCCAGTTGGATATATATGAATATAATTTGACGCCTGAAATCCCGATTCTTGAAAAAACCGATATCAGACCCACCGACACGTGAAGACACAATGCTAGAAAAAACCGACATGACACATTGATTCGAAATCTAGCGACACATACGCAACTCTGTCAACACGAAAAAAAAAAAGAAAAAAAAAAGAAAAAAGACAACAATAATGAGGAAACAGTTAAAATAATAAAGACTATATAAAGATACAGAACAAGTAATATTTACATTTTCTACGGACCAGCCAGCCACATATATAATGTTTGAATCATAGAAAAGTTAAGTAAAAAAAAAGATAAACAAAAACTTTCGTTGGTTTTCCTAACCTGCACATATACACACACATATACATATGCGCACACAAAAACACAAACACACCGACACACGCGCGCACGCGTACACACACACACACACACACACACACACACACACACATATATATATATATATATATATATATAGTCTATGAGAGAAAAACAGAGTGAGTGTGATAAATTTATTAACGTATATCTATAAAAACCTGCGTTAAAAACACACAAACATATTTTGGTTAATTTTTGTTTTTGTAAAACTAAAACCTCGATAGGAAAAGCTGCTAGTGTGTGTGTGTGTATATATATATATATATATATATATATATATATATATATATATATATATATATATGTGTGTGTGTGTGTGTACATGTCTGTGTGTTTCTCTCTGTGTGGGCGCATGTGTATATGTGTTTACGTGTGTGTGTGTATGTTTACGTGTGTCCTAGAAAAGAGTTGTGCAAATGTGTGGCTCACAATGGAAAAGTCAATTTTGTGATCAGGAACCATTTGACGTCTGCTTTTGGTGACTCTGGCTGTGTCTGTTGGATGAAATGGGATTAGCCTGACGACAGTTGCTAAAACCTTACTCTCAAAAAATTAGACAAAAAGTCAATTGGGAGGAAACGGCAAAATGTCCCAGTGTCGAGCTATAAGCAGTTGAGGGTGTGGAAGGTAGTGCAAATAAATGTGTGATAGGGTAAAATGGAAATTATTTAAAAAAAAAATGAACTTGTGGGTCATTAAATGACCTATGTCCTCTATGCCTACAGGAAAAGTTATATATTATTAAGTTTCTTAAAAATAAAGATTTCTTAAATCAACGAATCGAATTAACTGGTTTTTGTAGACATTGTATTATCTTCACATTAAAACATAATAGGATTTTTTATAAAAAAAATCGATACTTTAAAATTATATATCTATTATTTAATTAAATATAATAGTAGAAAAATCTGTACTTTATTCCCTAAATTTTAATTTTAACATTGTCATATCTAATGTACCATTAAATATAATAAGTATTGCATTTTAAATCATTGTAATTAATTGTATAATATATGTATATATACAAATGATTAAATCATATAAAAGCCTCTTTAAGACAGCCCTAAAGTATAAAAACATAAATAAAAATGCCAAAATTAAACCATGGCTCGATAAATACACCTCTGTATTTCAGTGTATCTTATAAATGTTCTAAAAAAGAAAGTGAGGATGATATGTCTCTTACACGACAGACAATTCTAGGCAACAATGAATTACATACCCACACCTAACCTTTAACCTGCATTTTTCATTTTTCCAATTTAACTTAGATCTGTATCTAGATTAGTAAAAAAAACAAACAAAACAAAACAAAAAATAAACAATACTCATAATCAAATTTTGAACTCTCATTTTCCCCTTTCCATTTAAACCTTTTAATATAATACTACTTCATTTTTTCTGTAGTTATTCAAGAAAATGGAACAATAATTTTAAGTTTCAGATGCGAGACATAGAAATTTCCGTGTCGCCATGATAAAATATTTTAAATAATAATATTATAAAATTATGCTATACGTTGTATCGAGCACTTAAAAAAAAAAAAAAAAAGAAGCTAATTGTGGATTGTTTATCAATTTAAATGGAGTAGAAATAACAATATAACATATAAATCATTATTTCTACTCCACTTCAATCTTCTACTAATTTACGAAAAATCTTTTTTTCGATAATTTATTTTCCTTTAAACTTGTATATGTTATTTTTTTTCTCCTATTCCTTCCTTATTTTATTTTATCTTCTAAATTTTATTATTAATTTTTTATTATCATTATTATTTTTTACCATTATTATTTTTTACCTTCATCTTGCTCTTTTATTATTATTATTATTATTATTATTATTATTATTATTATTATTATTATTATTATTATTATTATTTTAATTATTTGTTTTTTAATTATCTTTTTATATATTTTTATTATTTTGTTTATTATATTTATTATTATTTGTAATATATATTTTTTTTAAATTTTAGATGTTACCGTTTTACATACATTTTTTTAATATTTTAAAATAAAATCTTCTTAAATTTTAAATATTTTAAGTAATTATTATATCTATTTATGGTTATTATTTTTCTTATATTTTTTGCTTGCACAGATTTGAAAATTTTGTTTTTTCTTAAAAAAAGAGAAAATATATATTTTTGTTCTTTGCTTTATAACTAATATTCACTATTTCCTATTTTAATTTTTAAAATTGCTTGAACTCGTGTCTTTAAATTTGCGATATTTTTTAACCTGACTTGGGATGTAAAATATAGGTCAAAGCTATATTAACTGTCTATTTGAGCCAGACACCTCCATTTCCACTTCCATGGTACGGGCTGTTGGTTTAACTTAATGCATTCCGCTTTCTTTCTTGTCTTTTTTCTCTCTTTCTTTTTTCCTTTTTCTTTTCCTTTTTTTCTTAGTTTTCTTTTATGAATGTTTAAATTTTAAGAACTTATTTCATTCGAATGAGGTAAATTGGGATTTCTACTCACACACACACACACACACACACACACACACACACACACACACGTGTATGCGTGTGTGTGTAGAGAGTACGATGTATAAATTGTCGTCTAAATTAAGAAAAAATGAAAATAACATTGACATATCATTTTTACAGATATATTTAACAACATTTACAAAAATATCTTGAAATAACAAAGAGTAAATTGATTCAATAAAATCGCCATTGGCTTCAACCACGACCTACAGACGACTTTGGAATCTCTTGCAACTTTTCTGGGCGGTGTCCTAGTTTAAGTTGGAAAATGCTGTCATAATCCTTGCCTTTAGTTCATCTTTGGTGTTAGAACGAGTTTTGTTGGTCTCTCGTTCAACTGCACCACGCACATAATAATTAAGGGGTTGCAGATGGGGAGTTAGGTGGCTAGATGTAAGGGCTGATGTAGTCGCAGAAATTGTCTGACAGCTATGACAATAGCCACCAACTTGACCCATTGCTCTACATCCTCAAAAGTACTTGATATAGGGCTCTGTGTTGAGCCTGAGGTACTCACCAACAAATTGGGGAGTTCTTTTTTTAAATCAAAACTATCAGTGTGAGTTTTTCGTGCTACCGTACATTCGTAATCATCATTAGGCTCATAAAACTCTTTCCGAATCCTATTCACTCTTCTCAGATTGACATCGCAAAATTCTGAAATATTCGTACTGGAACTTCCGGCACGAATGCCAAGCTGTACAGCATGCGTTTTCCAAATTTTTGGCGGAGTGAATTGCGTCAGGGTCCTCTTTTCCCCAAAGATCGTGCCTAACTGACCCTACTATACTGTACAGTCGACAAAATCAAAAACATGCAGTGCGCAAGCGCGAAATTAAAAATATAAAATGGCGACAATTTACCCGTCGCACCCTCTGTGTGTGTGTATATATATATATATATACTGATTGATATATATATATATATATACATATTTATATATATATATATATATATATATATATATATATATATATATATATATATATATATATATATACTGACTGATATATATATATATATATATATATATATATATATATATATATATGTAGATTGGCTTGTTTTTTACGGCTTATCAAACTTTTGTAGGTTATTTAAAGCCAGAAAGTATTTTTAGATTGTAAGAATTTTGTGGAGATAGTAATGATTTACGGATACAATTTTTCATTGTTACATCAGTACCATCAAAAGTAAAATTAAATTTTCATATTATTTTTGTATTTATATTAGGTTGGTGCAAAAATAATGACGTAACAATGTCGTTTTTTGACGTTAAAAATACGTCAAAAAACGACATTATTACATCATTATTTTTGCACCAACCTAATATATAGATACATATATTATATAGATACACACACACACACACACACAAATATATATATATTTACATAATCACATAAATTCAAATTTCTATATACACACGGACCCACACCCATGAGAACTTATCGTAAAGTCAACAATCATGCACCAAATTTTAACAAACTGATTTTTTTTCAGACGTATCGAAAACATTAACATTGAAAATTGTAATCTGATTCAGGAAATGTAAAAACGGGCGGTGCTTATCGTGCTAGGCATTATACAAAGATGTTAACTTGGTCATTGATAGTGATTTGATGTGAAGGAACAACAAGTGGAATTGTCAGTTCCTACGGAGTTAGACATCAAATTTACATCATCTGTAATTTTCTTATTACTATCAAGAACACCGGCTATATTATGCAGCCACTCTTATTTCTTCAGGTCCTCAAAGCGAATGGTCTGGGCTTACATCGAGTTGCTAAGCACGATGTTCATTTGATCACAATATGCGGCCTCCCAGTTCTCCAGATTTCGAATTATTGTTGCTTACCTATTCTCCTGCCGGTTTCGTAAACATTTTCGGACAATCCACTCAGTATAAAAAATAGCACTGCTGCTAGTGATCGCCAATGCAAGGGAGACGACCTCAAAGTGTAATATTTCTAAAGTTATGTCCCTTTAATCGAAAATTACAAAATGTCATCTCCCCAAAGTAAGGCTACAAAGCCACTAACACCCGGTGCGTGTGTGGGGGGGGGGTACTGAGTGTGTAAGAATATAAGAAAAAACATTATTAAGGCGTGAGAACAATAAAAGCACAGAAATTAACATGCGATTGATATTGCATTTAAATTTATGATGCTCAAACTTGACTGGAAGCTGGAAGAGAGTTCCACAAGTGACAAGTGCGAGAAATGAAACTGTTACGGTTGTATTTAGTTCTTTCAATTGTAACATTATGAGATCTTACCGCGAATCTAGTACTGCTTTTACAGTCTACTTACCATAGATGATGTAAGGTTGAAAGGATTCTCTAAGACGATTAATTGAGAGCAGTTTCGTTTTGGAGGCTTTAAAATTAACAATCCATTCTTTGCCCCAGTTAACAACAGAATGTAGGTTAAATTATTAGATCACCTGCCAATTTATACTTATCGAACCAATCAGATTTACTATAAAGATAAGAGTAAATAGTTGTGTCATCAGCAGAAATACCGAGTTGAGAACTGTTTCTCTTATTTTTGTCTTATTTTTGGACGAGGAAATGAATGTTTCTTTCAAGACGATGCACAATTGTCCATGTTTTTATCGTCATCTTTCAACGTATTCGACCACTCTTTGATCACCCACATTTCTGTTCACATTTTCTTGATAATATTTAAGTCAGGTCTCTGCGTTGACCAATCTTTCAATACGATGGCACCTTATTCAACTAGACTATGTTTCGTTAAACGCGATCTGGCACTATTCATATTACTACCACTTTCAGTATTCTTGAACCATCATTTACTATGTAGCTCCAAAATAACAGACTCTTACGCACAAACTTCTCCGTTTTGTTTTGTGGAATATGGATCGTTTGGTTTTTCTGTAGGCTTTATGATAAATTCTCACATTAGAATGCATCTCCGTCCAAGTTTCATCACTGAATGCATGTTTGATGCAATTGTTTGCTTAACGGCACATCAATCCCTTATGGGTCATATAATGCCGAAATTTAATTTACTTGTGAGCTTTGAAGTAATAAAAATATGATATATGTTATTCTATTTTCACAATTGAATTCATGGCAGATAGTACTCATGCATATATGCATCTTTGTGTGGACGTAATTACTAGAGGCGGTGATATGTGTGTTTTTATATTGTAGTTTTAGTCATATTTTGAAATACAGTTTGATTTCTTTAAGAAACTGAAGGATATTATATGGATTAATACCATGAAAGTGTCCTTCCATGTTGATTCTTTGGCTGATTTTGTTTAGTGACATATCAAACTCTATGGGTTATTTAATGCCTAAATCAAAATATTTCGAATAATATTTAACAACTAAATATATTTTGAACGCAACTGTATGACTTCAGCTTAAGATGAAATATATTTTTGGTCATTTTAGTATAAAATATATTGTTGTTGTAATATTACTACAAATATGCATTGTTGATAATTTAACAAAAATAAGTATCGTTGGTAATTTTTATATCAAAATGTATTGGTGGAATTTTTACTATAAAATGTATTTGGATACTTTCATAATGACATTTTTTTTTGTTTTGGGGTTCACTATGTCACCATAGCTAGGACCATAACAGACAATATGTTTCATATATATATATATATATATATATATATATATATATATATATATGTATGTATGTATATATATGTGTGTGTGTAAGTATATATATATATATATATATATATATATATATATATATATAGAGAGAGAGAGAGAGAGATAGAGAAAGAGAAAGAGAGAGAGAGAGAGAAAGAGAGAGAGATAGAATAAAAGTTCCAAGTATGGTATTTTTCGAAAACTACAGAATTGAACACGCAATCTAAATCTATCTATCTGTCTGTCTATCTGTCTATCTATCTATCTATCTATCAAATAAAGAGTTTTATTTGGTCAGCTATATGTCAGCTATATAATTCTATTTGTGAATTTGAGCATATGTGCTGTTAGCATATCTCCATCATCACACACACACGCAGAGGTTTGCATACGTCTTTGTTTCCTGTATTTGACATAGGAATTCATGTGCACGTTTTTCTGTATACACATCTGTTGGCTTTTCTTTCAGTCTAAAAATGAGATCTTCATGTACTGTGCATTAGAAAGGTGATGTTATTTCTGCATTTTTTCTCTAATTATATTTCTTTATTTTCTGTGTGCGTATACGACAGAAAAAAGAAAGCTAACACCAATAAAAAGACAGTGTGCAGCGTTCCATTTCGAAAATGGAAGCCAGAGACGCCGGCAAAGTTTGTCGATTGAAAGCTACAATGATAGCGGGGAAGGCCGGGAATGAGAAGCAATGATAAAACCTTCTTGTTCGTCTTTTAACAAGGTCCGTGCGCGTTTAGAATCGTTCTGAATAGCCAAAATATATACGATATGACATAGGTAAGGAGAAGCGGAAACGTAAGAAGTAAAGGAAAAATAGACAAACGAATATATATATATATATATATATATATATATATATATATATATATATATATATATATGTGTGTGTGTGTGTGTGTGTGTGTGTGCACGCGTGTGTGTATGTATTCATGCGTGAATCTGTGCGTATGTACATATATATAAGCAAGTTCACACAAATGAATTTTTGCATGATAATATGGCAGTATATCTATGTATATTTATATGATAGTATGAATTTGCATATGTGGCGGGGGTACACACGCATACACATGCACACACACACACATATAGGGTACAACGGATAAATTGTTGCCATTTTATATTTTAATTTCGCCCATGCACGTTTTATATGTATATATATATTGTGTGTATTTCGGCAGCATTTTTTAATTAATGCATGTTTCATTAAATAATATAGACAAGATTCCTTTCATATCGTCTGATAAGCTAACATTATCACTGAAAGTTACTATTCACTGTTAAACCCTATGTCCATATTCTGTATATCGATAAATGCTTTATCTCCGATATTGACCATACTTCCGCTATAAATTACACAAATTTTATCTATGCTTATATATATATATATATATATATATATATATATATATTGATGCATGTTTCATTAAATAATATAGACTAGTTTTGTCAATTTTATGCAAATTCCTTTCATATCGTCATCGTCTGATAAGCTTAATAACATTATCATTGAAAGACGAAAGAAAACCACCATACTGATACATATTTTTTAATCCTAAGCTTTCGTCTTACATAAGCCATCATCAAAGATGACAATTACATTACAATATATTAAACAATACACGGATATAGCGATAATGATAGACTGTTTTTGTTTGCATGGAAGATTTCCAAGCAACGACAAACTCATGTTAAGTATGGGAGACCGTTGGTATAAACCAATGGCTTCTGTTATCAATTATAGGCATTCAAGTATATTTGTCGAGTTTTCATAGTTTATTTTGTCCAGGTTAGGTTTCAACTGTATATGGCTTCAAGAATTTTTAGTCTTTGTTTATTGTTTTCATGTCAAATGTAGAATCAAGCGTCGTGAAAACGAGTTTATGGTGTAAACACAAATAATAACAAATCTACTATTTCACCATATAAAAAACCTACCAGCATAAATTCTTGTACACTTAACTATAAGAGCGAATGTCCATATTACTACAAAATAGCAATTATAAAAAAATCTAATACATCATGCAGAAACTAATTAATCCATAAAACAGATTTTTTAGAGTGAACTAAATAATATAAAACAAACACTTAATAATAATAGCTTTCCAAAATATATAGTTGATGAACAAATAAGATGCTTTCTTAGAAGTCTCAATACTAAGCAAATAGAACATAATACTGCTTCTACTAATCTCGAACATATTAATCTCCTATATCGTAATCAAATGCATACTAATTATAAGCAAGCTGAAACTATACTAAAAAATGGCAAATACTAATATATCTACAACAGATCTTAGCAAAAAAAAAAAAAAAGAAAAAAAAGTTAATCATATACTACACTAAATCTAGTGTATCCAACTCAATTATTCACAATGATTCTTCCCCCCCCGCCCCGTTAGCTATTTGCAAAAAACCAACATAGTTTACGAATTCAAATGCCCTCTGGGAGATTGGCTTAAATAATATTTATGTTGGTCACGCCACAAACTCGCTTTCACGACGCTTCACTTTACATTTGAATGATAACTCTAACATTTTTAGGCATTTAAAACAACATGCTTGACCGCATACACAATTCCGGAAAATCCTCGTCGAAAACACAACTATATCTCGTTTTGACTCTGGCGTGGTCGTGTGTAATGTCATGAGACGCGGTGCGATTTTCGCTTCCAGGGTTTCGAATGCTTGTTGTTGCTTGGAAATCTTCCATGCAAATAAAAACAGACTATCATTATTGATATGTCCATGTATTATTTAATATATTGTAATGTAATTGTCATCTTTGATGATGGCTTATATAAGCCGAAAGATTAGATAGGATTAAAAAAACATGTATCAATATGGTGACTTTCTTTCGTCTTTCAACGATAATGTTATTAAGCTTATCAGACGATGACGATATGAAAGGAATTTGCATAAAATAGATAAAAATTGTCTATATTATTTAATGAAGCATGCATCAATATATATATATATATATATATATATATATATATATAAGCATAGATAAAATTTGTGTAATTTATAGCGGAAGTATGGTCAATATCGGAGATAAAGCATTTATCGATATAGAGAATATGGACATAGGGTTTAACAATGAATAGTAACTTTCAGTTTCAAGCCTCAGTATCATGTTCAGAAGATCCCATTGAGGCGTGAAACAGACATTTGTCATACTCTCTGTCTCTGTCTGTCTGTCTCTCTCTCTCTCTCTATATATATATATATATATCTACCTACGCCCCCCCCCCAAATTTAATTCCGGTCGACCACTCTTGAGAGAAAGTGCGAATTTGTAAACAATAACTACTACTGCTAATACTGCAAAGCTCTTTAATGAATTGAGCCCTATCGGCCAATGTTTATCCGAAGTATAGATACGTAAAAATTCGCCTTCCGGGAGCTGATAGGTCAGGGGTAAAATCTCTGATTGATGCTAAATCAGTCGGGTTTCAATCCCGACTTGAGGCAATCGGATGTCTAACACATGATGAACTGTGATACAGTCTGTTTGTGGATGACAATATATACGCCCCCAGAATATTTAATTCCGGTCAAACACTCTTGAGAGAGCCCGAATTTGTAAACAATGACTACTACTACTAATTCTTCAATGAATTGAGCGCTATCGGTCATTGGCTTGTTTATTCGAATAATAGGTACGTAAAAATTCGCTTTCCTTTCAACTGGACGCTGATAGCTCAGGGGTAAAATCTCCGACTGATGCCAACTCAGTCGGATTTCGATCCCAGATTGAAGCAATCGTATATGTAGCCACACTGATGAGCTGTGATACAGTGAAACCGTCTCTCTCTCTCTCTCTCTCTATATATATATATATATATATAAACAGGTTTGACATATCATGACGATTTATTTTGGTTGTGATCCTTTCAAGTTCAAGGATTAATTTCTTGGTAGCCTGAGAAAATAGATTAAGAAAAATACGAAAATTTTTTTCAAATAATTTTTATTTTCCCAAGTATTTTCAATCTCATCTGAGATCAAATTAAATTATCTTTTAATGTATATATTTATTTCTGTAATTTCAAAACATTTCAACTGTTAGTTTTACTGCGTTAAGCAGCGTTCTAGATTTAAAATGCATTTTCATTCCAGATTTAAAGTTTAGCTTCACGCTAGACGCAATCATCAGGCCACATGTTACCTGATGATTGCATCTAGCATGAAACAGTCTGTTGCCTCTGAGTGTTGACTTTACTTGGATCAGTGGAGGATATATTAATGTTTATGAGTCTTTTTAAAATGTTTACCCTCCTGCTTATAGTTAGAATGCATTAGATTGCAGTATAATAGTTTGATATGTTTAGAGTTATTTGAAGGCGTATTATGTTCATTTTTATTTATGTTAATGTTCCTAATAGCTTGTCTAATTTGTTAATCGACAATGTAATTAAGAAAGTCATTATTAATGAAGGTGTGTTTAATATTTTTTTTTATTTCAGTGTAGAAAATGTTTCATATTTTCAAGTTTCATGTAAAAGCTATTTTGACTTTCCTGTATAACGCAGTAAAACGTACAGTTGAAATGTTTTGAATTTAGAGAAATGCATCTACATTTTCACAGACAATTTAACCCCTTGAAGATGGTCTCAGATGAGATTGAATGTACTTGGGAAAATAAACACACACACACAAATATATATATATATATTCCAATTTGTATAGTAATATACATGCACATACAAGATCTCAGTATCTCAAGTATGTGAGTGGAAGATGGAGAGTTAGAGATATGGAAAAATAGATAGATAGACAGAGAGAGAGAGAGCGAAAGAGAGAGAGAGAGAGAAAGAGAGAGAGAGAGGTGGGTTATAGTTTATGGCGTGTTGTAGCAGAGTATATCCCATTGGTTCTTGAGGAAGTCAGTGGTCAATGCCAGTTAAATATCAGAATTCAAAGTTGTCAAGGCATCCAATGCTTATTAGACTGCTGCAGTACAATCTTCCAATGTATATTTTCTTCTATTAACAATTGTGACTTACTAAGTCGTTCTTCGTCAATGTCAGATATATTTTTAAGGCTGCGAGGCTTAGTTGGATGTGTGATTCGATGTGTGTATATATTTATGTGTAGGTGTTCGAGCTTAATGAAAACCATAATATCGAAGACTGATTTTCAACATAGGTAAAGCTTTTCTCATGAAAAAACTGACGCAACGAAAAACTTTCCTTTCTCAATTTTCTTAATTTTCTGTATGTTCTTGTTAATAATTTTATAACAATTGAAAGCGATTCCCTAACGATGTTTTTTTTCCGAACTGCTACCGGTTCTGTTTCTCTTATTCAAGTGTATTGTAAGATAAGAAAACAAAAGTCGTAATGAAATTATATAAACTAATAACATAATCTTCTTATTCACTATTAATTATTTACATACAGAACTGCTTAAATTCAAAGTATTTGTTCATTCTACTTGCGATCATTTTATCGCTTCCCCTGTCATTTTGAATGGAATCACAGTACTAGCTTGCAATATGATATTGTCAAGACAACTAGTGAGTGAACAGAGTACAAGGCGAACTAGATTCATGCCTTTCTGGATTTATTGCCAAATGAATGCAACGAGCATCGGTCGAATTTCCAACTTGGCGTGCCAGTTACTTTTCCATCCATGCCAATAACCGCATATATATATATATATATATATATATATATATATATATATATATATATATATATATATATATATATATATATATATATATATATATATATATGCGATTATTGGCATATAATATATATATATATATATATATATATATATATATATATATATATATTTAAACAATTATCTATATATTCACTTCTCTAATGTTGATTAATTCCATAATCTAAAATTTGTTATCATGTTGGAATAGAAATTCAGAAGTCATGGAGAGAAGTGTTCAGTAGAACTGAGATTTAATTACCAGGTAGGGTTAGGATGTATGCAAAAAACAAAAAAACAAAAAACAAAAAAACAACAAAAAAACCTTGACCTGAGTTTATTTCTCTGACTCTCATTGTAACATACCAATAATGTAACTATTGCCAAGTTATCTGCCGCAAGGAGAAATGGCTTCTTGCTTTTCACAACAATTCAGTTTTGTTAAACGTTACCCAGCTCATCACTTATATATGGGCTGTCATATAAACTATTGCTAAACATGTCGGAGGCATAGCATTTTCATTGTCATTTTAATGATTTCTATTGCCTTTTCATATTTACGTGTATATTAGTCCGAATAATTCATGAAATAAAGCGCTTAACACCTTGAGACATTTATCAATATAAATACACCCTTTTAAAGTTTCATGTGAATATTAGAAAATGGAAGAGAATGTGAGCGCGTCCAAACGTGAACACGTTCAAAACGATGCACATTTTATTAGCACAATCACAGTACGCATGCTCTCACACACAGTTTAGCGCGTGCGCATTCACACACAAATTCCTGCTTATTTAAAGCGCAATTTTACGGCCCTTCTCAAAACTAACAAGTCGAGTGATTCCTTGTGCGATTCGTTCCACCAGCGATGGCTTTAAGCGGGCCAGTTTTCGGTAAACAGCCATCTTTATCACCTGATCTTCTCTCCTGCTCTCTGTTCGCTTCCCAGCCACGCGGCACACCAACCCCGTAGCTTTTAGCTCACCCTTCGCCGACTTTCTTAATCAACGGTTTCACCTTCCGGGCACGTTGAGAATAAAGACGTCATGAAATGTATGCAAAAGGCGATGAGAAAGAAGTAAAGATAAAAAAGGAGGAAAAGGATGATAGTGAAGAATTTCAGAAGGAGAAAGAAAGAAAAAAAATGGCATAAAGAAGAAGAAGAAGAAACGAATAAGAAAATAAAAGAAAATAATAGTGAGCAGAAAAAGAAAACGAAGAGGAAGTAAGGAAAACAGAAAATTGAACAAAATGAAAGAAAAAAAAAAACAAAACAAATACAAATAGGAGGTAGAAAATGGAAAAATGGAAAGAGAAAAGCTAAAAAATAAAAACGAAAGAAGGAATTAAAAGTGGAAAAGTAGGAGAGAAAATGAGAAAAAACAAAGGCGGGTGACCAAGACGAAAAGAAGAAAAACAACGGTAACAAGATGCGAGGAGAGGAATTAAATGAAGTGGAATAAATCGAAATAAATAGAAAAAAAAAGATGTGTTGAAGGTAGAGTAGAAAAAGAGACTACAAAAAAGAAAGAAAAAATTAAAAAATGAGCAAACCCATAAGAAAGAAAAAGAAAGAAAGAAGACTTTATGGATAAAAGAAATAAAAAAATGCGATAACGCGAGAAATTAGAATAAAGCAGTAAAAGTAAAAAAAAAAAAAGCCCGAAAAAAACGAAAAAGTAAACGAGAAAAATAAATAATGAAAGAAGCCAAGAAGAAACACCGGAATGAAGCAGTCAAATCATAAAAATAATGACAGTGATAATTAGTAATATATAAATGAAGAAGAAAAAAAGAAAAAGTAACATATTGTGATACAAAAGTGAAAGAGAAGAGAGAATAATTTTCTTCCATTGTTTTCTTTTACTTCTTCAGTTTTTCTTCTTTTTCTTCCTTACTTTTCATTTTTTCCTCCCAGCCTTCATTTTTCTATCATATTACGTTTCTGCTTCACGTTTTTCTATTCACTTCCTCTTTCTCTTCTTTTATCTGATGTTTTCTTCTTCTTCTTCTTCTTCTTCTTCTTCTTCTTCTTCTTCTTCTTCTTCTTCTTCTTCTTCAGCATAAATAATGAATAACGTTGCAGGTCATTAAATATGGATAGAGTACGAAAAGAGGAAGATGAGACAGTTTGATAGAAAGTGAAAGAGAGAAATATATTGGCGGAAAGAGAAAGTGAAGAAGAGACAGTGAGAGAAGGTAAAGGAGCCAATTTTATGTTAAGTCTCGTTATTTGCTTCCCTGGTTTTGGATGGTCGCTGATCGTGCATTAATACAAGCATTAGGTCTGCTACTTCGCGATGTGAACGCTTTTCCCGTAAGCCGTCAGAGGGCGCCACCAGCAACACTGCGCTGATAAAGACAGACGTGAGCGCGAACAGCCGTGAACGTTAGCTCCTGCCTTGCTCTCCAAAGTCGAAGCCAATCAAGAAGGTTACCGTGAAAAGCCACATTCTACAGTCTACTACACAAACACACAATTATCGTGTATACACAGCTGTCTCGGTTACGAAGCTGTATGTTTGTTCTTGTGATAATGCTTAGCTAGCGATGAATCTACGCAATTACATTCGTGTAAACATGTGTGTAAATGCTTTATTGTTTGTGTTCCCATTTTTAATAGATCGATGTGTTTTTTTTAATTGTTCCGGAAATAAATAAAGTTGTCAAACCGCAAGTTTATATCTCTGTGTGCACTTTTAATTTGCGTATAATTTATGCGGTTTTGTTCTAAAGCAGTTAATTCTTTTAAAGTCTAAATAAACGGTATAGTGGCTGTTACACGATTTAGAAGACTGAATGATATTGAAGAACAGAATTTTTAAAAGTATTTTATAGCTCACTATATCACTTCATGAAGTATCATACTCCTGCCATTTTTTTATCTTTATAAGAGTCAGATTAGGAAAATTGGTTATTACTGCCATATCGGGGTTGGAACACCTCAATTCTCATTTTCTATCTTTGATAGGGCTCAAACTGAGGGTTAACATTTCTCACTCTACAAACGCTGTTTCCGCAAACGTAACGTTTTAAGCTTGGCGATACTCTATCGTTATTCCCATGGCAAAAGTTCAGAGTATAATCATCCTTATTTCTCCTGTATTACAAATGCAAGAAGAAAGTTCCACTCAGATACCTTTTCCTCAGAATGCCGCTTTGTGAAGCTGACTTCCGCGTCGATGCTTCCCCGAACACTAAAAGCTTAAGCTCTTCAAGTTAAGTGTCAATAGTTATCTATCATCTATGTCCTCACAATCTTCACCATCCACCTATATCTCATTCTTCATTCCTTAATACCATTTCAATTATAGCCCTCTACCGTGAGTGGTCTTCGAGTTTTGTATTAAGCGAAATTTTCAAAATAAAAATAAAAATGTTTTGAGATGAAGCATAACCTCTTTTGAATTTGTGTGTTTTAACGTTCCTTTCTTTTTTTAAATTCTTTATGTATAATATCAGTATTCAAAAACTTACTCGGACAAGTATCAGTTAAAACATTGTATAAAGATGAAGTTAGTAACCCACACAATATACAAAATAATGAAAATATACCATTTCGGAATTCCGGACATTTAAAGAATATGTATACCGAAATGTTCTAAAATATTATGAAGATCTGAATTCTAATATAGAACGATGTGACATTTTTTAAAACAATCTCATAATTATTTCCCCAATATTTTAAAATTTTTAGCACCAAAAATAAAAATTTGGCGAACCTTAAAATTTTCATTAACGATTCCAGTATTGGAGACTTTTTGTTCTTTACTTGAACTTCCTAGCAAAATATGACAAAGAATTTCGCGTGTTAACTTACAAGCAAGGAATGATTGTTGTGAATGGGGATATAGTATGCAATGTGTTTAGTCTTCACTGGGTTTGCTAATGTTTTTAGTCTCTGATTTTCCTAGGTTGCCTGCCGCAGACAAACAGCAAGCTTGTCTCGTAAACTGTTGTTAACAAACTAACAACCGTTTGCGAAATTAGCTTGCCGTCAGTCTGCGGCAGGCAACCAAAGAAAATCTTTAATCTCCTTAGCTTATTTTTATCAGATGCTAAAAACATTAGAAAACCCAGTGAAGACTGAACACGTTGCACACTAAATAGTCTATGGAAACAACTTATGGAACATTACGTTCCTGTAGACGCCATTAACAGGGCACTCAGTGAGGACTGAACTCATACATTTTCTGTGTAGTTAGATTGTTAATCATCACTGTTCGACAATTTTTAAGATTCGATAGAAGGTCACAAAAGTAGGGCACTCGGTGAGAGCCTGACCCATTAGCAATAGTCTACAATACCATATTATTAATATTTATTCAACATATACATTTGTTCTTATTTTCTAAAGTCAATTTGATAACAGTGACAAATGAACGTATTTCACCAGTTTACAAACCAACTTACTATTGTTCTACGTTAGAAAACTACAAAGAGAGAGAGAGAGAGAGAGAGAGAGAGAGAGAGAGAAACAGAGAGAGAGAGAGAGAGAGACGCACGCAGGGAGAGAGTGAGAGTGAGAATGTGTATGTGTGTGTTCAAGTGGAAAACAATAAAGAACAGAAACTTTTAAAAGAGGGAGGGAGGGAGAGAGAGAGAGTGGAAGTGAGAGAAAAGGATGCGTATTTACCTAAAGAGAGAAAGATAAAGACAGACGAGGGATGAGAAGAAAGAAAGAAATTAAATAAAAATCTATGCGAGAAGTAAATGTTGAACAAAATATTGAAAAAGAAAAGACAGAAGAAAAAATAGAGGGAAGAAAATGAAAGTAAGTGTATGAATGAGTCGGTAAAATTGTCTGATTGAACGCCCTCTGTCGGCCGGATCGTATCGTTTAGAATGTCTTGAATATTCATGAATTGTTGAATAAGTCGGTTCGGGCAATCGCTGAAGTATTGAACAATAAATAAATTGACTGTGATCTACACCGGAGCAAACGAAGAGAAAGAGAAAAGAGGGAGCTTAGAGAGCACAGAAGAAAAGTGAACGCTGAAAGATTAACGAAAAGACAAAGAAATGTGTAAATTAAGATGGCGGATAAAGAGGAAAACGGGCTTCATCTTGGGAAATAGTTTTTACAGATTACGCTTAGAGTAGAAAGAAATCCTTGGGCAAGAAGAGAAAGTAAAAGGAAAAATAGAGAAAGAGAGAGATCGAGAGAGAGAAAGATAGAGACTGGCAGAGGGAGAGAGAAAGAGAGAGAGAGACTGGCGTGAGGAGAGACAAAGGAAAGGATGGATAGTAAAAGAAGGAACGATTTTGAACAAAGAAAATAGACCGAGTAGAGGCTGAAGAAGAACGGAAAAACGGTTAAGACGAGAGAAATAGGATGGACGGTAAAAATGGGGAGAATTTTTAATAAACAACAAAGAAAGAAACTGGAAATCAAGGAACTGAAAATAAAAGAAATTAAGACTAAAAGTAGAACGCAAAGAAAGAATGGTAAACAACGGAAAAGAAAGATAAAACCAAAACGCAGATGTTAAGGAATGAAAATGAAAGGTTTGTTCGGATATGATTCAGCCATTAACAAAAAGGTAGCCTGTCTTCTTGAAAATACTCTCCTTGGGATCTTTCACACTTATCCCATCATCCTTTCTCTTTCTCAAATCTGTCTGCAAAGTTCTCTTTAGGGATTGCCATCAGCTGCCTCATCGCGTTCACCTTAATATCATCTACTGTCTGAAATCTCTTTGTGAACGGCGATGTTCGCTTTGGGAAAAGCCAGGAATCGCAAACATTCAAAATTGAACTGTAGAGAGTGCGGCTTACAGGCCTGTGTAATGCTATGTTTTTCTTCCAAAACTCAGCAATAAATGTAAAGAATGGGCAATAGAGGTATTATAAAACGCTGGTTACTTTTCGGACAATCCGTGGAATCCATTCACCAAATTCATATAATTGCAGCCCGCAGGCGTTCAACATTTTCGGGTGCTTTGCTTGTTATGGAAGGCACTAAGTGACGTAATTCTTAGGCCTATTAAACGTAAGTGAATTAATATTGTTGTTTCTGATGCTTTATGCCTTATCCCTTCAGGAAGTAGGCAATCACGACTCTCCACAATTTCCTATCCTTAGTAGTTCTTTTCTTTTTATGATTTCTCCTAAACCTTGTTCCTTTATTCATTTACTCGAGGTCTCGAGGTAGATTTTACGTTGTTTTCTTGTCTCTCTTGCCCCATCAAATTTTCCAAATGTTTCTTTATGATATTAAGTATAAGCGTCTTTTTTGTTTCCATTTTCTCTAAAACTTCGTCGTTGCTCACATGTTTAGTCCATGATATTCTTAGCATCCTTCTGTAGAACCACATTTGTGTCACTTCAAATCTCTTCTTCATCAGTGAGGAGATTGTCCTGCATTCACTATCATATACGAGGATGGATATTACAAAACATTTAAGTACACTTTGCTTTATTTATAACGAAATTTTTCTGTTTCTTAATATTTTACTTAGCATTTGGAAGCTATCCTAATGCGTCTTCTCATTTTCAGTGTCACTCTTTCTGTCCTTTGTTAAAACACTTCCCAGATATTGTTGTACTTGTTTTATTTTCGTATTTTCAATTTGCATGTTGGACTTTTCCTTTTGCTAGCTGCCATGCATTTGGTCTTACAATTTCTTTTTGCTCGTTTTCCTTTACTATATTCTGTAGGAGAAAAACACTGTGTCCTCTGCATATCGTATGTTGTTATGATTGTGGCTTCCAATAATAAATCCTGGTAGGACTACTAATTCTCTCACAACGCTTCACTGTTTAGGTCGAATGGCCAGTGAGAAGACATCTTTGTTTTACACACCTTTCTATTTTTGTATGTTTCAGTCAGTTATGTGCCATGCGTGATACACGCTTAGGCGATCATGTATCTTTCGATACATGACTGGCGAGGCATATTTTTTTCCCGCAGTAGGTTGCCATTTCTTTCTGCGGTAGACCAGTTGTTATCCAAGGCTATAGAACCCGGTCTGTCCTGCTATTTATCCCTAGCTGGCGGAGGGGAGAAGAGGATTCATACCTTTCCCAAGGGTATTAGCATGTAAGTGAATGTAATGGATTCAACTGGAATTAAAACTCGGTTCTCCGATTCCTCAATCCGAGACGCTATCCATTACTCAACCTCTTTTTTATATTTACTGAACTTATTTTCTATCCAAGGGCAGGCAGTTTGCTAACTGTATAAGTTTCTGCATTATTTTAATAACCTCAAATATGCCAACAGTTCGTTTTGGCGTACTTTCTCAAACGCATAATCGAAAACACAGGTACAGACAACTTCTATATTTCTATCGTTCTGAGCATAAAAATCCCATTCCATGTTTCATTGTCTTTAACGAACATGCACTGGTTGATTTTTTTTATTATATACATTTAATTATTTATTTATATATTTATTTTTATCTACTAATATTTTATTTTAAATAAATTTTAGCGTCCGACATAGTTTAACTTTCCTTTCGTAGTAAGTTTTTAGAATATTTTAGAGCGTTCTCTAATTCAAAATTTGAAAAATATTTTTCATCATATTACTTTTGTGTATAAAAAATACAAGTTACCAAATAAAATTCCCGCACTTGCCTTGATAAAGTTCCTCAAGAAAGGAAGACGCCCTGGTATCAAAAATGATTTCCTCTTGTTTTTCTTATACACATACATACATACATACATACATACATACATACATACATATATACATACACACACACACACGCACACACACACACACACACACACACACATATATATATATATATATATGGGGGTGATGTTGCAGTGAATACTTTTATTGATTCCAGCTCCATGCTTGAATGCGAAGTTTAACCAAGGAATTTCATTACAGATTTTTTTTCTGAAAAGACAAATCTTGAGAGTGTATATTGGCCATCGATTGCTATCAGGAATCCCAACTGAGTCCGCGTGAAACTAAAATCTTATTCTGTTCTTTAATGGTGAAAATACATTAGTTGGTTTGTAAGAAATCATTTCAAATAAATGGGTCCTCACTCAACTGACTGACAGGAAAACAGGTCACGTGCTGTACATGGCAATGGATCACGTGATCTTGACAGAAAATATCCGGATCATTTGTGATCTCCCAGTGTCACTTTTTCTAAATTTTTTGTTATGGACATTTATGGCTAGGATTCTTTTTAATTCTACTTTTCGGTAGTTTAACTGCATTCGAGCGCGCGCGCACACATACACACACATATATATATATTGACGTGTTTTTCTCGTATCTACCAAAAATTAACGCATTTTAAGTTTAACTGAAAAAATTATAGTAGAGTTGGGGCTTTTTAACCCCAGAATTCGTTGGATAATTGTGGTCCAATTTCGCATTTATTCGTACGGAATTCATAATATAGGTTTTATCTTTATAGCTATTATGTTTCTCAAATGATGAATGTATAACTAATTCTAATTTGTATTTTCCCATCTTTACACTATATTAATTTTAGCTTATAAATTGTCCCCTGTTCTGTTACCTATGAAATAAAAATAATTGTTTGTAGTTTCTGTAGTTTATTGATGCCTATCATATCTACTCCTCTCTAGCTATAGTGATGATAGCCAAACCAAGAGTCCTCCACAGGAGCTAGCTTAAGTGGCACCCGATATGGCGGCATTTAAGCTAGTTTATAATAAAACGTGCACTGTAATTTTGGATTCAAAAAATAAGAGTTACTCCCTTTGAACAATGAAAGCAACGATAATGGCTAGTATAATATATTAATATATTTTTAACCTTGCATAATCTGCCAACCCTGAATCTGAGCTCAACGAAAATCGCTCCCTGCCCCTAACTTATCTAGGCTTTTGAATGAGCTTATGAATCATTGAAATCGAGTGGGAACAGAAGAGTTGCTTGGACACACACATGCCCGAACATACATACACTGTACTTTATATATAAGATGTTGAATAAGTTAACATTATTCCACTTTTTAACAAGAAAAGTAGAAGTTAAAAATTACCGCAAATCATTGTTGATTTATTTAAAATGGAGTATTTTATTATGACATGTCTCTAATTTGTATTTAGATACACTGTATTTATTTTCAATTTTTCTAGTTGAATTGTTCGCCTATATAACATATGACGTAGATGAAGCTCGACGACCTATATAAGAAAAGAAAATTTGATTTTAAATCTCCACTTTCTTGCGGTTATATCCAAACACGGTAAAGTCTATGGAAGTATGTTCAGACCGAAAACCCGTAGGCGATTGGCTGTCAACTTTCCGGCAGCTTCTGCAGCTAAGCAGGTCCCAAATGTAATGCCCTGTATTCATTTGGATCTTGTCGGTACGGCTGAGAGGAAGCTCTGGTAGTTTTGGCAGCGCATGGCCTCTATATACCATCGCCCAGGTCTGCGCCCTGAAGAGGTCACTTCAGTTTTACCAGCAACTGACCAAACAGGGCGCTACATTTATCTCGCGAGATAAATGGATTCCCACCCATATATATATTGAATCGGAACAAAAGTTCGTAGCGTTTTTAATTGAATTTCAAAGACAATATTTATCTATTTGTACTTAGATTTATTCAACCACATATGTGATTTTTTTATTCTACTATTTTCACCATCACTGAGGCAATTTCATGATTCCATCCTCATCTTTCTAGGAGATGAACTGGTCAAAGTATTTCCTGCAAGCTTTTTTGTTCTAGAGAATGGGAGTGTTCATAATAAGAACATTTTGTAGAGATCGAAATATGTGGTAATCCGATAATACAAAATCAAGTGAGTATAATGGGTGTAATATGTTGTCCCAGCCAAGCTGAACCAACTTCTGCCGTGTAGATAAAGAGACGTGAAGACATGATGGAATTAAAAAAAAATATAATCCCATTCCGATTAGGTAGTTTCAGACATTTCTCTTTGATTGATGCCTTTAATCTGTTCATTTTGAAACAGCCTTTGTATGAATTCAACGTCTGGTTTTTTTTTGAGGATTTCGTATTATACTGTGCCTTTCCAATCCTACCAGATAGACAACATCAACTTCTTCGGGTGCAGACCAGCTTTTGGCGTGATTAATCGAGATTTATTTCGTTTTCCTCGGGGCCTTTATTGCTTTACATTGTTGTAATCAATCTATATTTTACCGTGTGTACTCATTCTCTTCAAAAATGGGTCATTTAGTTGACTTTAAGAAGAGAATCATAGATAGAAATGCGGTCCATTAAATTTTCGGTTAAATTTGGTCATCATCAACTACTGCCGGCCTGTCGGAACGTTCTCAGTTTCCGGATAAAAAAAAATGTTCACTTCTGAACCGAGCGAACCACTTACGTAGAGTACTCTTAGTTATGGCACCATACGGCGCATAGATGTTTTGTTGATTGTATAGATTTTTTCTTTCAGGAAATAAAGAACATCAAATGACGAAACATTTCAGCTTACACCATTTTCTCTTTTAAAGTAAAAAAACATTTGAAATTCACAATTCACACATGAATCATATAAAAAAATGCGCTGAAATGTCAACTTGTATACATGTGATAATTTTTAGTCACGTATGAAACGAAATCCCGTGTTCTAACGCCAGTTATTGAAATACGGTACTAATTTTGATCCCAAGTAATACATATATATATATATATATATATATATATATATATAGATAATATTAGTGGTAAATATACACATATATATGCAAAATACACAGGTGCATATACACACATGTATATATATATATATATATATATATATATATATATATATATATGAGTTTGAAGAATCGCGAAAGCGTGAAACCTAAGTTCACAACCAACTCTCCATGCAACCGCATAGGTTAGCTCTGTCACCGATATTGAGCACTTTCCACTAATAACGCGCGCACACACACATATATATATATATGAATATATATATATATGTGAATATATATATATATATATATATATATATATATAAATATATATATGTGAATATATATATATATATATATGAATATATATATATATATATATATGTGAATATATATATATATATATATATGAATATATATATATATGTGAATATATATATATATATATATGTGAATATATATATATATATATATATATATATATATGAATATATATATATATATATATATATATATGAATATATATATATATATATATATATATGAATATATATATATATATATATATATATATATATATATATATATATATATATATATATATATTAGGTTGATGCAAAAATAATGTCGTTTTCTCACACAGTAACATATGTGAGAAAACGACATTATTTTTGCACCAACCTAATATATATATATATAGTGAATATACATAATATCCAACATAGATAGCACCTCTCGGAGCTTCATGCAAACGTGCAATATTCAAGTGCGAAATCCTGACTGACCGTTAGATCGTTATGAAATTCGCATTCTCGTGGTGATGATTTAAAATTGTGTTTTAAGACTTGTTTATTTTATTATTGTTAACTACATTAGAATTAATTATTTAGAATTTATATAGTTCGAATTTTTAAGTTCGAAAGACGAAGAATTAAAAAAATTAAAAATTATTTTAAATAAAAAATTGAAATTATGTAAACACGCTATGTACCAAGGGGATACCTCTCTTTTTGCATAAAATACCGTTGTTATAACATTTAATGTAATGTCTTATGGAATAAACTTAGTCCTTCCGATGTTAATACAATAATAGGTTGAGACTACATAGCTAATGTGTTTCGAAACCAAATACACACGTTATAAATTAATCGATTACGATAATATTGGATTATATGTGTATAAATATATAAAAATGTTATTAATGATGGGTTCTATGAATATTAATAGGCGTTAGATATTATATTAATATTTGTAAAATCTATTTTGAAATTTATTTTAGTAATGGTCAATATATTTGAACAGATGTTTTGTTTTTAGAGATACATGTAACAATCAACTCGCTTCTCGTGTTCAGCAAGTTAGAGTTATTTAAGTTGCAGGTTGAGAATAAGTTCGTGCATTTAGGCAGTACTGTATGATAAATACTCTAGATGATAAAATCTCCCTCCATTTCCGAGATCCCAGTAAAACATTTAGAATACTGAATAGACGTATCGAATTTCAGCATGGGATTTAGATTAATAAGTTGAGGGTTTATAATAATTGTGTTTTGTCTTAATGCATGTAAGACCTGGATCACGTACCGAAGACACACGATAAGGCTGAAGCTCTTTCACCAAAAGTGTCTCCGCCGTATACTGGGTATCCGGTGGCCAATGTATCTGGTTGACATTGATATCCACCAACGCAATCAGTCTACCAGTATAAAGAGTTTATGGCACTTCAGCACCGGTTATGATGGAGTGATCTTGTGGTCAGGATGAAGGATAATTGGATCCCTAAGCAATTTCTCTACGATGAACTGACCGAGGGAAAAAGACCAGCGCAGAAACCAAAATTGAGGTGTAATGATCGCATCAAGAACACAATTTTTCCAGTCATTTCTTGCAAAATGATTGGGAAAATCTCGTTCTAGATCGTTTATCCGTAAGAAAAATAGTGTACGATGGTAAGAGAGGATGGAATAGAAATGTGTCGAGCATGAAAAGCTTAAATTATTCATAACGGTTTTGATGTTAGTCTCTTTGCGTATATTGGCACAGAGTTTGATCTAACGTGTCATAAAGGTGGTCGTGACTCTAAATAAGGCAAAGGCTATAAAGTCATCAAAGGCATCACACAGAGACATTCACTACACCTTATGGGACAATTCTACTTGCAGCGAGTGTGGAAACGTCTGAATTTCAGTTGGTGGACGTCATATGAAAGTTCACCAAATATTACTCTACCACTTACTACAAGAGGCGCCCGTCGTTGCCACATTTGCACAAGAGAATGTAAGTCCGTAGCAGAACTAAAATCCGCAACAGTTCTGCTCATATTTATGAATAAATCAATCGATGACATCACTCTAAATCGATTTGCATTCATCATGCATGTAAAAGGTAGCGTAAAGCTTATCGGGGCGGAAAATGAATCGGCGAACCGAGTTCAAATTTCGGCCTCATCTATCGCGTTCGCTGTTGAACATTCTCTTGAGAAAGGCATAAATCAATCTCTTTTCTCCACTTATGGATCATTTACCAGGGTAGATTGGGTTCTAGCCTTGGAAATGGAAATCTCCATTCAAAGCCATAGAAAAGGCAACGGGAAACTATCCACGAAATCATGGCAATTCATAGCAAATAAAGAAAAGGTATCTGTGGAAACATATGATCGCTTACATCCTAAAGAGACACGAAAGTTAAGGATATATGTAAAGTGTGTGTGTGTGTGTGTGTGAATACACACACAGAATTATTTATTTTTGCACAGAGAGAGAAAGAGAGAGAAGGAGAGAAAGAAAAATGAATGAAAGAAAGAAAGAAAGAAAGAATGAATGATTTATTTTTGCCAGTTGTGGATGATTTTTTTGTGATTTGGGTGCGTTTGTGTTTGCTGTAAAATTTCTTGAAAAAGCCAGCGCTAAAAAGAATCGCCCATCAATGTCAAGATTTTCAAAAAGTCAACTAATAAAAACCATCTTTTTTCTTCTTCTTTCTTTTCTACGTTATCATCATCTTTCTCATCCTCAACAACCACACACATCCATTTTTTCTTATTCAATCAACTGGAGGTTGCTTTTCACCGATTTGCTCACGGACCACAACTTTCCCGCCTCAAAAATACTTTCCCGCGTAAACTTCGTCAGAAAGATCATCTTGGCTCCATGTCTAAGATTCAAGCGGAGATGGCCAAACTACGTTACTCTTAGCCAATTCTTTCTTCCATTTTGATAGTCATATTGTTTTCTCTGTTTCTTTTTCGCTATATTTTTCAGTCGCTTCGCACACATTCAACCCGAATCCCATCTTTACTTTCCCACCTTCGCTCATCACTCACTCTTCTTGCTGCTTTTATTCAGCTTCCAACAAGTTTTATTTCAGGCTTTTCTTTTTTTTTTCATTCTTCTTGAATCTCCAAGAATTCTTGCCGACTTTCTTTTTACGTTCGCTTTCTTTTATGTTTATAATGTATTTTTGTGTCTTTTAACAAAATGGCGTTTTTAGGCCTTTTTCTTTTCTTTTCCCCAACTTTAATTTTTTCTTTTAAGTCTTCTTTGTATTTTGATTCATTTCCCTTCGTTTTTTTACCTTTTCTTTCATTTCATCTATCTAGCTAGCAAGCTTGTTTCTTTCTTTATATATACTTCTCTTCCCTCCTATTACCATTAACTTTACATCTGTTTTTACCTTTTCTATTTTTCTCCTCTTCAACTCTCTTTCTCACTTCACTTTCTTTTCTTAACCTGATCAACATTATTCCATTCTATTTATCTTCATCGTTCGTATCCTTTTCAAAAATTCGTGCTCCTTCAATAACATATTACTTTCTTTCTTTCTTTCTTTCTTTCTTATCGAAACACTTGACAAGCAACTCAGAGTGAATTAATCGGCACAAGTCAAAGTAACAAAAACGCTCTTGGCTAACAAAAAGTATAATGTGGGTGGGGAGCCTCCGGCATTAGCAAATCTGAAACCTACGTCTCCATGCATACCGACATTTGGACACTTGCAAAAACACAAGTTAAAATTTACCTCCTTAATTTTTATGCAATGTTCATTAAGTGTTCAGATTTTAAATTTGAAAATTTAATTTCTTTTTCACGTTCCAGTCTTTAGCTTTCAATTTTGACTCTTCAATTTTTCATTTAATTAGTTATTTATATAATTCTACTTTGGAATTCTTTATTCTTTTTTACCTATTAAATTTTTATTTTCACATTAAAAATTTAAAAGTAAAAGGAATTTATATGTATTTTAATAATTTAATTTATTTTTTATTAGTTTTCTATTTTTATTTTCATTAAAATGTTTTTTCTTGTATTTCACTTTCTTGATTTCTTTCTTTCCTTTTTTCTTCTTTTTTCTTTCCTTTTTCTTCTATTTTTCTTTCCTTTTTTCTTCTTTTTTCTTTCCTTTTTTCTTCTTTTTTTCTTTCATTTTTTCTTCTTTTTTTGTTTTCTTTCCTTTTTTTATTCTTTCTTTTTTTTATTATGCTGAACGTTTCCGAAGCTTTTTTAAAATTTTCCCCCATATCACATATTTTCACTTCCATGTCCCCTTCATTATCTTCTTTCTCCTCTTAGTTGCCCACTTTATCTTCCACTCTCTTTTCTCTCCACTCTCTCTCCTTCTCTCTTCTTGTACCTCACACTTTTCCTCCCTGACTCTTTTCCTTCTTCTTTTCTCTCTCTCACTTCTCTGTAAATCATCCTCTCTTTATATTTTCCTTTTTTTGAAAAATATTTTCAGGACGCTCAACCTTTCATATTGGTTATCTACTTGTTTGTCTCTTTATATCTCCGTTTTTATTTCCGTTTGTTTGTTTATTTGTTTGTTTGTTTGTTTGTTTCTATCTATCTATCTATCTATCTATCTATCTATCTATCTATCTATCTATCTATCTATCTATCTATCTATCTATCAGAAGAAGAAGAAGAAGAAGAAGAAGAAGAGGAATGTTTTATAGCACCTTTTTATTCATCTGCTTATAGACCGTTTTTCTCTCGTCTTTTCCACTTGCCTCGATTTTTTTTTCATTATTCTTTTTTTCTTTGTTTCCTATCGTTTCCATTCATAGCCAAATCTGCTTTTATCACGGATAGAAGCAACAAGACAATTCCTCCAATCTTTTTGTTTTAACTAAAAAAAAAAAAATCTTTTCCCCGCTGACGAAGACGTATATTGGTCAGTCGAATCCCCCTCAAGCAGTTTCCCAGTGAATCTGGTCAAAGTTTTCTTTTGATTTTTACCATTCCGACAGCTTCAGTTTTTTAGCACATTCATGCACCAAGAGATACACTCTTACACAGCAGGCACAAATTGATACAGCATACGCACATATCAAAATACTCATACATGTACTCATGACCACACACACATACACACACATACACATACACACACACACACACACACATATATATATATATATATATATATATATATATATATATATACACGCACGCACAAACGCAGATACTCACACACCGCACCCATAACTTATTTATTATATATATACACAAACAAAACGCATTGCTTTTTAACATAGACATTGACAGTGTTGAGCAATAGATTTTAGAACATTCAAAATTAGATTTGTTTTCCGGAGGCCTGAACACCAACTCAGGTATTTCTATTTTACAGCGCATACATGCGCGCGCACACACACATATATACAAACAATCAAAATCATATTTAATAATGGTACATAACGAAGACATTTAGAATATGTCGTTAAAACCAGAGAATAAAGGAGACTGACATTTAATACGAAAGAACAGATAAGATAAAAAATAAATTGAGAGTTTATGAGTTGTTGCACTTCATTCGTTAGAATACGATCGAGGAAAAATAGTAAATGTATGTATCGACTAAAAAGATAAAGGAAAAACTGTGACAGAGAGAGAGAGAGAGGGAGACAGAGAGAGCCTGAGAAATACACACATGCACACACGTATATTTTTTTAGTGAAATTAAATAAGATTTGAATAGCGAAATTAAATCAGAGCATTTTGTTTACTGATGGGGAAATCTGATCTAGGACAGAAGTTGTACCTATTGAATCTGGGTCATCAGAGGACATTGAAAATGGTCGAAATAATTTTTATAGATTAAAAATTGAAATAGAGCTGATTAAGCTAGAAGGAACTTTGGAATTCACATGATTTTGGTTGAAGCAGCCAGAACCCCGTGATAATCGCGTGCGAAGTAGTAGGGCCGAGGGTCAGTTAAAATCAGTCAGGTTTATCTATATAAACGCGTAGTTATTCTGAAAAAGTGAGACGGGAGAAAATTCTTGAAGAGAGAAGAGACAATTGGCCCGGGCGAGCGTTGGGAGGAGGAATGCCACTATAACTTTAAGCCCCGCACAGAAATCCCTTCATCGCAAGAGTCATATATCGTTCTGAGACGATTTAACAAGATAATCCCATACACTGTCTAGAATCCGGTGTATGAGTTTTTGTTTTTTTACTTCTTTTCTGTAAACGGTTTCTCTTCTCTACTATTCTTTTCTACTATATAAAAGACATTAACAATTCAACCATTGAATCGATGTTTGTCCGGCTTTCTGCAGATATTAATTTTTCTTTTTTGCTGCCTTCTAAATTTCTTAGCGCTGACTCTCCAGCCGTGTCTACATCTTCAGTCGACCGTGATTGGACGAACATCACTTCTGCTTTCTGGATCAAACCAAATACAACGTGGGCAGGAAGCAGGATTAAACCAGTGGACCGGTCGAATAATCTACGGATGCTCAGGGGACCTATGGCCACTCCCTTAAGTTCGGTTGGGACCGAGTAGACACCTCAACCCTGAGAGTAGGACGCCGGAGGTTGAGGGGCTGGGGTGAAAGTGTTAGAAAACTAATACATCGTTATTAGTAAGGATCAGATTAAGTTCAAGCAACCTTTCCTCGTGTTTACTTAGGGAAGGCTACCTGGACTTAATGAAAATTGAGTTAAAAACTTTAAAATTAAACTGAGAATGTGAAATGCATAAAACGAGCATGTCCTCACGGTACGTTACGGCACAGTGAGGGTTTCTAACCGGGTGCTCTGCGATTGATAATCCGGATGGCACAGTAGATTTATTCGAAGTTGACCTTTTCTAATGAACACCTGAACAGTCTAGGAAACTCTCCTCTCAAGAAGTTGACTTGTCCTGCTGATATATACGCAACGTCGTACTGGCATTTAAAAGAATAAATAATGGAACTTATTATTTCTGTCCTTCCAAATGGATTTCAATATCAGCTGAAACATTATTCGAAGATGGACTGAAAAATAACATTTTGAAATACTGGTAGAGTTTTGTTCAGCAGAAATCACGTCAGCCTCACCAATCCAGAGCAGTCTTAAATAGACTGGACATTTTTCCGGGCGAAAAAGCTTTAATTGTGTAATCTTCGCATTTATGATAGATTGCATAATGTACAATTGATAGCCATAATCAAAAAATATCACTGTAATAAATTTTAGTTCTTTTTCTAACTTATTAGAAGAACAAATTATTAGAGCCCGAAGGAAAAATGTTTTGACTAAATTAATTTTATACCACCTGGGATAAAAAGAGTCCCAGCGATTATATAAACCTGAAAACGAGGGATTACTGTATACCGATGTAATAAACTTAGCATTAAGTCTTTGTTTTAAGAAAGCCGAGGAAAGATAGAGAAGAGTAGCTCTCACTTTCAATAGTGAATTGAAGAGAAGAGTGCACACTATTTTTTCCTCCAATTCATCAATGAACACATAGAACGTGTCATCTACATATCGCACATATCAGTTGGATTGACAGGCAATAGAAAATAATTTTTGTTCGTAAAACACCACAAAAATATTTGGCATAGTAGGCCCCAAAGGGCTACCCATAGCTATCCCAGCAATTTGTCGCTACATTATATCGTTGAAGCAACGACATGATAGCAAACTTAATTAGCTCAACGAAAACAGTTTCAGAAATACAATGTTTGGGGGAGACATAGATACAGGGCTATCAGGGTTTAAATTCCTGATGTTAGAAGATAAGAAGATAATAACAAGAAAAAGAAATATTATATGGTTCAACCTTCCATTCTATTTGCATAGGAAAATTTCCTTAATTTAATCAAAAGACATTTCCAGAAACCTTCAGAATTGTTAAAAAAATTTCAACAGCAACACTGTAAAATTGAACAGCTGTACTGAAAATTTGGATAACATTATCAAGGGGAAAAATATGAAGAATCTGAGAGTAGATGGTGATATCAACAAACATTGTAATTGCAGAGACAAAACCAAATGTCCGTTGAACGGGTCTGCTATACAGAAAACATGGTTTATTAGGCTGAAGTTGAATATGTGGATGTCCAAAAAAAATGATTTACGTGGGATTTTCAAAAAAAGATGGTACAATCATGTTTCTTCATTCAAACTACAAAACCATGGAAACTTCCTGACTAAGTCTGGAAATTGAAAGAAAAAAATAACAGAAGTCTAGAAGTAAGTGAAATCAGCGCGAACTAGCAGTTGTAGATTGTGCCAAAGGGAAAGGTTAACTATCGTAAAACATCCGGACAGAAAACAACAACTAAACGAACGATCAGAAATAATGTCAAAGTGTAGACATATGAATACATACAAAAGGAATTACGAGACGCTAGAAAACTAAATTTACCACCACCTGATGATACCTAATGGTAGAAACGTTATACATTTTCATATTTTATAATTTTAATTATATATATATATATATATATATATATATATATATATATATATATATATATATATATATGTATATATATATATATATATAATAATAATAATAATAATAATAATAATAATAATAATAATTTCAGTTATGAAAGTTTATGCGCTAATCTTAAGTGGCATTTAAGAGCAAGTGTGAATATATATATATATATATATATATATATATATATATATATATATATATATATATATATATGTATGTATATATCTGTGTGTGTATGCATGTCTGTGTATCTTTGAGAAAGAGATAGGTATAAATATCTAGAGAGAGAAAGAGTGTTCGCTTGTATGCAATACGCGGTCTGTTAGTGCCTCAATGACATCGATATAAATAATCTGAGGTAAAAAATATACATGGATAGATCGGTATGAATGGATTCAGACTGAGATACATAGATGTAAACGGAGACGGTCGAAAATAATAGAAAAAGAATAAGCATAGAGAAAGAGAGAGAGAGAGAGAGAGAGAGAAAGAATGTGTGTAAGCGAGAGAGGTACACCCAATAAACGGATGCACGAAAAGGAAAATACAGAAAGAAAATGTTAGATAGATAGATAGATAGA